>JAPDNY010000006.1:28779612-29440733 GCA_029375565.1 Gekko gecko
AGCACTGGCTGTGCAGTGGTGTTTGAGGGCTCCTGAAGGTGTATCCCAATCATTGGCTCGGCTGGGTTTGCAAGCGACTTACAGTTGGCTCCAACCCAGGGCAGTAGTGTCTTGCCTTTTATATGGTTAAGGATGGGGTCAAAGCAACACCAGGCCTTGACCGAGCCGCTTTTCACGTTTGTCCTTGCTGTTACTTAATATGTTAGTAAAGTGGCCTTATTTCATCCAACCTTGTTGTCTGACTCCTTCTTCTGTCTGAGGGGGCAAAACATTCAGATCGTAAATGCAAAGTTTCTTATCCACAAACTGAGTGGCGGAGCTGGGAAACTGTATCTATTTTTCAGTGTTTGCTTCAGCTGTATTCTGAGCCAATGCCTGCAGAACACCGTGTTCCCAAGAATACAGAAGCTGGTCAACTCTGTTCTAGCCTATTTTCTGGTTTTGTGTGTGCAGTATGTCTTTGTTATGTAGCTATCAGGGCTTCTAGAAGACTATAACAACAGTGAGATTTTTTTAAAAAGCAAAACAAAAACCAGTCTCAGTCTGCCTAGCTGAGCTGTTGAATGAATCACTATCCCTGCTCTCTAATAATCTCGTCAGATGGTGGAAAATTAACAATAAAACAAACAAAGATGAAAACGGTGGGAAAGAAAGCAATTAAAACAGTCCTTAAGGCTATATTTTTAGAAAGTATAATCAATATACTTGCTGGGAATTTTCTCCCTTCATAAACTTTAATTAAAGTATATGTTTCCACACGGATATAATCCCATGAATCTACATTCATGTAACATAAAATAAATATGTACAAGAGTGGGCTTGCAAAGGTATTTGAATGCCTTTTATGATTACTGTCAATCTAACTCATTTTCTATTATGCAAAATCTAAAGTAGTTGCTTTTTGATATTGTTGGAGCCCACAGAAATGGACTATTGACAATTCAACAACTGAACAAACAAACAAAAATCAAATACCCGGGGATCGCATTTAACCACAATTAATCTGGGTGCCGCATCGAGATAAGACCATTAACTTGGCTAAATGTTTGGTCTCTCAAACCAAACAATTTTACTTTGCAAGAGGCAACCAGTTAGCTCTCGTGGCAATTAGAGCATATAAAGCCAAAACACCAACCCAAATTTCTTTTGGTATCCCTATATGGATCACAGTGCTTACTAAGAAAGTGGAGGACATCCAGACTTCATTTTTCAGACAAATTTCCAGTATACCAAAATGTGTATCTTATTTTGCTCTTTGCTGTAAAGTGGGTCAGTCCCTGGTTGAGACAAAGGCTTGGATTGCAATGTTTAAATTCTGGCTTAAAATTCATTTTAGAACTGATCCCAAAAGCCTTTTTGATTAGTTGAAAGGAGATCTCTATCACTCAAATTGGTCAGTGGCTCTTATGTCCAAACTCAACCAATTAGGGATAGTAGTTGATGACTTTTCTACATCTAATGAGTCATATATCTTTAGATGTATTAAACAGAGACTGTTAAACTGGAAGAAACTTAAACTATGTCCAATTAATCCATATACTTGCTCTCCAGCCTCATTGGGTCTCAATATTTTCTGTGATAGGATGTCCCATTATTTATCAGACCTAATGACTCCAAATCATTGTAGGACATTTATGCTGGCCAGATTAAATGTATCCCCCTCTGAAATCTTACAGGGGAGATATCATTAAGTATCCCTGTGTGAAAGACTCTGCTCCTGTGGAGCAAATACCCCCGACTCAGTTCAGCATATATTGCTCCACTGTTCTCAGTATGACAATTCCCGTAAGGAACTATTTCGAAAACTCTCACCCCCTGACTATTTGACTAATTTTTCTTTTTGTCAGCATTTATTGAGTGACACTAAGTGGGAGACTACTGAGGCTTTAACCAGTTTTTTGGTGGATATTCTTAAATCTAAACCTGATCAAGTATGACTGTAGGTGTAACTACATTTGGAATACTGTGTGCAGTTTTGGTCACCACACCTCAGAAAGGATATTATAGCATTGGAAAAATTGCAGAAAAGAGCAATTAGAATGATAAAAGGGCTGGAACACTCCGTATGAAGAAAGGTTAAAGCACTTGGGGCTCTTTAGTTGGAGAAATGACAACTGTGGGGTAACATGATTGAGGTTTACATGGGATATTATGCATGGGATAGAGCAGGTAGAGAAAGAAGTACTTTTCTCCCTTTCTCACAATACAAGAACTCGTGGGCACTCAATGAAATTGCAGAAAAGAGCAACTAGAATGATAAAAGGGTTGGAACACTCCATATGAAGAAAGGTTAAAGCACTTGGGGCTCTTTAGTTGGAGAAATGACAACTGAGGGGTAACATGATTGAGGTTTACATGGGAGATTATGCATGGGACAGAGCAGGTAGAGAAAGAAGTACTTTTCTCCCTTTCTCACAATACAAGAACTTGTGGGCACTCAATGAGATTGCTGAGCAGTTGGGTTAGAACAGATAAAAGGAAATATTTCTTCACCCAAAGAGTGATTAACACATGGAATCCACTGCCACAGAGGTGGTGGCGGCTACAAGCATGGACAGCTTCGAGAGGGAATTGGATAAGTATATGGAGCAGAGGTCCATCAGTAGCTATTAGCCACAAGGTATAGATAGGAACTCTCGCTCTAGGGCAAGTGATGCTCTGTATTCTTGGTACTTGTGGGGGGGGCAACAGTGAGAGGGCTTCTAGTGTCCTGGCCCCACTGTTGGACTTCCTGATGGCACTTGGTATTTTTGGCCACTGTGTGACAGAGTGTTGGACTAGATGGGCCATTGGCCTGATCCAACATTGGCTTCTCTTATGTTCTTATTAACATATGTTAAATCCCTTTTCCATTCTGTATTTACTGATTATATATGTTATGCCATTAAAGGTTGGAAATGAATTAAATTGAAAATAAATACATGAAGTTCTTATGTAACATACCCTACACAAGGGGTCAGCAACTACAGGCCACAGAACTGGATCTGGCCTGAGGCACATTAGTATCTTGCTCCCTTAATACATTAAGAAGAAAAAGGCATAACTGTGCTAATTTGTTAGGCATCAGGATCTGAAACATAGGATCTTAGGAGCTCAGACTCAGCACCTCAATTCTTGTAGTCCTGCCACCACACCTGGGCATGAGGCATATGATATCATCTTCTATGGGGCTATTCAAGGAACTACAGCAGAGGCATGGGGCTGGGGAAACCATACAGAGCAAGAGCTGGTATATGCAAGTTCTGCTTGATTAGCAAATATTAGCTTTGTGGAACTATGTCAGAAGGGGAGGAAGGCTTGGTCTCCCTTCTCCTGCACTGTGAACCCAGTCTGAAGTGGGGCCCCTTGTGCTTGCTATCTAAAGAAGAAAACATTGAGAGCTCAACCCATGGAACTTCCAGCATCATGTCTGGTTAGGGTTGGCAGCCCAGCACTGGCAATCTCCAAGAGATGGAGGGAGCGGATTTTCAGGTGAATCCTAGAGCATCGTCTTGATCATTTCTGGGTTTGCAAAAGTGGCAATGGCACAATGTCAACTTTCACTGATTTCTCCCCCCCCTCCAATTTTGTTTCTGCTGCTTCACTGAGCAGCAGTGGGACCTAGTGCAGGAACGAAAATAAATATGCTGGCCTTTCCCCAGGTGGCACACCCCCAAATAGCTACTTGTTTTGTTTGTATAGAGAACGGAACCTGCTATCACAAATAAAAAGGTAAGATACCAAGATAACAATAATTGGTGATCTGGGCTCACCCTAAACTCAACTCCTGGCTGCGTCCACTGTAATTCAGTGTCTTCCACATTTGTAACCTTCTCCTCGTTATGATATGTTAAACTTTTAGCTACATTGATTGTTTTGTTTCTTTAGACACTTTTTCTCTTGTGCTTGCATTGTTTCCCATTCTTCAGTCCTAGCCCCACCATATTGCTCTGTTTATTAACCGTCATTTTTTTTTTTTTTTTAAATCATATTTTGTAATCCACTTTGAATCTCAGTGGGAAAAGTGGGCTATAAATGAAGTCAGCAATAACTTAAACTGCTTGGAAACTTCAGTTGGTACAGTATGCAGCAGCTAGAGCATTTACTGGAGTGGGTTGTGGAGACCATAGCAGTCCAGTCATGGATCTTCTTCAATGGCTCCCAGCTTGTTTTCAAGCCTATTTAAAGGTGCTGGTGTTGACCTTTAAAGTGTTGTACAGCTTGGGACCAGCATACCTGAACGACTGCCTACTCCCATACAAACCTATCCAATATGGTTGCAAATACATTGGAAAATTCCTCCAGATTTGGAGATGTAGTCGGGGGAGGGTGGGATTTGGGGAGGGGAGGCATCTCAGCAGCCTATAAATACCATAGAGTCCAGCCTCCTAGGCAGCCGTTTTCTCTAGGGGAACTGATGTATGTGGTCTAGAGTTCAGTTGTGATTCTGGGAGATCTGGCAAATGTACTACTTGACCTCTGAAGTTATCTTCAGAGGCCTTGTTTCCAGTGCCTCCCAGCTTCCATGATTAGGAGGGCGGCAACTCAAGAGAGGGTCTTCTCAGACATGGCACCAAAATTATGGAACTCTGTCTCTAGGGACATTTGTCTGTCCCCGTCTGTCACTCTCTTCTGACAGCTGGTGAATACTTTTTTGTTCTGCCTGGCATTCCGTCCATTATCCCTCCTTCTTGACCCACTGTTCTATGTGCTTTTAAGATGTGCTTTAGTTGTTTTTATTATCTGTTTTTATTGATGCTTTAAATGTTAGCCGCCTAGGTGGCTCTGATTGGGCAGAAAGGAGGCATACCATTTTCATGCCTAACCAAATGAATAACATTTTGAGTAATGTTGAATAAGGAAACACTGAGATATAGTGTAGTCCCTTAACTGTAGCACAAGTCATGCCAGGTGACAAACCACCAACCATGTATTTTCACCAGTAGGTGCTTTACCTTTCCTCTTCTCATCCAGACAGGCAAGAAAAAGGGCCTTTGGAATATGCCTAATCACACCTGTAGACGTCCCATCGTGAAGAAACAGTTCTAAATCCATTGTTATTCTGCTTTCTCTATGGTGGGGTACAGAGGGAAATGTCCCAACTATTCTCTGAACATCAGCTATGTCTTCAATATTTGAGCAGCATTCATATGAAGGGGGGGGGAAGTCTGGTCAGGAAATGACATGTATAACTTCCAGAGACATCTTGGCATTCTCATTGCAATATCAGATTCACATCAGAAACCCAGGATCTCAGCTTGACAGTGGGTATCCAATTTTGTAATAAATATCCAATCTGTCAGTCAAAAATAAATGTGGTCTCCTTTCCAGTGTTTAAATTAGCAGTGTGGCTTCTCATCTAAGCTTTGGCAGCTGGCAGATTGCTGATGCCGAGAAGAGAAGAAAATTGGGAGAATTCTCAGTGGCTTTGCAGGACCTTTTCTCAAAAACTAGGAAGAAGAATTGGGGTTTTTTACTTCACTTTCAGATCCTTTCTGACATGGTTCTTGTGGTAGGCATAAACAACCAGCAGCTCAGGGGTTCCATCTATTCTCCAGTGGTTTCCTATCCATTCCCCCGGCATAACCTTCAACCCCACAGTCCCCTCATCGTGTACCTTCGCTGCTTTCTCCTATTTAGCTCCAAGACACAGATAAATTACATTCTCACCTCCTTCTCCCCAGTGCAAACAGTCTCAGAGTCTTTGGCATAGTCCTCACCTTATTACAGATGTCGCTCTCTTTCTCCTGCATAACAAGCCAAGAGGCAGACAAGCCAGAGTGAGCAGCCGAGGTGTCTAATGAAGAAAGGGTCTTGCCTCAGCCTCTGAAGCTGATCACCCTGGGGAGAAGAGGGTGCAATATGCTTGCACCTCAACCTGGTCTGGAGGGAGCTGACGGGAAGAACCAGTATCGCTAGCCTCGATTAACTCAGTGTACGTCCCTTATTTGCCATCTTATTCTGAATTGGTTTGAAACTGGATTTAAACTGTATATTTTAGTATTGTTTTCACTGTGAAATGATCTGTTGTGACCCACCCTGGGCCTGCTTGTGGGGGAGGGCGGGCTATAAATCAAATAAATAAATAAATAAATAAATAAATAAATAAATAAATCACTTGCTAACCAGGGGTTACAGTAATAGATACTGAATATGTTTTGTTAGGGTGGACAGATGCTTAATAAAGCTTACTTTTTAGGGGTGTCATGCAGCACTTTTCAGTTCTCATCTGAATTTGGTGCATTTATACTCAGAATACTGAAATTTGTTCTAAGTATTGTAGTCTTAAAAACTGTAGTCCTAGGTATTCATGTTTATGTGCATTGCATAATGTTCTTAAATGCATCATTCTTAGGGCCGCTCAGCCTAGGACCAACACAAGCATGATGGGAGCTGATGTTGATATGGCTGGGCTCCAGTGGAGGTGTCATTTGTGCATACCAGCATCTGCATGTGTTCAGTCTACATGTGAATACCCTGATTTTTCCATTATGACAGTAGCCCTTTGTCAAGCTGCTACTTTCATAGGCAGCAAAGTATTTAAAAGTTAAAAAAAAACCCTGCAAAGAACCCCCCTTTTACATAAACCATGCATCTATGGAAAGCTTGCATACTCCTGGGTACTTGCATAGGTACTGCTGCATGGTAGTCAAATATGTCTTTAGAATGCTGTTCCTTATGAGTGTATTTCTGCAGCAAATTTTCAAACAAGGCATCGCAAATGCTAATAGTGCTCTGTAGTTTGGTCTGTTCCCTCTCCCGATTTTTTTTACCATCATCGTGGCCATGGCAGAGCAATGAAAAACTTGGGAAAAGCTCCTCCTGCCCCTCGCAGCCTCATAAAACCTCTGAAGCTACTGCTGATCACCAGGGTAATCGGGGTGTGCATTTCATGGTGCTTTGATATGCATGTGCTTCCTGTGTTATGCACTCAGCACTGGTCTTGCTGTATTTGTAGCATCGGATAAAGATGTTGTCTTGATCCTTGTTTATTTTGCGGGCTTATCTGTGATTTTTCTGGTGTCCTGGGTTACTTAATTGCATATTTTGCCTTGTTGAGTTGATTTCCTGCTCTGCTATTCTGCTTCTGAAAGATTTGGCTGTTTTTAATAAGCTAATTATATGGTTTGTGATGGTTGTTAAGTTGGTTTTCAGTTGATTTTTTTTAGCAAGGTTGTGTTGCTTTAGATTATTTCTGCTGTGATGTTTTGCAGGATCTAAACGTTTACTGAACTTGTATTTTATCATGTTCGGAGCTGACCTGAAAGCTTTCAGCATGTGCTGGAAGTGGGCTTTTCCAAACATAATTCTTTGTGGCCTTGGTTCTTAGGTGGGACGGGGAGGTTTGATCAGATGCCAAGGATTACTCTAGAAATCACCACACTCACTACAGATTTGGAAATAAGTGGAGTAAATTGGCCACCACAATATTGGTTACAGCTGTAAGAAGCATTGACACAGCATGGATCCACTGGATCTGATGCATCAGCTGACCCACTGCCAGCTGATGAACCCTGCCACCCAGCCAGTCGGCTTGGGTGCAGACCGTGGAATGGCAGGTTGTTGGGGATCACATGGATGACCACCCCTTTGTGATCCTCCCTGCCATCTGGCCATGAGGGCATGCTCTGGTAGTCCCTGAGCATGCTTGCTCCCATCAGCCCTCTCGCCAAGACTCCTTAAGGTGGTCCCCATATCCGGTGAATGGCATGTATGCCAATTCCCATAAACGGATCTGGCCTCATGCTGTTACTGCCTGAAAATTGTGACAAGAGAAGATTGACATACAGTGAGCCATACGGCAAAACTAACAATTTGAAACTATACAGCAAGGAAAACATTGTCCCCACTCCCAGTAAACTGTATAATCAACCCCATATAGCATGCATAGAGGGTGGGATGGGTGGGCAAGCTGTTTGGCAGCAGGACAAAGACTGGGTGGAGGAGGCAAGCGGCTGGTTCCCCCCTTTAAATCCTCCCCTCCCCCCTGGCTGTTTCAGAGCTCCGCTATTGGCTCTAAGGGAGGAAGGAGGACCTGCTTTTCCTGCTGTACCCTCACTCTACCCCACCAAGCATCAGGCCACCTACCCATCTCCTGCCCAGTGCCACAAATGGTGGGCCATGCTGAGCCGGGCCCTTCGTGCTTCTTACAACAGGGGTGCTGAATTTCACCTAGGAATGGAACCAACAGATCTTACCACCAATTATCACTGAATTCTTTGGCTTGTTCGGCCAGACTCTATTGACAGTTTAGTTGTTACAGTTCAACTCTTCATGACACTTGACAGAGTTGTGCCCTGGTTCTAGCCGTCTATCCTAAATCCAGAAGCAGAGTCCTCTTTTGATTGGTTATTCTTTAGTGGTCTGACTTTTGGGTTCTCAGTTCTGTCACCCCCCATGTTATCCAGCTTGTTCACTACTTAGCTTCTGTTTGGTTATCTACTAGTCTTACACCTGTGCACTAAGCATGTTTATGGCATATCACTTCAAAAACAATGATTACATGGAATGTCTCATAACTGAATGGGAAGCATATTTTCCTGTTATCATAGCAGAACATACATTGCACATTCTTACCAAAGTAAACTTGAAAAGCCCATAGTTGGGGCAGACAATTCCACACCCTGAGAGCTCATTGCCGCCTGCTGCTCCAAGCAGTAGCAGAGATAATTTTTAAAAAACTGTCTGGCATTGTGAGTATGACGACATCACTTTCAGGAAAAACTTGTAAGTAATGGCAGTAGCCCTAGGAATCGCTGGAAACCCTATGGTTTTCCCATGGAGTTTCTGGCAATTCCTACAGCTACTACTGTTGCTTCCAGGTTTTATACCAAAAGTTTCACACAGAAGTTAATGTACATTATACCTTTAAAAAAAGATTCAAATAATGACTGACACACTTTAAGAACATATGAGAAGCCAATGTTGGATCAGGCCAATGGCTCATCCAGTCCAACACTCTGTCACACAGTGTGTGACTTTCCCTTAGAATCCAGGGACTTTCCATATGCTTTCAGTCTGGGGATTTTTGTACTAGGTTTGTAAGCATATAATTTGATTTTATTTCTTTCCTCTTTAATGTCTGACCATTTGGTCAGTCTGCACTTTGCCTGCACTGGCTGAAATCCTCACCTGCTTCAGCTGAGGGTTGGGATACAACTATTGAAATAAAATATAAAAGAAATATGTATTTATATGCACTCGCTATGAAGTCATTTGAGACTTCATCTTTGGGAGGGACTCCTGAATAGGGTTGCCAGCTCCAGGTTTGGAAATACCTGGAGATTTTGAAGGTGGAGCCTGAAGATAGCAGGGTTTGGAGAGAGAGGAGGGAGTTCAATGCGGTATAATGCCATAGCCCAGCTTCTAAAGTGGTCATTTTCTCCAGGTGAATTGATCTCTGTCGCTTGGAGATCAGTTGTACTATTGGAAGATCTCCAGCCGCTATCTGAAGGTTGGCAAGCCTAGCCCCGAAGAAGGATGACTCTTTACATATTACAGACTTTTCACAAGTTATGTGAGGAGCTTTAAAGCAGAGGATCAGTGGGAGTCTTATCTCTCCCCAAATCAGAAGTGTGCTTTTATTCTCTCACCTGGATGTACGCAGTTTCAAGGGGCTACTGCTCTCTCTTCTGCACTTTCCCCCCCTCCTGAATGTGCCGTCTGGAACCACTACTGGCTCAGTTTGCAAGATCACATTGCATGCATGGTTGCGTGTAATGTTACAATACAGCCAATGGTGGCTCCATGGAATGTTCTGAGGAGCAAACAATCACATGGAAGGGAAGGCTGCAACCCCTCCTACCTGTGGAGCCAGTTATGAGGACAAAAAGGCACATGTGAGTCTGGGAGAAACATAACTCCTGTAGAACATCTGTTTCAGTATTCTCCACTGTCTCTTAACAAACTTGAAGATTTTATAGTCTGTAAAGAAGCCCTAAGTTTTCACACTAACAGTGTGACAGGTAACAAAAAATCTTGATAAATGGAGACAGTTGGAACCTATGGGAGCTTCCCTGCAAAAGTTGGGTTCCCTTGGAAATCTTAGTGGTTTTCATCTGCAAAGGAACCCCCAGTTTTGCTTCAGAGTTTATTTGAGGCCAGATCTGGTGGCAAGTATCCTGGAAATTAATGGGCAAGTATGTTGAGCTCCCTGTTGCATTGTAGCCATCAGTGGAGAGGGAAGGGAGGAGGGAGTCTAATCTTATAATGAAAATCAACGGTCTCATTTTGTAGCTATCAATTGTTGCATAGATGAATGTTATCAGCTTTGAAAAATAAACCTGAACACCTGAGTTAAAGTGGTGCAAAAAATGGTTCCAACTGGATTAATCTGTCCTCTAGTTTAATGAATTATTATCATTTTTTTTCCAAACCTGTCAGCAGAATATTGCTTTTCATTTTTCTTTCAAGTGGATAATTTTTCATTAAAGTCAAATAGGATGGTTAGTATGGAGGGCACCTGTGAACAACTCATTTTAGCTGATTGCATTTACACTGTGGCTTCAATATATTTTCTTGCTTTCCAATGAAACCTCATTTAGTGGATAAATGTAAAAAGCGGAACGTGGCAACGGGACAGCTTTAGTTGCTCAGTAGGTTTCAATGAGGCTTACCACATATTCTTTATTTCAAGGAAGGGTTCCTTATTTAGTAATAAAGTGTGGTGTTTCTTTCCAAAGTTTGTTTTAATGAAGGCCATTCCAACCAACTCTGATTAGTTAGGGCCTGTCAAGCCAAGGCGTCAAACTATGACTAGCAGTTGGTTTTAGGGTTGTGCATTCAGGTCTACCTGAACCAAAAATATACCTGAAAAACACCTTATCAGTATTTTTGGGATATATTTCGGCTTCCCATATGTATCCAGGTTTTCTCAGTAAGACCAGAAAAACAATCCCAAAACCATGCTGCAGGACAAGCCATCCCTGCCAGGATCTGCATGCCTGGTTTAAACTGTACTGCAGGAGAAGCCGTCCCAGCCAGGATCTACATGCCTCGGCCAGTGATCTCCCCACAGCACACAGATCCTAGAGCTGGCTTCTCCTGCAGCACAGTTTAAACCAGGCTGCAGGAGAAGTCAAACCAGCCCCAGGATCAGGCTGGCTTTCCCCCCCTTGATCTATTGAACCCCCAAAAAACAAACAAGCAAAAAACCTGGCTCTGAATTCCGTGCTGGTATTGGGATCTGAGATTTTTTGGAAATGCTAAAAAAAAGTCAGGTCCAGTAGACCTGAACTGAAAATACTGTTTGTTTTTTAAATTGTATACCCCCTAGTTGGTTAGTCATAAAATATACAGTTAACCATGATTAGTCATAAATATACCATTTGGTGTGGTATGAGTACAGGCAACCTGGCTGAATCCTGGCTTGTTTCCTGGTGCTACACTTTCATATTCCTTACTTTCCCACTTCCACTGAGCCTGTCCTCTGCTGCTTCAGTGAGCAGTGGGAGAAAGTGGGGAGGCAGGAATGATGCAACATAATTTCTGGCCAGACCCCCCCCCACCCAAGAGTGATATCACCACATTATTTTGCTGATCTAGGAATCACCTGGATCTCTGTGATTAAAGAACATAGAGGTTGATGGTATTTCTCAAGCATAATTGCAGCACTTTGATGTACAGCTTTTTGACTGGAAGTGATGTTGTAGTGCTGCACAATGGCATCTCCATCTCTTCACGTGGCTAGACCCTCGCACTAGTTATCAGCAACCCCAATCCTGGCAGAGATGCCTGGCTAGAGTTGGAACATCCAAGTTACCTTGTAGCTGAATGACAACTTATAGTAGGTATGGTCTGATACTAGCTAGTGCAGTAAAAACAGTGGTGCTGGACAAAAGGAAGTATGTCACTCCTTGAGTAATTAAACGGTGACATTCACTGATTGTGTTGGCTGTAAGCATAGATGGCTTTAAAGAGGAATACATAGCTTTATGGAGGAGAGATCCATCCATGATCTCTGCTTGCCAGCGTGCAGCAGTTCTGGGGAAAGTCTTTGCCCGGCACTCCTGAAGTGCAGCCTGTACTAACTCCTAAAAGTTGCCACTCATGAACATGGCAAAAAATGTCCTGCAGCTTGTGCATTCCAGTAAACAGGAAAATGAAAGTGCAGGGAGGATCTGATCCAAAATGGAAGGCCCAGATTATGTTATCCGATATCCAGAGAACATTGGGCCACAGAACTTAGTTCTCCATGTTATTTGCAATGTGGATTGAGGAGTGTGTAGGATTTGCCCAAGATTAATTAGAAGAAGAAGAAGAGATTGGATTTACACCCCACCCTTCACTGCCCAAAGGCATCTCAGAGCGGCTTACAAACTCCTTTCCCTTCCCCTCCCCTCAACAGACACCCTGTGAGGTAGGTGGGGCTGAGAGAACTCTAACACAAACTGTCCTTGACAGAACAGCTGTGTCAGTGCTTGTGACTGACCCAAGGTCACATCAGCAGGTGCAAGTGGAGGAGTGGGGTTCTCCCAGATAAGAGTACTTAACCACTACACCAAACTGGCTTTAGAAAAAGAGAGGGGAGAAAAGTCAGACATCACACATGGACAAAAAAACAACTCCTTGTACTTGCAGGAAGGAGATAGCTATCTTATCTATCAACATTCAAAAAAGATCCAAATCATTTTTGCAGAGAAAGGTGGGTATAAATGAACCAAATAAATTTTGTTTAGCTCTGTTGCTATGGAGTAGTGTTCAGTGCAGTCTGAGGAGCTGGAGTCCCAAGGGAAAATTGGTCCCCCCAACACAAACACACACATCTGTGGATCCTACCATTAAAGATGTATTGGTAAACCTGAACAAAAACACATCTGCCACCTGAGTCCTGTTCTCATCAATGCACATTGCACTTGATTAGTGCTGAGCATAAAGTAATATGGCCTCAGCACAATGTTAAGTGCCCACAGAAACTGTCATGGTTATTCTGCTTTGAATTGTGGTGAATTGCTATGGCCTTGGTGTGATTCATACATTTTTTTAAAAAAAATAGTCCAATTCAGTTTGCCACCATTCTGAAGCTGGATGAATGGTGAGGGATTGCTGTTCAGAAAACAGTACAGAAAATATCATACATTTATGCAGTGATTGAAGGATTTTAGACCTTGTCCACTGACATAAACAATAAATGTTGTGGGCTATGGTCTTCTGTTCTGTAATGTGGAAGCAATTTGCTAGGTCATTAGGGTCTTACAGCCCCGACCTGGGTAGCCTGGACCGTCCAATTTCATCAGATCTCCAAAACTAAGCAGGGTCAGCCCTGCATAGTGCTTGGACAGGAGACCACCAAGGAAGTCTAGGACAGCTACACAGAGGCAGGCAATGGCAAACCTCGTCTGGATGTCTTTTGCCATGAGAACCCTACGGGGTCACCATAAATTAGCTGTGACTTGGCAGCACTTTCCACCACCACTAGAATCTCACGAGGTATGACTTAGGAGTTGCTAAGGAATACAAATGTTTAAATAGCCCAACTGCAACCAATGTAGGTGGATATCTTTTGTTATATTTTTTACATGCAACTTTAAAGAAAAAAGTTTTCCTGCCACTCAGCATAGATTACAGATATGGTTTCCATAATACTAGCCAGCACTCATTACGTGATAACAAAGGACATGTACATCTGACAATGAGCTGTATCTGTTATGAAACAATTATAAGATTGTTTTCAGTGGCCATGAAATTGTATTACAGTAATCTAGTAAGCTTTGTGTTTTGGTACAAAATCCCTTCAGCCATCTCTGGGAACCAATAATTTTTTTATTGATGACTCTGGAGTTATCCTTCCAGCCAGGCACAATCAGTCTGGAGCTCTTCAATCACATATCAACAACTTCAACAACACTTTCTTAAATAGCATTCAACAGCTCTTTCAAGAAGAGGAATAACTACCCAATGTCCCCCACAGCAGACAGATTCCTAATCTAGAGATCTTTTGCATGGGGAGGGGGTGTTCTGGGGATGACATTTGCTTATTCTAGTTCAAATCTTCCACTGCTAATTTGATTGATCGGGGAAACCTTTTCTTATTATGCGATTTTGGTTATCTGGAGATCAGTTGTAATGGTGGGAGATCTCCAGGTACCACCTGATGGTTGGCAACCCTAGCTAAATGGTACCCTTGTGTTCAGTAGCAATATAACTCAGAACTCCAAGGGGCAGTTTTCTTCATATTTTGATTGTAAGCAACCAATGAGCTTTTGTATGGCCACTGCTGGAAGCAGAATGCTGACCTTTTTCACTGGACCTACCAAGGATCTTATGACTAGGTAAATCATTAGGGACATTTTTTAAATAAATTTCTTGAATTTGCAGGCTTAGATTTATGCATATAAATTCAGAGTGAGAATTCCCCCATCCACTGCAAAATGATTCAGCTCCACTTGGAACATTGATTTCCCTAGTAAATCATATTGCAAACACTGGGTTCTCTTTTGCCCAGTATGAAAGACTCGCATTTTAAATATTCAAGACCAGCTCAAGAAGTTTTGCTGCTGATTTGCCAAAGCTATTTTGCTCTCTTTCCATTCTTTCTTTTAGAATATGCCTTGGGAGGGGGGCAGCAACTGTCTTTTTCCCTTAAGAATTTTCTTGATACTGCTCTTTCCCTGGATCCATACAGCTGTAATGGAGCAAATGCAAGGAGCCAGGCAAGGGATTTCTGCATTGTATGAATGTGAGAAGAGTCAAAGGGAGCACTCTTAACCAGAGACTTCAGGCTAAAAATGTGGGCATGGTCTTCATGAGCTCTAATCTCAAACTGTACTGCAGAAACAAAATCCTCTAAACAGAAGCTTACTAAGGAACAAAATATACTTTCTGCTAGAACATCAGGCCAGGAAATACAGAGACCAAATGTCTCCTGACTGGAAAATTATCTTCACAGGAGATGCTCAGGCTTTCATTTTCTTTTCCATGTCCTGTTGTCTTCTTTGTTTTTTATCTCCTCTGGTACCTTATATGCATAGGGCCGAAACAAACCACTGAGAAGTCCCAAGCAGGCTGCCTCACACATTGACTTGTGAGGTACAAGGAAGTGGCCTCATAGAGAGGAAGGAGCATCCTCCTGTTCATGTTACTACTAGTTCCTGAAGAAAGCATAGCCCTTCTTTGATTATGGCCAGAAAGAAGATGGTGGCAGGCCAGCCATGGCCAGATAGAGTGTCTGGGAAGCCAAGAATCTACATGGCTGAAAATGACACCCATCCTTGTGCTGTCCCAAGTGTCTCTTTGGATTATGAGCAGGCCCAACATCTCCACTTATTAACTGCATATTTCTTGGTTCTTATCTCCTCCTCAGTCATCTTCATGTTCTTCAGTATTCTGTGGCCATGGCAGGACAAGAGATGTGAAGGCCTGGGAGGGGGGGATGGAAAAAAGTTACCCCCAGAACCTTTTTTCAATATTTCCAGTGAAAAAAATGGGGACTGGGGAAAAAAAACAACTACTCATGAAATATATTGTCTTTGAGTGAGCAAAACATTGACCTATTATGCATGGGTGTTTCCCCTCTCTTTCACTGTGTATGCCCATTGGATTTTCTTTGTCATTCTGCATTGATTTTCTTCCCTTCAGCACTCATTTCGCTTTCTGATTGATGTTTCCTTGAGTTTTTTGAGAATGCTTTTGTGATGATTTTTCCCTTGTTTTGCTTCCAAGCAGAAGGTAATTTAAAAGCATACAAACTCCCTTGGATTCTTGCTTCCCCTCAAAGGTCACTCCCCTGCCCACATCAAGGTCATTCTGCCCACTCCGCAGCTTCCACCATCTTCCCCCCTTCATTGGTATACAAGCTCTGTTTCCCCCTCATGTTAATTTTTTATATATATATTTTACAAACTAGCGATATGAGACTATTTCTAGTTTTGAACAAATAAATTAATTAAAATGATGGGGGAAGTTTAAAAGTAGCTGTGTGAGGTTTAGTGAGAGCCAGTTTGGTGTAGTGGTTAAGTGCGTGGACTCTAATCTGGGAGAATCGGGTTTGATTCCCCACTCCTCCACATGCATCTGCTGGATGACCTTGGGCAAGCCATAGTTCTGGCACAGCTGTTCTTGAAAAAGAGCAGTTTCTGTCAGAGCTCTCTTAGCCTCACCTACCTCACAGGGTGTCTGTTGTGGGGAGGGGAAGGGAAAGGAGTTTGTAAGCCACTCTAAGACTCCTTTGGGTAGTGAAGGGCGGGGTATAAATCCAATCTCTTCTTTTCTTCATCCCTGCTGGTATTGACTTGAAAGGGAGATTGGAGAGGAGGCAAATGGCAGTGTCCCCAATGTGAAGAAGAGGAAGGGGAGGAAGAGGAAGAAGAGGAAGAAGAAATGAGTTCTTCATGCAAACAAAATAAAGGGGAGGATCATCAGCACAGAATGGAATTGACATGAGACATAGAGACAGAGTGAGACTTTTTCCCTTTAATGCTTTAGTGAATTAAAAAATGGGGGGGGGAGGCATTTTGGCGGTATTTCGAAGTATAACATTAAAATGTCAGCTGAGCCACATGGACTTTCTGCAAACCACCAAACTTAAGAATCGCTTGGAATTGATCAATTTGGAGGACAGAGTGTAATACATACAGGGCAGGCTCTAAAAACTGCCAAAATCACAACCACTGTGCAGGATCAAATTAGAGAATCACAAAGAGAAAACCACACAAATTTGCAAGAAAAAGCAGGAAATCAGTATTACTGTGCAACTGTGCTAGGGCATTGGCAAAAATACCCCAAACTTTTTTCCCCTCAATTTAGTGGCACAAGACTAAAAAAGCTCTCCTAAGCTTCTGCCTGAGGCCTCCTCCCCCATATAAATTGCAGCCCTGTGCAAAGTGTGGTGGAGTTGCAGCCAAAGCTCCCTCTAAGCTGTGGAGTCTGGTGAGCAAAAATTCTACTTTGTGAGCTACTGGCATTAAAGCTGTGAGTGAGCGATTTGGCTACTGCAGAAATCAGTTTGCTCTGGAGCCATCCTTCCTGAGCTAAGACAAAAGTGGGTGAGCCAGAGGCTAAAAAACTATGAGCTAGCTCACACTAACTCAGCTTAGAGGGAACACTGGCTGCAGCCAACTATGAACAGCTGCACACATGCACACACATGTAAAGCAAGTGTCAGTGGGTTCTACCATGCTTTCTGTACACTCAACATATTCCCCCATATTATGAGATTGTGTGACTCTCTCCCATTTTTCACAGTGATTGATAACACAGCAGAGAATCCCCTAGTGTGCTGCAGAATGGAAAATGGGGCTTGGCAGCTGCTTGTCAGTTTCAAAAAACATCTTACCAATTTCAACATTGGTCCCCCCCCCCCGGCCCTGCCTGGGTTCTTTTCTGTTCCCTTTCATTCAGCGAGCTCATGCTAAAATGCATGCACCAAACTTGAACCACAAGGATTTAAATGGAAAGGGCTTGCTGGACCCTACTGTGCAGAACTGACAGGGCAATTGCATAAGTTTTTTTTTTTTTTTTAAACCCTCTGTGCCCCCCCACACACATATCACAAGTGACATTCCACCCTGATTTAGAAAAGTGCATTTTTAAAATTGTAGCTGCAGAATAAATACGCTGGAGGAAAAGAATGGTATGTAAGGTGGACAATGAATCTGAAGTTAAGATTAAAGGCTTATTGCTCTGAAAATCTACAGTAAGATGTGTGTGTGTAATGGGTTCTCATTTTACAAACGTGTCATTCATTCAGTATATACAGCATGAAGAAGTCTAAGGACTTTCTCACATTTCCAGTAGAAAAAAAAAATGGGAAATTTGGGGAAGCACTGCCAAAACCCCCCAAAAACCTTTTATACTGGAGACAGACAACATTTTCAAGATTTTTTTGTTTAAATTTGACATTTTGCAACAATCAATATGCTGCAATTTTTTTAATGATAACACACTGTTGAAGAGTTTAGTGTTTCAGTGCTACGTAGTCTAGTTGAATAACCAAACATGGTGCTATTCCTACCTGTTGTGACTAAGTGAGAGTTTCTGTCCAAGCAATGCCTTCTTTTGTTTTCTACAGAATTTGTTTTCTGCTTTCAGCTTTTACTTTTCCTACTTCTCAGATGGCAAAAATTAAAGATGCATGTAAAGTGGGAGCATAGGGTACAGCAGTGTGAAAGTCTTTCTCAAGTACTGAGTATACTTACAGTATGCTAACTCATTTCTAAATGATGAATTTTATGTTGTTTCTTCAGTAAAAGAAAATCAGGTTTGATTGAAAAATAAGTATAGAATATACTTCAGTTGTCCCTAAAACTTCCATGTTTTTCCAGAGGGAAGGGGCTCTTTTGACTTCAAAATGCCCATAAATTTTATGTGCGTGGTATAGTAGTTAAGAGCGGTAGACTGTAGTCTGGCTTGAGGTCTAAATTGTCCAGACTGTAGTGGGAACAGTGGAAGAGTCTGTCTCCCTTAAAGGTGGTCCTCCTAATTATACCTTCTTTGCCATGCTTCATGCAAGTGAATAAACTCTCTTGAACCATACAACATGTATGGAAAGAAAAAGGGGCTGTAGTTCAGAGACTCCCGGGTTCCAGTGTGTTGGATCTTGTGAACTGTGAGTGAAACACCATTCAAGGAATGGAATTTTCCTGTCTTCCCCTCCCATTGGGATGGGTAGCCACGTTAATCTGACTATAAGATTAGAAAAGAGCAAGAATCCAGTAGCACCTTAAAGACTAACAACATTTGTGGTGGGGACGAGCTTTCTGTCTGAATAAGTGAGAGGTGATTCACAAAGTGAGAGAATCTGAATAAGTGAGAGGTGATTCACAAATGCCAATACCCTGCCACAAATTTTGTTAGTCATTAAGGTGCTACTGGACTCTTGCTCTTTTCTACTTCTCCTCCTATTGCAGCACCTCTGTCACTCCCAGGAACAGTGCTGTGCATTGTGTGGTCTATAATGGGAAGGGGAGTGGAACTGGCAAAAATCTCCCCCCATTAGTCAATGGACATGCCATTGAATCAGTGAAAATAGGTCATAAGATCAAACTAGTTGATCTCAGGGGATGGGGACTGTTCTCTTTTAAGGATTTTCCATGACTTCTGGAATTCTGCCATGCCAGGTAGTAATTTTTACGTTTGCTGAATTGGGCCAGCCCTGCAAATACTGTAAATTTCAGCCACCAAGGTCATATGTATCTATGTCTGAAACAATGCAACTTGGATGAATAAAAATGTGGGGTGTTGGCACCCACAAATGCCCCTTCCCCAGATTTGAATAGCCGTCATGACTCTGATTATTGGCTATAATTTATTTTCTTGAGTCTCTGTTATGGCCATAATCAAACTGCTGAAATTAATACCAACTATATATTAACTTTTTATTATAATGTAAAATAATATCAATACAGCCAGCTGCTAGGTTTAAAGACAAATATCCTTTTTAAAAAAATAGCAAGGGCTGATTTACAGAAACTGATTTACAGCTATAATAAGATTCCCAGAAAAAGGCTTGATTAAACTGGGCTTCAAGATAAGCCCTTCTGTTTATTCTTGGTTTTTCTATTCAAACTATCCAAGATTAATTTCCCAATGCCTCCAAGACTATAAACTGTTTAAGATGTGACACTGATTGCAGGGCAGGAAATGGCCACTGGAAACTGAACTTAAGGTGAAAAGCAGGCTTCCTCATGACTCTGGTTGCCATGGGAATGTCAGAGTGATGGGAAAGAGACCAAGAAGGTATGTGGAAGGCAGAAAAAAGCTGGAGAGGGGGAAATTAGGGTGAGCTTATAGTACTGGACTTGACATCTGGAAGTCCAATAGGACTGCCAGCTCTGGGTTGGGAAATACCTGGAGATTTTGGGGGGTGGAGCCTGAAGAGGGTGGGGCATAAAACCATAGATTCCAATTTCGAGAGCAGCCATTTTCTCCAGGTGAACTGATTTCTGTCACCTGGAGATCCATTGTAATAGCAGGGGATCTCCAGCCATCACCTGGAGGTTGGCAAGCCTACCAGTCTTACCAGGGCCTTTTTTTGTAGAAAAAGCCCAGCAGGACCTTATTAGCATAATAGGCCACACCCAACAGCAGAAACTCATTAGCATATTAGGTCACACCCTGACAACACAGCTCATTACCATATTAGGCCACACCCCCATGTTACCAGAAGTGTGGTCATCCAGCCACACCCACCTTTTGCTTCTTATTCTGTTTACTTTGTTTGTTGTCAAAACCCAGGGCTTTTTTTGGAGCAGGAACTCCTTTGCATGTTAGGCCACACACCCCTAATGGATTGGCTAATCCTGATGAGTTTCTGCTGTTGGGTGTGGCCTATTATGCTAATGAGTCCCTGCTGGCCAACTTGGGAGCCAGCCAGAACTCCGTTCCTGTGCGTTCCTGCCCCAAAATAGCCCTGAGTCTTACCCAGAGCTACTTATCTAAGTCCATGGTGTGTAACACTGCCTAGGATTGCAAACTGGGTGACCTAATTTCAATTCCCCACTTTGCCGTTAAGCTCATTGTGTGATCTGGGGCTAGTCATTCTGTCTCAACCTAGCTTATTGTATGGGGTTGTGAGGATAAAATGGGAAAGGGAGAATAGTGGTATGCTGCCCTCATATCTTTGGAAGAATGGTAATATAAAAATATACTATATAAAGGCAAGAGGGCAGCAAACATTCAGTCCTCTCCCCTCCTGGTTAGGTGACCTGAAGTCAATGACATTACAGGTGATCTCTTATTTTTACATTTAAGAGCTTTGTAGATTTAGCTGTGACATTTCTGGGTGTTTCTATTTAAAATCTTTAAAAGGAAAATTGGCCACCCCAGTTGCACTTTCTTTCTTTTTTTTAGCAGAATGCACAGAGAAGTACCTATGCACCTCTGTTTTTAGGACATCTTCACTGGACATTAGTAAATACGGGTCCTAAAGTACAGCCCCTTACAGGTTTCTTTCTGTAAACCAAAAAGACCCTGGGGTGGAAGACAGCCTCAGAATTCTACTGACACTTTTTCCCATTGGATAGGTTTACTCCGGTTGAATTTTTAAGGCAGAGTGCATAGAGAATGGGCTGTACAATGTTGTCCTTTTAGGACACAGTTTAATAACGTACAGGTGGCAATGTAACAGCCAGTTCTCTTTCTGTAAACAGAAATGAATCTTGGACAGAAGACGCCATCTCATTATTTCTGTGATTTTCACTGCATTTCCAAATTAAGTCAGTTCACAACTGAAGGTGCATGGAGTGTCATCTTGGAACTCTCTGATCACTTTCTGACTCTTGATAGGCAGCTTTCTAGAAGGCTTGAATGGAAGAGTTCTTCAAGTACTTAGTAACGCATGAGCCACCTTGGTCCCATTCCAATCAGCTCTTTGTAAGAATTGTGTCTATGAAGATGTCATCTTCTAAAGAAACAGTTCATTAATGCAAACCATGATGAAGACGAGGAGATCGGCATCCCTTGATAAAATCCATATACATAAATGCATGAGAACTGACAAAAGCAGTTGCACACTTCAAAAAAGACCCCCACACAAAGTGAGAGACGTCAAGGAACCAGATGAAAATATGGGTCAGAAGTCAAAGGAGATCTGACTTCAAATGTATACTGAGGATTTACAAAAGAAGAGGCTGGTAATGCTTTATATTTTCAGATGGCCTTGATTGATATGCTCTATGAAGGAAGATTTCATCATTCATAGACATTGTCAGCGAATACATTTTCTGGCACAAACCTTCCACCAATAAGTTATGCAGGAAATAGTTTCAGGTAAATAGAACAGGTTAAACTCTTTTTAAATGGTAGTATATTTTTTTAATTTATCTGAAAGTGACATTGTCAGTCTGTTTAGCACCATGTCTGCACAGAGGATGCTTTCAATTTTATTTTAGTCTGTTCAGAAGAAAAATTTCTATGCAAAATCACTCAGGCTGACACATTTTCCCCTGGAGTTTTCATTGATTTAAATGACACCTGCTTTATGAGAAATGATTTCCCCCCCACCACAGGTTGTCTGTTAGCACTTTAAAGCAAAATTTGGAAATCCTTGAAAATACCATCTTGCATCTTTAATGAGGGCTAACTAGTGCAAAGATCAGTCTTGGGCGGATGTCTGCTCTATCTGTGTTCTAAGAACACAGGAACTGTTTCCTTTGTACAGGCCAAAGGTCCAACTATTCCAAGATTCTGTTTTATCAGTGGTCAGCCAGATATCCCTGAAAGAAGCATAGAACAGAAATACAGAATCATAGAGTCGGAAGGGGCCATACAGGCCATCAAGTCCAACCCCCTGCTCAATGGAGGATCAGCCTAGAGCATACCTGACAAGAGTTTGTCCAACCACTGCTTAAAGACTTCCAGGGAGGGGGAGCTCATCACATCCCTAGGCAGCTGATTCCACTGTTGCACGACTCTTACTGTAAAAAAGTCCCCTCCCCCATAATATCCAGCCAGTACCTTCCCACCCTTAATTTAAACCCATTATTGCGAGTCCTAACCTCTGCTGCCAACAGGAACAGCCCCTTGCCCTCCTCTAAGTGACAGCCCTTCGAATACTTAAAGAGAGCAATCATGTCCTCCTCAACCTCCTCTTCTCTAGACTGAACATACCCAAGTCCCTCAGCCTTTCCTCACAACTAAGGACATTTTAAGGACCACTTTATCCCATATAAACCAACCTGCTCACTCCAGTCATACTCGGAGACTTTGCTTCTGTTGTCCTGCCTCCAACCTGGTAGAACTCTCTGCCAACTTCCATCAGGGCCCTGCAGGACTTAATGCAATTCTGCAGGATCTGTAAGGCAGAGATGTTCCACCAGGCTTTTGGTTGAGGACAGCAATGGTTTTCCGTCATAGCTTCCTCCTTACTCCTACTTTGCCCATTTTGGCCTTCTCCTTAGCCTGCCCATGAGATGGAGGAACAGTCCAGAGTAGGTTTTTAAATTGGATTGTGGAAGACATTAATTGATTGTTTATTAATTTAGTTAATTGATTGATTGTTGATTTTAATCTGTATGTTTTCTAACCTGGTGTAAACCACCCAGAGCCCTGTGTACTCAGGTATGGGGCATCTCAGAAATCATCATCATCATCACCATCATCATCATCATCATCACTGATTCACATTTTTTGCCTCAACTCATCTTTTATACTTGAGGTCGGTCAGGCTTGGAAAAGAATGCGGAAAACACAGAACCATGTGCATTTCATTGCCATTAACACCCATGGGTGGATTTATTTATCATATGGCAAAATTACACACAGGAAACATATAGCAATATAAAATCTGTAACCAAGTTGATACGATTGAATGATAACACTAAATAGTAACTAATATCTAAATTTTCAATCCACTCAATTGCTGCTAGGGAAAGTTCAAAGAACTCTGTCACATTTCCCTGGAAAGCACGTTAGTAACATTCCTTTGACAGGTCAAAAATAGTTTGGCAGGCTGCACCGCAATCACATTTGGGCCCTGTTCCCCCCCCCCCCATTCAAACAACAGGTCTGCACAACTGCAAAAACCTGTTCATATTCTGTTAGCCATCTTCCATACTTTCCATGACAAGTCAAATCCTATGGGCCTCTTCTTGATTTTTATCAAGTTATGGATATTGGGTGGAACTGATTGTGTCCATGTTCACAACTATTAATTCCTTAGACTGAAATTTTGTAATTGCAGGGTCTGTGCAAACCTTATTGCTGGATGTTGGGATTTTAGTTTGGGTAAACCCGCATCAGCCGTGTCTTCTTGAATAGGCAACTTTCTATTTTTGAAGATCTTTCTATATTCATAAAGAAGAGCATCCTGTCTTCAGAGATGTGGGGGAACAATGTGGCACAACATAGGTAGCCAGTAAGTCAGAGTGTGTTTAATGTATCCACTAATGGTTCTCATTGTTGTTATGAACAAGGGCTCCATTGAACTGCTTGGCTCTTTTCCACATTTGTCTGCCACTCTGGATTTTCTCAGTGTTCAAGTCGAGGTGATTTAAGTCCATGGCAAAACAGCATCCAAATAACCCGGGGCAACAGCAGGCTGAAACTGGCCTGACCACTGAAGGGAGGTAATGTAATGCAGAATGGGGGGGGGGAACCTGGATTGAAAAGAAAGTTGGATTCAATTTTACTGCAGAATTGCTTGGAGGACACCACAGTGAACATGGATTAAAAGGAGAGCGCAGAAAGGGCCACTGAAGCACCGTATTCCACAATATAATCTAATTCTATACAATTCAATACAAATGCAATTCTAGCTCGCCTCCTCATGGTGCACCCTGGGTAATGCTAAAGAACTGGAACTTCCTGCTGCCAGACAGTTGTAAGATCTCCTGGTTAGGCCATGTACATGGAAACAATCAGCCAATCAAATAGTTCTTCTCAGGAGTACTTGACAAGGGGTATGGATGACTGTATCCAAATCTCCCATGGTTGGAAGGCTCATGGGACTGGAGGAGTCCTTCAGTCTTTGGGAACAGAGTGGTAGGATATAACCCCCCCCCCCAACATAAGAATTGCCCTGCTGAATCAAAGTAGTGGTCCATCTAGTTCAACATCCTATCTCACACAGTGGTCAACCAGTTCCTCTGGAGATGCAACAAATAGGGTATAGAAGCCAAGGCCTTCCCCAGATGTGCTTCCTAGATGCCACCACCACCACCACCCCATCCGTGTATATTGACAACACACTTCATACTGTTGAAATGGTCTCTGTCTTACAAAAGCTGATGCTGTAGTAGATTTCAGAGCTACCACTAGATATTTTTTTGGTAAGAAGAAAAAGGCTATTCCTCAAGGATTTGTCATAGAGGGGCAGCTCGTAGAACCGCAGCTTTGTAGCTGTTTGACCAGAGATATAAAATTCATGCCACAAACACCTAGATTAACATGCTAAATGAAAGGAAGCTGGATTGTATGATAATGAAGCAGTAAATCAAAGTAGATAAAACAAATATAAACGCACCTACAAACATTTGCTAGGCACGGATTAACGATGAGAACTACACAGTGAGGTGTTCCCTAAAGAATACCTCTGCATTAAGCTGATTTTTAACATAAACTACATTGCAATGGAACATGAACATCTAATCTGGCTGTACTGAATGTATCACTAAATTTCAACCCATTCCACCTTGTTGTTCAATTAATGATGCATTTAGCTCAATAGACTTTTTCTCCCATGACCCCAAGAAGAATTGCTGCTTAACAGCCTGTTTGTGTGTCTTTTCCCCAATCCATTTCAGTAAAACAGACATAAAAGGGTACTTAATTTAAACCTAAAGGTGGCGATCTCAAAACATGGCATAGTGGTTAAAAGTATCAGACTAGGATATGGAAGATCCAGGTTTTGAATTCCCACTTGTGCCATGGAAGCTCGCTGCGTGACCTTGGGCTAGTCACACACTTTCAGCCTAACCTAGTTCACAGGGTTGTTGTGAGACTAAAACAGAGGAGAATGGTATATGCTGCTTTGGGTCCCCATTGTGGTACAAGGCAGAATATACATAAGTTAAAAATAAACTTTTTAAAAAGTATATCAAATGATTCTCAGCTTCTTCTCTGCAAACGTTATCCTGGAATATTGACCCTCTTTTGGCCTTGCTTGAAATTCCTCAAGTTTTTTTTTTGCTTGAGAAATAGGCTTCACATTTACATCAATCAGGTGACATCTTTCAAATGTGGGAAGCCACCCGCCCAAGACATGTTTACTTCTGCATGGCCTGTGCCATAGCTACAGTCAGCCTTAATTCAACAAGTGGGCTTTTGCCCACCCACCCCTCTGATGAGACACAAGACAAGTCATGGGTTAAACTGGAAATTTAAGCTGATCTGCATCTATTACATCCATTAAGCATGAGTTACATTGTGCCTGCAAGCAGGCTTTTTTAGGGCAAACCCACCCTGGCTCCGAGCCAGGTCCAGAAGCCTTCCGTACCCCACGCATCATGGCTTGTACTTCCAATGCATGTAGGAAATGTAAGAGCACATTCCCAGCCTGCGACTGCTAAGCCTTAAGGCTCATCATATGCTCCCCCAACCCCAAAGAGGCCCCCATCTGGGTCTTCTGGACTGCTAAGCCGCTAGATACCCAGTCTGAGAGCCTCTCCTATCGCTGCTATCTCAGGGTGCTTGCCAGTGCTAAATGAACCCCTTCAACCCGTGCTTTCCTGCTTTCCCAAAAAGGGCCTAACCAGGTTTCTGGGCCTATTTATGCTGCACCCCCCTGGACCATGTGAAGCAGGCAAAAAAAGGCCCCCCTCCCAGCAAATGTGAGTGAGGCCCAAAAAAGTCCTGCTCAGCCCCATAAACTGGTGACTGACTAATCTCACACGGTCCACACAGAGGGTGAGTGGATGGGAAGCTCGACCTTGGCCGGAATGATCCAGCTATGGCTGTTGCCCTCAGTTCTATCCTGGCAGTCCTCCCTGATAGGTCAGCACTCCTACACTTGACCGTGATAGACTCCCCCACCCTCGTGATCACATTCAAGGAGGGGGGGGGCAAATGCCTGCGCTTGCTCACGGGCAAGCACAGGTCTTTTCTCCCTATTGTCCTTTTGTAAACCAGGCTGTGTGTGAATCACCGAAGAGCAAATCTGGAAAGTCAATCCAGTCCCAACATGTTTTATGTCTTGATGAAAGTTTCTTTAAATGCGTTTCCTGTCATATCAATTCCTCTGTAGCTCCAAAACATGAAATTTCAACCGGATGCTAATTCTTTGAACAGTAATTAACAGCACGACTCTTAAGGAGTAATTTTGATAATGATTACCGTCATTCTTCTTTCATTCTCCTGAAGTGCTAAGTACAGTAATCATCACCTGTTCACAGTCGGGCTTATTGCACCACAGGCTATTAACAAGCGATAGCAGCGTTTAACTGAAGCTCGATTCCCAGCACAGTGCCAGAAACTGTGTTTTTTTTAAGTATCAGAAAGCAATCAAAGGCCATGCATTAACTTAATTGTCTGCCATCTAATGATTCAAGGCCAGTGTTTTTATGGTCAAACTATATTTAATCTCTTTACGGCTGAAAGTTGCTTTCACAACTTTTGCAAGGGATGGGTGGGTGACTGTTGGTTGCAAAATAATTTGTCAGCAGATGCTGTTATATGTTGTCAATATTCCTTATCCCCCCCTCACAATTTTGATTTAGACAATATCCTTTTTGTCAGGAGTTGAACCGCATGTAAAATGAAATTCTGGATGAATTTAGGGCATTGTCCATGAACGATTCAGTAGAGGAACTGGAAAGGAAATAAGGAAACTCAATCTGTATCTTTTCAGTCTGCTGGAGTCTGCAGTGTTTTTCTTCTAGGTGGTCATCTTGCTCCAGACCAGACTATCGCCCTTCTCCTTGTTTACCCTCCCCATGGTACTTTATAACTGATGCACAGCATGAGAGGAAAAACCTGACTTGATAGAAGTTTTCTAAAAATCTTATGCCCCGGTTTAAATCGAGTTTTCTGTTAGGGCTGCCACCTTCAGGTGGTGGCAGGAGATCTTCCATTATTACAACTGATCTCCAGAGATCAGTCCACCTGGAGAGAATGGGCAATTTGGAAGATGGACTCTGTGGTAATTATACCCCACTGAAATACCTCCTCTCCCCAAACCCTGCCCTCCTTGGGCTCCACCCCTAAAATCCGGCAGCCCTTCTCACTGGGATTGCTTCCTCTCAGTGAAGATTCTCCATGGAGCTTTCACTGCTGCTGCAATTATTTCTGTATTTGGAAGTGGCAACAGAGTTTCCCCACAGTTTACTTGACCCAACACTCCATGGATGCCATCCCCACATCACCAGCAGGCTTTTTAAAAAGTGTTAATGGACATATCACTATGGCGTGAACCTACAGTTATATGCCAATTGCCAGTTTTAACCTCTAGTGATATGGCAGTTATGTTTGGTAACAGATATATTGCTGTACCTTTAAACTGGCAATAGATACATCATTGCAGTTTAATGCTTTAACAGACTCTGTTACCTGTCTTACAAAAGCCCCAGAGATGCTTCAGTGGTTTGGGAGGGAGGGAGAAATGGTAGCGATGGGGGCTGGGGAATGGGGCCCACATGGGTTGGACCTGCGTTCCCATCTACATGGTATGCAAATACATTTTGACGGTGATCTTTCCAAAAAGGTCCTGTCATATACTCCAAAAGATCATATTGGAGTAAAGGCAGGGAAAACACCAATAGTGCACAATAGTGGGTGGCTGGGGGAGGGGGGACAGAACCAAATTGGAGCCAGTTTGGTGTAGTGGTTAAGTGCACGGACTCTAATCTGGGAGAACTGGATTTGATTCCCCACTCCTCCACTTACACCTGGCTGGATGACCTTGGGCAAGCCATAGTTCTGATAAGAGCTGTTCTTGAAAAAAGAACAGTTTCTGTCAAGAGCTCTCTCAGGCCCACCTACCTCACAGGGTGTCTGTTGTGGGGAGGGGAAGGGAAAGGAGTTTGTAAGCCGCTCTGAGACACCTTTAGGTAGTGAAGGGCGGGGTATAAATCCAATCTCCTCCTCCTCCTCCTCTTCTTCCTCCTCTTCTTCTTCTTCTTCTTCTTCTCCTTCTCCTTCTCCTTCTCCTTCTCCTTCTCCTTCTCCCTTCTCCCTTCTCCCTTCTCCCTTCTCCCTTCTCCCTTCTCCTTCTTCAAAACTTGTGTAAAAGTAACCTAAGATGACAGCCCAGGCCACCCCAATCTCATCAGATCTCAGAAGCTATGCAGGGGCACCCCTTGTTTAGTACTTGAAGGGGAGACTACCCATGAAGTCCAGGGTTACTACACAGAGGCAGACCATGGCAAACCATCTCTGTTCATCTCATGCCATGAAAGCCCTATGGGATCACCATAAGTTTCCTGCCACTTGATGGCCCTTTCACCACCAACCTGGGACGCATATACAAATTGTCCAAGCACACAGGAACCATTGTTCAGCTATGCACCTTGTGAAAGAATCACAAATCAAACCAGCTGGTGACCTAGCATTTCTGGCCACAACCTGGTTGTGACTTACAATTCATCAAGGAAAGCAGTGGTTTAAACAATGCCATTTAATGATCCGTCTAGTTATAATCAAGACTGCGTTTGTCCCTCCCTGGTTGCCACCTCAAGGAGGGCAGCTGGTGTAAAATGGTCATGCTTGAGGGCCATCATTAGCAAAATGCTGACTCAATCCAGTCAAAAAAAGATATAGCTCAGAGAGTGTAATGCTCACTTCAAAGTGTAAAAAACTTGAAAGGAATTGAAAGGCAGGGGAGAGCATAAGAAAAGGGTGGCAATGAATAATTCCTGCCTTTGGGGCTCCCTTTTGTGAATAAAATTGTTAGTTTAGTCATTCTCGTGCTGAGCTTTGTTCCACAGCTTCCATAAACACACGGTACTCCTGGGATCAGAGTCGTTCTAAATGAATCTGGGGAATTTGAGCAGGGAAAAAAATTACAAATGGATTTAAAGAACTAAAACAAGTGCTTTTTGTCCACAGGATGGTGAAGATTTAAGTGTAAGGCAAAGGGAAAGACAAATTGCTTAGGGCAATAGAAAGGGTTTTAACTAAGGAGAAAGGAAATGGAACAGATCAAAGAAATAAGTAGATGGAATAATCTCCCAGTGGTACTATCAATAAAACTGGAGTAGATGCAGAAATTCATTCATTGCTAGGGACTACATGAATTCTTAGTATGGAAGTGATTAACAGGCATCAAGAGAACTGTGTTTCCATCCATGCAAGTAGCGCTCTAGATCAGTTGATTTGAAAAAAAAATGAGAAGAATTAGTCAGGAATCAGAAGGATTCATTGGCGGCGGGGGGGGGAGCTTTTATTTCCACCAACTTTTTTTTTCCTGAAGTGAAACTTTATGATGCATTTAAAAGGTTTCTGTTTTGGGGAAATTACCAAGTTATTCCAAAATGAGTCCTGATAAGAGGACTGGTATATCCCTAGGGGAGTTTTCAGATGCCTAGTTAAAGCAGAGCAAAACAAAGTGCAACAGACAAACCAGTGAAGTTTAATGTAAGACACATCCCAGGAATTCTGTATGGAAGCTGTTGACCAACTTGTCAGCACCATTGCCACTTCTTTTAAAAGATGGGGTCCAAAGAAAACAAACGTGGCTCAGTTCCAAACTGGAATGGGGCTGTTGGGTAAGAATTATTCCAAAGTTCTATCTGGTGTTTGGATTGAAATGTCCCCATTTTGGGTTAAATCCAGACTAAATTGAAAATTTCCACTGTTTTTCTCTTCCAGCTGTAGAACCCACCCCCCTGTCATTTTCCATCATCCCCTGTCACCCAAGAGCAGCATTTCATGGAGATCAATGAACTGCAATGAGAAGGGGCAATCAGGGAAGTTCTGTTTTGCTGATGGAAAACTTGGTCTGGTTCATCCCTTTGATTTCACTTCTCCCTTGCATAAATTGACCTCCATTTCTTTTCTTTTTTTTATATAAATATTGTGCAACTTTGTTTCCTTCACATTTTCCCTATAAAAGCACTGAGCTTTCAATATCATGTATCGGTAAATCAACATATTTTATACATATACTGTATTTGATCCAATTTTTCCACTGGTGAAAAGGGGAGAAGGTGGTCTCCCTTTTGTTGGTCAAAAGAAACCCATTTCTTCTGTGCTGTAAACATCATATCCTTTTCTAAAAGAAAAATTGGAGCAAAGCTGGGGAAAACATCGATAGCAGAGAATAGTGGGTAATGTACAGTGCATATATAAACGATTCAAAATCTGTATGCTATATAAGTCCATTCCACATCCCAGTGGAAGAGGGGGACATTTTTTGTCCCTGTCCCCATGGAGAATGGAACATGAGGCTCAGGGAAGGCAATGCTGGGCCAAGGGCCATTGGTGGCCTAGCCAATAGGAAGGGGTCTTAAACCAGGTCTATTTTCCACTGTCTGTTTTTTCATTGTGGCTGCTTTCCCCTATGCCCAACTGCATGACTGATAATGTGGGCTTGGCCAGTTGCCTTTAGGGCTATGCAGGGATTTTGGAGTTTCTTTCAGATTTCTTTATCACCTGCTCCACAATGTTTGGATGTGTTGTGTGTTATAATTATTAGGCCTGGTTAGGACCTAATTGGGTATGCCTTGAGTAGTGTGGGTTGCAGCTAGCTCATAGTTAGGGATCATTTGTCATGGTGAGTCCTGTAAGATGTATGAGGATAGGTTTACCGTACTCTTTGACTTTGTAGCCAGGGGGTTAGTGGGAAATCCTATTAGAACCAAGCAGAATTGGTTGAACCCTTAATTGTTTTATGGTGTGGGGAAGGAGATGAGGCTTGGCTCTCCTTGACAGGTTTCATTACAGTCCAGGATAATTAAAGTCCACAGCAATGCTGGATGAATAGAACCTTACCAAAGTGAGGTTGCCCCAAAGTCTGGAAGCCACCAGAGGTTGCCCAGAAGTGGTCACTTGCACTGAAAGGGAAGGAAGTGTTTACGAATGTTGTTACTCAAAAGGAAGATGACCTCAAATGTAAGATAACCTGTCTAAAGATGTTATATACAGAAGCTTCTGTATTACTGAGCATAACTGTAGCTTGTATGCAAATATAAGATGACTTATTTATAGTGTACCTGGGGGGGGGCCGCTGAACTTGCATTTGAGTATTTATGCACATCGGTCATTAATAAACCCTAGGCTCACCAATGCACTGTGCCCTTGCTATAGGGGGAAAGGCAACTGGAACTATAAAACCTATAGAAGAATGCAGAGTACTGAAATCACCAATGGAAATATAAATCAGTCTAAAAGAAATGGTGAATATTTTTTTCATTAGGACTGACAGTGTCTGACGGGATGATGAAAATATTCCAGAAATATTTCAGAGTGGTATCATAGAAAAGTTTAGAAACATATAAACTTCTTCCCCCAATCTGTATTAGATTAGGTTCCCACATTCAATATAAAGTGAGTTTTTGTTGTTTCAGGATTTCTCCAAAACATATCCCCAGTGTGCAGAGACTGGAAGAATACATCCTGCTTTGACATTGGGAGGCTGAGGTTTCAGTTGGACTAGATTCTTGAAGGACTTGCAAGAGTTTGAGTGAAATTTAATCAAGTAGCAGGCAGGCGTCTGACCCTGGGATTTTCCATTATCACTGGAAGTGGCATATGCTAAAGGCATTTTTGTCTCTTTGAGACAAAGGGAGATAACTTGTCACACCTGCTTCTTGGCACATTTTTCAGCAGTGTTAAAAGATGCTAACTGAAAAATGAAGCCAAGTGATAGACTTGAGCTGTAGTTAACAAATACAGAAGAATACAAAAGGTACTTTGAAACCTGGTAAAACTTCCTATATATTTTGAATATCCATTGCATGGTCATGCCAGTCTTGTCTAATTATGCATACCTAACTATTCATAACAAATCAAATATTCACAAGTGCTGGTAATCTTCCATTTTGACTCTGACACTCCTATCCAAAAAAAATTAAGGCCTGAGTAAACATTGCATGCAAATACATTTAATGACCACCCAACAACTTTTTAAATAGAAAAAAAAAAGTTAATAAGAACACAAGAGAAGCCAATGTGGGATTTGGCCAATGGCCCATCTAGTCTAACATTCTGTCACATGGTGGCCAAAAATACCAGGTGCCATCAGGAGGTCCAACAGTGGGGCCAGGACACTAGAAGCCCTCCCACTGTTGCCCCCCCCCCAAGCACCAAGAATACAGTGCATCACTTGTCCCAGACTGAGAGTTCTTATCTATACCTTGTGGCTAATAGCTACTGATGGACCTCTGTGCCATATGTTTATCCAATTCCCTCCTGAAGCCACCCATGCTTGTAGCCACCGCCACCTCCTGTGACAGTGAATTCCATGTGCTAATCACTCTTTGGTACTTCCTTTTATCCATTCTAACCCGACTGCTCAGCAGTTTCATTGAGTACCCATGAGTTCTTGTATTGTTAATCCTGTTTCTTTTGATTTTAAAAGCCAAGGGCGGTTTTGAATGAAACCATAGCAAAGGACTGGCTGATGTACTCTTTCCCCAGTTGTTGTTTCTCTGCTCTCCACCAAGCTGTGTCTTCCCCTTTGAGGTGCCTAATGGATGTTCACCTTAAGCTCTGGCAACCTGATGGGGAGGGAGGGAGAATCTAAATTGAGACACGGTGGATGGAGAAAGGATTAAGCATCCCACTCCTGTTGTTTCACTGCTTCAGATCACCCAACTCCAAAGTAGTGTTCACTCTCTCTCTCTCTCTTTTGAAAGCACATCTCAAGATTTTGTTGTGTGTATTTGTGTGGAACTTTTGAAACCCAGTATCCTCAGGATGTCATCTATTCCCCCCCATTATTTCACCCTCTAGTGATGAATTTCTATGAAACAGCCATGGTTCAAATCAAAATATTATTGGTTCTGTGAAGGTTCCATCATTCCTTGCTCCTCCTCAATGGTTTTTGCTCCATTCCACTCCTTTCATGGGAGTGTATCAAATACAGTGAGAATCAGCCTTGTGACTTGCTCATGTCCTATTCTCAGGGACATTCTAGTAGATGCTTCTGTCATCACTGCCTTTCATAACCAAATAGCACTGCCCTCCTAGATGGAGTTACACCCTTCTAAGTCCATTGGCTTGAAAACAAAGTGCAACTCTGCTTAGAATTGTACTGCGGGTGTTTTGAAACCAGGGGTATATCAAATTATTTACTAATTCCTACTGCACCAAGAGCATCTTTGGTTTGTTTGTTTTTAGGCACCCTCTCCATCCAACTAGCCTAACACATGTGACAGTACAGTTTTAGAGCTACATCTTCATGTCCAGGAGAGAGATTACATTACAATGCAAAAGGAAACAACTAAAGGCTTGAACAAAACCAAGGGCCTCACTTTGCTCAATCAGTTCTGGCTTCCTTTGTTCATGGGTGCAACTGTCTTACAGCAATAGCTGCAGCCCAGTAGCTGACGCAAGAGCATTTTCTTTAGCTGTGAGGCTGTGGATTATGTGCCCCAGATCCAGAGGTGGTGCAATGCAGCTCAAAGACTAATTGGAAGACAGCTACTTAGAAGGTGCCAAAGTTTTATGCCCCCCTTTACATTTATACTCCTTGAATATCAATGATGCTTAAATAGGAATTTTATTTCCAATAACAGTTCCAAATGTTGAAGTCCCCTAGATGATTAATCAGCCAGCTTTAGTCATACCATGATTATTCATATTGCCCAGGATTGTATTTTAGAGTGCTCCTCAGGAAGTAGTGGTAATAAAGGGCCAGTTATTATTTGTAATACTGATGGTCTAATTAGTGGAACTGGGATTTATGGAAATAATTTCCAGTGTCAGGATTCTTTGAAATAAGGTTTTCAAAATGAAAGCCAAGAAATGTTTCACTTCAAAAACAAAACTTTAGTTTTTTAAAAGACACCTTAATTATATAAGTAGTGGCAGTTTATCAGAGAAAGAACTGGCCTCTCTCTTGTGGGACAGATTCTGGGATGGCTTATTGTATGAAACAGTAGATTAAATAAAGCTCATTGACTTCAGTGGATTATGAAGGGGATAGCTCTGTTTAGGACTGCACTCTGAATCATGCAAGAAATATCCGTGTATGAAAGTAAAATTTAATGTGTGGTGTCCCTTACTAAGTCGCAGTGCCCATGATGCTTTATATGTGGTGTATAGGAAAAAATACTTTCCTGGTTCAGTGACTAGGCCCAAATGGTTCAGCTGAGAACATGTCCCTGTGACATTCGACACCTGACCAAATGGCATGCACAGATGCCAGGCCTAGATATGCATTTCAAAAGCCACTTTGGCACCTCGGAGGGAAAAGCCAGACATTGAGGCTCTTTCCCAAACTTCAAAGCCCAGTGTACGTGCAGTCAGCACATAAGCTATGGCGGCTCCTACATAGTTAGACACACCTTTCTACTCTGTCGGGATTGGGTAAAGACCATACTCAATTGTTACGGAGGTAGGAGGAGATTGGTCTTTAGCCTATCAAAAAACACACAGAACTCTCTTGGAAGGAGGGCCCCTTTCTAAGAGTTAGTCTCTGTTTGGATTACAAACCTGCAACATGGAATTTGACTAGAGAGCAGTGAAGCTGGACTTAACTGCTCACTGCAAGCATGTGGTTCCTCTTGAGGATTCCCTGGAGAATGGACTTTATTCTACCTGGTCTATGGACCCCCAAGAATTGGTAATTATGATACATTTTTATCTTTAGTAAGAGCTATACAAAGATATAGGCTGGTTCTTTGTTTTCTAATCCTTGCAAGTCTCTTGTCATATAACTGCTTTGCTTAATAAAGATCTTATATAGATTAAACTGATCTGATTTGGATTGATGTGCTGTACCTGGATCTCTAGGGCTAAATCTAGAGCCTAAGCTGCTCGCTTAGAAAGCTACTACGGTGGGGGTTTCGGTTTCGGCGTCGCGAATGGCGGCCACTTCTCGGGACGCTCCCGGAGGCGGTTAGCCCACGCGCAGTTAGGGGGGGTCTTCGCATGTGCGAAAGACCCTACTGAGCCTTAGACAAAGGCTCCGAACCGGGGGCGCTTGGGGAGTAGCCTCTTTGCCGACAGACAGCCGGGAAATTGAGGCTTTCTCCCCGCCCCAATCGGCCCCGCTGCGGCGTGCCTGTAATGGGACTTAGCGGCGCCACCGATTTCCAGGAGTGAAGACAGCGCTACGGTTTAACATAAAAAGAAGAAGTAGCATCGAATCGTGAGTTGAAGATCTATTTTGAAGCGTAAATCGGAACCCCCCTGTGTGCGTATAAGCATTGGGAGGAGGGAGGAGTTCCCACCCCCTTTGAGAAGCAAGATCTACAAAGGGAGCGCGATGGGGGGCAGAGAGGAAAAAAAGTGTTGGTGAAAGTACCGTTGGGGTTGCATAGAAGACTGCGATCATCTTAGCTTCCTGGGGGATGCGGCACGAACTTTTTAAAAGTAAACAAAAAAACAAAATGTCGATAATGGAAAAAGTCCTGCAGACACCGGAAGAGAAGAGAGGAGGGACTTCCGGTCCAGACAACCCCCCCCAAGAGCTTGCTGTCAATCAACAGGAAAAGGAGATGCTGTGCCCCCTGCTGGAACAATTGCAGAAAATCAACGAAACTTTGTTTAAAATGGAAAGTGTTCTCATCAGTCGACAGAAACAGATATCGGAAACAACTAGAAAGATGATGGAGATCGAACAGAAATCGAATCTGATTCTAGGTTTCCAGGGCGTTAAAGAAGAAGAGAAAGAAGATCTCGGATTTACCTTGACAAATGTCTTGGCACCCCTAACTGGCAGTGAAGCGATAAAGTTAAAAGAAGAGGCGGATAAGGCTCCCAAAGCCTATTCCGCTTTTATAAAAGAAAATACTCTGCCAGTAGAAGGGGATGTTGAGCATAGCAGGCGTCAAACTGGAGATCTAATTTCATCTGAAGAGTTTATGGAGCCCTGGAAGCTTGAAGGCCAGAAGTTTAAGGAAAAAGAGAAAAGAAAGAAGACGGATTTCATCTTCAAAATACAGAAACTTCTGAAGAGACACGCCAGCAGGGAGGAAGATGCAGCATTCAAAACTGGGACAGAAGACAGCAGCCCAGGGGAAAGTGGTGATGGAACGGAAGACTTCAAAGTTAAAATGGACTCAATCCATAACTGGAAGAGATTTAAAAAGAAGATACTTTGAGGACTGTTCGTGTAGCATCTGGAAGGAGCTGTTTAATTACTAACCCCAATGGACTTTACTAACTGCATTAACAGAGTGACTTTGGACTTTGCATTAGTTAAAAAGAAGATCTCCTAACCATGATAGATGCCAAAATTGGTATTGGTTATTAACCTAAACTAACCCTCACTAACAGAAAAAAATTTCACTCCATCTTTCTCTTTCTCCATCTTTCTACCCTTCCCTTTTCTTATAAAAAGAATAAAATTCTCTCTTTTTTAAGAGAGTTTTACAAAAAAAAAAAAAAGAAAGAAAGCTACTACGGTGTGTTAATTATCTGCAGCTCTGGCCCAGAGCTGATAAGTTGTTATTTCCCAGAAACCTGGCAGGAGGTGGGACCTATTCTCCTGTCTGAGTTGGGAACGTCCTTAAATAGGTCCTGGTGGCAGAATACGGATTTCAGTGTTCCTGAAGCATGTGGGTTTTTGGTTTATCTAACTCCTGGAGGGGTGTGGGACAGACGTGCGATTCTCCACGTGCTGGCATAGTAGCAAGGGCTTGCCCCTTTCTTATCTCCTGGACTGGAGGTGGGAGGGTGCAAGTAGAGAGAACCTTGTACATGTGGATCACATTGTTAGAAATAGGATGTCCACATTCTAAGTAGCTTTTCTTATGTTTCCAGCTTGTGGGGGGGGGGGGTTTGAATCTGGGATCCTTTAAAATTATGCAGGTTTTTGGGGTAAGCAAGGAACTCAAGATTTGCCTCAAATTTTTAGTTCAAGCCCAGTCCCAATTTAGAGATGTTTTGGAGTTTTCTGAGTAATTTAACTGAAATTATTTTGGTTTCTTTATATTTCCCCTGATGTGTTTGTTGGGTGAAGATGAAGATGCAAATCTGCCTCGAAGCATCACTTCATGTAAAATTTGGTAATTCTTCCTCTGGGTGGATGACCTCTTTGAATAAGCAGGACTGCATAGCCAGTTCCCAGTGATGGTTTGGGAACTGTGCATTCTGTGCTCAGTACATAATCAATGCAGATTGGACAGAATGAACATCTGCAGTGTGATAGACATTCAGCCTATACAGTCTGGAAATCTGCAACCTTGTCTGCTGTCTAGTGATTTCATGTTCTTGTTGAACACAAATTACTAGTCATGCATAGAACCTTGCATGCAGTTAGCTCTGGATTGGGCTCAATAGACCCAATCCAACCAATACGAGACATCATTAAATCCTATTTGTATTGAGGTGTATGTAAAACTGTTGGCTATCTGAGGCTTATTCTAGGAGAACTATTTGTTTCTTAGTTTAAGTACAGTGGCACCATTAAGACCAACAAAGTTTAATTCAGGGTATCAGATTTTGTGTGCATGCACATTTCATCAGATACATATCTGATGAAATGTGTGTGCACTCAAAAGCTTATGCCCAGAATTAAACTTTGTTGGTCTTCAAGGTGCCACTGGACTCAGTTTTTGTTCTGTTGCTTCAGACCAACATGGCTGTCCACATAGCCATGAACTTAGCCATGAAATTTCTCCAGCATCAAGACAGGATCCTTCTTCTAGCCAAAAGAGTCGCTTAGACCAGAGGAAGGCTTTAAATTTTGCCCGGTGGAATGGCAGGATGCGTGCCATTACCAGTGAACACATTCTCCCTGTATGAACCTGTGCAGCAGCTACAGTCTTGCAGATCTTGCAGATATTAGAATGGCTGGTGTATAATCTCTGGTCTTTCCCTCCATGGCTGTGATTTTTGTAGACTGGTCTTCCTGGAAAGATTAGAACAGAAGTTTTCCTTCTGACCTTCAGGAGACTTTGTAAGGCTTATTCCGGAGGACTTTTATGATCAGTTAGCAGAGGTGGTTTCCATTTATCGCTCTGTTCTGAATGGCTTTATTCAGGTGGGTAGCTATGTTGGTCCAAAGCAGCAGAACAAAGCTTGAGTCCAGTGACACCTTTAAGACCAACAAAGTAAGCTTTCGCGTGCACACACAGTTCTTCAGATGCAATGAAATGGAAGTTACCAGTCCATACATATAGGATAGGCAGCAAATTAGTGTACAGCATAATGAAGATATTTAACAGATGCAAAGACCAAACAGGAATAACAAGCTTAGGTTACCATTTATTTGGGTTTAATTCTGGGGGAAAACATAGTGACTGAGTTCAGACTGGCAGTTTGCCCTGCTATAGCCACATTTCAGCCACGTTTTACAAACGGATTAAAGGGGGCATTCACACAGGCACATCTGCCTGGCGTTCCCCACCCATAGTCAACCCATGCTGTTCCGCTTCACTCCCGCGTTTAAAAAATACCTGGTGAAAGTGGTAGCAAATCCCTGAGAGTGCCTTTATCCCACTTCATTCCGCTGCCGGGAAGTGTGAACGCCAACCTGAAAAGCCGGACGCAACCCGTGTTGCGCATAAGGCAGCAGCGATATTATTGACTGTGCTCCGCTGTACCACCCAATGTGGTGCCAGCACAATGGGATCCTCCCCCAATCGGCTGGATGCACTTATGTGCATATGCGCTCATGCACACATAGTGAAATTACCAGGGAAAAGCTGTTTACAGCCGTGCCTCCAGGCCAGCAGTCTGAACACTCCCATGCGCCTCCTCCCAGTATGCTCCTGGATCAGACCGCGCAGTGTGACTGGAAAAACCCAGAACAGTTTGTTTCGGGGCTTTTTTGCCATGACTGGCTCCCACTTCAAACTGCCAGTCTGAACTCAGCCAGTGAAGGGAATAAATATGTCAAAATTGTAGATTGATGAGCAGATGCATCCTTAACTGTGGAATGCTGAGAGTAAATGGCAAGGTCTCAGTTAATTACAGTTAAAAACATGGCACAAACCCCACTTTTATCCAGGTACTGGCCCCTGATTTCAAACTACAAAGTGAACACATTGGGTATTTGTTACAAACAGATGTATGCATGCACATGGGGGATGTACATGGATTACCTGTAACATGTGAACAAGGCTTGTATGTATGATTTGTTTATCACATCCATGCATCATGTTTTTTAAGTGTACATTTTAAAATCTTAGGAGTATTGTTAAAAATAGAATGTGTGAAGCAACTCTAAATTGTGACTAATGTATGCTGGATTGAATCAAACATGCATAAAATCTTTTCCTGAAAACACACATACACGCACACAGTTGGATTACATGCAGTTATTTCTGGGTATGATGGTAGCCTTCAAAGTTTCTCAAAGCAGGCTGTATGTGGAACCAAAGGTTTTCCAGAGACAGCTGAAACAGCCAATATGAAGTAGTTCTGGGGGAATGAAGACATAATATTCATTCAATCAATTTCACCATTAGCCCAATCTCTCCTTGAAAGCAATTAGAATGGGATGAATCATCAAGCATCCATTTCTGGTCATTCACATGCAGTTCTATATGACTCTAATAAGAATAGTGTACAGCAAACAACCATTCAGTGAGTGGGTAGGAGTGGAATTTATGGCCCCTATGCACATTCAGCATAATATCTGAAAGAATTTACACATGTAGATACTGTTGCTTTGCTCCAGAGATGTGTAAAAACAAAAATGTATGCAATGCAAGCGTGTGTGTGTTTGTGTGTAAAATAAAAAAGGGGATGTAGAACAGAGGGTTCAGCTGATTTCATTTAATTTGGTTTTAAAACTATAGTAATACCTTTCCCTATGTTTTGCATGTGCAGAAAACACAGTGGGATGCAAGTGCTTTTACTTAATGCGGAAAGTGAGAAAGTAATTTTAGTGTTTCCATTTGCATTAGGGCTGTTGTGCACATGAAGATCTTGTGTGGGATCCGACCCACAATCTCCATAGAATTCATAAATACAAAAAAAGTATGTATATGCCTGCAAAAAGCATGGTCTCCGACTGTGGGTATGGAGTCCATGTACCAGTCTGTACATGCATGGGCTGTTTTAGGAAATATTCTGAACACAAAGAGGGTGGCATGGGCCAGTGAGTTGGCACAGTCCTGGGTATTCATTGCATGTCCATGCAACAGCTACAGAGTCCCATGGTTATTTCCTATCAGGTCATCTGTCTTTTATTTATCTTTAATAATCCTCTCATCTTTGCTTTGCCTTGCCTGTTGCTTGTTTTGGTATTTGACCTGAAGCAGGTGTGTACCTCAAGGCTTTAGAGGTTAAGAATATAAGCACATCTGACCTACCCAGAGATTTTAGAAGGTGACAATAAGCAAAAAGTACCTTGTCAAGACAAAACATTTTAGCTCTTAGCACATAATGGAAGCGGCAGTCACTTATCTATAACAATTTGAGAATGGCAAATGTTGCATTTTAGTCCAATTGTATCTATTAGCCTTTAAATCCTTTGGTAGTTCACTATTTATTATAATAACCTTTATTACAATAACTATATATCATCGGGGGGGGAGTTTAGCCTGGAGAAGATGCAGTTTTCTTCCTCATGCTCACAGCGGAGGACTGAATACAGAGGAGCGTTCTAGCACGGCCCTTCTAATTTCTACCCATATTTTGGAGTTCCAATATTATCTCAGTCTTATTTTTGAAGCAGAACCAGTACTGTAGGAACAGTCTGTCCCACCTTTTATTTTCAGATTTAGTAAAGAGTGCTGGTATGCCTGGTTTCTGTGCCTTTCAGTTCCTACTGTTGCTTAATGCCCTCCCCCCCCAATCTAAATTACCAATAGCAGGTATGCACTGATCAAACACGGTAAAACAGCCATTGTTTGTATAAAGGTTTCTTTTGTATGGGAAGCCACATGTACAGCACTAAAACACCATTCAGTAATTATATGGATCAGGGGTGACCAGCCTTTTCTTTAATGGGAGCTACTTCTGAGTAATGAAAAAATATCCTGAACCACTCCTCCCACCAGTATATTGTCACACAAAAGGTGGGGAAAGGCAGATATACTTAACTGTGTATGAACCAAATTTTAACATACACAGTGTAAACAGTACAGTGCAATCAGTGCAAGCAGTCCCTATATACAGTGCATGATACAGTGACGTATGACAATTAAGGTATAACAATTCAGTGCGTGATACAGTAAAGTATAATAATTGATGGTCTGCTGGCTAATTAAGACACAATTTCAATATCTTCTTCAGAACTGTTTCTGTTACAGTCCTATTGGAGGGCGATCAAGATGATTAAGGGGTTGGAGTACCTTCCCAATGAAGAAAGGCTGATGAGTTTTGGAGTACCTTCCCAATGAAGAAGGGCTCATATAGTTTCATAGAATTATGCATGAGATGGAGAAAGTTGACAACGAGAAATTTTTCTCCCTCTCCCAAAATGTGGAATTTCCTGCCAGAGGATGTAATAATGGCTACAGGAATAAACAGCTTTTAAAGGGGATTAGACAGATTCATGGAAGATAAGTTGATCAATGGTTACTACCTATGGTGACTGAGGGGAATCTCCACATTCAGAGGCACTAATCTTCTTTATCCCAGAGTCATGAGGCATCATCAGGGGAAGAAGAAGAGGAGGAGGAAGAGGAGAAGGAGGAGATTGGATTTATACCCCACCCTTCACTACCCAAAGGAGTCTCAGAGTGGCTTACAAACTCCTTTCCCTTCCCCTCCCCACAACAGACACCCTGTGAGGTAGGTGGGGCTGAGAGAGCTCTGACAGAAACTTCTCTTTTTCAAGAACAGCTGTGCCAGAACTATGGCTTGCTCAAGGTCATCCAGCAGGTGCATGTGGAGGAGTGGGGAATCAAACCTGGTTCTCCCAGATTAGAGTCCATGCACTTAACCACTACACCAAACTGGCTCAGTCTCTATGCCCTGTTGTTGGCCACTGTGTGAGACAGGATGCTGGACTAGATAGACTATTGGTCTGATCCAACAAGAGCAAAATGTTTGGATAATGAAATAATAATAATAATCTTTTGATTTATTGATCGCTCACCCCGCATGCTTGCAGGCTCTGAGCAATTTACAGTTACACTTTGAAACGTGGGACTAACAATGTTTATATAAGGGGTAGGGAAGACAACATATAATTCTTTAATTCCACACACATTTGCAGCTGACGGTGGGTTCGTCTCTGTCTTCGGACTTGTAGTGTCCCGGTCGGCATTTCAGTTGGCCGGCTTGGTGATGTCAGGCTTTCAGGGCTCTTCGTGTCACAGCACCATACTGCCACCGTCTGGCTGGATCAGCCCACTGCAGGGCTTCTTGATGCTGAGAGAGATTTTTCATAGCTTCCAGTCTTTGCAGCAGGATGTTCTACCGTCGGCTAACACCTCCCCCACAGAATAATGAAGTGTAATACTCACCACTAACTGATTGTTCTTCCTGGAGAGCTACATATTCATGAAATCCATAATAAAGTTGTACTTCCAAGTTGGACCATCTGTTGTCTTAGAGCAGGGATACCCCATGCAGTGCCCATTGGCACCATCGTGTTGGCTAACACTTTTTTGTGCCCTCCAAGTGTTTTTAGGAAGTGGGCAGGGCAGGTGGGTTTTTTGCCCAGCAAGCTTCTGATTGACTATTGAAGATTTGATTGGCTGGGCAGATTTTTTTAAAATGTCATTTTGGCAGCAGCTGCCACCACAGAACAAGATCTTTCCTGTGTGACTGAAGCCATGATTCAGCAATCATTTTGTGGATGGCTCTACGTCCTGTGGCAGCCATTTTGTGGTTGTGTCCACCACCCTGTTTCAGAAATCCAAAGGTGCCTGCAGGCTCAAAATATTGGGGACCCGTGTCATAGAGTGCAATCGGTGCTAGAAACTGAATATCCTTGGCATATAAGTAATGCTTCTGTGTCAGTATTTTTTTTAAAAAAAGAAGATGGAACACATTTCAGACTTGAAGTGTTTGTTTGTTCTAATATGAACACTTTTTTTTTTACAAATAAGCTACCTGGATGGATTCCCTGATAAGGACTTTAAAACGCCACTTTTTGAAATCACAGAGTGAAAAATCAATTAGTGCTAAACACACTTTTGAAATACCTGAGTTGTCATTAGTATGCCAGCTGCTTTCTGGAGCTGAAACTTTTCATCTGTTCTTCCTGTGATTACTTAAGGGCTCAGTCATTTGTTGCATTGTCTCCCTGAATTCTGTCATTTGAAAAAAAAAATTCTAAAAATGGAAACACTTAGGAAGCTGGCAATTAAACTCGGGAGAAAATTACTCCATTGGAAATTGGTTTTAGGGGTTTTGTAAATCTAAACAACATGAAGGAAGAGTTGAAGCTGGGTGAGGAGATGTTAAATGGGTTTTTTGTTTTTTTTATATAAAAAAATGTAAGACTTGTGAAGATGGAGAGAAAATGAGGAGCCAATTGTTGCTTTTGCTAAGCTCTTGAAACTTTGTTTAATGATTCTTCAGTGCTATTCTCAAGTCTTCCCCTGGCTATAATTGAAACAATTTTATGGGTTAGCCTTGTGCCTTATGGGAACATGGTAAAGAAGCATTGGTTAAGCTATGTTGTATAAAAATGAATACAGAGTCCTTGTTAGGTTGATGAATGTATAATATCAATTTAATATTGAATGCCTTCTCAACATAGCTGACATCTACCATGTGTTGCCATTCTCACTCTCTGATTGTAAGACAACGCAGCTTAGTTTGAGTCCATGGGGACGAGTGGATTAGGACAACACTCTCCTATACTTCTTTTAGAGCAGAGATCTCTAACGTGGTGCCCGTGGGTGTCTGCTGCCCACCATCCCTTTCCTAGTGCCTGCCAAACATTTTTAGACCGGGGGGGGGCAGTTAGGGCTTTTGCCCAGCAGGGCTTCTGACTGGCCATTGGAGGTTTGATTGACTGTGCAGAATAACTTTTTTAAAAAAAAAAATGCTTTGACAGTAGTTGCCATCAGAACACAAGGTACTTCATCTTGTAACTGAAGGAAACCTGTAGTTAAGAAAGAAAGAAAAAATATTTTTAAACAATATGTTCCTTGTAAAAGGCATCCTGTTCAGGAGAGCTTCTGTGTGCTATTAGAATTATACATAACCTGACACTGTGTGGTTGGCGCCACATGGCAGCCATTTTGTGGTTGCACCCACCCTATGTCAGGTTTCCAAAGTGCACACAGGCTGAGAAAGTTTTGGGACACGTGCTTTAGAGAATATGCTGATTTACAGTGACCATGTGAGGGATCTGCAAAGTGGATACATACATAAAATTCAGTGCATGGTGGTTCCACTGTGTGATCCAAGGTTCGCTAACTTTGTTGAGCCTGTGGGCAGTTTTGGAATTTTTTCAGGTAGCATAAAGGTGGGACAATATGGCCATCATGGGTTGTGAGTCCAATTACAACACTGCTGTCAAGAGGGCAGGTTTAGTTCTTTGCTTTTTTGGGGGGAAGAGAGATGCTGTTTGGTTTCAGTTTAGAGGCTGCTCACTCCGCAGCTATAGGGAAGGGGCACAAGCCATGGATGTGAAGCTGTGATGCATATGTCTTGAATGAGTTTAATCCTTTGCTAGTCAGTCAGGTGACAGGAAGTGACTTGAAGCTCCCCTTTTGTTTGTTTTTCTGTTCCATTCAAAGCTATTTGTATTCATTCCCTGACACTCAAGAAGCAAACAGCTGCTAGGAAACACATTGGTGCATGACATGGTGCTCACATTGAGAACTGGTGGTTGGGGGTGGCCACAAACTGGTCCACGAGCCAAAATTTGGCACAAACTCGGCTCCGTTCAGAGCCCCAAAATATTTAACAGACTTTTGTTTGGTTTGGTTCAGCTGTTGAGCTGTGCAGGTCCGCTGCTGGCCTGTTAGGCTGAAATGTCTGTGAGCCATTTCACCAGTCAGTTTTGCTTCACCTCGCTGCCAAGAGAAACTGACCAGTGAAATGGCTGCCAGACATTTCAGCCTAAGAATTGATGGGTGCACTCACCCCACTGTTAGGCTGAAATGGCTGTGAGCCATTTCACTGGTCGGTTTAGCTTTCTCCTCACTTGTGAGCTAGTAAACCCATTAGTTTTGCTCCCCCTCCTTCCAAGTGGAGGAAGTTAAATGGACCAGTGAAATGGCTACCAGCCATTTAACCCTTCCTGAGCAATCCCCCTATGGATGGACCCCTGTCTCTTTCATGACACCCAGGCAGATTTTCCTGCCATTTTTTTTAGTTCCCCTCAGTGACTGAGCTGCCCTTCAGTAGCAGGTATTTCTTCCTTACTTCATAAGCTTTAAGTGTCCCATCTTGTCACAGTATTAGTTTAGGCTTATGGCCCAGCACAGGAACTAGAGGGAATACAGGACGTGTTGTTTTAAAAATACCCTTATGAAATGGCACATGAGGCAAAATTAATTTTCAAAACAGAATAAAGATTTAATAAGGCAGGGAATATACAGAATCAGGCTTCCAGCCGGAGTTAAAATGGCGAATTGACACACTTTGCGATTTGAGCAGAGTGGACAGCAGTATCTGGCGACAGTTTGGGCTTTACCTGGCCCAACGCAGCACTCCCCAGGCGGGGGAGTGGCAAGCAAGCAGCCAAGCCTGAGAGGGGGTTGAGATCGGTGTGGATAAGCCTCGGAGGAGGCTTGTTTACACCTTGATCTCCCTCTGCGAAGAGGGCAGTTGCAAATCAGCACTACAGATACCAGCTGGGCTGAGAATTCAGCATAAATCCGTCATCTACTGGCCTCTTTAACATCAAGCTTAACATCGGTTACAGAAGAAGCACTGCGAAACCCCGAGATTACATGCAAGGTAACAAATGAACAATTGATTACCGGTTTAAAGAAGAAGGTAAAATCTAAACGCACGGATAAGTGTAAAAACTTCAATGAACTAATCCACTTGATTTAAAAGTAAAAAGAAAGCTTTCCTTTAGAGAAAACGGCTGAAAAGTAACTTTGTTTTGCATTCCTGTGGTCAGCTAAGACTAAACTTTGCGTAGCAGAAATGAAACTGACTGTGATTCTATGATACAGGAAGTAGGCTAGAGTGGATGTTTTCGATGTTGCTGTGCCGGAAGTAGATGGACGTTTTAGAGTGTGGCACCGGAAGTTGGATTACAGTGACGGACAGATAAACAGGAAGTTCTGAAGGAGCCTACTCTAGCCAGAAAATCATAGAGAAATTGCGCCCGCCATTTTGAGGAGGACTAAATTTTAAAAAGTTATTTTTAAGCCGAAAAAGCACTGGAAGAAGTTATAAAGGTGGCGATTTGGCTTGAGGATTGCTAATATAAAGATCGATTAGCCCTGAACTCGCTTTCAAGATGGATTTGAGGTCAAGACCAAGGGCTGCCTCATCACCTAGTCCAAGAATGACTGCAAAGGAAAAAAAAGAGTGGCAGGCTGCCATGGAAGCGATGGAGAAACGGATGACTGAAGTGGTGCAGAGTTTGGGAAAGCAAATAGAATCACAGCTGCAACAACAGTTGCAACAACAGCTGCAAATACAACTGGAGCAAATAGAAAAAGTACAAGTCCAAGTACAGAAAAAAAATATGGAAGAGCTAAAAGAACTGGTACTAACAGAAGTGGCAGGGATAAAAAAAGATACAGAAGAAGTTAAAAAAGAGGTTAAAAGTCTGGTGACAAAATCAGAAGAAATGGAACAGAAAGTTAAAAGAACCCTGTCAGAAAATACAAGACTGGAGTCCATGATGGAATATAGGGCCACTCAGAACCACTTGAGATTGAGAGGAATCGAAGAGGAGGAAGATCAAGATTTATGGGCCCTAGTAATTAACACATTGACAACTTACATAGGGGAAGATGTTGGAGACTTGGATCCAGACTTTGACCTGATTTACAGAGTAAATTCAGCGTATGCCAAGAGAAAGCAATTACCCAGAGATGTGATTGTTCAATTTGTGACTACTAAAATGAAGGAAGACGTTTTCAAGAAGCAATTTACACAACCGTTGGAAATTAATGGGAAAAAAATAATAATTTTGAGAGAAATTCCGAGATCGATCTTACAAGACAGAAAGAAATTCAAGAAACTAACAGATAGGTTAAAAGAAATGAGTATCAGGTTTAGATGGGAGATTCCATATGGATTATCATTTACATACAATTCGGTGAGATTTACTCTTAAAACGGAAGGAGACATCTACAGATTCAAAGAGAACAACTTTGATGATTTCAAAGATATTTAATTCAAAACAACTATGGATTACAAATTTTTATCTTGGAACGTAAATGGACTAAATTCACCAAGCAAAAGATTAGTGAATCATTGTCTAGAGAAACAAAAATGTAACATAATTTGTTTGCAAGAAACACATATCAGAAAACAAGATAATAAATATTTGGTTAATAAAAAATTGGGAGAAGAATTTCATTCATCAGCAGTTAATAAGAAAAAAGGAACAGTGATATACATTACCAAAGAATTGGAACCTAAACAAATCTTCTCAGACAAAGAAGGAAGATATGTTGGCGTGGAATTAATAATGAATAGAAAAAAGACATTGCTTGTAAATATATATGCACCGAATGGGGCAAAAGAGACTTTTTTTAATGATTTGACTAAAGAGTTGGACTGTTTAAATTATGATCAAATAGTCCTTGCAGGAGACTTCAATGGCACAGTGAACAATGTATTGGACAGAAAGTCCAAAGCAAGTGGAGAGACGGTTGGAAAGCTGCCAAAAATTTTTTCCAGCTAATGAAGCAAGAGAAACTAGAAGACGTTTGGAGGAAGTGGAACCCTAAGACAAAGGATTATACATTTTATTATAACAGACATAACTCCTTTTCTAGAATCGATATGATTTGGATGTCAGAGGAGATGGCGCAAAAAACCTACAAAATAGAAATTTTACCGAAAACCAACTCAGATCACAACCCTTTACTTTGGATATCTAAAGAAAAACCTAAACAATTATATTGGAGAATTAATGAGGACTTATTGGAACAAAAATTAATTAATGAAACCTTAAAAAAAGAAACGAAAAGTTTTTTTTTTTTTGTAAATACAATTTATTATTGGATATATCACAAGTTCATACAATTTAAACATACCAATACATACCCATTTTTCTTTTTTCCCTTTCTCCCCCCCACATCAGGCTTCCAGCACTGCTCCAACCCCATTAATATCTCTCTTATTCCATTACAATTACTTCTAAACTTATTTTCTCTTACTAACGGTAACAATACAAAAGTCTAATTCTCCTTCCGTTTCTTCTTAATAACTGTCAAAGCAAATCAAACCACTTTTAATGTCCCAATTTTTCAACAAATATTTTTGAAAGTCTTTCCAATCTTTAAAAAAAGTTTCATCTTCTTCGTTGTTTAACTTTCTTGTTAACTTGTCCATTTCCGCCAAAAACAACGTTTTTTTAATCCATTCCCATGTTTCAGGTACTTTATCTTGTTTTCCAACATTGAGCTGTAGTCAAGTACCATAATAGTGTTCTCTTGGCTACATTTATTTCTTCCATTTTAAGACCTAGCAATAACATCTGTGGGTCTTTCTTAAAAGTACAATTCAAAATTTTTTGTATCTCATTGTGGATCTCTGTCCAATACTTTACTGCTTTATCACATGTCCACCACATATGGTAAAAAGACCCTTCATGTTTCTTACATTTCCAACATTTGTTAGACATACTTTCATTTATGATAGCAATTTTTTTGGGCGTCATATACCATCTGTACATCATTTTATAACAATTCTCTTTAACATTTACACAAGTTGAAATTTTCATTGACTTTTTCCACAAGTATTCCCAAGATGTCATTAATATCTCTGTATTAACATTTACAGCCCATTTTATCATTTGCTCTTTTACAACTTCATCCTCAGTATACCATTTCAATAGAACCTTATACAGTTTAGAAATCATTTTTTTTCCTTTCTCAAGCCATACAGTTTCAATTTCAATATTCTTTTCTCTAAAACCATATTCTCTTTTATCGGTCTTAAATAAATCATAAATCTGTCTATATTTCAACCAATCATATTCAAATTCAACATCAAATCTGTCTTTTAACACAAAATTTTTCCCTTCAGATTTTAAAAGATTTTTATAAGGTAGCCAATCTAGCCCTTGATTTCTTGAATATGAATTAATCACTTCTGCTGGTACTATCCAAAGTGGTCTTTCTTCTGAGAAGAATTTTCTGTATCTCATCCATGTCTCGAACAGTGATTGTCTTACAAAGTGGTGTTTAAAAAATTTATCCATTTTTACTTTTCCATACCATAAATATGCATGCCATCCGAATTTATTATCATGCCCTTCCAGGGCCAATAACTTCTTGTTCTCCAGATTAATCCACTGTTCCAACCATGTTAAACAGACAGCATCATAATACAGTCTTAAATTTGGTAGTTGTAGGCCTCCTCTCTCTCTTGCGTCACATAAAATTTTCATTTTAATCCTTGGCTTTCTTCCTGCCCATACGAATTTAGATAATTCTTTCTGCCACGAATCCAGTACTTTCCTTTGTTTTAGTATTGGAATAGTCTGAAATAGAAACATCAAACGCGGCAAGGTATTCATTTTTACAGTCGCGATTCTTCCCATCAATGATAAATTCAAAGTGTCCCATTTCTTCATATCTTGCTAAATCTTGTGCCACACCTTTTCATAATTGTTTTTAAACAAGTCAATATTTTTCATGGTTAATTCAATTCCAAGATATTTAGTCTTTGTAACTACTTCACATTGAATTTTCTCTTGAAGTTCTGTTTGTCTTTGTTTCGTCATATTTTTGCACATCACTTTGGTTTTACTTTTATTAACATAAAATCCCGCAACTGAACCAAATTCTTCAATTTTTTCCATCAGTTGTGGTATTTTCTCAATTGGGTCTTGGATCATAAACATTACATCATCAACAAATGCCCTGTATTTATAGACAAAACCTTTCACTGTAAGTCCTTCAATACTGTTATCTTTTCTTATCGCTGTCAATAATATTTCCAATATCCAAATAAACAACAACGGGGATAACGGGCAGCCTTGACGTGTTCCCTTTTGGACTTGGAAGAAGTCCGTCTTTTCTTTATTTATATTCAAAGCCGCTTTTTGTTCTGAATATATTGCCACAATCATGTTTAAAAAGGACTGTCCAATGTCCATTTTTTCAATAACTTGCAGCATGAACTCCCAATTTAAATTGTCAAAAGCTTTTTCCGCATCTAAGAAGAGGAATCCAACTTCTTTTTCAGGATGCTTGTCATAGTATTCAATTGCATCTATCACCACTCTTAAATTGTCTCTGATTTGTCTGTTTGGTAAAAATCCAGCTTGCTCTTCCGCTATTTTATCTTTCAAATATTTTTTCAGTCTCTCCGAAATAATTTTTGCAAATAATTTGTAATCGTTATTTAATAGCGATATTGGCCTATAATTCTTTACTTGAGTCAAATCCAAACCTTCTTTAGGTATCAATGAAATATTTGCTTCTTTCCATGAATCTGGGATCCGTTTGGTCTTTCTTATCTCATTTGACAGAAGTACTAAAATAGGGGTTAGCTCCTCTTTAAATTTCTTATAAAACTTTGCTGTAAAGCCATCTGGTCCTGGAGCTTTGCCCAACTTTGCATCTTCTATCGCCATTGTCACTTCTTCTTTCGTTACTAAACCATTTAATGATTCCTTAATTTGTTTTCCCAGTTCTGGAACCTCAATAGTCTCCAAATAATTCTTAATTCTCTGTTGATCAATTCCTTTCTTTTTGAATAATTTGGCGTAATATTTAAAGAAAGCTCTTTTTATACCGTTCAAGCTCATAACATCCTTTCCATCTTCAGTAATCTTAGATATAAAATTCCTTTCTTTTCTATTTTTCAATTGCCATGCTAAAAACTTTCCTGGTTTATTTGCACCCACAAATGCTTTTTGCTGTAATTTCTTCAAGTTCCAATATAATTCTCTGTTTAATAAAACATTCAGCTGATCTTGCAGAAAGTGGATCTCTTTAATAATCTTCTTCTTCCCTGGTCTTTTCTTTAATTCCTTTTCTTTTTGTCGAATTTTTTCATGAAGGTCTTTCTGTTGTTGAATCTTTTGCTTTTTGTCCTTGGAGTTCAGAGAGATAAGCATACCTCTCATTACCGCTTTGTACGCATCCCATACAACTTGTATATCTGTGCCTTTATTCAAATTCAGTTCAAAAAAACTTTTCGTTTCCTTTTTTAAGATTTCATTAATTTGTTTTTGATCCAATAAATCTTCATTAATTCTCCAATATAACTGTTTAGGTTTTGCTTTAGATATCCAAAGTAGGGGATTATGATCAGAGTTAGTTTTCGGCAAAATTTGTATTTTATAAGTTTTTTGCGCCATCTCCTCTGACATCCAAATCATGTCAATTCGAGAAAAGGAATTGTGTCTATTCGAATAAAACGTGTAGTCCTTAGTCTTAGGATTCCACTTCCTCCAAACGTCTTCCAGTTTCTCTTGCTTCATCAATTGAAAGAAGTTTTTTGGTAACTTTCCGACTGTCTCTCCACTTGCTTTGGATTTTCTATCCAATGTGTTGTTCACTGTACCATTAAAGTCTCCAGCAAGAACAATTTGGTCATAATTTAAACACTCCAACTCTTTGGTCAAATCATTAAAGAAAGTCTCCTTTGCACCATTGGGTGCATATATATTTACAAGCAATGTCTTTTTTCTGTTCATCCATATTTCCACGCCAACATACCTTCCTTCTTTATCTGAGAAAATTTGTTTAGGATCCAATTCTTTTGAAATATAAATCACTGTTCCTTTTTTCTTATTAATTGCTGAGGAATGAAATTCTTCTCCCAATTTTTTATTAGTCAAATATTTGTTGTCTTGTTTTCTAATATGTGTTTCTTGTAAACAAATTATGTTACATTTTTGTTTCTCCAGCCAATGATTCACTAATCTTCTTTTACTTGGTGAATTTAGTCCATTTACATTCCAAGATAAAAATTTGTAATCCATAATGGTGTTGAGTTAAATATCTTTAAAATCATCCAGATTACTCTCTTTAAATCTGTATAAATCTCCTTCAGATTTGAGAGTAGATCTCACCGAGTTGTACATAAATGTAAGTCCATATGGAATCTCCCATCTGAACCTAATGTTCATTTCTTTTAGTCTGTCTGTCAATTTCTTAAATTTCTTTCTGTCTTATAGAATCGATCTCGGAATTTCTCTCAAAATTATTATTTTCTTTCCATTAATTTCCAACGGTTGTGTAAATTGTTTCTTGAAAACGTCTTCCTTCATCTTTGTTGTCACGAATTGAACAATCACATCTCTGGGTAATTGCTTTCTTTTGGCATAAGCTGAATTCACTCTATAAATCAAGTCAAAGTCTGCATCCAAATCTCCCTCATCTTCCCCCACATAAGTTGTCAATGTCTTAATTACTAGAGCCCGTAGATCCTGATCTTCCTCCTCTTCTATCCCTCTCAATCTCAGATGATTCTGTGTAGCCCTATATTCCATCATGGTCTCCAGCCTTGTATTTTCTGACAGGGTTTTTTTAACCTTTTGTTCCATATCTTCAGATTTTGTCACCAGACTTTTGACTTCCTTTTTGAGTTCTTCTGTATCTTTTTTTATCCCTGACACTTCTGTAAGTACCAGTTCTTTCAGTTCTTCCATATTTTTTTCTGTACTTGGACTTGCACTTGTTCTATTTGCTCCAATTGAATTTGCAGCTGTTGTTGCAGTTGTTGTTGCAGCTGTGATTCTATTTGTTTTCCAAAATTCTGCACCACTTCGGTCATCCGTTTTTCCATCGCTTCCATAGCTGCTTGCCACTCTTTTTTTTCCTTTGCAGTCATTCTTGGGCTAGGTGATGAAGCAGCTCTGGGTCTTGACCTCAAATCCGTCTTGGAGACAACTTCAATGCTAGTCAGTCTTTATATTAGCAGTCTTCAAGCCAAATCGCCACCTTTAAAACTTGTTTAAACGCTTTTTCGGCTTGAAAATAACTTTTTAAAATTTAGTCCTCCCCAAAATGTCGGGCGCAATTTCTCTATGATTTTCTGGCTAGAGTAGGCTCCTTCCAAACTTCCTGTTCATCTGTCCGTCTCTGTAATCCAACTTCCGGTAAGGGTGGTGTCACACAATAAAATGTCCGTCCGTTTCCAGCACAACAGCCTCTAAAACCTACACTCTAGCCCACTTCCTGTATCATAGAGTCACAGTTAGTTTCGTTTCTGCTACGTAAAGTTTAGACTTGACTGACCACAGGAATGCAAAACAAAGTCACTTTTCAGCCTTTTTCTCTAAAGGAAAGCTTTCGTTTTACTTTTAATTCAAGCGGAATAGTTCCTTAAAGGTTTCAACGCTTATCCGTACGTTTCAATTCCACATTCTTCTTTAAACCGGTAAGCGCTTATTCGTTTGTTACCTTGCTTGTAATCTCGGGGTTTCGCGGTGCTTCTTCTGTAAATGATGTTAATCTTGATGATAAAGAGATCGGTAGATGGCGAATTTATGCTGAATTCTCAGCCCAGCTGGCATCTGTAGAGTTGATTTGCAACTGCCCTCTTCACGGAAGGAGATCAAAGTGTAAACAAGCTTCCTCCGAAGCTTATCCACACCGATCTCAACTCCCCCTCAGGCTTCGCTGCTTGCTTGCCACTCCCCCGCCTGGAGAGTGCTGCGCTGGGCCAGATAAAGCCCAGACTGTCATCAGATGCCGCAGTACACTCTGCACAACTCGCAAAGTGTGTCAATTCGCCATTTTACTCCGACCGGAAGCCCAGAAACGAAAAGTTTTTTTGAACTGAATTTAAATAAAGGTACTGATATACAAGTCGTATGGGACACATACAAAGCAGTAATGAGAGGTTTGCTTATCTCTTTGAATTCTAAAGATAAAAAACAAAGGATGCAACAACAAAACGACCTTCATGAAAAAATTAGACAAAAAGAAAAGGAATTAAAGAAAAGGCCAGGGAAGAAAAAGATTATCAAAGAGATCCACTTTCTGCAGGATCAATTGAATGTTCTACTAAATAGAGAATTATATTGGAATCTGAAGAAATTACAGCAAAAAGCATTTGAGGGTGCAAATAAACCAGGAAAATTTTTAGCGTGGCAATTGAAAAATAGAAAAGAAAGGAATTTTATAAGTAAAATTACTGAAGACGGAAAGGATGTTATGAATTTGAAAGGTATAAAAAGAGTCTTCTTCAAATACTACGCCAAACTGTTCAAAAAGAAAGGAATTGACCAACAGAAAATTAAGAAATATTTGGAGACTATTGAAGTTCCAGAGCTGGGAAAACAAATTAAAGAGTTATTAAATGGTTTAGTAACAAAGGAAGAGGTGACAATGGCAATAGAAGACGCAAAGTTGGGCAAAGCTCCAGGTCCAGATGGCTTTACAGCAAAGTTTTATAAGAAATTTAAGGAGGAGCTAACCCCTATCTTAGTACTTCTGTCGAACGAGATAAGAAAGACCAAACGGATCCCAGATTCATGGAAAGAAGCAAATATTTCATTGATACCCAAAGAAGGTTTGGATTTAACTGAAGTAAAGAATTATAGACCAATATCGCTATTAAATAATGATTACAAATTGTTTGCGAAAATTATTTCGGAAGGACTGAAACAATATTTGAAAGATACTATAGCGGAAGAACAAGCTGGTTTTTTACCAAATAGACAGATTAGAGACAATTTAAGAGTGGTGATTGATGCAATCGAATACTATGATAAACATCCAGAAAAAGAAGTTGGATTCCTCTTTTTAGATGCGGAAAAAGCTTTTGACAATTTAAATTGGGAGTTTATGCTGCAAGTTATTGAAAAAATGGATATAGGACAGTCTTTTCTAAACATGATTGTGGCAATTTACTCAGAACAGAGAGCAGCTTTGAATATAAATAAAGAAAGAACAGATTTCTTCCAAGTTCAAAAGGGAACACGTCAAGGCTGCCCGTTATCCCCGTTGTTGTTTATTTGGATATTGGAAATATTATTGACAGCGATAAGAAAAGATAATAGCATTGAAGGACTCACAGTGAAAGGTTTTGCATATAAATACAGGGCATTTGCAGACGATGTAATGTTTATGATTCAAGATCCAATCAACAAAATACCATAATTGATGGAAAAAATTGAAGAATTTGGATCAGTTGCGGGATTCTACGTTAATAAAAGTAAAACCAAAGTGATGTGCAAAAATATGACGAAACAACGACAAACAGAACTTCAAGAGAAAATTCAATGTGAAGTAGTTACAAAGACTAAATATTTAGGAATTGAATTGACCATGAAAAACATTGATTTGTTCAAAAATAACTATGAAAAGGTTTGGCACAGGATTCAACAAGACATGAAGAAATGGGATACCTTGAATCTATCGTTATTGGGAAGAATTGCAACTGTAAAAATGAATGTTTTGCCGCGTTTGATGTTTTTATTTCAAGCTATTCCAATATTAAAACAAAGGAAAATACTGGATACGTGGCAGAAAGAACTATCGAAATTTGTATGGGCAGGAAGAAAGCCAAGGATTAAAATGAAAATTTTATGTGATACAAAGGAAAGAGGAGGTCTACAACTACCAAATTTAAGACTGTATTATGATGCCATCTGTTTAACATGGTTGGAACAGTGGATTAATTTAGAAAATAAAAAGTTATTGGCTCTAGAAGGGCATGATAACAAGTTTGGATGGCATGCATATTTATGGTATGGAAAAGTAAAAATAGATAAATTTTTCAAACACCACTTCATAAGACGATCACTGTTCGAGACTTGGATGAGATATAGAAAATTCTTCTCAGAAGAAAGACCACTTTGGATAGTACCAGCAGAAGTGATTAATCCATATTCAAGAAATCAAGGGTTAGATTGGCTACCTTATAAAAGTCTTTTAAAATTAGAAGGGAAAAACTTTGTGTTAAAAGACAGATTTGATGTGGAATTTGAATATGATTGGTTGAAGTATAGACAGATTTATGACTTATTTAAGACCGATAAAAGAGAATATGGTTTTAGAGAAAATAACACTGAAATTGAAACTGTATGGCTTGAGAAAGGTAAAAAAATGATTTCTAAACTGTACAAGGTTTTATTGAAATGGTATACTGAGGATGAAATTGTAAAAGAGCAAATGATAAAATGGGCGGTAAATATTAATAATGAGATATTAATGACATCTTGGGAATATTTGTGGAAAAAGTCAATGAAAATTTCAACTTGTGTAAATGTTAAAGAGCATTGCTATAAAATGATGTACAGATGGTATATGACGCCTAAAAAAATTGCTATTATAAATGAAAGTATGTCTAACAAATGTTGGAAATGTAAGAAACATGAAGGGTCTTTTTACCATATGTGGTGGACATGTGATAAAGCAGTAAAGTATTGGACTGAGATCCACAATGAGATACAAAAAATTTTGAAATGTACTTTTAAGAAAGACCCACAGATGTTATTGTTAGGTCTTAAAATGGAAGAAATAAATGTAGCCAAGAGAACACTACTATGGTACTTGATTACAGCAGCTAGACTGACTTTTGCTCAATGTTGGAAACAAGATAAAGTACCTGAAACATGGGAATGGATTAAAAAGACGTTGTTTATGGCAGAAATGGACAAATTAACAAGAAAATTAAACAATGAAGAAGACGAAACTTTTTTCGGAGATTGGAAAGACTTTCAAGAATACTTGTTGAAGAATTGGGATGTAAAACGTGGTTTGATTTGTTTTGACAGCTATTGAGGAGAAGTGGAAAGAGACTCAGATCTTTGAATTGTTACCATTAGTAAAAGAAATATGTTTAGTAGTAAATGTAATTGTATAAGAGAAATATCAAGGGGGTTGGAGCAGTGCGGGAAGCCTTGTTTGGGGGGGAGAGGGAGAAAGAAAAATGGATATGTATTGGTTTGTTTAAATTGTATGAACATGTGATATATCCAATAATAAATTGTATTTTTTTTAAAAAAAAGAATCATAGAGCTGGAAGGGACCTCCAGGATCATCTAGTCTAACCCCCTAAATATGAGGATTCAAGATATAGAGGTTGCTGTGGTAAAACTTCTAATATATACAGAATTGAGGTTTTTGAGCATACAAGAGGGATCTTCCCTTCAGAGATCTAGGTTTCCCCTTTAGACATTATAGTTTTCCAGTATCTCTTGAAGTGTCTAAGCTCTTCCGCTTATCACAGACCAGGGTTCTTTTCCCAACCCCTTCCTACTGGCTATTCTTCTTGTTCCTAAGAAGCAGCAACTCCTTTTCCTGTTTAGTTTGTCTGGGAGCTCTCTCTAACTCCTCAAATCTCCTGCCAAATTCCTCTTCCAGCACTTTATGTCTCCATAAGCAGTGTTGTAGCTTTCTTGACTGAGAATCTGACTTCTCCCTCAGAGTAGTTTTAATATATATTAGACAATGGAGTCCCTTTTCTTTTCTCTATAGAAGTACTTTTCTGACAGTTCCCTGTCAGAAATCACTGACTCCCACAGTCTCTTCCCCTCAGAAGCCAAACCCTCTGGCTCCTAATACAGACATTAGATTTCAGACAAAGACCAAAAGTGACTCAAATTGTGAATGAATCTTTTCCCTCTAGATCAGCTTTTTTATTTCGTCTCTAAGTTGATGCTGGCCAATCAGTGAATGAGTAGAGCGGCCAATCACATAAGCTCCTCTCTCTGGGGAAGACTAATTCATAACCTCCCTAACTCTCTTGTCCTAAGCAGCATTTTAAGACCTGCTTTTCTGTGCAATCTATCACACACTGATCTGAACTAGCTGGTTTGGTTTTGAGTATTTTTGGCTTGGTTCAATTACAGGTTCCTGAACCCCAATCCAAACTGAAGTAGATTTTTTAGGTTCCTGCCCATCCCTACTGGTGGTATAATCACTACACAATTGAATCTGAATGCACATTTCCAGCAGTGAAGACTTCTGCTTTGTAGGGATGTGCATTGAGATATTTATGGTCCGAAAATATATCTAAAAATATACCTTACTGGTATTTTTGGATATAGTCTGGTCTCACAAAATTAGCCAGGATTTTTCCAGATACTGAAAAATGGGCCTCAAAAGCCAAAAAAAAGTATTCAGGATTTGCTGGGTATATCAGGAGCTGGTGTTTTGAGGTTCCTAGGACTGTTTTGTCCTTTTCTCTCTCTCCCCCCACCCATGTTTCTGTGTCTCCTAGGTCTTGGTGTTGGCTTGCTAGACTGCTTTACATACGATTCTGTCAGTTTCAAGTGTTTTTGTTGTTCTTTAAAAGTTTGTTCTTTGCTGGAGCTTGGTCCGATTGACCTAAATTTGGGGGATTATTTAAAAGTCAGGCACCAGCAGCTGCCCTGTAGTTCTGGTGCCAGAACCTTTAGAAGCACCCCCAGCCCCATGAAGGATTCCCCATAGGGAAGAATAGAGCCAAAAAAATCAGGACCCCCCCCCAAAAAAAAAAACACAGATCCAAATACCATACTGTCATTTTGAACCCAGGTGTGACAAATGTTCTGTAGTAATTAAGAATCAATAGACTTACATTCATGGCCAGTCTAAAAAAACCCCAAGAAACAAATGTTCTGTAGCCTCAGACCAGGAGCTGGCCCTTTAAACCTGGGCTTTGCTCCACAGGGTGTCCTCCTCAGCCTTCCCATTGTGCTCTCCTCCCAGGGTTTCTCATCCATGCTTTCAGAAGCCAGTCCCCAGGGTTTCCTGTACCTGCCTTGCCTTCTCTGAGTGAACCCCATAGCTGGTGACTGGTGCTGTCTCCTCTTGCCCTTCCCAAGGCCTTTGCTGCTGTAGCTGTGGGCCTGTCCAACAACCAGCAGCTGAGTGCCACTTCACTGATCCCAGCTGTTTCTTTTCTCACCCAGTCACATGCAGGCTCCTGAGCATCTGCTGCTTTTATCTCCATGTCTCCCATTCATCTGCTCATTGCTTCCTTTCAGATGCAGATATTGCCCATGCAGGTTCCGCCCCTGTGCTGGTATCACCTGTCACTTGACAGCCTGTCCGACTTGTCTCTACTTGGGCTGTTTGAAGTTTCTTGATGCTGCTCAGGCCTTAAGGACCTGCTCTGACAGTCACACAAGGAAACCAAAAATACCAACATTGTTGGGCTCCAAAATATCTGTATCCAAAAAATACCCCCCCTTTTTTTGCTACACACCCTTTGGTCTCTAATTCCATGCCTGCCAAGACTGTAAGGATTATGTTACAGTCTCAAAGATTGTCAGCCAGTTATATTGCCTCAACTCTGCCTTGATAGTCCTCCAGGAATGGGGCAAGTATATGGGCAACAATGCAGAAGAACATGATGCTGACCTTTTCATTTTACTTGGTCTCAAGTATGTGACTAGAGTTCAGAGCACAGGAGCTGCAATCAAATTCTTCAGAATGATGCAGCATTCCAAATGGTGATCTCAGCCTTGCACACGGGAGACTCTGAATGTCCGTGTTATCTAGACATTGTTAATATTAGACGACAGATCACCCCATATCGCTGCAGAATAAAATGCCTCTCAAAGATAAAAAAGGCAAGCTAAGCTGTCCGTGCCTATAGCAGCTTTATCATGGTCTCTGGAAGCCAAGCAAAGCCCCAAAAGATTTGTCAGCTTTGGGAGGAGGATTTTCAGGGTCTACTTTTGACAACTGTCTATCTTTGGGCTGATTGTCATGATACTTAGAAATTTAAGATCCTCAAAGCTGCTGTAAGAAGCACAAAAGCCTCACCAGACAAGGGACCTGGAGCAAAGATTTGCCTGGAGATCTCTGAGTTCAGTTCATTCAGGTGAAGACATATATGTCACTAGAGAGCATACTAATTCCTTTGATAGACCAGACAAGGTTCATCTAGGCCAGGGTTCCAGTCTCTGTACACGGAGATTAAAATTTACCTTTGTCAATGAAAAATTACACTGATTAATCAGTGTAAGTGATTACACTTTAGTTGGCTAAATGTATTCTGGGGTTAAAGATTCACTCATCGGACCAAGATCTCCCCCCAAAAAAAGGCTCTGGCTTAGACTATCATCACATCTGCACCTCTCTTCTCCAGAGCCTTTTCAGTGGTGGCTCCTGTATTGTGGAATAGCCTTCTTTTGCAAGTCAGGAAAACCTCCCAATTATTAGCATTTGCATGGCAATATAAGGCTGAAATATTAAGACAGGAGTTCCAGTAGGTCAAGGTGTTCTGGTTATCTATTCAATTATATGTAGGTTCTAATTCTGGTCTGTTTTAGAAATCTTTGTAATCTGACGAGTCCTTTTTAGGGAAAAGATTGTCCAATATATACATTAGACTTGGATCCAAACTAAATTTTCCATTAACAGAATGTAACTTTCTGGCCTCTTCAGTCCCCCTGCAGCCCACTGATCTTCAGAATATGATGCACCTAGGGGTTGGGGGACCCCAAGGGATGGCGGGGGGGCATGCACTGGGAAGGAGAAACTAGCAGAACTTGCCCTTTCCACTTCCACTACTGGAAACTCTATTCTGGATCCAACAATTAAATCAATAAATTTACTAATTAAACTTGCTAGAATGATTAAAATGGATGATATTGAAAGATGCCATGTTGTGCCATGCAGCTTCTGCTACAGAGACATCGCTGAAGACTTATGGCTAATTATTTTGAGTAGTAGAAATTAGCAGTATAAGCAGGAAAAGCAATGCAAGGAAGGCCAGTGTGATAGTGTGGTTAGAGGGTTAGACTGTGACCATGGGACAGGAACCAGATTCAGACCTTCACTCTTTTGTGACCCTCCTTGGGTGACTTTGGTCAGATATCCTCTCTCTTCTGAACCTGAACCTCAGGAGATTGCCATGGGGATAAAATAGAGGAAGGGAGAATCATGTACACTATCTGAGTTTCCTTGGAGAAAGGCTGAGATAAAAATGTAGATAGGTAGATAAGTATTTACTAGTGGTGTCAGCTAATCATCTAAACTGAATGGTAAAGTGGTTGTTGTGAAAGGATGTATACTGGAATTAGGTTCTCAGGAGAAGCATGGCATAAAAACACACTACATTTTAAAGAACAGCTACTGGAGGGGTGGCTATGAGCCACTTGGGAGCCATTTAAGGAGTCTGACTCCAAAGGTCTACATCAAGCAGGTTCAGCTTGTACCTGAAATGACCTATCGAGTCATGAGACATACACAAACAGATACACTGTAAAGAAAACTTTCTGCTTTATTTCACTTGAAGACAACAAAAATGGCGGAAATGGGGAAAAAATCTGTATACCAGAAGGGGGAAAAGCGCTCCAAAGAATGCCAGCAATGAAGCTGCATGAAACAGGCAGGCTTCAAAACTGGAACTACACACTCTGGACCAAGATGCCTGCAACCCCCTAAGCACCATCGGTGAAATAGGACGTCTCTGGTCCTTTAAAGCCCCTCTTTCCCTTGTCCAACCCTCCAACATCTTTCTAATCCGAAAGTCCCCGGTGACTTCCGGAAAACCTAGAGCCTTGCTAGCAAATGCAAGGGCAGAAAGATGTCCCCGTATGGAGCTAACCGCCAAACCCACCTCCTTCAAAGAAACAGAGTAATGTATCAGCTGCTCCACCGGGATGGGCCAGACCCAGGGATAGCCTTCCTGCTTCCTAAACTCCTTGAATCGGCAAACTGACCGTTCATAGCCTCTTCTTGTGCTAGGGGCGATGGCAAGGCCTATTGCCCTGCAAGACTCGGCCCTCCAACCAGCCATAGCTCCGGGGGCATCCTTGCCGACTGAAGATCGGCGTCTGGAGTGAGCTGACGAAACCTCGCCATCTGTTTGCGAGAGAGAGCGTCAGCTACCCCATTATCCACCCCCGGCACATGTCTAGCTAAAAACAGGGTGTTAAGCCGCAGGCATTGCAGCGTAAAGGCACGAACCAAGCACATCACCCTTGGTGACTTCGATGTGAGGGAGTTGATGACATGCACCACGGCCAAATTATCGCACCAAAAGTGCACCGTGCGATCTGCCAACTCATTCCCCCACAACCAAACCGCCACTAAAATGGGGAAGAACTCAAGGTATGTCAGGTCCCTGGTAACACCAGCAATAATCCATTCCTCAGGCCATTCCTCTGCACACCAATGCCCACGGAAATAAACCCCAAAGCCCTGGGACCCCGCGGCGTCCGACATAACCTGCAGCTCAGCTTCGAGCTTTAATTCCTCACGCCAAAAAGAAACTCTATTAAAGGAAGTCAAAAATTCCTGCCAGACCCTAAGGTCATCCCTCATCGCACAATTAATATGAACTTTGTGGTGCGGCAGGCGAAGCCCTGCCATGACATCACACATCCTGTGCAAAAAGGCCCAGCCAGGGGCGACCACCTTGCACGCAAAGTTAAGGTGCCCCACCATCTGTTGGACCTCCCTCAAGGTAGCCTTCCTTCGTGTGAGAAATGTCGAAATGCGAGCCAACAGGTCTGTGATCTTTTCCCTGGGCAATCGGGATGTCTGGGCAAATGTATCTAGTTCAACACCCAGAAAAACTAACCTCTGTGCTGGGCCCTCAGTCTTTTCATGGGCCAAAGGAACCCCCAGCTCCATAGCCAAACTCTTAAACCCTTCCAGGAGCTGAGCGCATTTACCTGTTCCTTGAGGGCCCACAAAAAGGAAATCATCTAAATAATGGGCAACATCCTGAAGGCCCGTCTTAGCCCGCAAGGCCCATTCCAGGAATGAACTGAAGCGCTCAAACGCAGCGCATGACACAGAACATCCCATGGGCAAGGCCCTGTCCATGAAGAACTGGCCGCCAAAGGAGAAACCCAGCAACCCAAAATCATCTGGATGCACAGGAAGGAGGCGAAATGCAGACTTAATATCGCACTTTGCCAACTCCGCCCCCGACCACAGCGCCGCACAACCCGGACTGCTTGGTCGAATGAGGTGTACCTCACTGTGCACAGATAACCCGGAATGGCATCATTAACAGAATTACCTCGGGGATAAGAAAGGTGGTGAATTAAGCAAAATTCACCAGCTGCCTTTTTAGGCACTATCCCTAAAGGTGAAACTATCAAATTTGGAAGCGGAGGCGAAGAAAATGGGCCCAAAACACGGCCCTCTTCCAATTCCTTGTCAATCTTTTTCCTCACCACCGACTCCATGCTGTGAACTGATTTAAGGTTAGAGGCCATAAACGGGGCCCTAATTCCTTGAAAAGGTATATGGAAACCAAACGTAAAGCCCTCTAACAAATAAACCCTGTCCTCCTCCTTAGGGTACCTCAGCAGCCACATTTCAAGTGCCTTCAGGTTTATTGGGCTGGGGCCCTTTACCAGCACAGGAGGAGGAAGTACCCCCTCCCCTTTGCCGCAGGCTCCTACGGGGTCTTCCTCGAGGACACGACGGGAATGAGTGGGGTCCCCCATATACCGGGCATTCGTGCTTGAATGTGCATGACTTCCTGTTGCATACTCCCCGGGACCCAAAATCCCAACAGAGCAAGCGGGGTTGAACCGCCTGCCCCGTGGCACCACGGGAAGTATTAGGCCCCTGCAAACGATGCACAGTGTGCCCACTGTGCGAGCGTTCAACAGAGGATAGGCCGGGCATGGACATAATCTGAAGCCACAGATGAGGATGCATTCTATCCCATGGCAGCATGGGATTCATGGCGGCCCGCATCCGAAATTCTTCATTGTATTGCATCCATGCCGGGCCTGGAAAGCCAGTATAGGCTTTGTAGATGATGTCCAGGTATTGGGACAATGCAGGAGACCTTAAAGGCTGAGACCGGGACAACAGGCCAGCGTAAATCAAATATCCTGCAAGCCAGTTGGCCCAGGTCCAGTCCACCTTCTTCCTTTTCAAGATCTCCTTCTCTTTATCATCCATTTCATCTTTATCCTTCTTCTCCAAATCACGATAAAGAAGGGTAAAGAGGTCAATGTATTCCCCTTTTTTTCACGCATAGCAGGTAAAAGGTGATCGCCTAAAGGCACTGCAGTATCCCCGAAATGCATAGACAATGCTGATGCGGAATCGTATGGGTTCACCCAAGGAGGGGTACACCCCACACTACCCCAGGGACCAGCCGGAACTGCACCCCAAGGGGATTGCATAGCCATTGAAGGAGGGCCCCAAGCCCACGGTTGAGAATTATCACCAGAGCTCTTAGGAGTGGCAGCTGGCAAGGCGGGCGACACCCCAGAGCCAGCATCCTGACTCCAAGGCCCCCATGGCCACATCATGCTAAATTGCAATGCCGGATCCCACCTACCACTAAGACCCGGCTGGTCATGCTCTGCAACTTCAATGGGCGTGGCATCTGTTTCGGCTGCCACTGCTCCAGCCACTGTGGTATCCAACCCAACTTCAGACCCAGTGTCAGCTGGCCTGCGTTCAAGTGAAGAGAGGCGTTTAAGGACCTCATCCCTAAACCTCTTTCTCTCAGCCCGGCTCTCGTTATGACGGTCAGCCCTAGGAGCAGCTTGCTGAGGAGCGGGAATTATCGCCGCCCTAGCTTGCTCCAAAGCAGCCAGCCTGTCTAATATGGCTTGCTGCTCTGCCCGTTCCTCTTCATCATTAGACGGAAGTGTTGGCGCAGGTCGCTTAGGCGCAGGCCCCTTGCCCTTAGACCCACCTTGTCCTTTCTTAGGAGCCATTATGTTGTTAGATATTAAAAATTGGCTGCCTGGTAGCACACAAGACCAACCTAAAATGGCTGCTCCCACAATTCCAACAAAATGGCTGCCTTCAACTGCCTTCCGGATGGGACCTTATTACCCCTAAAGATGGCCCCCTGCAACATTCTGAACCCACAGGGGGAAGAGGGGGGGTAGCACCCAATATGTCAAAATTAAGGGGCCCAGCAGCCTCACCAACTGCTCCTATATAATGTTTAAAAGTGCTGGAAGGGGCTCTAAAAAGGGGGGGGAGTGCTTGTTTAAACTCGATGGGGCAAGCCACAAGAGCCGCCCTGCAGCCGCGCCGCAAGCTGGTGGAAGAATTCAGAATGCCGCGCTAGATTCTGCAAGCCCGTAGGCTGCTGCGGGATATGTTTGACCACTCCGACCGCCTCTGACACCGCTGCCGCTCTGATTTGCAGCCAATCGCCCCCACCGACGCTCTCCATGGCCTGAGGAGCCCGGCCGACAACGCCGTGCTCAAAAGAGCCCCGACAATCAGCTGTTGCCTCCGGACTGAAGCTCCCTGCCGCGCTTATCCCAGCTGAGTTGTCTCACCCACAATGTGCTCGGAGCTGCTAATCAGACCGAGCACGAGGCGAGCAACTGCCAGGGGAGGGCGGAGCCAGCCTTTAAGAACTGCGCTGGCTCCGCTCCCCCTGTAGGACTTAAGGCTGCACCGCAGCCTTTCTTCCCTTCCTCCTTACAAGGAGGCAGACGCGGCCCCGGGAGGCATGCTGGGGCTGTCTCCTGCGGGGCCGGATTGGTGGTCTATGGTAGCTTTAAAATTCTCCTCCACCACCACATTACAAATGAATCAATTTCCTCCGGTCAGCTTTTTTCACTGCTCAACTTTCACACCCATACATAGTAATAGGGAATACTATGGCATGAATTAGCTTGATCTTGGTTGCCAGTTACTCATCCTTCCACTTAAAAATCTCTCCTAGCTCCTTCATGGCTGCCATTCCCAGTCTCAATCTCCTTCTTGAACAATTTCAATTTCTTCATCATCAACCTTAAAGCTGTCTAATTCCCCAGTAATCATTACTTTTGTCTTCTTGATGTTCTGCTGTAATCCTGCTTTAGCGCTTTCTGCTTTAACCTTCACTAGTAGTCGTTTCATGTCACTGTTTTCTGCATACAGATTGAAGGGACAGGGAGATTAAACACAACCTTATCTGACACCTTTGCCTATTGGAAACCATTCTGTTTCTCCATATTCTGTCCTAATGGTAGCTTCTTGTGCAGAGTGCAGGTTATGCCTCAAAACATTTCCATTCTGTGGGTCTGTTTTGTTTTCCATATTTGCTGGCATATTCTTGTGATGATTTTGATGAATTCTGTTACTGTGGCTCTGTTGATATCTCTGCGAATGAAAAGGGCTAAGCTAACACAGTATATTATAAAAGTACAAATGTTTATTAAGGTGTACACATGTTAAAACATATTATGATTAAAATAAAGAGTCTAAATATCAGACTTATAAAAGCTTTTCAAATACAAATACATATGACGGGTAAACAATTTCAAACTTTAGGACCAAATGTGTTTCAGCCCCTTTGGGCCTTCCTCAGTGGTCACTATTCTCTATATTGCACTGACACACATCAAAATACATGTATAAAAGGTTTTTAGTATACATTTATATATGTTACTGGTATATATGTTGAGCCATAGATATAGCCATGTGAATTCTTCAAATTATTCTGGTATCAGAGATTTCATTGGTCTGGATGTGTGTCACCTCCATCAATTTTGATCTTTTACTTTAACATGTGTACACCTTAATAAACATTTGTACTTTTATAATATACTGTGTTAGCTTAGCCCTTTTGGTTCACAGTTATAGCTTGGGTTGAGTCCCCCCCCCTTCTTTTTTTGGTTTCTGTTGATATCTCACCTGTTCCTGGAGATTTGTTTCTTCCAACTGCTCTCCGTGCAACTTTCACTTCACTTTCTAAAACTAGGTTCTTCATCAAAAGTTTCTTCTTTGAAGGAATCTGACATCCTTTCATCTCTTCTGTATAGTTCTTTGATATATTGTTCCCATCTTTTCTTTATTTTGTCCTGTTCAGTTAATGTATTTATGTGTTGATATTTCAGATTCACAGTATATATGAACTGTATGTGCATTCAGTTTCACTGGTGAACAGGGTTTACCTTATACCAAGAGACTGCATCCAACACCAAGAACAGAACCCAATTAAACTCCCTACTATTTAGGCCTTGAGGGTGAAATACAAACGGTTCTCAAAGACTCACTTAAAAACAGGGTTGCCAGCTTTCAGGTGGGGCCTGGAGATCTCCCAGAATTACAACTGATCTCCAGACCACAGAGATCAATCCCCCTGGACTGCTTTGAAGGGTAGATTCTATGGCATTACATCCCTGCTGACTTCTCTCCCCTCCTCAACTTCCACCATCCCCAACCTCTGCCCTCAAATCTCCAGGAATTTCCCGAGTCACAGTTGGCAACCCTACTTAAAAGTATGCACATACATATACCTACATCACAGGAATAATTTGATATTCCAAGATCCACCTGGCTCTAACTTTCAGCACCATTAACAAGAATATTCCTAAAAAAACCAGGAAAGTCCAGGGGCTAGAGCCAGATTATTTGGCTGTTATGCAATATGCCTATTATACAATAATATACACTAAAAGATGCAGCTTATGAAGGTCAGTCCTCCAGAGAAGATGGCCAGCTCCAGCACTGGCAAAGAGATGGAATGGGAATGATCTTTCCGGAACAGAAATTTGATATTTGCGGATGACACCCAGCTCTATCTGTTGTTGGGCAGTCAGTCAGGCTCTACCCCGGAAGACCTGGACCAGGCGCTTCAGGACGTGGTGGGATGGCTGAGACTGAGTCAATTGAAACTGAATCCGATGAAGATGGAGGTCCTGTGCCTGAATCAGAGTGGCTCGGATTTAGGGATTCCATTACCAGCCTTTGATGGGACGCCGTTGGTGCCAGCGCTGAAGGTCCAGAGTTTGGGAGTGCTCCTGGATGCCTCCTTAACAATGGAGGCCCAGGTAGCAGCCACCACCAAGGTAGCCTTTTACCATCTTCAGCTGATCAGGCAGTTGGTTCCCTTCCTCGAATGGAAAGATCTGGCATCAGTGATCCATGCTATGGTAACCTCAAGGTTGGACTACTGTAATGCTCTCTACGTGGGGCTGCCTTTGGGGCAACTCTGGAAGCTGCAGCTGGTGCAAAATGCAGTGGCCAGGCTGTTGATGGGTCTCCCTATGCAGGAGCACATCCAGCCTGTGCTAAAGTCGCTGCACTGGCTGCCAATAGCATTCCGGACCCACTTCAAGGTGCTGGTTTTGACCTTTAAAGCCCTATATGGTCAGGAACCTGTCTACCTGAGGGACTGCCTTTCCCTGCATGTCCCCCAGAGTGCACTGCAATCTGGGACACAACACCACCTGACCCTTCCTGGCCCTAAAGAGGCTAGGCTCACAACAACTAGGTCCAGGGCAGTTTCCTTGGCTGTACCAGTATATTGGAATGAGCTCCCTAGTGAGATCCAGGCCCTGCAAGATCTCCAGCAATTCCATAGGGCTGTGAAGATGGAGCATTTCCACAGGGCATATCAGTGAGACTGATGTCATGCCAGTTGAGCCATGCTGCCCTACTAAGTGATCACACTGTGGTAGAAGTTTAGATATTATATATATGGAGCCGTTTATTTATATTTATTGTATTTTTGGTTAAACCGTTTTATATGAATTGTTTGTGTTTTTATGTATATTGGTTTTATTGATGTTGTAAGCCACCCTGAGCTGCTTAGGCGGGAGGGCAGGATAAAAATCGAACAAATAAATAAATATTAGAAATTAATTGCTCATATAATTCAGTGCAGAACACAATTCTTAAATCATTCTTGAAATCAGAGTAACAGCCACATTGAGGTGCTCTACCTCTCTTTTTTTTGTTTCTGTTTTCTACTTGTTAGTACTGTTCATTAATTCTTCCTAAAAGGAAAATGGCATCTTGGATATTTTAAAATATGGCCCTTTGGTCTGAGTCTTAGAGCAGATTTAGTACCTCATTTCCAGTGTGAAAGATTTGAAAGGTGAGAGAATGGTTATCTGTAGAATGTTTTTATTGCTCACACGTGATGACGGAAAGTGTTTTGGGTAGCTGAAATATAGTTCACTGTTTTTCATGTAGTAAACCTAGAGGCATAAAGGGTTCAGTCAGAGATATGTTTTCACTGTCTCCTCATGTGAGACACAGGGAAATACAAAGATGGATTCAGGTGGATAGCTGTGTTGGTCTGAAGCAGCAGAACAAAGTTTGAGTCCAGTGGTACCTTTAAGATCAACAAAGGTTTACTCAAGGTATAAACCTTTGTGTGCAAGCACACTTCTTCAGATACAGTGAAACAGAATTTCCTCAACCATTATATAAGAAGAGAGTGGGTGGGTGGAGGGTTAGTTGCCAGGAAAGGCTAGTTAGAATCAGGAAGCATAAGTAACTGGGTGATTATAGCTGAGATTGGATTAAGGCAGTTGTTAAGATCTGTGAATGACAGTAAATTGGCATACAAATACAAGCAATGACAAACATACGGAATACTAAGAGATACTAGCTTGCCTGCTGAGCACTCTATGAATTCCCCAGATATCTGTGGAGACTTCTTAGAGTATTGTATGATATCACAGCATCATGTGATACTGTTTCCCACACACTGTGGCTCCCAGGTACACTCGTGGCCCTACATTCCTGGCTGGCATCCCTTACCTGACCTGTCCTATTTACTTGTTGTCTTGGGTTCTCTTTTATTGGGCCGGGGGGGACTACCATCTTCTGTTGTTAGAATTCCATCTCTGGCTCTGGCCAAGCATGTGGGTGGTGTAACTGTGAAGCCCTTACTCTCTATGAAGAGGCAAAAGCCGCTGTAGTCCTCAGTACACAGGAGACAGCAGCCATTCCAGGATTCTGTGCCACAACACATTTGATCCCTTTGCTACAAATGTAGCCTGAAATATGGGGTCAGTAAAAGCATACCTTTTCCCTGTCCTTCGTACATTGTTTGGTTGTTTTTATGGGAGGTCAGGAACAGCAGCACATTAACAAGAAACCCATCTGACTCAATGAGGACTAATTAAAAAGTCCTTTGCACCAATTCAATAGATGTTAGCTCATTTTCAAGTGGAACCTCATTAAAGCAAAAACCTTCTGCACAAATGTCTGTTTCAAAACAGAACGTCTAGCATTTATTAATGATGTTTCTGTGTGAATTACCATCTGCCAAACGTTAAAGCTAAGCAAATCCAACCTAAACCCGGGCTAGATTGTCTAGTGGCCCTTTATTTATCTGAGGCACTGGATGGTTTAGAGAATACAATCTTGTTTATGCAAGTGTAGCTTTTAGGATTTGGGAGGTTTATAATAAAGGCATTACTGTCAGTGTAAGATGTGTCTTGGCTGCTATTCCTATATGAATTTGTGAGAATAAGTACAAGTACACAGCTATTTGCATATCCTTCTCATCTTAGCCTATTCTTCTTGGTAGGGATTTTTTTTTCAAAAGAATGATAAAACAGGCAATTAAAACAAATGAAGTAAATAAAGCTCACAGTTAATGGGATGTAAATAAAGCTTAAAACTAATGAGAAATGAAAGCTTATTACCTGCTGATGAATACATTCTGTTGTGGTCCCAACTTCTGCAGACATTAGAAAGTTCCAGAGGCACTCTTTTAAAGGGTCATTGAGAAGCAGTATGGTCTTTTTATTAAAAAAAGAAAAAAAAATCTGCTTATTGATTCAAGTTAGTAGTAGGGAGGTACCCAAATAGACTGTTAACCAGTTAAAACAAATCAAATCAAAACAAAAAACAGCTTCCCCCAAAGCAGACATGCCATTTGAGGCACCCTCCATCTCTTCAGCAGTCTGCAAAAATCCAGCTTCTGTCTCCCATGGCACATGCCCACAATCCATCAACCTGTTTGCTCAATCCCACATATGTTTTCTTTGCAGGAATTCCATTTTGTTAACTGGGGCTTACTTCCAAGTAAGTGCACACAGGAGGTTCAACCTGTATCTCCCCTGCCAAACCCATCCAGTCAGTGTGTTTCCCACAGCTAGTAGACACTAGTCATCTATATTCTTATAAACCAATGTGTTCCCTGAAGTCATTCTGTTTTTTTTTCCCTAGAACACCTTTTCCTTGGAGTAAAGAAGAGTAGTTTTTTTATACCTCACTTTTCTCTTCCTTAAGGAGTCTCAACGCAGCTTACAGTCACATTCTCATCCTGTCCCCACAACAGGCACCTTGTGAGAAAGTTGGGGCTGAGAGAGTTCTGAGAGAACTGCCACTGGCCCAAGGTCACCCAGCAGACTTCATGTGAAGGAGTGAGGAATCAAACCTGGTTCTTCAGATTAGACTCTGCTGCTCTTAGCCACTATAATATGCTGGCTACAGAGCCTACCCTGACTTTCTCTCATCTCATTTGAATGCTTCAGGAGACCCCAAGAGGAATCACCTTTGTGTTTTCTGGGAGCACCTATTCGGAAACAGTACCTTCATCATAGGAGGAAAATTGCCTTGGAAACACCCCCCCAAAAAAAAACATTTTGTAGCTGGCCCATGCAGCAAAACAAAACAGAAGTTCAGCAGCACTGTAAAGTCTAACAATACTTATTCCAGCATTAGCTTTCAGAAGACAGAGCTCACTTCTTCACGATACCTTAGGAGAAACAATTTGGCAGTCATTTTGTGATGGCACCCACTATTCTTCATAAAATTCCATTATTGTCCACAGGCTAAATGTTTGGGAACCCCAGCCATGAGTGCACACTTAGAAAACAACTTCAGTTGTCAGCAGTGTAACATTCCAGCTCATCCCTTTGCTTTGAACTGCTATATTATAGGCACACAGATTCAGACCAGTGCTTCAGCATGTAATCTGTGGCAAAAGCAACTGAAGGCAAAAAACCACTTGATACGTTTCCTCACCAGGTACATATGCATATGGCTTCTCAGAACCGCAAGCTTGTCTTCTCATTTCATTGAGAACAAGCTATCTGATGATCCCAGAAGATCGCTACTTCAGGATCATGTATTTCCAATGGCAAATCTGGACAACTGATCTAGCCATCTAGGATGTTACACAGTTACTGATGAAATAACAGTTTGAGCAATTTGGTTCTTGAAAAATGAAGGTTGTTCACAGAATGGATATCTCACCCATCCTTGTGCAACTTCCTGCACCCCCTGAAAAGCTGTTCCAGAAAGTAAGGGATTGCTCAAAAGCAGAGTTGGAACATCCTGCGGAGTTAAGCCCTTTGCATACTGCTGTTCAGCAGGGTGGCAAGGGAAAAATACGTGAGAAAGTCAGAGTTGCACTGACGGCACAATGTTACTTCCAGGGTGTTAATGTACTGGTGGAGCTTGAGTCTGAGCAAGGCTCCAAAAGCCTTCAAGACTGTTGATTGGATTACTGGTAATGGCCAGTCATATTTGTTGATTATAACCCAATAGCTGCACTGTCATTAGTTACATTGGATATAGTTCATGCAAATGAAGGATTCTGGCTAGATATTGGTTGTTGCTGAAGGTGGGTGTGGTTTTTACGAGTATAAATTGACTCCTGTTGAGCCTGTATCTTTGGTTCATAAGTTCAATAAAAAAGTATGTTGTTATAAAAAGAGCTGCCTCATCTTAATGCTTAATACAGTGAATACCCAGAAATGGCATCACTGTATTGGCATGATGCTCTAGGATTCAACTCAAACATAAGAACATAAGAACATAAGAGAAGCCAATGTTGAATCAGGCCAACGGCCCATTTAGTCCAACATTCTGTCACACAGTGGCCAAAAATACCAGGTGCCATCAGGAGGTCCAGCAGTGGGGCCAGGACACTAGAAGCCCTCCCACTGCTGCCCCCTCCAGCACCAAGAATAGAGTGCATCACCTGCCCCAGACTGAGAATTCCCATCTATACCCTGTGGCTAATAGCCACTGATGGACTTCTGCTCCATATGTTTATCTAATTCCCTCTTGAAACTGTCCATGCTTGTAGCTACCACCACCTCCTGTGGCAGTGAATTCCATATGTTAATCACTCTTTGGGTGAAGAAGTATTTCCTTTTATCTGTTCTAACCCGACTGCTCAGCAATTTCATGGAGTGCCCACGAGTTCTTGTATTGTGAGAAAGGGAGAAAAGTACTTCTTTCTCAACCTGCTCAATCCCATTCATAATCTTATAAACCTCAATCATGTCACCTCTCAGCCGTCGTTTCTCCAAGCTAAAGAGCCCCAAGCATTTTAACCTTTCTTCATAAGGAAGGTGTTCCACCCTTTTATCATTCTAGTTGCCCTTCTCTGCACTTTTTCCAATGCTATAATATCCTTTTTGAGATGTGGTGACCAGAACTGTTTCCCATTTATACTCACTCTCTGTTTCCTATTTATAAGCCAGTTTTTGATCCACAAGAGGACTTGTCCTTTTATCCCATGACTATTGAGCTTACTTAGGAGCCTTTGATGAGGAACTGTATCAAAAACTTTCCAGAAGTCAAGGTAAATAATATCTATTGGATCCCCCTTGTCCACATGTTTGTTCACTCCCTCAAAAAACACTAACAGGTTAGTGAGACAAGATCTTCCCTTACAGAACCCATGCTGAGTCTGCCTCAATAGTTTTTGTTCATCAATGTGCCTACTAATTCTTTCCTTAAGAACAGTTTCCACCAACTTACCCGGTATCGATGTCAGACTGACTGGCCTGTAATTTCCCGGATCTCCCCTGGAGCCCTTTTTAAAGATGGGAGTGACATTAGCTACCTTCCAGTCCTTCCAGTCTGTGTTCCCTTTTATCAACCTCACTAAGACTAGCTTTCCACCGTTTAAAGGAATCCTTCTTACCTTTTACAGCTTCCATTACTTTATTTGTTAACCATGCAGGCTTTTTTCTATACCTATTTATGCCTTTCCTAACCTGCGGTATATATTTTTTCTGAGCTTCTAGGACTGTATTTTTGAATAGTCTCCAAGCTTCCCCAATGGTTTTGACCTTCTCCACTCTTCCTTTCAATTTCTTCCTCACATGTCCCCTCATACCAGAGAAGTTACCCCTTTTAAAGTTAAAAGTGGTTGTGTCAGTCTTTTTGGGCAACTCCCTATCTGTACAAATGTTAAACTCAGTGACATTATGGTCACTGTTCCCAAGTGGTGCAATCACTTTTACATCTCTCACCATGTCTTGGGTGTTACTTGGGATCAAATCCAGGATCGCCTCTCCCCTAGTAGGATCTGTGACCATCTGTTCCATAGCACAGTCATTGAGAGTGTCTAAAAACTCAATCTCTTTTTCCCGACTAGAACTCATATTGACCCAATCAATGTGTGTATCATATTGACCCAATCAATGTGTGGGTAACCCTATGGTAAAACCATTGGCATAACATCATTACATGCAACCCTGCCCCTCCTCTCACTGGTTGTTAGCCAATGGCTGGCAATTCTATGTGGAGCTGCTCTTTGCTCCACTGGGGCAAATATACAGTCTGTATACAGTGCCTGGGTATTTGTCCCAGCTAAAGCTCCTCCTGACCACAACTTATGTTAGCCTGATTGCTCTGAGTTATTAATTAGTATTGGGGACTTATGATATTACAAACAACAATCGGCAATAGGGAGCAATACAGAGGTCCCACCTTTCCAGAGATACCAGTAACAGACACGGAGGCTGGAATTAGTTCAAAATGATGTCTTTACTGTAGTTCTTTTCCACATCCAAACAATACACAATCATACACACAGTTATTCAGCTTCTAGGAAAATTAGGTAGATTAAGAGATTTTCACATTAGCAGGAGATTCGTTGGTTGGGCAATACATTACCTGATCTGATGAGATGAAACATCCAAAAATGGAGAAATAGGGGAGTTATAGAAAAATAGGGAATATGCTATGAAGAGGAAGCATGCAAACTGAGCCAGCAGAAAGCACCTGGAAGACTATGGCTGCAGTCCAAGAGCCTCAGGGTAACGTAGGTAGCAAGGTAGCTATAAGTTCAAGCATAAGAGAATATAGAGGTTGTTGTGGGGGTGTAGAGAGAGAGAGCACATTGCTGTGTACCCTCTTTTATGGGGTGACCTCAGGGGGAGGACTTGGCTGGTCACCTCCCTTGGGGTGTCATCAGGGGAGGGCTTGCTGGTCACCTCCCTTGGGACAGCCCCTTATGGTCCATTCCAAAAAGTCATGTATGCAATGGAGGAAAGGGGCTTAGGTTGGGCAATACTGGATGCTAATTAAGCTGGTAGTGGAGACACCTGGCTTAGCATGATGAGTCATTGGCTAGTGTTGATTGCTCCCTTTGTCTCAAGGCTGCAGAACCAGTTCTTTCAGGTGGACAGGACAGGACAGCCAATTTGTTCATCAAGGGAATGCTGGAGATGATCTTTTTGTGTTCCTCTCAGAGGCAAAGGGGTGGGGGAGGAATGTGCCAAGGTGATAGAAACAGAGTCCCTTAATGATGTTGTGAGTTCTTTAATTTGAGCAGCAATGGCAAATGGCTACTTGTGTAGTGCTTGGTGTGTGTGGGTACATATCTGGAACAGGGCAACCTTTGGAAACCATGGGCACATCATCTCAGGCTTCTGCTGGTGCATGTCTGGCATCTCATTCTGGTCACCTGGCATCATAGTCCCTTTACACATATTATGCACAGTTCATAGTTCATAAGAGGACAAAAAGCTCCTTGCTGGCTAACACTTACTCCCTAGAAGCCTTGCTCTGTCTGCATAGCATTGTGAACAGACATCTGAACAGAAGCTGGCCAGAGGAAGGATCCTCCAAACCTAGGCTTGGCCATTGGGCTGCAGTGCTGAAGTTGGTCTTAGGAGACCCGAACCAAGGAAAGACAAACATCCCATCTTGTAGAACTACCATTTACAAAGTCCACACCATCCTCTTTGATTAATATTTTTCACTGCTGGCAATCTGTCTCGCTGTCTTCCTTGTCTGCTGTGCTTATCTGACCCTTGATGAATGCTTCCATGACAACCTGCAAATCTTTTTTCCCTCTCAGTTTTCCATAGGCCTCTTCCATTTCAACATATATTCACAGGCCATTTGGTGTGCCAAGATTTAGAAGCACTAGATTGAAATTGTCACATAGCCTGAAATGTCCATTTCTTTGAAATTGCAGTCTATCTGGAGAATTTCTCAAGTGCTTACTGGGAGTTCGGAAGGCCAAATATAAAAAGAAAAAAGGGGGCCCTGTTCTTTGTCTTGCAATATCATCACTGTGGTAGGTCAATTATATAGGAAACTATCTCACCCCATATGCCCCTGTACCTCACCTACAGTCCTTGGGCTACCATCTACAGACTGTTGCCCCAGTTAAGGTGGCCTGCCTTGTTTGATTTTTCCATGTTAGCTTCTAATGGAAGGAGTACACTTTGACCTATCCTAAAATGGCATCTAACCTGTCTGTCACTCTTCCCTGGTTTTTAGGGGCCCTCTGATCAGAGGATCAGAAAAAAATCCATCTTGCCTCTTCCTGGCAGTATGGCAAAAGGTCCCCCCATCTATCACCATAAATGAAGGTGCTTCCTTTCCTGCATAGCAAGATAATTTTATTGCCCAATTCTCATATGATCGGATGCCCCTGGGGTTGTAAAACAGGCTTGCATGTGTTACCCAGAGCATCCCACATCTCCTTGTCATAATAGGAGTGACCATGGGGGGTGCTGAAGGAATCATTATCCTTTGAGATAACTTTTTATGAGAACTCAAACATTGTAGTATTGACAAGAAAAGGTTACAAAATACATGAGTACATGAAGGCAAGCTGAAAGGAGTTCAGCCATCACCAGTATTTATTCAGGCTTGGGTGGTTCATGGAGGCTTGGGAATGGTACCTGGGAAAGGTAGAGAGTAGGGAGGGGAGGCGGCTCAGCAGTGATGTGATACCATAAAGTCTTCCCTCCAGAGCTGTGGTTTCTTCCACGGAGGCTGAGCTCTGTAACCTGGAGATCAGTTGAATTTCCAGAGAACTCCAGGAGGCCAGGAACTCTAATATGTATTTTTGTATTTCTTCAGAATGGTTGCCTGCAGATTTATGCAGACCCAATTAATTAATCTGAACAGTTAAAACCATAATTAAACAGTAATTAGCATGTGGAATTCACTGCTGCAAGAAGTGGTGGCAGTTGCAAGCATAGACAGCTTCAAGAAGGGACTGGATAAACATATGGAGCAGCGGTCCATCAGTGGCTATTAGCCACAAGGTATTGAAGGAACACTACGTCTGGGGCAGTGATCCTCTATATTCTTGGTGCAACAGTGGGAGAGCTTCTGGAGTTCTGGCCATGCTGGTGGACCTCCTGATGGTACCTGGTGTTTGGCCACTGTGTGACAGAGTGTTGGACTGGATGGGCCATTGGCCTGATCCAACATGGCTTCTCTTATGTTCTTAATATAATTAATGGACTAAGGTCTCTTGAACTGACTGACAGCAATGCTAGACATATTTAGAAAGTCTTTGGTCATGGAAAGTACTGACGAGTAAGAGCCAACTTATAGCAACCTATAAGGTTTTCATGGCAGGAGTTATTCACAGGTGGATTTCCTTGATTGTCTCCCATCCAAATACTAACCAGGGCTGACCACATTTGGCTTCTGAGACCTGATGAGATCAGGCTAGCCTGGGCCATCCAGGTCAGGGGGAAACATCTTTACCAGAATTTAATGTTTTTTGTCCCAATATACTCTGGTGCAATTTGAGATCTTTTCCATTGAGCAAATAACATAATTAAATGAAAATGAAAGTGATTAGACAAATTCATTGAGGATGGGTGAATGGGTCTATCAAGAGCTATTAACCATGATGGCTAAATGAAATCTCCATTTCAAAGCCAGGATGTCCCTGAATATCAAGTTGTTTGTTAGTCTGCAAAGAGCATCCTGAACGAACACTTTTAAGGACAGTCATTGACTGCCAGCATGGCTTCTACCTTTCCTACGGCTAGCAAGATCAGAGAGATTTGAGACCCTTCTGAATAAAATGAATATCTGAAGCATGACAGCTTTTTTCATTTGAGGAAAAGGCTAGAAAGGAATTTCTCTTCCTGTTTAAATTATTCTGTGATGATGATTTAGATCACCTCAGAAGTAGACAGAGCAGCAGGAACTTTCTCCCACACCAAGTTTCCAGATTTTATTTCTGTTTCAAGACTTGCATTACAGTGTGTCACTGGACTTGAGCTTTGTTGTAGTCCTAAAGAGAGTTACACCTTTGTAGACTCATTGACAGCACAGGTGGACATTTTGACCTGTCTTTAGTTTCTAGGTTTTTCTTTTGTATTGTATGCATGAGGTACTGGTCTATTGCTTATTTTGTGCTTTTTTCCTTATCTTTGCCCACAGATTTGATAATCTCTTGCTTTGTCAATATTGACAGCTTTGTCCCAATCTAAACAGATACATTCTCAGACTGTGTATTCATTGAAATACAAAATAGGCTGTGTAATAAATGGACTGAGTTCATGTTTTGCTGCTAGGTGTCAGTGTACAGTTTTTTGCAACCTGACTGTGACTTGACCAGTAACAGAAATCTATCAGTGTCCATTATATCCAATGCTCACATGATTTGTGGTTGCTGATTTCTTTCTGAGTTCCAAAGAACTGATTGTGACATTTTAGTAACCTTTCTTTTGTTATTTGCAGTTGTTACACTGCATTGAACTCACTATTTCAGTTTTCATATTTGGTGCTGTCATATGCCAAGATGTTCCTGGTTCAGATCCTGTCTTTGCCTTAAACTCAGTCCATTCTCTCATGGCCTTGGTCCCACTTGGTCAATATGGAGGTTATGATGATGGTTATTGTAAGGCTGGGAGGACGGGGTAGAAATCCAAGAAATAAATAAAATAAAAATAAATGCTAGGATAATCTGTCCAGTGCTTTGAAATGCTGTAAGTGAAATAAACACAGTTTCTCCTTCTGTTACAATACCAGAACTCTGAACCACCTGGTGAAATTGTCTTGCAGCCAGAGTAGTGTCATAGGCTCAAAGATTTCTGGCCGTGCAGTGTGATTTTCCTGCTACCTCCCTGCTATGGTCTCCCAATGTGCCCCCCCCCAATCCTATTCCTAGGGACTTCCAGGAACAAGATTGGGTGGGTATTTAGGACTGCAACAGAAGCAAGGTCACAAGAAAGTCATGTTTTATGGGTAGAAATCCTTGTGCTCACAGGAATGCTAGTCTAGATCCAAGCCATTGACCACGGTATGTTCAGAACAGACAAAAGGAAGTTCTGTTGTCATGTCACACACCATTAGGTTATTGAATTCATTAGAGGATTTAGTGAATGCCACCAGTTTGGATGGCTCTTTAAAAGAATTAGACAAATTTATGGTGGATAGGTCTAACAGCTGTAAGCTCTAAACAGAGTATCCATATTCAGAGGCAGTACACATCTGAATGCCAGTTTGCTGGGGATGTAAAGAAAGGAAGGCTATTGCCTTTTGTGTCCTGCTTTTTGCCACATTTGGCTGCCCACTGCTGGAAACAAGAAGCGGATGCTGGATTAGATGGACCTCAGTCTTATTCAGTGGGGCTCGTCTCAGATTCTTAATAAGAATTCAGTGTGTCCATAAGGTCTCAGGTGAAGATGTAACTAGTAAGCCCAGTAACATATTTTGAACTTTAAAACTCTTCTGTATGTTATACAGCTGTTCACTTAGGAGACAGTTTTCTTAGGTCCCTAGCAACTCTCATCCCAGTGTCTAGGGTAATGATGCATGTTGTTTTCTCCATCTTGCTTAAGGTTTCTGAGAATTGCAACACCCAGCTGGAGAGAATGTAATAAATCTGCACTGCCATTTAATGACCTCTCATTTCCCAAGGAGTACATTGCTATAAGTGATCACTGAATAACTCTCTCAGTGCCACAGTGAAAATGGTCTTTTCTACCACATTTCAACATTTTTTGATTTTTTTTAAAAGACTTCTTGTGTATCATGCAGATTTGCAAAGCATTCCAGGGCTGCAGTCAAAGGAGAAGGGAGGTGCTGACAACTTCCCAATTGATACTTGCAAGTGCTTTGGATATGTTAATACTTAAGACATGAACAAAATGGCCTGTGAGAGACTGAGCTGTGAACCAGGAAAGCCCACGGTTGAAATTTTTACCTTTGCTATCGACCTGCTGGGTACTTTCCAAATGTTGTGATCTCTGGGATAGCAGCTGGGGATGAATTAGTTTGGGTCAGTGGTGCTGAGGGCTAGCATATTTAGTCCCCCCCTGCAGTTTTCCTGACTTAAATCACACACCACCAGCTGCTACTAGCTATACAATATTATCAACACAATTTAAGTACTCAAGATTTTAAAGAGAATTGTTCCATTGGTGTGAGACAGATTTATATAGTGGTTAAAATGTCGGGCTAGCACTGGGAAGACCCGGGTTCAAAAGCAGCCTTGAGCCAGTCACTTCCTGTTAGTGTAAGCTACCTTACAAGGCAATAGCCTATGTGGATAAAATGGGGAGGGGAGAGCCAGGTGTGACACTGAGCTTCTTGGAGGAAAGGCTGGGTAAAACCCATAATGGATGGGTTGTCTAGAACTGGTGAGTAGGCAAGAAATACATTTGCATCTGATGAATAACTAGATATAGTCTGAAACACAAGGGAAAGTTAGTGTGTGTGTATGTATGTGTGTATATATATATATATATATATATACACACACACACACATACACATATATGCTCTCTCCTCTAAATTGTGCCCCATCTCTTGAAATTCGGACTGTACTTTAATTTATTAGGCAGCTACACAAAATGCTGGCCGTTTGGGAGGGAAAACACACACACACACACATACACACACTGGAAAGTTCCAAAAATATAAAAGCCATGACTCACAATGTCAACCACTTCAGCTGGAAGGAGATTAGGCTCAATTTAGCAATGTATGTATGGCTGAATGGCTGAATGTAGCTTTCAAAGCAGGATCAAATTTCAGGTATTTAAAACATGCATATATGGGAGAAATTATTCTTCAGTGCTTCAGGAAGGTGATTTGCTACAAAATTATTGTAATTAGTGTAAATGAACATTGCACCCGAAATAGCCATAATCGGCTGAGATTCTTGTTTGTCTGACCAAGCAGCAAAAGGGCAGTCATTTCCATAGCCAGAGGGGGAAAAAATGAAGCTGTGCATCAAATAATGACGGTACATTTATATGCTGGGGAGGGGGGAGTAAAAATTGAATGTGAACCTGCTTTTTTTCATTTTTCATGAAGACTAGTCCAGTGTTAGAACTCGCAGTTGTGAATTCAAGGACTAGTTCTTTTAGGGTTGCCAGCAGCCCTGGAGAAAAATATCCTGCCTTTAATAGAAGCTTACTGGGATATTTTTACCAGATCGCTTTTAGTTCCATGCTATGAAAAGCTTCAATTTAATTTCTGAACATCAGACCTCTGTCAAAGGAGAAAGGCATTTTTTCCAGCCCTGTTGGCAATCATAGTTCCCACTGAGATGCCCTATCTGGGCAATACCACTTCATACTACAGGGGAAGCTCCCGTAATGAATTTCTCCCCTTCTAGATAAAAGACTTCCTCATAACACACACAAACCCATATGAAATCTAAAGTTGTCAAGAGTTCTGATGTGGCCACACAAGATTATTCTCTGTGCATGAATCTCTGCTGTTTTGCACAGTGGAGTTTTTCATCATGAATTTTCCACCTGTAGTCTGAAGTGGTACAGTCCACACATTTGGCATCTTAGCCAGTGGAGGTCAGTCCATTAGGGCAAATGGGATATTTCCCTACCAAATCAAGCTCCCCTCGGCTGCTTGCTCAGTACCATTATCAGACAGGGGTGACAGGCTGCCAGGTGTGCAGTCAGTCTCTGTGTCTCAGAGAACCAGGTTTGATTCCACACTCCTCCACATGCAGCTGCTGGTGTGACCTTGGGTCAGTCATAAGTTCTTTCAGAGCTGTTCTCTCAAGGGCAGTTTTCGATAGAGCTCTCTCAGCCCCACCTACCTCACAGTTGTAGGGAGGGAAAGGGAAATATATTGTAAGCTGCTCTGAGACTCCTTCAGGTAGTGAAGGTCAGGGTATAAATCCAGTCTCCTCTTCCTCCTTCCCTCCAGAAGCAGAAGGCTTTCCCTCCCTCTGTAAGCCAGGCCCACCGATATCAGCACATTGGGCAGGGAGCCTTTCTTACTGCTCCCTAAGAGTCACTGATTGGTCAGTGGATCCATCAAGCAAAACTGTCAGTCTTCTTTTCCAGAGAGAAGGAAGGGGGAGAAAACAGTACCAATTTATCTCAAATGGAGAAATTTTAAAGCCCCCAGAGCCCTGATGAACTGGTATAGTGTCTCTTTAAAGGGAGAAAAGCCAGAAGAAGACAGTTCAAATAGCTACTTGTCTCATGAGAAATTTTTCCTGTAGCAGAAACTTCTTTGTTGGCATGAGGGGAGACAATATTGTCTTTTCAGTTTTTTCCCCTGGTTCTGAGAAGAGGAAGAAGGGTGATGGAAGGTAACTCCTCCAGTAAGTCTTGGTGAACAGAACACTGGAGGCTTCCCTCCCCACTCATACATAGCCTTTCTTGCCCAAAGGAAGCTAAATCTTCTGTATTTTGCAGTCCACTACAAGCTTGCTTGAGAGTGAATCCTATTGAACATAGTACAACTTATTTCTGGTAACATGTGGATAGGATTTAGGGTTGCCAGCCCACCGCTGGTACCCGGCAGAAGATTGCTGGAGGCAGGAACTGACTCGATCAGTGTTCCTGTCCCTTCGGGTGCAAACCAGAAGTGACTTGTATCCCACCATACCAATCAATTGGATCTGAAGCTTACCTTCAAGCCTTCTCCTTTGGAGGCAGGTTCTTTGGGCTGGAAGATGGCCTCCAATTTGGCTGGGCAAAATAACTGGATACAAGCCACCATATTAATGATGAGTGGGATCCCACCCATTAGCAAAGTTCAGCACCTTCCACTAGAGGAGAAGAGACTTTTTGCGAAGGGAACATACTGGGGACGAAAAATGATGTCTACACTGAGATGAAGGACTGATGTTTATCTACAGTCAATATTATCTTCAGACAATCCAATGCAAAGCCTGTGATTTCCCTCAGATGAAATGTTATATGAAATTCAAATCTAAACCCATAATCAATGTGTCACAGGGATATTATTATTGTTTCTTAATATCACTGTCTCCTCCTCGTTTCTGTCCAAAGTCACTGAAGCATTGTTTTATACCACTGTTTCAAGTATCGTCACTTTAAATCTCCTGCCAAGTTAGTATTTTTAACACAATTCCTTGCATGCTGGAATACCTTTCGTGTATGACAATTTGAAATTTACACTTTTATCTAAAGCTGCTATTGATGAGTGTGCAGGGCTGCTGAGAGCCACCATGGAGCCCCGGACAAAGATTCCACCTGGCCGTAAGAAGACAGCTTTTAAGCAAGTCCTCATATGTGTCTAATACTGAAATCCTCAATCTGCCATGGGAAGCTGCTGGGTGACCTTAGGCCAGTAAACATGTTCAGTTTGAAGTACCTCACAGGATTGTTGTGAGGATAATATGAAAGACAGGAGGACAATGGAAGCTGCTTGGGGTCCCCACTGGAAGAAAGGCAGGGTATGACATTATTATTATAAATCTAATTTTGACTACAATTCATCAAACACTGCATCACTTTCACTGCACATTTTCTTCAGTGGTCCTAGACCTCCCAGTGCTCTCATGCTCAGTGAGAGAGTCACCTCTCCCATAATTCAACTTTGACCACCTCTGCTTAGCCCCACTAAGAAGACTTGAATACCTGTGGATGATGCCCCCCCCATAGAAATCCCAAAAGGTAAAAATATCTTCCATAGCTTGAAAATTATCTGGTTCTACTGAACATTTAATTGCTGTTATACCAAACTAGGAGTAAGGCCCATTGTGGGAAGAAATGCAGTGGGTTCCAGAAGGAAGCTCCAGGTGAGTGTCCCAGCTGTGGCTGGTGGGGTAGATAAGGGAAGGACAAAATAGAGGGAGGCAAGCCATGTTTATTTCCTTCTGCTTAGCTATAAGGCAGGGATGTCTCAAGTCCTTTTGCTGCTCCAAGTGGGTAGTATGGGAAGACAACCTCAGGGTAACAGGTTTGGTTCCCTCCACCCTTGACTTATGTTGATTTGGGGTTATGCAGTGGAAGCTATGGTAGAAAAGCACCTCCTCCTATGCCATATCTTCTGAGTTCCAAGGGTCTGGAAAGTGGTTCCATAGCCAATTGCATGGTTGCCAACTCTGGGTTGGGAAATACCTGTAGATTTGAGGGGTAGAATCTGGGTAGGGCAGGGTTTGGGGTGCAGACCTCAGCATGATATAACGCCATAGAGTCCATTGCCCAAAGCAACCATTTTCTCCAGGAGAACTGATCTTGTAGATCTCCAGGTGCTGCCTGGAGGCTGGCAATACTAAGGGGTAGAGCCTGAGGAGGGCAGGGTTTGTGGTGCGGTGTGACTTCAGCAGGGTATAATTCCATAGCAGCCCAAAGCAGCCATTGTAATAGCTGGGAAATTTTCTGTAGGGGAAATGATGTGCTGTGGCTGGGGAACATAGTGATTTCTGGGAGATCTCCAGGCCCCACAGGGAGATTGGCAAATCCAGTGAGTGTTTAAAGAAAGATTGGGATATGTATTTTGGCAACTCCAGTGACCTTTAAGGGAAAATTGGGATATAGCTCAGGACACATTCAATGACTCCCAACAGCAACAACAAACTGTTTAGAATGTTAGAGGCAAAGGCCTATCAGGCCACATATGCATATGACCTTTGTGTTCTGACTGGCAAACTGTTTAGAACATTGGAGGCAAGACTCAGGCAATGCAGCCGGTGGATAGGGACAGCTTTTGAGTGACATATCAGGGAGCCAACTGATTTGGGAACATGTTCAGGAGAGTGCCACTACCAAAACAGAATTATTATATAGAGAGATGTATTTTGGGGTGTACTTTTTTTTTGTCTGTGTGTGTAATGGGAAACCTCCAGGTTTCCCAAAAAACTTATCCCAGCCACTTCTGAAGGAATTCAAGAGGTTTGGCATAGAGGCCCTAACTTCAACAGCATTCAGCAACTTTCATAACAGCAGCATGTTTTTCCTTCCAGATAACACTAGGAGGCAAATGAGCTCTCCTCCAGACATTAACACTTTATTAACTGTATCATCCTATGTATTCTCTTTACCACATTTTCCTTGAGTTGATCTTCTAGAAAACATCCAGCAGTAGATATTTGAGGGTTTGACAGCTGGTGCATATTCAGCATAATATAAAAAATGTCACCAATTTTCATTTTTTCCCAAGAGCACACTATGTTCTTTCACCTTGTAACTTTTCAGTGTCCAATTGGGCTATGTTTTGGGAGACAGTATATACTAAAGACTGGCACACTGAATGACATTTAACTTTATTTCACAACTGCAGAGCAATACCCTGTCCCCTGTCCAGTATAAAAGGATATAAAGGTCAGGACAGCTTTTTATGGGATGTTATGTCAAGACTCAGCATTGACCCCTTCCAGATAGTCCTACAAGGAAAAGCAAATGAAAAACAGTATAACACCTCTCCATCTATAAATTATTCTTTGCTACAAGATATAGATGAGATTGAGTCTCTTCCTCTTTTGTGGAAAAACAATTCTCATCTCATGTAAACCATAGGTGGTGGTTTTAGCTGGTATTTATCTAATGCTTGGGATTATCTGTGATTTTCATCTTTGCTTTGGTTCTCATATCTTTGAAATACAAGTGTTCCAATTAGAACTATAGCAAATATTTTCAAGTACAAACCAGCATTTGTGTAAGTAGAATTTTTCTCTCTCTCCAAAACTAATCTATCATGTGCTGAAGGAAAATGAGGGCCATGTAAACGGCCACTAAGAAAACATTGTTACATGAAATCCCCCCCCCCCAAAAAAAAAAAAAAACAATTGACCAAATGAAGCATTTTCAGCAGTGCAGGAAATTTCTGAGCAATTTTGGCTCCACTGCCTAAATTCTTTTGAAATTAGTCTTAAAACTGAAATATAGCAGTGGCAAAAGACCTCTCAAATATTTCCTTGAGATCAGCAGATTTTCCTTTCTATTTCTTTAGCATTAAAAAACTTTGCTGTTTAACAACTTATCTCCATTCCATTTCTCTTCAGTTACAATTTAACAGGATAATTTCTGTAAGTAATTTCAGAAGTGAATCATGTACAGTTTGCTACAGTGTTCAACTTCATTAGTTTATTTTAATCTCTTCACCCCACTTTGATGTTGTGATGGACTGCACTTTTAAAAAGCTAAGCAGTGCTGTACAAACAGCTGAAGGACTGTGAAGAGTTAATTCTTCATGGAAACAGAGAGCCTTGAGTGGCAGGTTGCTCCAAGCAATCTGATTGGTTAGTATCAGCTGAGCAGAGAGAGCCTTCAAAACTGAATGCTGAGGAGGAGGATTCATTAGGAATTTAGCCCTGATTGACAGCAGTATAACTCAGACAAGAGAACTGGGGAAGGATGGCAAGGATGAGTGGGTAGTTAGAGACTCCAATTTGGGCCAAGGAAATGGGATAGATGTTCTAGAGAGAGAGAAAATTCCTTATCCAGCCAAACAGAGAATTAACTCTGAAGAATGAAGAGATCCCTGATCCGGTATGATTAGAAACTGCCTGTAGAAACCTGAAGAGTCAGTTAGAATCTCAGGACAAGTACTAGTGTTTCAAGAGAAGGGGGCTGGGTACTAGCAAGACTGTACCAGCCTTCTGTAAACTAAAAGAGTCAGTGAATACTCAAAGAAAGTGTACTGGAGTGTTTGGGAAAACACTGGAACAAAAGTCTCTCAACATAAAACTTTTAAGGAGCTGTGAATAGCACAAGAAACTCTCATTAACCTGAAATAAGTCTGTGCATGCACTGTTTTTACCTCAGAAATTTCAACCCCTGATTTCACTGGACCTTTTCCCTCTGTGTTAAAGAAAATATTTTATCATTTTTGAATTTCAAAACTCCTCTAATGCTGTTTTAGTTGTTTAAATTAAAGGGGGCTCCCTATCCTTCCCTCAGGTTTCTTGGCTGAGTTAACAGCCAAAATATCACACTGTGACAGGGTGGGACAGCCAGAGTTATTCAGCAAAGAAGAAAACACATTCCTAGCAAGTCAATAAAGGGAAAGAAAAACAGAGGGAAAATCTTGCCTCTGAGGGACGGAAGTGGATGGGGCTGTCATAGATGGGCATAGGGCATTAAGAAGATGTTATTAAAAACAACCTTTAAGTGATTGTATGGTCCCAATCACATGTGCCAGAAAATGCGGGGGGGAAGCGAGGCTATTTGTGCCACAGTAATTTGACCCGCCGCTGTGCGATCCAACGTAACAGAGGGTGAAGCGGGTGTTTTTCCTTGCAGCCTGCTTCGGGTGCACTTTATCCAGGAACCAGTGACACTATCGGAGTATGCCAGAGCAATCACACTGGCAACTCCATCCTTGGCCCGTAGCAACCTCTTTGATAGTGGATTTTCCATGTTTTTTTTACTCCATTTCTTTGGCTGACTGCTATGGGTTGGTGACAGGTGTGGGACACTTGCCAGATGTGTCTGTGTGAAGTTACCCATAAAATCCGGCTGGCATTCATAAGTATCCCATGGCAAATTCTGTGTGTGACCGGGACCTATGTATGGCTGCATTAATAATACATATAAAACATTTCATCAAGAAGAACCTTGATACAATCATATTTTCTATCACATGAGATTGATTTTCTTCTTTGCAGTGTTAAAGCATTAAAGGAATTAAAGCAAACCTTATAGACATAGCATCATATAAAAATGGTAAATTACAAAGCTATAGAGTACTCCTAGTGCATCACTTCTACCCTGGGCATAAGACCAGGTAATTTGGATTGCTGAACCTGAGAAAGAGATTTGGAAATAGGAGAATTTTGGAAGCATCCCTAATTTCCCTGTTCCCCATCATTTCAAACACCTAAAAGATGTTACAGGTAATATTTAGTGATTGAGATCTAGTCAAGGCAATCCACTGCAATATCATCTATGCAGATCAACACCTATCTGTATCACAGCTTTTAAAAGAACAGTGTTTTCATTATAACCACTGGCAGGTGGTTGCCATATGCCCCAAACAATTAAAATAGATGCAGTATTGCTGTGAATCACAACCAGAACAATGGTCATATAGAGTTTTCAGTGAAGGACAAAATCCCTACTGGGACCAACTCTCTAGTCCACCAATAACCTGGTGAACAATTCCAATAGCCTTTTGGCAAGGGCAAGGTATTATATATGCACAACTCTGTTTCAGCATTAGCTACAGAGGCTGCCTATTTATTTCCAGGCACAATTTAAGATTCTCATTTTAAAGCCTTTATTTACCTAGAGCCCACCTAGTTGAAGGCCTGCCTCTTGCTTAAAGATGTCTGTTTACCCTTTTAAGTTGGTCCAGCATCTCCCTCAGCTGAAAGTACCCTCCTTCTGGGTGGTGAATTTGGTGAACAGAAGATCTCTGGCCTTCTTTGTAGGATAGGGTGGGGCCTGAAGATCTCCTTGAATTTCCAGACTATAGAAATCAGTTTAGCCACAGGAAATGGTTGTTTTGGAGGGTGGACTTTATAGCATTATACCCTACAGAGTATTTTTAACCATTACCCCGGGGGGGGGTGGATCCAGGCAGAAGTGGCAAATGGAACGGATGTTTCTGGGTGAGGAAAAAAACCTCCACTTATTTTGTTTTTTTAAAATTTCAGCATAATGGAAGAAGGTGAAGACTCATTTAACACTCAGACTTACTCTGATGTCATAAATAGGAGCCAGGGTCATTGTCTCCCTGAGTCCTTTTGCCAAGGACAGCTGCTGTAAAACTAAGTTCAAATAGAAAACACCCTGCACATTGTACCAAATGCAGTAAACACTGAAATCCTTCCTGCTAGGGTTGCCAACCTCCAGGTGGGTACTAGAGATCTCCCAGAATTACAGCTGATTTTCAGACTATAGAGATCATTTTCCCTGGAGAAAATGGCAGCTTTGGAGGGTACATTCTATGACCTTATGGTCCTTTCACTCCCCAAATCCTTCTCTCCCCAGGTTCTCACCATCAGATCTGCAGGAATTTCCCATCCTGGAATTACCCTACTGTAGCAGAGCTAGGCTCCAACAGTACGTGGATAGAGAACTGCCAGAAGTACAAGCTGGGTTTTGAAGAGGTAGAGGAACTAAAGATCAAATTGCCAACATTCACTGGATTATGGAGAAAGCAAGAGAATACCAGAAAAACATCTACTACTGCTTCATTGACTACGCTAAAGCCTTTGATTGTGTGGATCACAATAAACTATGGCAGGTTCTTAAAGAGATGGGAGTACCAGACCACCTCACATGTCTCCTGAGAAACCTGTATAAGTGTCAAGAAGCTACAGTTAGAACTGGATATGGAACAACTGATTGGTTTAGCATAGAAAAAGGAGTACAACAAGGATGTATATTGCCACCGTGCTCATTTAATTTATATGCAGAGTACATCATGAGAAATGCTGGCCTGAATGAATCACAAGCTGGAGTTAAGATTGCTGGGGAAAAGATCAATAACCTCAGATATGCAGACGATACCACTCTGATGGCAGAAAGTGAAGAGGACCTAAAGAGCCTCTTGCTCAGGGTGGAAAGAGGAGAGCGCAAAAGTGGGCTTGAGCTCAACATCAAAAAAACTAAGATCATGGTATCTGGCCCCATCACTCCTTGGCAGATAGAAGGGGAAGTCGTAGAAGTAGTGACAGACTTCACATTCCTGGGATCCCAGATCACTGCAGATGGTGACTGTAGCCATGAAATTAAAAGACGCCTGCTCCTTGGGAGGAAAGCAATGGCAAACCTAAACAGCATGATAAAAAGCAGAGACATCACCCTGCCAACAAAAGTCTGCATGGTCAAAGCAATGGTATTCCTGGTAGTAATGTATGGCTGTGAGAGCTGGACTATAAGGAAGGCCGAGCGCCGAAGAATAGATTCTTTTGAACTATGGTGCTGGAGAAGACTCTTGAGAGTCCCTTGGACTGCAAGGAGATCAAATCATTCAATCCTAAAAGAAATCAACCCTGACTGTTCCCTGGAAGGCCAGATCCTGAAGTTGAAGCTCAAATACTTTGGCCACCAAATGAGAAGGGAGCACTCACTGGAGAAGACCCTGATGCTGGGAAAGATTGAAAGACAAAGAAGAAGGGGACGGCAAAGGATGAGATGGTTAGACAGTGTCATCGATGCAACGAACATGAAATTGAGCAAACTTCAGAGGAGAGCAGAAGACATGAGGGCCTGGCATGATCTGGTCCATGGGGTCGCGAAGAGTCGGACTCGACTGTGCGACTGAACAACAAGCAGAACCAACCCACTGGAACGGCTTGCCTGGAGATGTGTGTGGGACACCTTTTCTGGCAGTAATTAGAAAATTAAGGAAGGTTTAAGCTTTTACAAGAACTGCCAGGATGAAAGGCAAGTAAATGAAGGAATGGACAGGTTGGAAGGGATTGAATAATACATATATAATTGTAGAAAATGTACTAAAAGCTATTGCAAGTACCCTGTCAAATGCTAATATTGGTCAGCTAGTTAGGAACCATTAATTCACATTTATCCATATGTTGTAATCACCTGAAGACTGGTTATGGAGCTGAAGCATTGGTTTGACATACTAAGTATATAATTAATATCTATTTTAAAGCACTGAAATGGCATTGCGATCTCTAAAATTGACTCCAGTGTAGTTATGGAGACAGAGTTAAATTTCAACATCATACCCTAAACTGAAAAAAACTTTAATATTTGTAATGTTTTGCCTTAGGAAACTTTTTTTTCCAGTTCAATCCATAACCCTCCTGATACATTCCTCTGCTTTTGTTGAATCTCTTCATGAATACCATTGAATCCCCTCAATGTTTTGACTCAGATCATTTCTGCACAAGTGCAAACATCTGCATTGGCATTCTTAAATAATCAAAGTTTGTAAAGCATTCCACAAAACTTTTTGCCTCCCCAGAAGTAGATCAAAATTTTGTGTCCTGTTACCCCATGTTTTCCTAATCCACTTTTTCTATGATTCCCCCCCCCTTCGGATCTGAACCCGCAGTTTCCCAGTGAGGAATTCCCAATTTTTAATGTTGTCTCCCTCTGCTCTTTTGTGTCATCAGAGTTGTGTTCACCCCCCTCAGGTTATCCCCTGAGCGATCCACTAATTTTTAAAAGCATAACGTTGATTGTGTTACAACACATTACAATGTTGGGCCAAAATGGACAGTGAAGTTTTGTGTAGCCTTCTCTGTGCAATTACCCATCCATGAAGTTCGTTCGTTCGTTCATTCGTTCCTTCCTCCCTCCCTCCCTCCCCTCTCTTTTTGGTGGGTAGGTTTTGTTGCCTCGTGTTTGTATTGTTTCTTCATTCTCCTCCCCTTCCCCTATAGATCCCAGTGAGCTTTCAATGACAATTCAGTCTTTTAAACATCTAAAAATAATGGATTTATATAATAGATTTGATAATCGTGGAAATTCAGCATGTGCAGTGTTTCAACTTCCTGGATAGAACAATGGGAAGGAAAGGCAGCCGTCACATCCATATAGGTTCAGATTGTTATGGAATCCCACAAAACTTCAGTCGCTGTAGGAACAGGCCAGTATCCTGAGAAAGCTAGCTCACCCATTTGAATCTGCAAATTTCAGCTGAAAAGAAGTCTCTGCCCCTCAGGTTGTTGATTTATATTCAAAGAGCAAAACTTGAGAGAGCTAGCCCAGTCTTGACTGAGGAAATCATAAAGTCTTTGAACCAGCCTAATGATCCGGAGTGCAGTTTACTGCGGAAATTCCCCTCCCTTCTTCAGGCATCCAAAAAGGAGCATATAATTCCTCACTGGGCTGATTTTGTATGTATTTGCCATTTTTTTGTGTGTTTTTTGTTAAAAATTCCCCTAGGGGCAATTTTTATTTTCATAACATAACACAACCAGAAACAACATATACATGATGTACAAACATAGACCACAACACTAATCAAACAGTTAACATTTACCAGGGGGAATATATCCATTTCATTCTACCATTCAGCTTAGCTGCCGATTTGCCATTGTATAATGACTTAAACCATGAGATCCAGATATTCAATGCAGACTGCAGTTGTTCCATATGAATGAGAGGAAGTTTCCCATTGATCAAAACTATGATGGATTTGTGATTATAAGGACACGCCTGATGAACCTGGGTTCATTTCCCCTTATAAAAATAGTGTAGGTGGAAAAGAGAAAGAAAGTGAAATCACTTCACAAAAAGCAATTGGGATTATTTGTAAGGGAAAATATCACATGTTTGGTATGAATTAGATGGGTCATGGGTAGGATCCAGCTGAGTGTTTCCAAGAACAGAGTTGGGAAAGTAATGACAATGCTCCCTCTAAGCCAGAGGTATTACGCTCATTTGTTATGAGGGCCAAATCTGACGTAAATGTCACTTTGTCGGGCCAGGCCATGTGTGCCATAAAATGTAATGCCAGGTACTGACAATAGAAATTGTATAAAGGATAGCACCTGGTAAGCTCTGAGTTGGTGTATCTTCATTGCAAGGCCCCATGGGCTGGGGGGGGGGTGCAAGGGAAAACCCACATAGGCAGGCTGCACAGGCAGCAGTGCAGCGCTGGGCAGATGCTCCTACGATGCTTGACTGCTGCAGACAAGGTTGTTCTTCCATGCTGAGACCACAATGAAGTGTCTCAGCCCATCCACCCCCCCCCAGCACTCCCTCCCTTCATCAGTTGCTCACAGGTTTCATAAGAGCCCTGGGTGGGCCAGTTCTGACCCCTGGGCCTTATGCTTGACACTCCTGCTATAAGCTATGCAGCCCTGTGAGCAAAAATTCTACTTTGTGAGCTACTGGCATTAAAGTTGTGAGTAGGTGATTTGGCTACTGCATAAATTGGTTTGCTCTGGAGCCATCCTTCTTAAGACAAAAAAATGTGTGAGCTAGAGCCTAAAAAACTGTGAGCTAGCTCACACTAACCCAGCTCAGAGGGGACACTGGTCATGATTCGTGACCAGAAATTGTTCCACTGGCAGAAGAGCTCCACTGGATCCAGCCATAGTTTTATCACAAAAAGAGCCCATCGTCTTCCAAAAGTGATGTAAGGCCAAATTTATTTTTTCCCAGAAATATATTAAAATTTCATAAAGTGGAAAATAAAGACATATGATTTACATCAAAGGGAAATGAGATTACTCTCATATATCAAATGTATGTGAGACATATTTTGTCAGTTGTTAATAAATGTAATCCAGTTCTGAACAAATATTCTTCTTCCATTCTAGTATAATTAGTCAACTTTGACAGGATGGCATATTCATGCAATTTATTTTCACCATTCAGTTTTTGTGGGAACCAATGGTATTTTACAAAGCTTTACATTGCATACTGAGGATGTGGTAAACCTGTATGAGTTTAAATCACTACAGTTAAATGGCTTAGCATTGGTATAAGTTAACAAAAGTACTAACTTCTAATTAGAGGGGTACTGCTGCTGTTTATGTCCCCATATTTCCGTAGGTTGTCCCACATGCCAAAATGTAGGTGCGCCTGAAGATCTTGCCTGTAACCGATAAAATCACTCTTTTCTTGTTCGATTTCAAAATTAAAATCCTGCAAGATCTTATGTATTCTGGCATCTAAGGCTTGGATTCCACAGGAATGCATTGTCAGAATAGTCCTAAATAATACTATGTCCTAAATAATACTATGACTCTCGCAATAGGAAGGCTAGATTTGAGTCCAGGAGCCCCTTGGGGACAAACAAGATGTTTGGTGCATAAGCTTTCAAGAGTCAAAGTTCCCTTCATCAGATACTAGTTGGAATGGGGATCCCCTAGTCAGAAGCAGTGTTCCCTTAAAAAAGATTAGGAGAGGAATTTTATTCACTCTCCTCTCAAAAGAAAAAAGGAGTAGTTACATATATTAAAAAAGAGTTGGAACCAAAAGAAATTTTCAAAGACAATGAAGGGAAATTTTTGGCGGTAGAAGTTGTGCTGCAGAATAAAAAGACATTAATTGTTAATCTCTATGCTCCCAATGGGGCAAAAGAAAACTTTTTTCAGAATTTGTGGGAACAACTACGACAGTTGACCTATGAGCAAATGATTTTAATGGGCGATTTTAATGGTACTGTTGACAATGTTGTTGATAGAAAATCAAAAAAAGGAATTGAGGCCATGGGCAAACTTCCTAAAGTCTTTTTCCAATTGATTAAACATGAACATTTGGCAGACGTTTGGAGAACTAAACATCCCAGAGACAGTGAGTACTCTTTTTATTCATCAAGACACGAGTCTTTTTCCAGGATAGATATGATGTGGATGACAGAGAACCTAATCTTGCAAACACGCAAAATTGAGATACTACCTAGGACTCTTTCTGACCACAGTCCGATAAAATGGTCAACGTATGTTAAGAGAAAAAAATTTCGATGGCGACTCAACGAAGATTTGCTGGACAAGCAAAATATTGTGGATAAAATAAGGACAGAAACCCAAACATACTTTCAACTGAACTTAAATAAAAGTGTACAGACGCAAACGGTATGGGAAGCCTACAAGGCTGTGATGAGAGGACATCTGATTGCAATTAATAATAATGAAAGGAAACAACAAATGAAAATAGACAAAGAAATTATGGAAAATATTCGGAAAAAAGAAACAGAACTTAAGAAAAGGCCTGGTAAAAAGAAGATTTTGAGAGAATTGAGGATCCTAAGGGAGCAATATGCGGCAAGGTTGAACAAAGAAGTATTTTGGAACTTGAAAAAATTGCAACAGAAATCCTTTGAAGGTGCAAATAAACCTGGCAAATATTTAGCATGGCAATTAAAGAAAAGAAGAGAGAATAAAACAATCACTTGTTTGAAAGATGGAAATAAAGAGATTTTGGACCCAGGAGGAATTAAAAGGGAATTTTTCAAATACTATGCGACTCTCTTTCAATCGAAACAAGCAGATCCTCAAAAAATGTTGGATTACCTATCCAAAGTTAATTTGATACAACCAAATCCAGAAATGAAAACACTCCTAAATGCTGCAATAACTAAGGACGAAATTAGTAAAGCAATAGCCGAGGCAAAAATCTCCAAAGTCCCAGGCCCGGATGGCTTTTCAGCTAAATTTTATAAAAAATTTCATGAAGATTTGGTTCCGGTGCTGGAGATTCTTTTAAATGAAATTAGAAAGACAGGAAAGATCCCTGACTCCTGGAATGAAGCTGCAATCACCTTAATTCCTAAAGAAATGCAAGATTTAACAAATGTTAAAAATTATTGGCCCATTTCATTATTGAACAACGATTATAAAATATTTGCAAAAATATTGGCAGAGCGCCTTAAAAAGTTTTTGAAAGATACTATTGTGGAAGATCAAGCTGGTTTTTTACCAAATAGACAAATTAAAGACAATATGAGGGTTGTATTGGACGCAATTGAGTATTATGACAAACATCCTGAAAAAGAAGTCGCTTTTTTATTTTTGGACGCAGAGAAGGCCTTTGATAATTTAAATTGGGAATTTATGTTTAAAGTGCTTGAGAAATCTATGATGGGCGTAGAATTTACAAGAATGATCCAATCGATATATAAAGAACAAAAAGCTTCGGTGATTGTTAATGCAGAATCAACAGATATGTTCCGGGTAAGAAAAGGTACTAGACAAGGTTGTCCCCTGTCACCATTGTTATTTATCTGGATTTTGGAGATTTTGCTACAAGCGGTCAGAGATGATGTTAATATAAAAGGGTTGAATATTGGAGGTTTTTCATTTAAATTAAGAGCATTTGCGGATGATATCATGTTTATTGTTGAAGATCCTGTTAATAATATGCCTAAGGTATTTGAAAAAGTAAGAGAGTTTGGTGATCTTGCAGGGTTTTATGTCAACAAAAATAAATCTAAGATACTGTGTAAAAATATGATTGGTACAAAGCAACAAATGTTACAAAATGTGACAGAATGTGAAGTGGTTAAAAGGGTTAAGTATCTGGGAGTTGAAATTACAATGAAAAATATAGATTTGTTCAAGAATAATTATGAAAAATTGTGGGGTTCGATAAAGAGTGATTTAGAAAAATGGGAAAAACTAAGGTTATCTCTTCTTGGAAAAATTGCCGTTATTAAAATGAATGTACTGCCCAGGTTAATGTTTTTGTTTCAGACAATACCAATTGTGAAAGATGGAAAAGTGTTGGTAAAATGGCAAAGAGAAATCTTTAAGTTTATCTGGGCAGGGAAGAAGCCAAGAATAAAAATGAAGATAATGTATGATACTAAGGACAGAGGTGGCTTCCAAGTCCCGAATTTGCGTTTGTATCATGAAGCAGTATGTATGTCTTGGTTATCTGAATGGGTAAATTTGGAAAATAGAAAACTTTTAGCTCTTGAGGGGCACGATTGCAGATTTGGCTGGCATGCCTATCTTTGGTATGGGAAAAACAAAGCTGACTCTATGTTTAAGCATCATTATGTAAGGAGGACATTGTTTGATGCATGGACCAGGTATAAGGATACAATATCGGATGAAAGGCCTCTGTGGATTGTTCCAGCTGCAGTTATACATTTGTTTTCAGAATATAGAGGCAATGATTGGTTGAAGTATCAGGAATTGTTGCAAAGAGAAGGGAAAAAATATGTTTTAAAACCAAATAATGAATTAGAATTTGAGTATGGTTGGCTACAATATTGTCAAATAAGGGACATTTATAAAAAAGATTGTAAAGAGTTTGGTTTTAGGGCTATGAATGATGATTTTGAGAATATATGGTTGAAAAAAGAACGGAAAATGATATCAAAAATGTATAAAACTTTGTTGACTGTATATACTTTGGATGAAACCGTTAAAGAACAAATGATAAAGTGGGCCATAAATATGAACAAAGAAATTTCTATGGAATCATGGGAATTTTTGTGGAAAAGATCTTTTAAAATGTCCACTTGTATTAACGTAAAAGAAAATTGCTATAAGATGATGTATAGATGGTATATGACACCAAAAAAGATTGCTAATATTAGCATGGATAAGAACTTGAGTAATAAATGTTGGAAATGTAAAAAAGTAGAGGGTTCTTTTTACCATATGTGGTGGTCATGTGATAAAGCGAAAGCATACTGGTCTAATATACATTGTGTGATGCAGAAAATATTGAAAACCCCAATTGAGAGAAAGCCTGAACTTTTTCTCCTCGGTTTGACAATGGAAAAAATTCCACAAGAGAAAAGGACACTGTTATGGTACATGATTACGTCGGCGAGAATGGCCTTTGCTCAGCATTGGAAAATGGAGAAGGTACCAGATATACATGACTGGTTGAGAAAATTGTTATTTTTAGCAGAAATGGACAAAATGACAAAGAAATTAAATGGACAAATGGCAGAACAGTACTTAAAAGACTGGGAAGGATTGAAATTGTATCTAGAAACTGAATATAGAATGAAGGGGAAAATATATAATTTGGATACGTACGGATATTGAATGAGAAGTGAAATGAATTTTGAACTGTATGTACTGTTATACATAATATGCTGAAATTGTAGAGGTTATATATAATTTAAATGTGTTACCTGGTTTGTCGAGGTATTTAAGTCTAAACTTGATTGCCTTATAATTTTTTCTGTTTGTTATTAGCAGTGTTGGAAGCCTATTAGGGGGGTGGGGGGATTGGGATCTTACTTTTTGGAAACTGTATTGGTAACGTGATTGGAAATGTTGAATATATCCCAATAAAAATTTTGTTTCAAAAAAAAAAAAAAGAAGCAGTGTTCCCTCTAAGCTGAGTTCATGTGAGCTAGCTCACAGTTTTTTAGCCTCCGGCTCACACATTTTTGTCTTAGCTCAGGAAGAATGGCCCCAGAGCCAACTAATTTATCCAGTAGCCAAATTGCTCGCTCACAACTTTAACGCCAGTAGCTCACAAAAGTAGAATTTTTGCTCACAAGACTCCACAGCTTAGAGGGAGCATTGATGGGAGGAGTGTTGCAAAGAAGGAACTTGGGATGCAGAGGTACAATGCACATAGTAATTAGCTTGATTAGAGCAGAGGGAAAATGCATGGCAGCAGAGAATTAGCATCTGTAGTGAGACAAGAATCCTGTGTCCCAGTTCAGCCTCAGGGAGGGCCCAATGTTCTGGACTTGTGAATGAACTCAAGTTCAGCAATCTCACATTGTAATCACCTTTTGGAGTGTCTCTCTTTGAGGACTGCCACTCTTCGGCAGCAATAGAATGACCCGGAGGTTTAAAATATCCCCCAATGGTTTTGGGGTGTTGTGGTTTATGATGTCAGATTCATCTCCATTTATTCTTTTGCATAGAGACTGGCCTGTTTGTCCAATGGAAGGGCATTGCTGACATTTGATAGAATATGTAACACTGGAAGATGAACAAGTGAATGAACCTGAGATGGTATGGCAGGTGTTGTTAGGTCCAGTAATTGTGTTGTCAGTGTGAGTTGGCACCCCTCCCACCTTCTGGCTGGGATATAAGGACTCAGAGGTTTCCATTCCAACTTGTATCTAAGGAAAGGAGCTTTGACTCTCAAAAGCTTATACCCCAAAAACTTATTCTCTAAGGAGCTACTGGATTCTAAGGTAGCTGTTCTACTGCAGACCGACATGGCAACCCTCTGAAACTCACAAGAGGATGGAATCTCAAGAGCAGTCAGGAAGTCCAACAGGGTTTTGGAGAGGTCTTAGAGAGAGATAAGGAGCATGACCTCTTTTCTGGCAATAGCAGAGATGATGGTGAGGTAGAGCCATGGCAGGGGAACGTGAAGGGAGGTTGCTGTCCCTTTACTCTGCTACCTAAAGTGACCAGTTCATCTTACCTCATGAATGAGCCAATCCAGGGAAGTGAAAATAATATAAATGAATAAAGTTTGAATCCAATAGCACCTTTAAAACCAACAAAGTTTTATTTAAGGTGTAAAGCGTGCAGGCACACTTCCTCAGACACATTGAAACAAAATTTCTTCAGGCTTTACACACAGGAAGATGGGGTGGGTGGAAGCGTCAGGAAGGACCAGTCAGAGTTCAGATGCATAAGTGAAGCTGAGATTGGATCAAGGCAGCAAGTCCAATCTTTGTTCCCACATCTGTTATCACTCACATTTGTGTGCTAATTTGCTGCCATTCATTGATCTTGCTGACTTAAGCCAAACTCAGTTTCAATGTGTCTGAAGAATTCTGCATGCACATGAAAGCTTATACCTTAAATAAAACTTTGTTGGTCATAAAGGTGCCACTGGACTCAAACTTTGTTCTGCTGCTTCAGACCAACATGGCTACCCCACCTGGATATAAATTAGGCTTCCCAAGAACTTACCGCATGCCAGCGGGGGATGGATACGTCCTCGCAGGACCATCCCCAGGGGAAGGAGAGGCACGGAGCACCATGCCGTCGCCAGGAAGGGACGGTAGGCGACGCTCTGGCAATGGGGCTGAAAACTCGATGGTACCATCGAGTTTTCAGCCCCATTGCCAGAGCATCGCCTACCGTCCCTTCCTGGCGACAGCATGGTGCGTTACCAGGAAGACTGGTCCGGCCGGGGAGCATTCGTCCCCCGCCCCCAGACGGTAAGTACTTGGGAACCCTAATATAAATATAAATGAATGTTAGGGATTCCTGAAATCTCCTCCATCCCTTGTGATGTTGCAGACTAAGTTATTTAATTCTAGGTTTTTTCTTCACCCAAAGATATGTTGTAATTAACTGATTACGCACTTACAGCTGAGTATTTTGTACTTTGATTGGCAATCTGCTTTTTGTTTTTGATGTGGCTGCCTTACCTGAGGAACAGTGGTGGCTTCTGTCTTGATGACTGTGCTCCAGTCTTGATGACTGTACTTTTCCTTTCACTGTGGCTTGTGGTATTGTATGGGTTTATCACATGATTTTAGATCATAGTGGTAACAAGATTCCCTAACAAAGTTGGTTTTTAGCACCTCATGAACTTGGTTCTAACAAACCTCAAGACATTAGTCATTCAGAACAGCATGACATGAATAAAAATAGAGTTTTAAAAAGATGAAAATATTCTTTTCTCAGTTGGAATTCTGAACCAGTTTCTTCTAGATGAGTGACATATGTATTTTTTTTTTTAAAAAAAGAACAGTCAGCAAGATGATATTCATTGTGATCAAAGCAAGCTGTGATTCAGCCTAAGAATACTCTTCTCTCTAGGGTCAGTGGAGAAACAAAAAAGTTATCTCCTAAAATCCTCTTTCTTCTGACCTTTGATTTGCATTTGCTGAATTGGTGGGGAGAGGCAAACACATGGTCTTAAATGCATCCTTGAGGCAAATCATTAGGCGAAATGGTATGAACAGATATGGCAGAAAAAGAAATAAACATATTTCTGTTAAAACTCAAAGTCATTGTTTCTGGAGAGCAGTTCAGAAACCAAAGTGAAAAGATGGGCAATTTAGTTGTGTTTTGTATTTGGAGGCTTGGAAAGCAATCATGCCCGGTACTCAGAATGCTATTTTCTTTCTTTTTCAAAATAAACCAATGCCACTGGGAATACGGATATACACCTCTGAGGAATTTCACCTTTCTCATCAAGACTCCTTAGGCTAGCCTTGAAATTGCTTGGATTTCAATTTTGCTTGAGGTGACTCAGTGGCAATTTAAGCCTACTTTTTCATTTTATGATGGCAGCATAGGAATTGCTACAAGCTCAGGGCCATCCCTGCATTTGCCACCGCAATAATATGAGACACCCAAGAGGTTCCCCACCCCCACCCCAAAGTGTTTCACTCATTCTATGAAGAGTCTTTTTGTTTCCCTTGACCTTCCTCAGATGGGAACTTTCACATTCACCTCAACATTTTACTTTGAGCCAGATTCTGTGGCCATTTTCACAGGGATCTGGGTGAAGAAAAGGTAGAAAATACCCTTCCTGATCCATTGAAGCAGGAGTGCTCTGAAACTTCCAGGATCATATCCTGTGAACTGGTGCATTTAGAGTTGCCATGGAATCTTTTATTAAACTGAAATGCTAAATGAATTTGTAAATATTACCTCAGGGAGAACCAATTTGGGATTTTCATGACTGCCAAAATGTTTTGAGTTAGACAAGCAGCATTTGCCAGAGGGGGTTTCACAAAATCATATGTTGTTGTTGGATTTTACTTGAAGTGATCTTTCAAGAAAATTTGGATTATTTTCATCAGGAGAAACAAGTGAGGATTTTTTTTTTTTTTGGGGGGGGGAATAAGGCAAATTCTGAACGATCCAGGGTAGTATTGTGGTAATAGTGCCTGACTAGGATTGGAAAAATATGCATTCAAATCCCCACTGTTCCATAAAGCTCAGTGGGTGACCTGTGTCCAGATCATCTTAGCATAGCCTACCTCACAGGGGTGTTTTGAAGATAAACTGGAGGTGAGGAGGCCCAGAGTATGTTATCTTGACCTCCTTGGTAGAGCTTTGTAAGAAAACTGTACTAGGCAGAAATAAATTTTTTAAAAAGCAAGGAACAAGTTAAAGCTGTTGTTCTTTGCATTTTGCAGCTGTACTCCCCCCCCTCAGTATAGGAGCTTGAAATAAAGCAAGATCAAGATTGTTCTTACTCCCCCCCCTCCTTTGTTGATGTTAGGATGTTGTCTGTTAAACTTTTTCCTGTCTCTATTATCCATTGACATATTATTATTGTAGTTAGCTCACAAGAATGCAAGAACGATTGTGAATGGTAAATTACCACATTTACATGGGAAGCTCTTTCCATGTAATAGAGCTTGATTTTCCTCTGACATTTTACGTAGTTGTTTTTTGGTAGTGTTGCTACACTTCACTACCTTTTCAAGCACTTTTTAAAATTAGTCCGGACTGTAGTTTAAATAAATCACATTGACATATGCAGCAAACTGAGGTGGTGGAATAGATTGAGCCACCTCAGACTGCATGCTGAAGATCCATCAATAACTGCATCTTTCCACTGCAGCTACTAGGGATGCGGGGAAGGCAGAGCACAGCAAACAGCAGTAGCTCTGACTGTAGTCTGGGCCTTTCTACAAAGTTTACTAGGAAGCTGAGGGAAACCCGTGCTTCTCAGATCCTGCTAAACAAATCAGCCAAGCCAGCATTGGAGCAAGGCAAGACCAGCCAGGACATAAGAACATAAGAGAAGCCAACACTGGATCAGGCCAGTGGCCCATCTAGTCCAACACTCTGTCACACAGTGGCCAAAAATACCAGGTGCCATCAGGAGGTCCACCAGTGGGGCCAGGACACCAGAAGCCCTCCCACTGTTGCCCCTCCGGCACCAAGAATACAGAGCATCACTTGGCCCAGCCTGAGAGTTCCTATCTATACCTTGTGGCTAATAGCCACTGATGGACTTCTGCTCATATGCTATCTAATTCCCTCTTGAAGCTATCCATGCTTGTAGCTGCTGCCACCTCCTGTGGCAGTGAATTCCATGTGTTAATCACTCTTTGGGTGAAGTATTTCCTTTTATCTGTTCTAACCTGACTGCTCAGCAATTTCATGGAGTGTCCACGAGTTCTTGTATTGTGAGAAAGGGAGAAAAAGTACTTCTTTCTCAACCTGCTCTATCACATGCATAATCTTATAAACCTTGATCATGTCATCCCTCAGCCATCATTTCTCCAAGCTAAAGAGCCCCAAACGTTTTAACCTTTCTTCATACGGAAAGTGTTCCAACCTTTTTATCATTCTACTTGTACTTTTCTGCACTTTTCCCAATGCTATAATATCCTTTTTGAGGTGTGGTGACTGGAACTGTACACAGTTCGCACCACTGATTTATACAGGGGCATTATGACACTGGCTGATTTGTTTTCAATTCCTTTCCTAATAATCCCCAGCATAGTGTTGGCCTTTCTTATTGCAGTTGTACACTGTTTAGACATTTTTATTGAGTTATCTACTATGATTCCAAGATCTCTCTCTTAGTCTCTGCCAGTTCGGACTCCATCAAGGTGTATTTATATTTAGGATATTTGGCTCCAATGTGCATCACTTTGCACTGGGCCACATTGAACCCCATTTGCCACGTTGATGCCCACTCACCCATCCTTGATGGATCCCTTTGGAGTTCCTCACAATCTTCCCTGGTTCTCACCATCTTGAACAACTTCGTGTCATCTGAAATTTAGCCACTTCACTGCTTACTCCCAACTCCAAATCATCAAGTTAAAAGGCATCAGACCAAGTACTGATCCCTGTGGTACCCCACTGCTTACCACCCTCCACTGAGAAAATTTGCCCATTTATACTCACTCTGTTTCTTATTAGCCAGTTTGTGATCCACAAGAGGACTCGTCCTTTTATCCAGTGACAATTGAGCTTACTTAGGAGCCTTTGATGAGGAACTTTATTAAAAGCTTTCTGGAATAAGGTAAACAATATCTATTGGGTCCCCCTTGTCCACATGTTTGTTCACCCCCTCAAAGAACACTAACAGGTTAGTGAGACAAGATCTTCCCTTACAGAACCCATGCTGAGTCTGCCTCAATAGGTTTAGTTCATCAATGTGCCTACTAATTCTTAATAACAGTTTCTACCAACTTACCTGGTATCGATGTCAGACTGACTGGCATAATTTCCCAGATCTCCTCTGAAACCCTTTTTGAAGATGGCAGTGACATTAGCTACCTTCCAGTCCTCAGGAATGGAGGCAGATTTTAATGAAAGATTACATATTTTTGTTAGGAGATCCACAAGTTCATATTTGAGTTCTTTCAGAACTGTCAGATGTATGCCATCTGGGCCTGATGGTTTATCACTTTTTAAGTTATCTATCACTCATAGAGCCAGCTTGGTGTAGTGGTTAAGTGCGCGGACTCTTATCTGGGAGAACCGGGTTTGATTCCCCACTCCTCCACTTGCACCTGCTGATGTGACCTTGGGTCAGTCACAAGCTCTGGCACAGCTGTTCTCTCAAGGACAGTTTCTGTCAGAAGTTCTCTCAGCCCCATCTACCTCACAGGGTATCTGTTGTGGGGAGGGGAAGAGAAAGGAGTTTGTAAGCCACTCTGAGACGCCTTTGGGCAGTGAAGGGCGGGGTATAAATCCAAACTCTTCTTCTTCTTCTTCTTCATAGGACCTCTTCTCTCGTCACCTCAATCTGACTCAGGTCTTTCAACACCCCTCCTGAAATTAGCAGTTCTGGGGTGGGCAAGCACTTCTCATCTTCCACAGTGAAGAGAGAGGCAAAAAATGCATTCAGCTTCTCAGACATTGCCCTGTCATTCTTCAGTACTCTTTTTACCCCTCGGTCATCCAAGGGCCCCGCTGCCCCCCTGGCTGGTGTCCCGCTTCTAATGTATTTGAAGAAAGTTTTATTGTTGGCCTTTATGTTTTTTGCTGTATGCTCCTCATATTCCCTTTTGGCCTGCCTGATCACAGACTTGCATTTTATTTGGCACAGCCTGTATTCCCTTTTATTGACCTCACTGAGACTAGCTTTTCACTGCTTAAAGAAATCCTTCTTACCTTTTACAGCTTCCATTACTTTGTTTGTTAACCATGCAGACTTTTTTCTATACCTATTTGTGCCTTTCCTAACCTGCAGTATATATATATATTTTCTGAACTTCTAGGATTGTAGTTTTAAATAATCTCCAAATTTCCCCAATTGTTTTGACCATTTCTACTTTTCCTTTCAGTTTCCTCTTCACATGTCCCCTCATATCAGAGAAGTTAGCCCTTTTAAAGTTAAAAGTGGTTGTGTCAGTCTTTTTGGCCAATTCCCCATTTATACAAATGTTAAACTCAACATTATGGTCACTGTTCCCAAGTGGTGCAATCACTTTTACCTCTCTCACTAGGTCTTGGGTGTTATTTAGGACCAAATCCAAGATCACCTCTCCCCTGGTAGGTTCTGTGACCATCTGTTCCATAGCTCAGTCACTGAGAGTGTCTAGAAACTCAATCAAGCTACAGTCATTGCCAGTATGCAGCCTCCTAACAAGGTTATTAACTCCAACAGTCTAAGGTTCCCCTCTTACTTTAGTTCCACCCAGGTCCATAGGTTTTGTCTTCAGGGCCAGATTTTGCACTGAAGCAGCCCTTTTAGTGTGTAGTAGTGATTTAAAAACAAAACAAAACCTTAGTTTTTCTTTTTATTAATTTCTTCATCTTTTCTAAACTTTTCTCCCTCTTCATTTAGATCTCTTCCTTCCATGATCTGCCTTCATTCCTCTCTTCCCTCTTCTAATTTTTTCTTCTCCCCACCCCACTTCCACTTTTCAGTCTTAGTCTCAACTTCTCATTCATAATGGTTGGCAACTTAGAATGTATTTAGTAGTAGTATAGCAGCCAAACTTTGTTAATATTATAAACTGAAATTGGGGGATTAATATTTCACCACAATCTATCAAAGTATTAAAAGGATGTTCTCCCCCATCCTTTTTATGCATGGTGACAGAATGTTAATCTGCCTTGAGGAACAGAATCTAGAGTTCAGTTTAACTCCTATTGCAAATAACAGTGGGTGGAGGTTCTGGAGATATCCTTGGCCAGGATGTTCCAGTTCCTTTCTTTTGCGGGCCCTGGAATTCCCATACTTATCCTGAATCTGGTGGCCAGCTTTGAAATTCCTAGTTTTATTTTCCAATGAGTTATGCTGGCCATAAATAGACAGACAGATGGAAATGAAGATTATTTTATTATTATAGATGCATGATGACAGCCAGCCAAGTGATTTGTCAGTGTCATATGAAGGGTATAGGGGGAATCTTTGTCTTGGGGGCTCATGGTGGCTCTCAGCAGCTCTGAAGTTAAGCAACCTACTTGCCTGAGTTTCATAGAGGATTCCAGTAAGGTCAGCTTGTCATATCATGGCCTGAAAAATCTGCTTCTTTGACCTGTATATTATTATTATTAAAAAAAAAAAGTGGTAACATCCAACCCGATGAAGAGATTTGGGGAGCTCAAAAGTTTCTGCATTGTTTTGGGTTGGTTAGTTTGGGATTAAAAGTACTACATTGATTTGGTTCTTTTGGGGGGAGGGCATATTGCATGGATCCATATGGCTGTTTACATCTTTTTTTCTGCAAGCCAGAGTGTCATTTATTAATGCTCACCACACACACATACACACACACACACACACTCACACACACACAATAAGAAAGAGGGAAGCAGCCTGTCACCCAGTCTGGCTCCCTGATATACTTTCTGAGCTTCAGCCAACTTTTTGCTGAACTGCTTGCCAAGTTCTGGCTCCAAGTTGAACAGCAGGGCCGTCAGAACTCCTACTAGAGTCCTGGCTGGAGGTTTTTTTGAACACTCATTCAAGTTCTAGTTCTGAGCTAAGCAATAAGGGGTCAGCAGTGCTGGGCAGTGGTGAAAGCAAACCTTTCTTCCATTTAGGCCCCTCAGCGCCTCGGACTGGCTCTGAGCCAGAGCTTGACTGAGCCTGTGGGCCAACCCTAGATCTAAAGTGAGCAATAATGAGTGGGCACTTTGGAAGATTCAGAAAAGCAAAGGAAGGGAAGGTGGCATGGTATAGCCTAATCTTGGAGCCTAAGCAGGGTTGGTACTTGGATGGCAGACCACTAAGGAACACTCTGCAGAGGAAAGCAGTAGCAAACCATTTCTGCTTTCCACTTGTCTTAAAAGCCACTTGCTGAGGTCACCGTAGGTCAGTTGCTATTTGACAGCAGGGATTGGTGGATCCCTGTGTATTTGTTCTTACATTTACCGTCATCTGTATATGTGGTGCTTTACAGCTAAATAATAAGGTTTCCCCCCCTGAGGAATTTACAGTCTGATTTTGGAAAGTGTGGGGGAGACAATTGAGAAAAGAGAATGTCATGATGACTAACAACTGTATTTACACATATTTAAACTTTGCTTTGGCTTTGCAGAAGAGGTGGGTGTTGAGCTGTGGGTCTGAAGGAAGAAGTTGGTGGCATTTCATAGACTAATGAAGAACACTTCTCAGGCAAGCCCCAATTCACACACACCCCACCCCTTCAGTGAGCATTCATTTGGGCTTTACTTAATCGACTACAGACCAAACCTTTTTGTTACAGTATATAGAAAAGGTCACACCATTCATCCATTCTCATTGTTATTTCCCACACTGGAATCTTGCATGGTAAATCTTTGTCTGCTACAGTACCCTGCAAACGTTATAAATATTTATACAGTGTTAAAAGAAAATTGGCATGTAAAAATAATTATGGTAAGTATCTAGAGAGCTGTGTGCATGTGTGTGTATACACACACAGGCAACGTTTCAGCAAAGCAATGTTCATTCCATAGGAGGGGAAGTAGAGGGTTCCCCATTGAAAGTAAGAACTGAAGGAATTTTGCATCCTAAGATCCAAATCTCAAATTCTCCAACAAGGATAAATTGTGCGTATTAGGGGTATTTTGGGTTGGCTGCATATTAACAAGATACTTGTTTTCCTTTTCCATGTCCTAGGAGTGTGAAATATACAAAGAAAGTCTCAACAGACAGCATTTCACTAATGAAAAAAAAATAGGATTACTGAGAACTGTTTGAGAACTTGGGTTAGTCTAGGTATGGAAAGTAAAACCCAGGAGAAGGCCTAGGGTCATGATGATCGGGCAGGATTTATCCAACAAGCCTTGCTAAATCAGGCTGCCATATTTTTAGAAGGGGCTTCAAAGAAATGGATGGGGAAATATTATTTTCTCATAACCAGAAATCTTGTATAACCCTGCTGCCAAGGCCAAACAAATCGTTCGTCTCTCTCAGCCTGAAAAACTTAAGTTTCACCCCCACACAATTGGGAAGTAGGGGAATGACACAGACATGGAGATGTGCGGTCCTGGATTCTTTTGCATCTGGAAAAAAAAATTCACAGTTTCAAATAACTGTAGGAAGAAGGCAGGAGGAAGAGACCAGGGTTAGAGAACAGCATTCAGCTGTGTCTTATGCAGTCGGGACAATGCTGTACACTTTCTTTTCTTTATCCTTTAAAAACAAAGGATTAGCGTTTGTATAGGAGTGTGGGGCTATGAGTGCAGAAAGTACACATTTTAAAAGCAGAGCTAGGAGTAATAAATAAAGGGTAGGGGAAATATTGCCAAATGGTGTAAGTATGTCTTAATTGTATCCCTGATGATCAGCACAGAGGGAGACAATGTATACTTCTGTGATGCTGTTGCTCCTCCGTTCACACTCCACTGCCCTCTGCCATTGTGCCTCACCCCTATAACAGCCCCTTTGCAGGTATTAGAATCAGGAGGGAGGCTGGTAGGGGGGAATATCCCAAACTCTTAGGGCTGCCAGGCCCAGGTTGGAAAATACCTGGAGACTTTGGGGGTGGAGCCAGGAAAGGGACGGGAGGGACCTCAACATGGTACAATGCCATAGAGTCCACCCATCAAAGCAGCCATTTTCTCCAGGGGAGCTGATCTCTGTCAACTGGATATCAGTTGTAAAAGCAGGAGATCCCCAGGCCCCACCTGGAGGCTGGCAACTCTACAAACTTTGTGGGGTTCTTTTCATTGGATGGATGGAGACAGGCTAGGGAACTCAGGCCTCCAGAAGAAAAGGACCAGGGGAAATAGTAGTTTAAAGCTCAAACTGTTTATTAACTTTTAAAAACCATACACAAGTAATACTCAATATTCAATAGCATACACACGTTTAGAAAGCACAAGGAATGTTCCTGGACTGCAGGATGAAAACCCTTACACACACTGGTGGGGGATTGGCCGAACAACCCAGAACAAAGCCCAAAGCCACATTTTTATACTCTTTCCAATCTATAGGAACCAATGGAGCCCACCGTATGGTGATAACATGAACTTTTGCCTAGATAATATTTTATTAACTGTGATGTCAGCAAGACCCAGACAGTGACGGCATCTCCATAGTGGTATATGTTTAGGCTTTGGTGCCTGGCACTTGGAGACTGGGGAATGTCAGGTACGAATTTAGGCAAGAGTGCATTTACAGGACAAGACCTTAGGTTTTACACTAGGCTTGCCAGCCTCCAGGTGGGCCCTGGAGATCTCCCACTTTTACGACTGAGCTCCAGCTGACAGAGATGAGTTCCCCTGGAGAAAAATGGCTGCTTTGAAGCGTGGACTCTGTGGCATGGTACCATGCTGAGGTCCCTGCCCTCCCCAAACCCTGCCCTCTCCTGGATCTACCTCCAAAGTCTCCAGGTATTTTCCAACCCAGAGCTGGCAACCCTGTTATACACCTAGGCTACCAGCAAAAAGCAAAGGCTCATGAGACTTCAGAATCAAGAAACCAAAATCGGTTGTAGCAAAACCTGCATAGCATAGAAGAACAGAAAGGCCCAGGTTCATGTAACCCCAAATGCTGCAACAGCTGGTTGTTTTCCCTTCCTATCCTTTCTTGGGCTAGCCATCCTTCCAACTGAGGTGTGGTCTAGCTCTCCATTTCCTCCCTGACCTGCCGTGCTATCTCCCATTTATAGCAGTTGTCCCTCCCCCTCCCTCTGCATCGATCTCTGCTGTTCCTCTGCTTTTCCCTGCCACCCCCAGCCAATCTCATCTCCTCTATCAGCCACATCTCCAGGCTCCCCTGTGACTTTGGGTAAGGCGTCCAGTGAGCTCCGATTGCCCTGCTGTTCTTCAGGCATGGAGGCAGCCATGAGGTGTTTCAAGGGGGGGGGGAGCCTGAGTCAGGGGCTGACTCCCAACAGCTTCTCAGGGAAGGACATTGTTATGTCTGCTGACCACCACTAGGCGACAGCGACGTTTACCAGAGCTTGGAGCTCAAGAGACAATAGGGACTAGAATCCTGGAACCTCAAGCAGTCACCAATAGGAATCTTGGCAGGAAGTTTAAACCCACCAATGGGACCTGGGGGTGGTCCACAGGGACTGTATATAGTTGGCCATCGGGCCGGTATTTTATGTTCTGTTGTGTGTGCTAGTAAACTATGAGCTAACAATCACACTGTGTCCTGGGTTCTTCATGCATCGAACCCACTACACAACAGACATTCTGCAGTTTGCATACTGCTGCCAAAGGCGAGGGGGCACTGTCAAGCACTTACAATCAACTTAATGATAGAACACAAATACTGAGCCTCAGTGGATGATCTCATTTATTAGTACATCTTCTTACTTATTTTACTGTGTTGTCTTATTGATGTTTTCAAGTCTTCTTAGAGCCCATTTTGGGCAAAAGATGCTGTAGGGATTTTTAAAGTGTAAAAAATAAGCAAACAACATATTTGAGGCCAACAGGATTATTTAAGGGTATGCTGTATGCAATGACTAAAATACAGTATGAATGTATTGAAAATGACATTCATATTCTCCAAGAACTGCTTTTAATGATATCAGCATACATCTTGTCACACGTTAACCACTCACTTAAGTATTCTACTCAAATGTACCACACTGAAGGGAGAAAATTGGAGACCCTCCATGCTGAGCACAGCATACTAGTCACCATGGCCTGCCAGAGACTCAGATTCCTTCCTTGTTTATGATGAATGTGTGGGTGGTTGCAAGCAGCTAGTAAGCCACTTATGTTGTGGCTGGTAGGTTTCTTTGAGATCGATGAGGTGCAGCTTCCATTGTTGCACTGGTGATGTCTATTGACATAGGTGCTCCAAGCCACTTGATTCTTTACAGGCATGGGATCTCCTGGGGAAGGACTGTGGCTCAGTGGTAGAGCATCTGCTTGTCATTCAGAAGGTCACACATTCAGTCCCCAGTATTTCCAGTTAAAAGGGATCAGGTAGTAGGTGACGGGAAAGACCTCCACCAGAAACCTTAGAGAGCTGCTGCAGTTCTCAGTAGACAAGACTGACACTGATAGACCAATGGTTTGAGTCATATAATCGTAGAATCACAGAGCTGGAAGGGGCCATACAGGCCATCTAGTCCAACCCCTTCTCAATGCAGGATCAGCCTAGAGCATCCCTGACAAGTCTTTGTCCAGCCGCTGCTTAAGGACTGTCAGTGAGGGGGAGCTCACCACCTCCCTAGGCAACCGATTCCACTGTTGCACAACTCTTACTGTAAAAAGGTTTTTCCTAATATCCTGCCGGTACCTTCCCGCCCTTAATTTAAACCCATTATTGCGAGTCCTATCCTCTGCTGCCAACAGAAAGAGCTCCCTGCCCTCCTCTAAGTGACAGCCCTTCAAAGATTTAAGGAGAGCAATCATGCCCACCCCCAACCTCCTCTTCTCCAGACTGAACATTCCCAAGTCCCTCAGCCTTTCCTCCTAGGGCTTGGTCTCCAGCCCCCCGATCACCTTCGTTGCTCTCCTCTGCACCTGCTCCATTCCATCCACATCCTTTTTGAAGTGAGGCCTCCAGAATTGCACACAATTCTCCAGGTGTGGCCTGACCAATACAGTGTACAGCGGGACTATGACATCTTGTGATCTGGATGTTAAAAAGGGATTTTTTTTAATATCAGTATATAAGGCAGCTTCATATGTCCATGTTTCTCATGAAACTTCAGTTGCTGAGCTTCCTCATTTAGTCTGCTGAAGAGGGTGGTTTTGTAAACAGAATGAACTGAGAAGACTGCTTACAAAAAAAAAAAAGTTCTGTGCATAGATTAAAAACCTCACAAGGTTCTGGATGAATGTGCTTGATTGGAACACATTTAAGTATGGGGCTGCATCTTTAATACTTCCCTCTTCCCCTCCTCCAGTTCCACAATAAGTACCTTAAAAGGGGCAGATTCTAAAAACAGATGGCGCCTGGTAGTAAGATAACCTTCTGGCCTGTAGTTTGCTACTGTTTCATGTAACAGGGTGTATGAATGCGAGTGATTAAAAGCAAAAACCTCTATTGTGTCATGCAATAGCAGATACTTGAAAATGCTGCCCCCAAGGTTTGTAACTGAAGGGCTGGAGAACTGGTTTGCGTGGGAGGAGGTTACCAGTGGGTGATAATAAATGGCCATGTTTCAAAAGAGAGCCTATCATAATGATTGAGGGTGTTTTCTTTTTATTAAAAAAAATACGCCTTGGCAAATAAAAAATGAAGAGGCCTCTGAACATCAATAAGAGAAATAAGTAGCCCTAATCATACTGTTTGTTTCTTTTATGTTACTTTAGCCAATCGTCATTTTACTTCTTCACTCAAAATCTACCCTAAGTTTTGCCTTGCTAGACTGGGAGGAAGGTTGATCTAGCCCAGGCAGACATATCCGGGGAGCTTCCAACCAAGGCATGATGGAGAGGAACATGATAGCTAAAATAAAATGCCTGGCTTCAAAGGCTGAGAAAAATGGCAAACAATTACTTTTGGGTGTTTTTTTTGTCAAGTTGCAGCTGATTTATGGTAACCCTGTAGGGTTTTCAAAGCAAGAGACATTCAGATATGGTTGGCCATTACCTTTCTCTGCGTGGCATCCCTGGAATTCCTTGGTGGTCTCCCATCCAAGTACTAACCAGTGCTGACCCTTCTTAGCTTCTGAGATCTGAAGAGATCAGGTTAGTTTGGGACATCAGGGCAAACAATGATTAGCAGCCACTAGTGCTTCTATTATCCCAAGAATTTGTCTTATCCCCCTTTTTTAAAAAAAAAATGTGTAATAGTGGATTTCACCTCATGTGACAATGAATTCCTACTGTTAGTTATATTTATATACTGCTCTTCAGACATTTTCAACTGTTCGATATCATCCACCGATCGACTGCTTGTACGCAAGCAAATTATGCAATAAGTTAGGGAGAACTTGTCAATTTCAGTTCCGGACTCTGGGGGTGGGATTGTAACTCAAGAAGAAGAGCGGCCCCTCAGATGATACAAGGACATCATTGCCACTTGACTATCAGCTATGTTGAGTTTCAGTGGGGGGAAACACAGGATATAAATAAAAGCAAAAACATTCTGTAATCCACCCTAGCATAATGTGCCACAAGCATAAAATAAGAATCTCTTGATTACAGTGAACTGGAATTTACTTTTTCTAAATATCACTATTTTCTTCTGTTAGCACAAGTGAAAGATTAAATCCTGAGGACCTGAAAGCTGAAATGAGACCCCCCATAATAACTGCATAGGCACCCCCACTTCTAATAACAAAGTAAATAGGGCACATGCAGATTTGTCCTTAATTCCACTTCTGATAGTTTGCTTCTAAAGTTAAAAGCCTCAAATGTATTCTATTAGCAGTGCAGTCCTTAGTAAATTTGCACTGTTGTACGTCCATTGAAGTTAATGGTCTTAGAAGGCTGTACTCTGCTTGGGATTGCACTACCAAAACCCTCTGCTGGTAAGATGCATTCCATGCTAGACTATCCCACATACTATTAATAACTTACGGAACATCAAACGAGCTGTACAAAATACATATAAATATTTCAAGGGATAGCAGGACCCAGTACAATATTACATAACCTAACTCATAAAGTGCCAAGATGTATATAACCTCATAAATGCTGCCAGATGTAGCCCATAGATCTCCTCCTGCCAATGATGCCTGCCAGATCCACTCGTAATGTTTGGCTCAAAATAATATACAACTCAGTGTACAATACACTTGGCCTTAGTTACTAGTTTATCCATGGTAACATAAGTTTGCCCATGAGCCTGCACAGTCCAGCATTCAAAATGCTTTACCGAACTGCAGTGCCCACTTGTGGAGCCAGTGTTGGTTATAACTGTGTGTTTACAATACAGCTAGTTCCCAAAGAGTGTTTTTAAGCAAGCAAGCTTACAGACTGCACTATTCCTATCAAGGGACTTCCTACACTCAGAAGTTTGAGTTTTATACAACAGCTGCTTGTAGAGTTGCTTCTACATTGTTACCTACATTTTGAGGTGAATATGGAGACACCAGCTTGGGCGAAACATTTGAGGAGTGTTTGAGGGTAGCAATGTAGTTTTGTTTAGCAATATTTCTGTGGATATCCCACAGAGTACATTTGTGCTTGTTTGTTTGTTTGTTTTATAACCCGCTCTCCCTGGAACTGGCTCAGAGCGGGTGACAACAATTTATAAACATACCATTTAAAACCTTCAAAAAAACAACAATAAATACAAAAATCAATAAAACAGTTACTATAACATTTAAGATGGTGTAAAAATTCACACAGAGGGGTAATGTACAACATATATAGAAGGGAAGGGAAGTGAGAAGCAACAGGAGGGTAAAAGAGGGGAGGGGGAGAGGCCAGAACTAGCTGTAGCCCATCGGCTGGAGGTCTGGAACATCTCTGTTTTGCAGGCCCTGCAGAATTGTACCAGATCCCGCATGCCACGACTGAGCATATCATGGCTGTGATTGCTAAGGTATGGCTAGCTTCTATTTTCAAAGCATCAGGGGCCATGTTGGGAAGCAACAGAAACTGCACAGCCATCACGTGTGTGGTGTGTGTATTAATTTCTGATGTATTATTCACAGGGAGCAAGTTAGTGGATTTCATCATCTAGCGTTCCCATTCTCTTATGGAATCCTATTTTGAAAAATGTTTTTGTTATCTGGGGGAACTGAGGTTACTCAGTATTACAGCTGTGATTCACTGATGAGCAGGCCTATAGCAGTGTGTGTGGTGGGGTGATTGGGAGGAAATACTTCCAAGAAATATGCCCACCTGTGAATTCCCAGCTTTCATTTTTAACTTTCTAGGATGCATGTGAGAAGTCAGCTAGAGCATTACCATTTCCACTTTAATGAATAATCTTCACTTTTCACAGCTTACTGTTATGCTGATGTAATGCTTACTGTAATAGAATCATAGAGATGAAAGACGCCATAGAGGCCATCTAGTCCAACCCCCAGCACAATGCAGGATCAGCCTAAAGCATTCCTGAAAAGTGTTCATCCAGCTGGTCTTGAAGGCTGCTGGTGAGTGGGAGCTCATTGCCTCCCTAGGCAGCCAATTCCAGTGCTGAACTACTCTTGCTGTAAACAAACAACAAAAAAGTCCTAATATCCATCTGGTACCTTTGTGCCCATAATTGAAACTCATTATTGCGAGTCCTATCCTCTGCTGCCAACAGGAACAGCTCCCTGCTCTCCTCTAAGTGACAGTCATATCACCCCTCAGCCTCCTTTTCTCCAGACTGAACATTCCCAACTTCCTCAGCCTTTCCTCATAGGGCTTGGTCTCCTCCCAATTTGGTGTCATCTGCAAATTTACTAAGTAATTCCTCCACCCCCTCATCCAGATCATTTATAACAATATTGAACAGTACTGGGCCCAGACCTGAGCTCTGTGGCACCCTAACTACTCTTTGGTGTAGTTCTCAAACTAGTCCCTGTCCGGGGCTGGGGGCTGGCTCCACCCCATTGTCCGCGGCAGGTGTAGAGCTGGGGAACCAGATGGAATGGCCAGACCTTCTCCACCCCCACTTGTTCTCAAGGCTGCCCTGATGCCTGAGACTTACTGCAAGACAACAGGGGACTTGGTGGCTTCATGAGCAATGGACCCGACCATGAAGAGGCCAACAGGGAGTCTCTGAAGTGCAGCACCAGGGAGTTCCCAGGGTGTAGTGCTGCCTGCAACAGCTGCCCCAGGACAGGAGGAGCTGGGAGAAGGTCAGGTGCTGTGGCGGCAAAGACCACAGCCTCCGCAAAGCCAAATGGGAGGACTAGGACCTCCTCTCTCTGGCTGCAAAGGTATCGGGCTGCCTTAAGCCCTGGCATCTTCACTGGAATTCAGCCAGGAGAAAGGAGGAACCCAGGGGCCAGAGTTGCCCAGGCCAACTTCCCACACACACACCAAAAACTGATGGCTATCCAAAGCAGAAGGTCAAGAACAGCACAGGTGATGGGTGACTGGAAGGTGGAAAGCCCAATGGGGAAGGGACAGGCATGAGCGGTGCAAAGGATTGCCACTGGCCATCCAGAGCCCAGGGAAGATGGGGCTGAGGATAGGTAGAGGGGGTGGAGGCAATGCTAGCAAGGATATTAAAGGAAGCCAGAGAGGAAGCATTGACTGGCAACCCCTTGCTGTGGTTGGGTAATGTCCAGTCGGGAGGGGGAGGAATCCGGTGATACAACCCCCTCCCCTCCCATTCTAAGGCCAGATAGCAAACAAGACAGTGGAGCCCCATCTGGTGATGAGTGAACAAGCGGGACCTCACAGTTTCCTATCCATCTAACTGTCCTAGAGTCCAATCCACAGTCCTCCATTTTACCTGTCAGAACATCATGGGGAACCCTATCAAAAGCTTTACTGAAATCCAGGGAAACAATGTTGACAGCATTCCCAAGTAAGCTTGACACTTAATTAAGAGCAGCAGACTCTAATCTGGGGAACTGGGTTTGATCCCCCACTTCTCCACATGCGGCCAGCTGGGTGACCTTGGGTCAGTCACAGTTCTCTCAGAGTTGTTCTCTCTCTCAAGAGCAGTTCTCTCAAAGGTCTCTCAGTCCCACCTACCTCACAGGGTGTCTGTTGTGGGGAGAGGAAGAGAAGGAAATTGTAAGCTGCTCTGAGACTCCAAGGGGCAGGGTATAAAACCAACTGTCCTCCTCCTTCTCCTCCTCATCATCAAAGAACGACATGAAGTTGTTCTGGCAGGACCTGTTGGGGACAAATCTGTGCTAACTTCCCTGGATCACCAAGTTGTCCTTCAGGCACTTGCAGACTGACCCCTTTAAAATCTACTCCAGTATCTTCCCTGGGACAGGGATCAGACTGAATGGCCTGTAGTTTCTTAAATTCTCTTTCCTTCCTGTTTTGAAGACTGGGATAACATTCACCCTCCTTCAGCCTTGTGGCACATCTCTCCCATCCTCCAAGAGGTCTTAAAGATGATTGACAAAGGCTCTTCAAGCTCTCTAAAAAGTTCTTTGAGCACTCTTGAGTGCACACGAACTGTCCCCTGGGGATTTGTACTCATCCAATGTAGCGAGGTGCCTCTTAACAACCAATCTGTCCATGTCAACCAGCAGCCTAGATGCTGTGTCTTACCTTCTACCATCTTTAGGTAAGCCTGTTCTCTTCTTCAGGGAAAAACTGAGGCAAAGTAGGAAATGAGACTTTCTGGTTTCCCTCTTTCCTCTATCAGAGTTTCTCCATTTTCACTTCTTGTTACTTTATGCTTACTCCTCTCATATCTGAAGAAGCTTTTTTTGCTGTAGTGTGTTTCCATGGCCAACTTCAGTTCACTCTGAGCTTTGGCCTCTCTGACGGCTTACCTACGGTGCCTAGCAACCCTCAGATGCTCTTATTTAGAGGCATGTCCTTCCCTCCATTTCTTGAACATTTCCTCTTTTTTCCTTAGCTCATTATGGAGTTCTCTGTTCATCCACATTGCCCTCTTGGATCCCCTACCATGCTTCCACCTTGCTGGAATAGTGATGGTTTGAACTTGCAAGAGCTTTCAAGAGCTCTTGTTTTAAGAGAACCCACCCTTCACTTTCTTTCTCTTCCAGCATTCTTGCCAGTGGAATGGCTCTCGTCATGCCTCTACTAAAATCTAGCAATTCAGTACAAATGTCTCAAACTACAGTTTCCAAAAAGCCAGCATAAAATTTCTTATACTGTATTATTTTTTTTCTTTTAAAAGTTTGCTGAGCTCCATAAAGTCATCTTTTAAAGATGTATTCATAACTTCTGTTCCAAATATATTGTTTACATTGAAAGTTTCTTTTGCTAGTTCAGGGTCAGGCTCTTCTTGTAATTTCTGTAGCCAGAGTTTATCTGCTGGAGTCAGTTCTTTAGGCTCTTCTGATGCCTTTAATCTTTTTTATTTTAATCTCCTCTTGCTTTTTCTTCTGTTGATTTCCCCTCTGTTTTACCTTTTCTAATATAAAAAATACTTGCATTCTTGGAGACACAACTGAAATTATTTGCAAAATAATTCACCATGAGATTCCTTCACATGCTTCAACTGATGATTTGGATCTTGTGATCTGCCAATAAGAGGCACAGATGGTTGCAGATACTTCCTGCACTCCTCACCCCCATAGAACTCCCTTCCAACCCTGAGAAAGTTGATCCCCAGGATCTGTTATGCACACACAGTTTACTGCAGAGAATCCCAGTGGTCAAGCCTTTAAGCTTGACTTTGGATTCTGTCACTGCCGTACACACCACTATTTTTTTATCCACAGTATTTATTCTACAGCTACAACTAAAGAGGTTTGACTGCTTGGATTCTCTGCAGTAAGCTCTGCCTGCAGCCCAGCCAGGCTTGCTGTGCTTGTGGGGAGCCAATGGCTCCCTGCAGGCACAGTTTTGTGTTTCCTTCTCCTGCCGCTAGGTTTAAACCAGGCACCAGGAGAGGTCAGTCCAGCCAGGCTCGATGTGGAGCTCATGGCTCCCCACAGATGCAGCTCTGCACTGCCTCCTCCAGCTGTCTTGTTTCAACCAGGCAACAGGAGAGAGCAACTCAGCCAGGAGTCATTTCTTCCCCCCGAGATCTGAGACTAGCAATAGTTTCATATCGCTAGACTCATGCCGCTTGTAAAAAAAAACATAATAAAACAGTGAGGGACACTCCGATAAATGGCAGAAGGTACAGAGGGGGTGGAATGCCCAGGATATGTACAGGGGAGTGCCCTACGAGGGGTGGGAATAGGGTGGGGGGAATCCGAGGGAATGTGTATGCTTTTGAATTACTTTTGGCTTGGAAGTGCAGCAAGGGAAAACCTGAGAAAAAAGTACTCTCAGAAAACTGGGAAACAGCAAATGGAAAGCAAACTGAGCACTGAAGGGAGGAAAAACAATGCAGAACCAAAAAGAAAACCTGATGGACATGCATGGTGAAAGCGGGGCAAAATACTCATGCAGACTGTTTGCTTGCATTGTAAGTAAGGGACAGCATTAATATCCTTAGGTTGCACTTTGTGGCTGAATATGAGAGAACAGTGGACTGAGTAAGAGTACCTAGTAAGTGTCTAAAGCAGGGGTGTCAAACATGCGGCCCGGGGGCTGGATGAGGCTCCCGGAGGGCTTCTATCAGGCCCGCAGTGGAACTGGCTGTCTTCTGCTTCTTCTTCCAGTTCTGCTGCTGCTGCGTCATCGCAGGTTTGCAGCTTACAAATACACACCTGAACAGCATACTCAAGATTGCAACAGCACAGACATTTTGTTACAATAATCCAGAGTAAGAGGTGTCCGTTATTAGACACTGTTAAATAAACAAAATATTGCAAGAGTGCTAATGTTTTAAGCATGTTTTTATTTTAAGTTTTTTTTTTTAAAAAAACCTCTTTGTGTTTGTGTCCTTTATAAAGTTTATATCTCCGCTACCTGGCATTACATTTTATGACACACATGGCCCGGCCCAACAAGGTCTCATTTATGTCAGATCTGTCCCTCATAACAAATGAGTTCGACACCCCTGATCTAGAGAGTTGTACGTATCTGAAAATTGAAGAGGAGACAATTCCTAGGGCCACTGTCCATTCTCTTAACCACAGTGTTACGTTGAAATGTTACAAAGATATCCATTCCTTTAGATCTAGGCCCAGGGATTGAAACCAAGTTTTATGTATTGGTTTATATTTAGTCCTATTAACTTTTTATATTAGTTTCAGTAATGAGAAGACAACCAGTCCCTCAATAAAAAAGCAATGCAGTTGTGCCAGAAACTATTATAGAGTTTGCACTCTCTCATTTGGAAGGAATTCAGTTGCTTTCACAACTCTGGGTCCAGAGCTCTGCGGGTAGTCTGGTATTCTGAGCTCATTTGGCTAATATGACTTTTCCTAGGCTGCACATTCTTATAGTGATGTAAATGAGGAGATGAAAGAGACTCATATTCACTTTGATGAACTCAAGTATACAAGGAAGCTCTGGAGGGGGCCTCGAATCTTCCTTCCAGAACTTTCTCCATTTTGGTATTTTAAATTACATGAGCGATATTGAAATTCTATAGAACTTGCTCCGATTTGGTCCTGGGGCATACCATCCATGTAAATCTGGACTACACCAGCCTCAGATACTCACTACCCAGTGGGCCCAGCATGTATTTCATGTCTATAGAATGTGTTTGAAATTCTTAGCAGGAGTCAGTACTAGAAATGTGTAAGGTTGTTTTTTAAATATATATATTTCGGATCTGGATATCAGGGACTGAAAAAAATATTGGTATTCCTAGTTTTCTATGTTCCAAATACTGGTTTAATATTTGAATCTGGGGGGGTGCTGCATTGAATATAATGGGGACGAGAAATGCCAATAGACTTACATGGGCTCCATTGAAATACATTACAGCACAGAAAAGTTGCAATGGAAATGCAGAATGGATTTAGACTGAGGGTCTCTGGACCCAGATAGACTGCTCTGGGACTGGAATGACAGCCCCCCGAGTGTGATGATGGCCTCTGGTAATAGCATAAATGCTTTGTGACTTGAATGACAGGCCCCAGAATGGAATGACTGTCACTGGAACCAGATAAACTGCTCTGGGACTAGAATCAGGGCTATTTTGGGGCAGGAATGCACAGGAACGGAGTTCTAGCTGTCTTCAGAGTTGGCCACACCCACTGCAGCCAAAACCTCTGCATGCTTGGCTACAGAGGGAAGGCATGGAGAGTGACCCCCCAGCGAATCCAAGGTGGGCAGGCGGGGGGGGGCTGGATGGATTGGGGAAACATTTAAATGCCTCCCTGTGCATATGGGGATCAGCGGTCCCAGAGGCATCCCCTTGAGTGTGGGGTGCCTCAGGGGGTGGTGCTGTCCCTAATGTTGTTTAACATCTATATGCGCCCCCTCGCCCAGATTGCCTGGAGTTGTGGGCTTGGGTGTCATCAATACACAGATGACACCCAGCTCTATCTGATGCTGGGTAGCCAGTCGGACTCTGGTCCCAATGTCCTTCATAGGGCGCTGCAGGCCATAGCTGGTTGGCTCAGGCTGAGTCGAGTGAAGCTAAACCCAGCGAAGACAGAGGTCCTGGGCCTGAGCCAGACCGGTCTGGGGTTGGGGCTACCACTCCTGACCTTTGACGGGGCGCCGTTGGTGCCATCGCCAGGGGTTAGGAGTTTGGGGGTGCTCCTGGATGCCTCCTTAACAATGGAGGCCCAGGTGGCAGCCACTGTCAAGTCAGGATTTTACTGTCTTCAGCTGGCGCAGCAGTTGGTTCCCTACCTCGATCGTGACGACCTGGCCACAGTGATCCACGCGATGGTCACCTCGAGGTCAGACTACTGCAATGCTCTCTATATGGGGCTCTCTACATTTGTTGCAGATCTGGAGGCTGCAGCTGGTGCAGAATGCAGTGGCCAGGCTGTTGATGGGCCTCACTAGACGGGACCACAGCCAGCCAGCCCTGAAGGCGCTGCACTGGCTGCCAATAGCGTACCGGATCCTCTTCAAAGTGCTGGTACTTACCTTTAAAGCCCTCTATGGCCAGGGTCCGTCCTACATAAGGGACTGCCTTTCCCCATATGTTCCCCCAAGGGCACTACGGTCAGGGGGGCAACATCAACTGGTCATTCCAGCCCCCCAAACAGTCAAATATGCTGCGACCAGGGCCAGGGCTTTTTCAGTGGTGGCCCCTACCTGGTGGAATGAGCTCCTGGAAGAGATCAGGGCCATGCGGGACCTTATGCAGTTCTGCAGGGCCTGCAAGACAGAGCTCTTCCGCCAGGCTTTTGAGTAAGGGCTGCCACTGCTACTGCATCTCCATCGTATAGCCATTGTATAGCCCTGGCATGGGATTACAGCTTTGATAGGACTCTGGAGCAGTGCCTAATGTATTTATTAGAGTGCTGAGAGGTATGGATATTTAATGTAAATTCTGTTTTGTGGACCACTGTTTTAAATTGTTTTAGCTTAATGGATTATTTATAATTTTACTATTTATTCTTGGCTTTTTCCTCTTTGTTTTAATTGTTATTGTATGGCATTTGCCTCTTGTTCGCCACCCTGAGCCCATGTTGGAAGGGCAGGATATAAATCCAATGAATAAATAAATAAATAAATAAATTCTCTGGCCTGTCCAAGGGCCGGCTTGCCCGGGCTCCCCACAGCCGCAGGGCACCCGGGCAAGCCAAGGGAAGGCAGTTTAAACTGCCTTCCCTTCTCTTCAAGGGGGGGCTTGCCTGGGCTCCCTGCAGCTGTGGGGCACCCAGGCAAGCCAAGGAAGAGCAATTTAAACTGCCTCCCGTCCCCTCCAACGGGGGGCTTGCCCGGGCAAGCCAAGGGAAGGCACGGTGTGTGTGGCCTAATATGCTAATAAGCTGCACTGTCAGGGGTGTGGCTTAATATGCTAATGAGTTTATGCTGTTGGGTGTGGCCTATTATGCTAACGGGTTCCTGGGCTTTTTCTACAAATGTTGCCCCCAATGGAATTATGGCCCCTGAGAGTAGCACAAGTGTTCTGGGACTGGAATGGCAGCCCCCATGACAGCATGCTGCAACAACCACTCATCAAATACCTCCTATGCAAACAGAACCAACAAGCCCAGCAGGAGCAATGCAGAACCAGAGAATCCCAGCAGAATCACAAGCCAATGTGGCAAGCCCAACAGAAGCAGTGTGAAACCAGATAATCCTAGCAGAACTTAAGCAAAGGGGGCACTTTTGGAAGCCCAGCTTCAAAAATGACAATCCTCAGAAGCCCAGCAGAATCCAGGACCAATATTGCAATGCAAGCCCAACAGAAGCAGTGTCAAACCAGAGAATCCCAACAGAACAAACTTAAGTCAAGTGGGACTTTTGCCAGCCAAAAGAACCAGTGATAATCCACAGAAGCCCAGCAGAATAAACGTAAGTAATGGAGGGCACTTTTGCAAGCCCAACAAAATTAATGGCAATCCATAGAAGCCCAGCAGAACCAGAGACAGCCAGGCAGACCTGTAAGGCACTAACACAAACACACACTACAACAATTTCCTCTAACGTGTGATTCCACTTGTCTGTGATAACTGCCTCTTTCCCCTTCCCTCCTATTTCCTGGGAAACCTGGGTGGGGGGGCATTTGACAGCTTGAGAGAGATTAAATTGAAGGCCCTGGATATACCCAAATATATTTGGATAGATCTGGGATTGGATTTACCAGTTTTGGCAGAGATTCTCTGATATATATTTGGATCTTGATATACCCAGAAAATACCAATAAGGTTGGGGGTATGTTTTGGATCAGATATATCCAAGTACACATCCCTAATAAGTACCCTAAATTACTCATAATGTCAATATTCATTATATTTTTAGGTCTGGCCATGATGTTCTGGGACTTCATTTGACCCAGTGCAGCTGTTCTACATTTCAGGACTCTTGTAAGTCTATTTATGGGCACTTGAGCAGAAATCAGTAGTGATTTTATAGTGCATTAAGGCAATCAGTACAAGAAGGTCCTTGTGAAAACTGTTTCCTTCCCAGTTATTTCTTCTCCCTTGTGTTTGGATTTTCAGGCTCCCTTCTTCACCCCAGCAGTTACTCCCAAAGATAGAGACACACAGCCATGCATGCCTGCGTTCACATACATTTGAACATGCACAAAACAGTATTCTTTCACATGCATCCATGCAAGATGTATGTTTACGTGATTTACACGTATGTGTGAATGCTTGTATCTGGCATGTGTATATGCAAGCAGATCAGTCATGCCTACCGATGCACAGAAACATATGCAATAAATTGTTGGACACTTCGACCATGTTCTGAGTTTTTAACAGCTAGCACAGAAAAGAATGGTCCTTTTGTAACTCCCTAATACAATCATTTTCTTCAAGTACATCATTCACTTACCTGATATGTGTGTTCAGCTTGAGATTTGAGGATTCACACAGTGCAAACCTGTAAGACATTTGTTCTTTTTCAAGTGAAGGGCTCTTACCTTTATGTGAATTGATTATGATGACGAGAATCATCCAATTCACAGACAGGATAAATCCCACCTGAGAATGCAGCTTTCCATCTTGCCACCCTCCTCTGTGATAGTGCATTTTCCTTTTAAAATTTGAATGGATTTTTACAAGTTCTTCATGTAACCTAGAAGGATTTTTTTTTTGTAACAGTGGCCTTATCTGTCTAACAGATACAGCTTGTCCTCATTTACATAGTTCTTCATAGCTTGACCAATTAGCTCCAAATATAGGCTGGAGATGGCAGGTGTCAGAGTCATTGTTAATTGTTCTCTAAGGTTTTGCAAGATTTCTGCCTTTTGACATTAAAACAGAAGAGTGGCTCAGTCTGTCCCAGTATTCAAAAGAGGGCTGCAGTAATTTGTTAACTCAAGGCTTTTAATTAGTGTAAGTGAGCACTTCAGGCTATTTTTGATACAAACCGTTTTAGGGAGCAACTTGAGATGATGCTCATGAAAGACAATTAAAAATGAGCGTTAGGTTTCCTTTTGTGCTGAGCTACAGGCAAAGTCACATAAAATCCTTCTGTTTCTGTTCATGAATCCCCTCCCTGCTTTGCGATGCCATGAAATCAACTGTGCAATCTCTTTTATTCTCTGCAAAAACTGCCAAGAGTCTCACGGCACCTTAATAACAATATAAGCTTTTGTTGACTAGAACCCAGCATCATCAGATGCATCCTAAGTTGTCAGCCATCAGAGTTATCAAGGTGTTAGAGCACCAGTGATTGTCTGGCTCAGAGGAGCATCACTTTCCATGAGCTAAAGACCCAAGAGCTGCAGCCGGAGGCCTCAACCGCACATTACACTTTCTTCTGTATTCATTTTAAATCCCATCAGATTTTTCTTTTCAAAATGCAGCCTCCATACAAGGAAGAGAATGGCATGGAGGGGGGGGGCCTTTAACCCTTTCCTCCCTTGCCCTTTTCTTGTTGGGAAAGAGCACCCCCAAGCTGTCTTTATTTCTGAAATGTAATTAACAAAAACTTAGAGGCGCCTACATGTTTTCCCCATCCAGTAAAATCAATGGCCGTGGTGGCTTTTCCCAGTGAGAACATGGCAGGAAGGAAAGAGATTCCCCCCCTTCTCTCCCCCTGCTTAGGTTGCCAACTGCAGTTTGGGAAATTCCTGGAGATTTGAGGACAGCGCCTGAAAGAAAGCAGAGTTTGGGGAGGGGAGAGGGCTCAGCAGGGATGTGATACCATAGACTCCACCTTCCAAAGTTGCCATCTCTTCCAGGGGGACTGACCTCTGTAGTCTGGAATTTAGCTGTGATTCTGGGAGAACTGCAAGCCCTACCTGGTGGCTGGGGAGAACTGTGATTCTGGGAGAACTGCAAGCCCTACCTGGTGTCTCCCCTGACAATATTCTTCTCTGTGATAAAGCCATCCCAGAGGCTTTGTTTGCAAAGGGGAAAAAAAATCATTTAAAATAAACCCAGAAGAAACCATAATGTGTAGTTGGTCTCTGAAGTGGTGCACTCCATTATGTATTCCAATAAATGCTTCTGCCTCCTCGTTCTGCTGCACGTGGGAACCAGGCCTTAGCCTTAAGCAGGTTTTAGTAGCAGTGTGCCTGCACTTGCAGAATATAAACTTAATTCACTCCTCTGCTGTGTGTGTGTGTGTGTGTGTGAAGTGCTGTTACATCCAACTTATGGCAGCCCTATGAATTAATGACCTCCAAAGTGTCCTCTCATTAACAGCCTTGCTCAGGTCTTGCAATCTGAGGGCCATGGCTTCCTCTGTTGAGTCAATCCATCTCATGTTGGGTCTTCCTCTTTCCCTGCTGCCTTCAACTCTTCCTGGCATTATTGTCTTTTCCAGTGACCCTTGTCTTCTCATAATGGTACCAAATTACAAGAGCCACGGTTTAGTCATTTTAGCTTCTAGGGAGAGTTCAGGCTTGATTTCGTCTAGAACCCACTTATTAGTATTTTTGTGGTGCACGGTATCCAGAAAACTCTTCTTCAACACCACATTTCAAAGGAATCCACTTTCTTCCTGTCAGCTTTCTTCATTGTCTATGTTTCACACCCATGCATAGTGATGGGAAATACTATGGCATGAATTAATATGATCTTGGTCTCTAGCAACACATCTTTACTCTTCAAGATCTCTTCTAGCTCCTTCATGGTGGCCCTCTCCAGCCTCAAACTCATTCTGATTTCTTGGGTGTTGTCTCCCTTTTGATTGATGATGGGGCCCCGGAATAGAAAATCTTGAACAATTTCAGTTTCTTTATTGCCAGCCTTAAGGCTGGGTATTTCCCCAGTCGTCATTATTTTTGGCTTCTTGATGTCCAGCTGTAATCCTGGTTTGGAACTTTCTGCTTTAATCTTCATTGGTTGTTGTTTCAGGTCTTCACTGTTTTCTGTCAGTAACATGGTGTCATTTGCATATCTCAAACTGTTAATGTTCCTTTCACCAATTTGCACTCCACATTCATCTAACTATAATCCAGCTTTCCTTATGATATGTTCTACATACAGATCGAAGAGACAGGGAGATAAAATGCATCCTTGTCTGACACCTTTGCCAGTTGGAAACCATTCTGCTACTAGCAGAAGGAAAACTAAAGAATTTATGAACAGTGGGTCATGAAATGCAAGGGTAAATGTGTCACATCACTGGCTGCATCCATGCTGGATACTGTACAATATTGGGGGTTCACAGTTCCATTTTTCCTAGTGTGAAAAAAAAAATCCAGTGGCAAATTATTGATATAGTGTAATATCCAGCTATGTATCAATGCAGCCTCTGTGCAGAGCTGGAATGTTTTTGGTTGTACCCTCTGGTTTTTATAATGTGGAATTTCTCTCTTAGCCCCCATCAAATCAGTGCACCTGATACCCTCCAGGATCTTGTGTCTACATGATTATAAATGTAATTCCAAATGAACAGACTTCAGTAACAATGTAAAACAATGCATGTGATCCTGTTGCTACAGCAATTATATTGGCCACTGATGCACTCCAGAGGCCAATTCAAGATACCGTTAGGACTGGGTTACCTGAAGGACCGTCTTCTCCCATATGTTCCTGCCTGGAAATTAAGATCCCATGGAGATCCCACTGTCCCATCAATCAAAGAAGCTCATTTGGTGGGTACATGAGAGAGGGACTTTTCAGTGGCAGCATCATCATGACTGTGGAACAGCCTCCCCAGGGAGATGCCCCTGGCCTCCTCTCTTTCCATCTTTAAGAGGCAGTTGAGGACAGGTTTACTTAAGACTGCATTTGATTAACTTAGGTTTTATTTACTGGCAGTCCTAAAGAAGCTTGTTTGGTGGGTACTGGAGAGAGGACCTTTTCGATGGCAGCCCCATATTTATGGAACAACCTCCCCAGGGAGGTGCACTTGGCCCCCCTCACTCTCAATCTGTATGGGGCAGCTGAAGATGGCTTTATTGACTGCATTTGGCTGTTGGCTTTTTATTTACTGGCAGTAATTGTGGTCTTTTTGTGTGTGTTTTTATAATGGTGTTTCATTTAAATTGTAAGCCGCCTTGAGTCCCACAAGTAGAAAGGTGGATGATTTAAAAAAAAAAAATGAAAAGGGGGGGGGGAGCTGAGCAGCACTTGCAAAATAAAGGCTTTCTCATCCCAGAGGAGATGTAGCTGTAACTTCCACAAACAATCCTTCCACTTTCCAACCAGGGACCTCTTTTTCCCAGAAATAAATGAATAGGACCCATAACGAACCCACGAAAGTCTAAAACTCAGTGCATGGTCATCTCTCAGTCCTCTGTTGTTTTGCCTTATGCAGACACATGCAGAAAACTTTAAATGTGTTAAACTTTATATATTAAAGTTTTGATGCATTTAAATATGTTAAAGAAATTTTAAACATATTAAAACTTTATATTTAATATACATTTTTTAAAAAATATTAAAGTTTTCAGAAGCCTCATCCCCCTTCTGTTCGCAGGAGTGATTTCCTGAGCTTTCTCATCTAGTCACGAGTAGGTATTCCAGGAAAAGAGTATGGCTCAATTTGAAAATAGGATTGTCACTAATAGTTTGTCTCAAATTACAAAGCAGTCTCAAAATCTCACTTTTTTTTTTTAAGTGACTCTGTTTCTCCCATGATGAACTATCAGGTGCTTTCCAACTGCTTCTTCAGTGGTATTTTCTACATTAGGCAACAATATTATACAAAAAAGAAAAAGGGTTGTGGAGAAGAGTGTTTTTTTAAACTGACTTTGTAAGGAGAAATAAAATGAACAATGAGCTCTCTTTTATATATGCAATAGTGGATCTCAACTGCAAGACTTAAGGTCAGCCAAGACTCCTGTTTCTTTTGTGCCAAACAAACATACCCTTCCAGCTGCCCCCAGTCACCCAGGTTTGTTCTGTCTAGATCAGATGATAATCCAGAGAAATTTGCAGGTCTAGCCTTCCTTCCCTTTTCACTTCTGCACAGTGGAATCTAGATATCTTTTGAAAGCCAGCCCTGCACTTGCGGCATCGCCTCTTGCAGTAAGAGGTATGCAGAAGTGGCAGACCCCTATTAAGGAAATCAGTAATGAGGCAGCAGCTTCTCATCTCAATTGTCGCCTAGGGTATGAGTCTACAATGGGGCTAAACCCTGAAAGGGCAATGATGGGGATTTGTTCCTAGAATCCACTGGACAGAAAACACTTTAGACAGCCTTGGTCTGTGTTCTTGTTTCTTTGCTTTTAACAGTATAATCCCCCTGCCAAAAAAAATTCTGCATCAGTTTTGGTAAAGATACCCATGCAGCAGTGGAGAAATCGGGGGTGGGGGGTGGCACCATGTCTAGGGGCTCAGGTTAAACAATTCAGAAGCTAGGAGCAACTACTGGTGACTAATGAGGTTAATGGTTGATACCTATGTACAGTATCAGATCAGCTAGGCATAAAACTGCTTGCTTTTCTGGGATATTTCAGGAGAAGAAGATCAAGCTGACTTGTGTAACAGAGGCAGAATTGGAAGAAAATGACATGATGAGTCCATCTCAATTGATATACATCACAATATAAAGAAATATTTGGAATGCCCTACCCTCCTTCTCAAATAGGGTGATACCTTAGAAAGTTTTGTCATTCTTGGGGTGTGATCATGTGCACAAGATAAACATGTGTGTGTGTGTGTGTGTGTGTGTGTGTGTGTGTGTGTGTGTGTGTGAAACAAGGCTATTCCCTCTGGAGGAATTTGACTTGCAGTTGTGCAATGACACAGTCCTTTGAAGCTGCAGGGGCAGCCTACCAGATCAGACACAATTGTGGGTGAGTCGTTTTTGGGTTTTTTTGCCATTTGTTTCTGATTCGCTCAAATGGGGAATTGATTAATCACATCTCAGCACTGAGGGCTCCCTATGGAGTGTGTGATGATGTGCATACTGAGAAGGGGGGGAAATAATGGCACGGAGTTAGGATGGCCTGACCTGAAATGATCAGAGAGGGGAAAGTCTGTCCATCGCCCATAGCAGCTCATTTGCTACCAGACTTTCCCTAGTGTCTTTTTACTCCGCTTCTGTGGCAGAGCAAAACGGGTTGCCGATGGGTGTGGGGCACTTCCCAGATGTTTGTGTCTGATCATGCCCTTTAACTCTGCCTGGCATTCACACCTATGGTGCAGCTAATTATGTGTGTAATCACAACCTTGGTTTCTTAGAGTTAAAAAAAAATGAATTTTAATTGCTAATCCTTCAAAAACTTACCTGACATGAAAAGGTAACACATAGAATAGAAAATATAATTTTGGAAGAATAGATATTTTAATCATTGCAACTTGAGTAGTTATAGCTATTTTCTGCTTTGCCCATCTGATCAAATCCAATTTTATCTGCCTCCACAATACTTTATAGTAATATTGATACATTTTATTTAGGTTTTTTGGAATAGATATTCCAAGATATCTAAAACTTTTATATACTAATGGTACATTTAAAGTGTGACAGGCTTTCAGTTGAACTGAAGGGGGAATATTAAAACATAGCATATTAGATTTTGTAAAGTTTACTCTAAGACAGAAATTTGATTGAATTTTGAGAGTTCTTCTTTTAAAAGTTGGTAGTGACTTGTCCTCATGTCAAAACAGTTCCAGAAAGACTGTAAAGGTAAAGTAAAAGTTCCCACCACTGTCATGACTGCATCCACAATGAAACATTTTGGAATAAAACTATATTGATCTGAATGTAAAAGGTCTAGCTGATTCAATTAAAAGGACTAGAATTTGAAATTATGTTCAAGATCTACAATTGCATATTTTATTTTTTTGCAAGAAATACATAAGCATAAACAAACAGATGTTTTATTCCCAGGAGCTGGTTGGGTAAATAAATTTGTGGCACTCGAGTCCACAAAAAGCAAAGGGGGGGGTGTATTGATTTTGGTGCATTCAAAGGTTGATTTTAAATCTAAAAGGATTTTGAGAGACCCTAATGGTAGATTCACTTTTGTGGAAGGTATATTTGGAAATTCCCAAGTGGTTAGCCTTGTATCATTATATTTGCCAAATGAGGGCCAGCTAGAATTTGCTTATAAGGTTTTTAGGAACTTGGAAAGATTTTCCTCCTCTGTAAAAATAATGGGAGGGATTAATGTTTATTTGCAAAAAAAAAAAAAAATCCCAAAATTTCTTCTTGATGAAAAATTGAAGGGGAAATGCACACCCACATTGAACATCATGGTTTATGTGAATTATGGGCAGAATCACACCCATCTGATAATTCTCATTCTTTTTACTCCTCAGCATACAATACTTTCTCAAGATTGGATGGGATTCTGCTATTTAAGGAGGTTTTTCACTGGATTAATAGAATGTCAATTGGACTGATAAAGATTACGGATCCCGTCCCTTTCACATCAGTTATTGATATGAAACAGACTAGCCCAAAGTACAAGTAGTGATTCAATCCAATTTTACTGACAGAGGACCATAGTGAACAGAATCTTAAAATAATAATGGAAAGATATTTTCAAGAGAATCCGCAAGTCTCTATCTCGTGCACACTTTGCTGGGAAGCAATGAAAGCAGTAGTGAGGGGATCATGTATTCAGAATGTATCAATATTTAAAAAAAAGAAAAGAAGGAAACAAATTAACAGTATAGAAGCTGAAATTGTTAGGTTAGCAGAAATATATTTAAGGTCGGGATTCCCTTTAAATAAAACAAGGTTAGAAAGGAAAAGAGAGGAGTTAAATTTATTAGATACTAGGAATAAGGCCCATTGTGGAAATAAATACAACGGGCTCTAGAAAGAGGCTCTGGGAGAGTGCCCCGGCTTTGGGCACTCAGTGACAATTTGCTGTGGCAATCTCAGCAGGATATAATGACAGAGTCCACCATTTTCTCCAGAGGAACTGATCTTTGCTACCTGAAGAGCAGTAGTAATTTTGAGTGATCTCCAGCCCACCCCCAAGATTGGTAACAGTGGTTCCCCAGGAGGGAGTGGCTGGTTTGGAGGGTGGAGTCTATGGCATTGTACCTGTCTAAGGTCCCACCCCTCCTCAACACTCACCCTCTCCAGGTTCGACCCCTCAGATCTCCAGGAATTTCCCAACCTGGAGTTGACAACCCTATCTCCCTCCCAGCCAACCATCAACCTACCTTTAGTTTTCCATCTCCTCCCCCCTCCCTCCTACAGAGCAGTTGTAATTTTGAGTGATCTCCAGCTCCCACCTGGAGATTGGCAACAATGGTTCCCCATCAGGGAATGGCTGGATTGGAGGGTGGAGTCTATGGCATCGTACCTGTCTGAGGTGCTACCCCTCCTCAAACCTCACCCTCTCCAGGCTCCATCCCTCAAATCTCTAGGAATTGCCCACCTGGAGTTGGCAACCTGATCAGGACTGGGCCCAATAAGTTTTCTCCCAAAGGCCAACATAGGTGTGGAAAGGGCCTTTTACTGACAGAGGAGAACGTACAGGTGCCAACTCTGATTAGGGAAATACCTGGAGATTTGGGGGGATGGATCCTGTGGAGGGCAGCATTTGGGGTGTCTGTGGAAAGACTCAGCAGAGTATAATGCCATAGAGTCTACCCTCCACAGCAATCATTTTCTCCCGGGGAACTGATCTCTGTCATCTGGAGGTCAATTGTAATAGTGGGAGATCTCCAGGTCCCACCTGGAGATTGGCAACCCTAGGGGAAAGTCAGCCACACAGCAGGGAGTTGAAGAAAATGGTTTGATGGTTGCTGGCCCACCTTGTTAGCCAGCCAGCCATGCTGAAGCTAAGCAGGAGAAAGAACCTTTTCCCATTTATTCTGATAGGAAAGTGGCCACTGGGAAGGGGTTATGGGCGGGGGAGGGGTTAAGCTGAAAGTCCTTTGTTTTTTTACTCACAGAACCAAGCTTGGGTGCCAACCAACAGCCACTGAGGGGGCAGTCCCTCACAGGAGTCAAGAGAACTGTCTTCCTCAGGAGAGAGAGCTGGTCTGCCAGTAAATCTGACATGCAAAAGGGGAAGTGGGTGGGGAAGAGGAGCAGACCCAGCACCCAGCCAATGGCATGCAAGTACTCGATTGGTGGCTGATGGGCCAATTGCTGAGGGAGGGCATTTTACAACCAATGGGAGCACATGGAATCTTGTGAAACCAAAAGATAATTATTATAAGGAGAGATTAATAGAACAACATTGAAATCACGGTATACTAAGCAAAGGATATTATGAATTTGAAGGGAAATGTTCTAAGCTATTAGCAAATAAAATCAAGATAGCCCAGCAAAGGAAACTGATTATGGCCATTAAAAATTCCAAGGGGGAAATGGTTAATAAACCAAATGATATTTTGGACTCCTTTGTGGAGTTTTATAATAATCTTTATAGGGGAAATCAGGCCCAACCTTCAACAATTAATGTTTATTGTTTTTAGGGACATTAAATAGGAGTAGAACCTTAGAAGATATTAAAGCAATTAATTCATTAAAAACAGGCTTGGCCCCTGGATTAGATGGGTTCAAATCAGCATACTATAAGTATTATAAAGATATTTTGGTTCCCCATCTTCTTCCTCTATTCAATGAGATCATGGAAAGTTCTGTATTGCCTCCCTCTTGGTTGGGAGCTAAATTAGTTTTAATACCAAAATTAAACAAAGATCCAACATTCAGGGAGTTTTAGCATGTGATTTCATTGATGAATACAGATTATAAAATTTTCACTAACATGTGTCTACATTAAGAGTTTGTATTCTGACTTGGCCATTCTGGCTACCTGGATTCATACCACGGTAACATCAAGACTTGACTGCTGCAATGCACTCTACATAGATCTTCTTGCAAAGTCAAATTGGTACAGAACACTGCAGCTTGGTTATTATTGGTAGCTAGATGGAGCTTGCATATTATTACCATTCTTCAGTTACTCTATTGGCCACCATCAGTTATAAAATCCAATTCAATGTATAGCCATGACATAAAAGATCCTTCATGGCCTTGTCATGGTTTTTCTCCTCTCACCCCAGTCCAGGGATGCAAGTTACCAAAAACCCCAGGACTTCTGTAACAATTAAACAAACCCCCAGGAGTATGTCTGTACACACTCCAGGGTATCAGTAGTCACTGCCACCAGGATCTCTTACACAAAGGTCCCCACCTCAGACAGGAACAGAGATCCCCAATTCCTCCCTGGTCTATAGGACTTAACAAGTTATCAGCTCTGTAGAAGGGCTGCAAACAATTAAATAACACACAGTGGTAACTGCATCAGCTGAGCCAGCCTAGGCACAAGATTAAGCCTTAGAGTTCAAGTTGCAACAGAGGAAACACGTCCAGATAATATTGATTATATATTATCTTTATTCAGTGCAAAATCATGCATATAAAGAGACTAGTAAAAGGTAGAGCTTGTACAGCTCTAACTACACATAGAGGTATTCCATAGTTACCAAACTTTCAGAGGTATCAGATGTTGCATTGTGCAAATGGTCCAAGGTTTTCCCAGGGAATCTTGAGAAGAAACCACACAATTGTTGTGGGCAGTTAAGTCTGGCTTCGCTGCCCACTAGTAAAATTCCATGTTGCCAGCATACAGTCCAAAAAGGAACTCCCTTCCAAAAAGGAACTGTCTTCCCAAGAAAACTCTTCCCCTCTTCTCATAGGGTCATCACAATTATCCCCCTTCTCCATCACTATTGAATATGGCCATTATCCGATCGTAAGGGAGTGAAGGGGTGTGCACAAATCTCTGGGTCTATGTGTGACATGACATGTAAGGAAATGTGTTTGATGTGCTAATTGTATTGGGCCTAGCTTTCCCAGGCTTGGGAAGGCGCCTGGGTGCCTCTCTGCCCCAGTAAAGGTGTCAAAGTGTCTTGTATATGGATATGAAGTTTGACCATCTGGCAGGCCATCTGTGTAGGTGATGAAAGTCACACAGAAATGTCAGCAGTTAAGGCCATTTGGCCCAGGCAGGAAGAATTTCAGAAAAGCCTTCTATCTGTATCAGGCCTGGGTCCATCATATCAGTGGGACCATCTATCCCCCTGTGATCCGTTATGACAGCTTCATTCATCTGAGCAGGGTCTTCTGCATTTGCTACCTTTCAGACTGGGAAAAAAACACAACTTCCTGTACACATGCAGTCTCCGTTATGGCTCCCATCTTGCGGAAAGGCCAACTTGATGAGGTGAGGAAGGCTCCCAACCTTCCACAAACTATGCAAACTGTATTATTCACAAGGGTTTTTTTTAACACAGGTAATAGGGCTATACTGTAATGAAATGTTTCAGAAAGATCCTTTGGTAAAGGGATAGGGACCAAGGACTGTCTTTTGCTGAAAGTATTATCCTTCTATGTAATTTTTACATTAATGTGTCCTGCTAATACTTATGCTTGGTTTCAGTTCAGTTTCAGCTCTGTTTTCAGGTTTATTCTCATTTTCAGATTTCTGCAATCCAAACTAAATTGCACTGTTTATTGGCTGTCCCATTCCTGTTGATGTAATTGTCACAAGCTGTGTGTTCTGCCTTGAGTCTTGGTGAGAAAGGCAGAATTTAAATTCAAATTAAAAAAAATAATAATGTGTATGTTGGCCAGTGCTGAACAATATGACCTGAACCCATAGCCCTTTCTTCCACCACTACTATTGAAGAGCAGCAGTAAACACAAATGATGCTCTTCCACTGGCATGTTTTCATCCCACTACTGAGTCAGCTGGATGATGTGATGTATAGACTAAATGTAATGAATTACTTGTACAAAGATATATGTTCTCCACATCAGTTGTGGAGTGTGAGGCTAGACTGCTTGTGATAGAGGGCCTCCTAATTCTCGTGCTGAGCTTTTTGTAAGACCCCAGAGGCAATTTGTAGAGGGAAGCATCTAATTGGCTTATCACTAGAACTCAGTCCTGATTTTTATTTTACATGTCTTAATCTGAATGTATATTTTACTCACATTGTGTATGTTATTTGATTGGTCTCTGACCGTATTAAACTCTTGTTGTTGTTGTTGTTGAGTTTTTTGCTAATTCACTTTGTGGTGACATTTCTCTGTGAAAATGTGGTGAGGTTTTTCTTGTTGTTTACAAGTGAAGTCTGTCTTAACATGAAAATATTCTTAGGAAAATGCATTAGTAATTCTATTCAGCGTTGGTAGGTCCAGGGCTAGAATGGGCAGCTTTTTTTTGGGGGGGGGGGTGTTTGTTGCTTGCTTGTTTTTGTTTTTTGCCCGAAGCCACATTCAAAATGCACATGGGAGTTTCTCCTCAGGTGAAGTATCTGAGGGATTTTTTAGTCATGATCAGCAATGTTTTGTCAGCAGGGTTCTGCATGTCCTCATGTTCTTGCCAGATTCTACACACAGTGAAATTCAAAGTGAATTTGAAGAAGTTTCTTCAGATAAAAACATCTGAGGGAATGTAAGGGAAGCTGAAAGCATTTCAATATGAGTGAAATGTCTCTGGTTAGTATGACTGCACATCTGTAAACAGAATATCATGTATTAATGCAAACATTTCCCTGAATTTACACATTATACTACACCAACCTATACATACCAAACTATGAGACAAGGCTTTGCTTGGTAATGAGTATGAATTGGGTGTGGGCGGGATTTAAAATGCTTATAGGGGATTATGTGTTTTTTGAGTTGTGGTTTTGGAGTGAAAAATGCTCAGCAACATGAAGTATCTGAAGTGAGCAGATTACAGTTTGTTTCGGTAGCAAAAAACCCTGTAGGGGGCCTGTTTTTCACACACATCTAATTCATGAGCGGGAATTTTGTTTATGGCAAATTAAACATTTAAAAAGAGATGCATTTTGAGCAGCAGTACAACCATTTTGTGAATATCTTTTACAAAAAAAAAAAATCTCCCCGCCGGCATTCCTGACAAGAAATATTGCTAAATATAGTCAAATTGCGCCCAATACTTAGAAAGACATCACAGCTACTCATTTTACCACATGTTTACTGTAAGGCAATAGTGCTGAGCATTTTATTGCTCTCCTATTGCTTTTAATTATAGGTTTTATAGCTGAGCACTTAACCCCACCATAGAAAATAGAATGCCTCTCTAATATCCGAAACATAATGCACAGGGAAGATTCACCATAATATATTTTTAATGGAAGTGGCAACTAACCCCGTTATGTTTTTCTTCATGCTGATGAGAGGTGTTTTTTATCCCCCTCTTCCTAATGGTGAAAGAAGTTAACAGTTCAGTGGACCTGCTTCCAACATATGCTTCTGGTTGACTTCTCTGTGTATTTCTCTGCAAGAAACTTCAGCCATCACAGAATGTGATGACCTACTTACCAATGAAGATGGGATTAATCTTAAAAGGTCAGGTAACGTCTGTCAATTAACTTCAGAGCCCAGTTCAAGGTGCTGGCTTTAAATGCCTAGGGGGCACCTTTCCCCTGTATACCTCTTGCCCTTTCTGGTTGGCAGGTTCTCTCTGACTCTTCATTTATAGAAGTGAAATCTAAATGAGCGTAGGGCCTTTTGAGTGGATGACACAAAGCTTGTTGAATCTACTGCCATCAATAAGCCCCTACAGTCCACCATTCTGCATCAGATTAAAAAAAGTTATTTATTTAAAATATTATTTAAAAAGTACTGTTCAGTTTTCTGATTTTTGGAGTTTTAGCTTGGCTTTTATCCTGGAGCTTGATCATTCATATTGACAAGTTTTATCTGAATATTATTTTATGTTTATTGTCTAGGTGTCTTTATAGGGTGTTATTTATTTTTTATTTATAAATAATCATTCAAATGAGAGGCTGTGGCTCAGTGGTAGAGCATCTGCTTGACATCCAGAAGACCCCAAGTTCAATCCTCAGTATCTCCAGTAAGGATTAGGTTGTAGGTGATGCGAAGGACCTCATCCTGAGACCCTGGAGAGCCTCTGCCAGTCTGAGTAGACAGTACTGACTTTGATGGACCCAGGATCTGGTTCAGTATAAGGCAGCTTCATGTGTTCAATAAGAGGTTGATGCAGGCAAAAAAAATAGGTGGAACTCATTCATTCTTTGTATGTTTCTTCCTGTCTTTACTTCCAAAATCATTCACATTTATATCCTGCCCTTTCTCCATGGAGGTCAAGATAGCACAAACAGTTCTCTCCCCCCCTCCATTTTTGCTCACAACACCCTTGTAAAGCAGGTTATGTGACAGAAAGTGTCTGACCCAGTGAGCTTTATGGCTGGGCAAGGGTTTGAACCCGTATCTCCCCAATCAAGTCCATATGGAAGCCATTACACCACACTGGCTCTCCCCATTCCTCCCTAACATCAGCTGAATCTGGTAGTTCATGCTCATTATTCACCCAGTTCTAAATATTCCTTATACTGTTGTTATACTTTATACTGTCAGATCTCATCCGTGAAAAACTTTGTTCTATTAATCTTTTTGACACAGCAATGTCAAAGATAGCAGCATGCAAAAGACTGCAACAGAGCGTACTGTATTATCATTAGCCATAAATATCAGTGTGTGGCCAACTACCCAAAGGAGGTGTGGAAAGTTGTGCAATGCATGACCTCTCCACTGACCCTACCCTTATCAGTTTTATTGTCTGCCACTGTGCCAGATGTTGGAATACTAATCATACCCTTGAAATCAGTACCCCACAGACAGCTGAATGTGTTACTTTTTTGCATCTGTTATCTGAATTTGTTGCAGGCTGTAATGAAAACTTATTCAGACAAGCAGTTTGCCATCCAATCCAGTGCTATCGCTTGCATGAGGAGAAAGGGGGGGGGGCAACCAGACGGACCCGTTCTGCACTCTGCTTTCTTTGTCTTATTGAAGAGGTGAATGGCCTGCAAAGGGAGTCTTCCTGGACATTGTCCCATCCCTCCTTTTTCATTATGTGAGCCCTTAATGATATATATGCTCCATTGCTCCTGTTCATCAAGATTCCCTTTCAGCTCCTCTAGTACTTTTTTAGAGGTAATTAACCCATGGTATTCCATGAATCTGGAATGCAAGTGCTCCGCTCTGCAGATCTTCCTTGAGGGAGATTGATGACAGACCAAAACAAAGCCTTCTGCAGCACTTATGGAATTTACTTTCCAGCAAGGTCCTCCAGTACAAGTCCCTGTGGCTCTTTATGGGAGGTGTAAAGAATATCTTCTTGAGCAACCATTCCAGGCTCTTTCATGAGTAAATTGTGATTGCTGCTGATGTTGATGAATGGATGTTTTTATTATTAGTTGACCCTGTGGGATTTTACACTCAGTGTTTTTATGGATGTGTTTTATGTTGTGTTTTATAAGCTACCTTGGGCACCCTGAGAGCAGGACTTATAAATAACAAACAAAGAAATAATGCCTGGCAAAGCTGGTGGTCCTTGGAGGTGATCCCGGAAGGAAGAATGGATGGATCCGGGAGTCTTACTACTGAGCTGGCATCTGAATAGTTTGCTCTGATGAGGGACCAGACCAGAGCCAGGAACTTGCTATGATTGGGTAGAAGTTGCATCACTTGACTCCTCCGGCACTGGTAGCTGCAGTGCTGCCCTTGGCTAGCTGTGGTAGTATAGCTGAAGCACTATAGAAAGAAGACAAGCAGCTGCCTCCTGTGTTAAGCTGCCATCGTGTTATAACAGTGTAAAAGCTCTGGATCCCATAGTCAGAGTCCTCTGCATGGGACTGCCTATTGAAAGTGGGATTGTAAAGCAATGAGGATGCTCTTTGGGATTATTTTTTTCAGGGAGGATTTTATGAAAATAGATAGAGACGCCACCTAAGCCACCAACATCCAGTATCAATTATTATGCAGGTTTACACATTCTCCTTGAATGCATGTTTTTTTTTCTTCTAGAATTGTGACCCCTCCCCCTCCTCCCAATTTAGTGAAAGGCCAAACTGAACATAATTTGGGAAATAGTCCTCTGACAAAAGGTCAGAGGGAATTTGAAAGAGGACAAACACTTTTTGAGTACAGCTGAACCAAAAATGGGGTATTTTGGTACACCTTTTTTAGTAGCATCAACACAGTGCCTCCTCCCTTCAGTTATTCAATTCTAGGGTTGCCGAGTCTTGATTGAGAAACTGCTGGAGATTTGGGGGTGAAGCTCGGGGAGGACAGGGTTTAGAGAGAGGAGGGACCTCAGTGAGGTGTGATGCCATAGAGTCCACCCTCCAAATCAGCCATTTTCTCTAGGAGAACTCCTCTCTGGGCATCGCTAGAAGGTTGGCAACCCTGGGTTCACTTATTCAGAGAAATGCTTCTTGCATTTGCTTCATTTTCTCTAAGTATTGTCAGTTCATGGCCAGGTGAGACTGACTACATATGTCAATCGCTATGTGATCACCAGGAAAGAGGATGTTGTGATCTGAAGAATAAAATGGTGCCATAAAATGGCAGCAGAGAACCAAAACACTGGTAATGGACACTCTTTTAATGAACACAATCAGTTCCTCCCCCAAAAAACATTCATTTTATCCCAACAACTGAAATAGATGGACAGAGTCATAGTTTCAAGAAGACTGCCAAAACTTCTAAAACAATTCTCAGTTAAGTTTTTTGACTGAAGCAAAATCTGAAGCAGATTTGGAGTTTCTTCTCAGGAAAAAGATCTGAGGAATCTCAAAGGGAGTGATTTATTTTGTTGTTGTTGTTGTTGGATAAAGCACATGATAAATCTCAAGCGGGATGGGATCTCACATCTCCACTCTTTCATTTCTATTGACCTTCACATATAATGTTTAAATCTGGCACTTCTTTTATTTAGTATTTATCTTCCAGCCTACTTGGCCAGCTCTCTATTGCAACTGGATTCAAGTCAAAGTGATTGCTGGCTACCACAGGGGATACTTTAGCCAATTTGTGTGTAAGTAATTTGCTGACATAATATCCAGTTGATTTGTTATTTTAAGGGGTCAGTTCACACATTCACCACCTCTGAATCCCACATATGTGGTAGAGTACAGATATACTAGTGTATCACTTGTGTCACATTAACATTTTATGCATGTAGTGAGGGTTGCAAGAGCATCTCTGTAACTGAACTATATTGTAAAAAGCTGTGGTTTGTATGCTATACTTCACTAGCTCTCAGTACAACAAACTCTTAATGGAGGTTCAACTAGATGCCTGAACTCTGAAAATAGGCTAAAGTTAGCTTTAGGGTTAGGGCATCCCACATAACACAAGCAAGATGTTCATCTGAGAAGGGTGTCCTACAATTTCCCCTCTGGTTTAAGTCAAATGTGTGCTCATATATTGGTTATAAAATATTATGGTCATTCAAACACGTCTTGAGATCTTTGATTCCTGTTTTGAGTATCCTGTTTTACTGTTTCCTTCTAAGCTGCATGGCATGAAACCTTCATTTTCTATCAGAGGCATCTTTCAGTCTGCAGCCTCAATTTGGATTTTCCTTGCATCCAGGGTCCTTCAGTTCATAGCACACAATTGAGATGATCATTCCACATGACAGGATTTTGTGTGGAACTTGCCTCTGTGTGTTTCCTACCTTTGTTTATAAGCTATTCAGTTTGCAGAGACTTCCCCCCCCCTAGGTTTTTTGCACTTGCACTGTTGCACTGCTTTGCTGAAGCAGTGAAGTAATTTAATGCCCATATTGGCTCCCCATTGCATTTACAACCCCCAAAGCCCACCAACAAATTACAGCTTCTGTACATGTGTGCTATATGATTGGTTAGTTGCTTTCCCACATTTGAATGTTGTTCTGCTAGGTTGGGCTGGGCTGTCCTTCCTTTCCTTTGTGAATTAGGGACGGTAGCTAAAGAATTCAGTCTAGCTATGATTGGGATTGATCACAGGGCTGAGGCAATGTTGCTTCGGTAGGTTACTGTAGGGATTCTTAAATCACCCTTACTAGGGATGGGCACAAACTGGCTCACAAAGTAAAGTTCATGACAAATTGTGAGCAGTTTGTGCTTTGCAAAGGCAAGTTCATGGCAGGTCATCCAGCATGAACTTTCAAGCTGTTCATGTAGGTTCATGTTGGTTTGTGAGTGGATACATTTCCTGGCAGATTGTCTCCACTCTATCAAAATGTTTAGAAAACTTCAACACAACAACTTGGGGGGCATGTTGTCAAGTTCTCCAGAAAGTCAGTCAAACACCAGGCTTCATAAAGAAGATAGTGTTTATTGAAAGCAATTCTCAGAGATACATTAGCAAAGCTTTGTCAGTGATGCTGAGGACCCCGTAACACCCCAAGTTATACTAGGTTCAAATATGCCCCCCACACACCTACCCTCCAATGGTTATGCAGCGCGCGCACGGCAAAAGCAGTTGTAGACATTATTTACAGCCGGCCAGAATATCTCAGGTGGGAAAAGAAAAGCAAGACAGTGCCTGAAACCCAAGGCCATCGTGTGAGATAACAGTCTCCATAGCCACACTAAATCGAGCTCTCCCAGACAACCTGATGCACTCCCCACATTCCAGAAAGTGAGAAATGCCAGTCCATCCCTCCCTCCTTCCCTTACATCCATCTTATGGCAGGGTTACCTGACATTCTGCCCCTCCGATAACTGACTCCTCCCTAGACTTGTGAGGGTAGAGCTTATGAAATCGGCAAATCAATCTAGAGGCATTCAAATGATCAGCTCAAACCCATTCTCTGTGTTCTAGGCCAAAATCAACCCACTCAATGAGATAATACAAGCGGTTGCGAGACAGCTTGGAGTCCAGGATTTCAGCTACTTCAAAATGGGTTTTCCCCTCCACCATGACGGGGGGCGGCGTTGGGCGTTGCGCGTTGCGGCCGCCATTGACTCCTCCCAGGTGCCAGGTGCAATAATCTAATGTGAAACACAGGATGAATAGATTTCAATGACTTAGGCAAAACAAGTTCAACTGTCACAGGGTTGAGCACTCATTTGATTTCATATGGCCCAACATATTTCCACCCCAATTTTCGGCTGGGTTGCAATCCTTTGATATTCTGGGTGGAAATATAAACAAAGTCTCCTAGTTTGGGCTCCCAGCCCTTGTCTCGCTTTTTGTCAGCCTGCACCTTATACGCAGCCTTGGCTTCCTCCAAGGTACAGGCAAGGAGGGGCCAGGCTGTTTGCAGTTGTTTACACCAGTCCCCAGCCTCTCCCAACAGCAGCGACGGTTGCAAGAGGAATGAGAGAGGAGGGGCTTCATAGCCATGAAAGGCGAGACTCCCATGGAGGAGTGACACATGTTATTATAGCAGAATTCTGCCAGCGGTAGCAAAGACTCCCAATTGTCTTGCTGGAAATTGGTAAAGCTCCGCAAATATTGCTCTAAGGTTTGGTTGACTCTCTCCATCTGCCCATCCGTTTCTGGGTGATATGCACTGGTGACCCCCTCTCCACCCCAAGCAATGCCATCAGTTCACCCCAAAATTTAGAAACAAATTGTGACCCCCTATTGGATATGACCTTTGACGGTAGAGTATGAAGTCTTACGACATGTTGCAGGAATGCCCTGGCCAGCTTTCTGGCCGATGGGATTGATTTAAACAGGATGAAATGTGCCTGTTTAGGAAACAAGTCTACAACCACCCAAATTGCCGTTTCCCCCCCCACTCAGCGGTAAATCAGTGATGAAGTCCATGGAGATGACCTCCCACGGCCAGGAGGGGGTAGGTAGTGGTTGCAACAGTCCCGGAGGCTTCCCCGGCCGGAGTTTACTCATGAGGCAAGTCTGGCACATTTGCACAAATGAAGACAAATCTTTTCTCATTCCCGGCCACCAAAACTGTCTCTGAAGTAATTGCAAAGATTTCACAAATCCGGTGTGCCCCGCTAGTTTGGAACCGTGGACCCACCCCAACACTTCCCCCCGTAGTGTGAGCGGGATGAATAATTTGTCTCCCTTCCTCCAGGTCCCCCCCGGGTCTTGCAGTACCCCCCTTCCTTATTCAACGCTTGGCGATCAGTGTCAGAGAAGATGGAGGTGAACTTCTCCTCCCAGGAGGGAGGGGAAGTGGCGGGCGGGGTTTGGCTTGATTGTGTGTAACTACCACCCCTCCCAACTGAGAGGGCATGAACATCGAGTCGTGAACCTTCTCCCTTTTGCTGTTGTGCTGAGGTAGGCAGGACAGTGCATCAGCGAAGGAGTTCGCCTTTCCCGGGAAGTGGTGTAACTTAAAGTTAAACTTAGAAAAAAATTCTGCCCAGTGAAGTTGCTTAGCGTTCAGATTCCTTGGACTACACAATAGCTCGAGGTTCTTATGATCAGTCCACACCTCAAAGGGCACCCTGGCCCCCTCCAACCAATGGCGCCAGGTAGAGAGCGCTAATTTTATTGATCCTGCCTCCTTATCCCACACAGCCCAGTTTCTTTCTGTGTCATTAAACTTTTTGGACACATACACTAAGGGGTGGAGTTTACCATCATCGCCTTCTTGCAAAATCACCCCCCCCCAGCAACATCCGACACATCGACTTGTACTATGAATTTTTTCATTTCGTTGGGGTGAGCCAATACAGGTTCAGAGGTGAATAGGGTTTTCAACCGCTCAAAAGCAAGTTGGCAGTTGGGGGTCCACTCCAGTTTTGCTCCCGGTCACGCACTGTCAGAGCCCTTCCCTTTAGTCTTTAGAAGATCAGTGAGAGGGAGGGCCACCTGGGCAAAATTCGCTAAGAATGATCTGTAGAAATTGGCGAACTTGAGGAATGCTTGTAATTGTCTGCGGGTCTTGGGAGCCTCCCACCCCACCACATCTCGGACCTTGGCTGGGTCCATCTCGATTCCCCTTTGTGAAATGCGATAGCCAAGGAACGAGATTTCTGATTGGTGGAACTCGCATTTGGACAGTTTAGTGAACAGTTTGTGCTTGTGCAATGTTTGGAGGACCTCCCGCACCAACTTAACATGTGAGTCCTTATCAGGAGAATACAGCAAGATATTATCAAGGTAAACAAACACCCCCTTGAATAAATGCTTGTGTAACACTTCATTTATGAAGTTCATGAAGACCCCAGGTGCCCCTTGTAATCCGAACGGCATTACCAGGTATTCAAACTGGCCGAGGGGGGTATTAAAAGCAGTTTTGTACTCATCCCCCTCCCTGATGCACACTCGGAAGTATGCATCCCTCAGATCCAGTTTAGAAAATATTTCCCCCCCTGCTACTGCTGCCAGCAAGTCTCTGATCAGTGGTAGCAGATACGCATTGGTTGCTGATACTGCATTAAGCCCCCTGTAGTCTGTGCAATGTCTGAGACCCCGATCTTTCTTTTTCCGGAAGAGCACGGGGGCCGTGCAGGGGGAGGATGCCGGACGAATAAAACCCCGGGCTAGGTTTTTATCTATGAATTTCTGCAGCTCCACTTTTTCCGTGGGACTCATAGAGTACAGCTTTCCCTTAGGCAATTTTTGGTTGGGCAGGAGTTCATTTGCACAGTCTGAATTTCTATGGGGAGGCAACTCATCTGCCTCCCCTTCCTCGAACACCACCATTAAGTCCCAATACTCCCGGGGAATGCTTTGTAGCTCGACCTCAGCCAGCCCCACCGGCACCCCCAGCAGTTCCAGAGGTGGGCTCCCCCAGTTGTTGTTCCAAATGTGAGTCTTACAGCGGGGGGAGATGAAGTTTACTATTCCCTCCTCCCACAGAATGTGTGGGTCATGGTTGTAGAACCAGGGGCTGCCGACCACTAGTGGGAACCTCGCAGCAGGGGTGACTACGAAAGGCCGTGTCTCCCAGTGCTGCCCCAACCCCATCCGCAAAGGAACCATTTCGTACTTACACGGCTCCTTCATTGTGGACCCGTCCATTTGCGGTTCAGTCAACTTAACAACTTTTGTCCCTAACCCCGTTACCAACGAGGGGTTTATAATGTCCCAGCCACAGCCTGAGTCTACTAAAGCGTGCACTCATACGTGCATGTGGAGCTCAGGGTCTATTAAAGTCACAGTCATGAAGAAAAGGGAGGGGGAATTGCTCACCGGTTTGTGCGCCTGGGAGTCTGGGACCTGCTGTTCAGCGCTGTTCACAGCAGGTCCTTCCCGTTTCCCGCCGCTGGTGCTGGTTCCTCCTCTGATGTCTCCGACTCATCTCCTAAGGGGGTTGCCTGCAAAGCCCTTGCCCCTTTTGGTCTAGCCATGGGTTTAGAGGTCAAGGTGTTGAACTTCTTCTTTCCTCCCTTAAGGGGCCCTGGAGAGGGGGTCCCCCCTGGGCACGCTGCTGCGAAATGGCCGGATTCTCCACATTTGAGGCAGAGACCTTGCTTCATCTGCTGCTCTCGGGTCCCATCTTTTTGCCATGGTGGGGTGGCCAGTGGTTTCGCTTTTCCAGCAGCGCTGCTCAGCTGGGCGACTTTCCCCAATGCGACCTCATCGTCCAAGTGAATGGTGCGCAGGCGAGTCTCAGTGTCTGCAGCTGCCTTCATCCAACCTAAGAGGGAATGTGGATCGTGGCCCCTCATGACCGTTCCACAGATCTCCGAATTCAGCCCCAACCAGTAGTGCTTGTGGTGTGTATCTCTTTAAGATGGAATTGTATTGTTTCTATACACCTGAAGATTAAGAGAAGCACCCTCCCACTCTCCGTTTTTTCAACATTTCCTCTACTATCCCCCTCTTTTTGGGCTTTGAGCCTCCTTCTATTTCTTATATACATCTGGCCATCATCTGTCACCACCTGATATGCTCGGTGTTGTTCACACCGGCGTATGACCCTAGCTGGTGTCCACCCTGCCTGTGTTTCCACCCATACTTTCTCATTTTCTTTTGGTGGTCTGAGTAGTTTTGCTTCTTGATCATAATACTATTTCTGTTTCCCCTGCCTTTTCTCCAGGTCCTCTCTCACCCCAACTGCTACTTTGGGCTGTAGCATCTCTGTTGTTATGGGCAGCTTAGTCCTTAATTTTCTTCCCATGAGTATTTCTGCTGGGGAATACTCCATATCTGTTATTGGCGTATTTCTATACTCTAAAGAGTGCTATATGTGGGTCTGTGTGTGTTGCTCCTGCCTTTTTTGGCACTTGTTTTATTGATTGAATTGTCCTTTCTGCCATTCCATTTGACTGTGGATACCCTGGGGTACTTAAGCTCTGTCCAAAACCCCATTCTCTGGCAAACTCCTGAAATGCCCTGCTAGCAAAGGGCATATTGTCACTAACCACTGTTCTAGGTATCCCATGTCAGGCAAATAGCGATTTGAGCTTACCTATTACTGTACTTGTTGTTTTATCTGCTATCTGCACCACCTCAGGGTATTTTGAGAAATAATCCACTACCAGGAGATATGACCTAGAACCATGCTCAAAAATATCTATTCCAATTTTTTCCATGGCAGTTCAGGTATTTCATGTGGAATCATTGGCTCCTTTTGATTCCTTGCAGACATATTCATGCATGCAGTACACCATCCCACCATTATCTCTATATCTTTATTCATACTGGGCCAATACATAATTTCTTTGGCTCTCGCCTTCATCCGCTGTATGCCCTGATGAGACTCATGGAGTAGGGTTAGCATTTCCCATCTGTAAGTTGTTGGTATAACTATCCTCTCACCTACGTAGCAAACCGCATCCTCCCATCGCAATTCATCTTTTACTCCCCAAAATGGTCTCACTAACATTGGAGCATCTTTTAAATATCTAGGACCTCATCCGGCCAGCCCCGAATCTTGGCGGCTTGCCGTCAGAACTCCTCGGTGTATTCTCTCACTGATTTCTTCCCTTGGCGGAAGGTGCGGAGGAATGCCCGGGCCTTCTGACTCGTGTTGGCATCCTCAAAGTGGTCTTTCATTGCCCACATGAACGCATCGACCTCCCGTAGCTCTCTCCTGTCTTCTTGGTGCAGAGTCACATACCAATCCGCCACTGTGTCTCTGAGATGGGATGCGATAGCATCTACAATACGCTCCTCATTCGGGAATAAGTGGCCCCACAAATTCTCCACAAATTTCTCAGCTCTTACCAGGAAGAATGAAAACTTCTCCGAGGTTCCATCAAAAGTGGTGTCCAGCAGTTCCGCTGGGTTGGGCAGCATTCTGCCCCATCCCCATGGCCCTCCTGGTCGTCCCGATGCTGGCGGCCCCACCGGGGGCCCCACTGGTTGGTCCGGAGGTGCCCCGGGTTGCCCTGGCACACCCCCAGGTGGCTGCACAGGTGTGAGCATGGGGACTCTGTCTCCTGTCCATTTCTTTGCGGATCCCATTGGATATCATTTTAGGGATCCGTTGCAGGGACTCGTCAATTAACCGTAGCAGGCGGTCTTGACTCCGGTCCCTGCTCCATCTCCGGTTTCCCACGGCACCCTCAGATTCCCTCAGGCCCGGGTGGGTTTCTTCTCCACCCTCCGCCATGCTCAACCGGTAGATCGATCTTTCGAACCGGCCCTCTTGGACCAATGCCCTGGGGGTGAGAAACCACATCTCGTGCGTCTCTGCTAGCGGCTTGGCCCAGTCTCATCTCTTCCAGGGCCAGGTATTCACACCTGCGTACGCTCCCCCATACATGTTGCCAAAAAACCCCCCGAGGTCGTACTCCAGTCCCCATGTTGCAGGGGCTGCAGTCACCAGGTTCTCTCTGGAGGTTGGTGCCATCGTAACTGGTGCCAAGGAGGTGGGGACCTCATCCTCAGCTGAGGTCACTGGGATCTGGACGTCTTCCTTGTTACTCATCTCGGGTGGAGAGAGGTGTAGTGGAGGGTTTGTCTCCAACAGAGGCTCACTGACAATCTTATGGCAGGGTTACCTGACACATGTAGAGGAGCATCTGGGGAAGATCCCCTGTGACTTTGATTTCTCTAGCTTGCACAAGACCTGTTCTATACACTCCTTAACCACCTAAGCCTGTGCCTGCCAAAATGACCACCAGCAGTCATTATGTCAGGCACAGGTTCAGGAGATTCAGGGGTGTATAGAACAGATCCTGTGCAATCTGGAGACACCAACCTCACAGGCAATCTCCAGCTTGCTCTCCTCTACTTGCCCTCCAAGTTTGGTGAGGATTGGATTTATGGGGTCTGAGTTATACCTCCCCAAATAAGATGCCCCCAGGAAAGTGCTTTCTGAAGAAATGACAGGCTGTCATTTCCCCAGAAAGCACTTTCCTGGGGGCACTTTCTTTGGGGGGCTCTAATTCATACCCTGTAAATCCAGTCCTCACCAACCTTGGAGGGAAGGTAGAGGAGAGTCAGCCAGAGATGACCTCTGAGCTTCCTGTCTCTAGTATGCCATGTAGACCACAAACCATGAACCGAAGTGTATTTTCCTGGTTTGTGCCCATCAATAACCCTTACACTGTTTTGTTGTCCTGTTTTGTTCCAGTGCTCTCTCTGCTGGCAAACCCTCTGCATGCCCACCCACAAGGGGTTCATCAGGCTGCTGGCTCCCTCTTTGCTTCCATGGTTCACCTGACTGTAAGGGGCTCGTTGAGCTGCCAGTTTTCTCATGCCTCTCACACTGAAACTGGGAACTCAGTGCTCCTGTCTGGTCAGTATATTTTTGATATATTGCTGGGCAGCTACATTGTTAGCATGATTTTTTAAAAGGTTGACTGCCCACCCTGCAAAATGGTGAGGTGGGCAGAGCAAAGAGAAGTGGCACAGCCATAGGAAACTCTTAGCTGAATTGTTTGGTGTCAGTCATCAGGATGGGCCCAGTTGCATGGCGGGAAGCTGCAGGGACCTGACTGGAGCAACTCAGTTTCCCCTGTATCCCCTTCCCCACACTATTTCTGCTTTCTTTCCTCCTGGCAATCACCATATCCATACCATTTCCTACTTCCTTCTCTTCTTCCCACCTACCAACAAACCTACCTTTTACCTGGCCAACATGTTATTTATTTATTTAATAATATCCTGTATCCTTCTCTATAGGGGAAACCAGAGCAGTTTACATCATTCTCTTCTTTTCTGTTTTACCCTGACAATAACCCTGCAAGGTAGGTTAGGTTGAGAATGTGTTACTGGCCCAAAATCAACTAATGAGATCAGATGGCAGAGTGGGGATTCAAACCTGGAACAGTAGAAAGCTGCTGGAGCTGGGTAAGTCATGCAAGTTGTGTGATAGCAAGTTGCCTGGGGTTTGCTGCCAGGTCTGGCCTCAATGAGTCCTCTCTTAAAAGCCAAAGCCACCCTTGAAAGAACTCTACTCTCTTCCCCCTTCCTTTTACTGATAGAAACTAAGGGTTAAAGGCTGACAATACTGAGAGTTAAAGACTGGCAATACCGCTGTGGTATTGGAATGATCACTGAAGGCATTTTTTAAAGCTACAGGCACTGCTTCTATAATTTTAGAGGGGTTTATTTTTTTTAATGTATCTGATTTCTCCACAAGGGTCTTTTCTCAGAACTGTAGAAAGCTCTGTCATGTCTATCCATGGCCCCAATCTCTGGATTTAAGTTTTCACAGATGGAGCTATGTTGAGAATTAGATGTGTTGATACAGCAGGAGGAAGAGTATGATTCCAGCTTGTGACATAGAATTTAATAATGTAACTCATTGGGTCAGGGTCTACACCTGAGCCATGCCCAATCCAAAAATGATTTGCTTAATGGCAGGGCTATATCTTCCAACATTCCAAGAAATGTTGTTGACTGTATCTAATGTCTGTCTCTAAATTGGCTTTGAAATTTCACTTTAGGCAGTATTTGTCAGTCTAGTCTTCACCCATAGTGGATTCCAAAAGTGCATCCATTGATGGAGAGAGGCACCAACCCTCAGCCCACTTTGAAAACTTCCTGCACATTACTTATTAATGACATTGAGATATATACAAATAATGTCTTTAAAAATTACCCTGCTTTTAATGCCCATCGTCTCTTGAGTTGAACACTACTAAGGCTCCCTTTCATGATTTGTTTACAATTTGACACGAGCAGGAGTTCAACAGTATTTCCAAATGAGCAACTGGCAGCCCTTATCACATAGACAGCTGGCCAGCACTATTGGAACATGACCAGAGGCTGAAGCCTTTCCTTGCTCCATACCACAGTCCCACTCCAAACTGTGTCCCTGCAGGACTTTAGAACTGAGCTCCCACAGGGAATGCACAGCTGTTGTATGGCTGCAAGTCCCCATGTCAATCGCTGTGTTACATTTAATGTGTAGTTTGAGCTTTAGAAGTTTCTCCAGGTCAGGATTCTCTAAACTGGCCTCAAAACTTGTAATTAGCTGAAAATTGTTGGCAATCCCAACCTTCCTTCTTTCATTTTGAAATATTTTTATCCCACTTTCAGAGTCAGCTCAAAGGAAAAGGCTTATAATCATTAGCAAGTTAAAACCAAATACAAAACCACAATGCATCAAAAGTAAATAAATAATAATCCAAACCCAACTGCAGCTAAGTCGAATATTAACTTTACTGCTTTTAAAAAAAGAAGGCAGAAGATTAATAGAGGGAAAGTGGGAAAGGAAAGAGAAGGCAAATACAAAGAAAAAGTGGGTCTTGGATACTAGTCTTAGCTTGAAACATTTTAAATATTCTACCTGTCTAGCACATTTTTTGCCCAGTTTTTCCCAAAAGAGCTCAGGATGGCATATATGGCTCTCCCTTCTTCATTTTATCCTCATAGCAGCCTTGTGAGATTATTATTATTATTATTATTATTATTATTATTATTATTATTATTATTATTATTATTATTATTATTATTATTATTATTATTATTATTATTTCATTTATACCCCACTTGTGGTTAAGCTGTGGGAAAGTGACTGCCCTGAGATCACCCAGCAAACAAGCAGAGTGGGAATTTGAGTTCCCATCTCCCAGACTCTAGTCCAGTACTTTGATCACAACATCACACTGCCTTGTCTGTACGACACGTTATGGATCCAACTTCCATGATTTGATCTGTCTCTTGAAACAGATGCTGAAATAATCCGTCATCCCCAGCAACACCTTGATTTTAATGATTTTTGAGATTTACTTGTCATGGGACAGCAGGAAACAATCTGTCAAATTTACACAGCAGTCTATAATGTCAGTGTTGTCTGGCATGCAATGTCAAGATTTCCCAGTAACGTCCAAAGCTACTGTTTCATCTTCTAGAAGTAATCAGACCTCAAACTAGTACTTGAGAGGTATAAAGACCTTCCAGCATTATTTCAGGCAGTAAACCAGCAATAAAGTGCCAGTAAAAAGGCATCCATAGCAATATTAAAAAGCACACTTTAATATAATTATTTTCCATTAAATTATTTGATATAAAAATTTTACTGGAGGTTTCCTGATGGAATAATTATTGAAATTTCAGCTATTATGGCATCTTGGATGATATTCTCTAACAGCTGCTATGGCAAATGTATGATTACTTTTTCTCATCCTTCACACACTGCTGAACAGTTAGTGTATTCCATATTTTCATCCCCATATCCTTCTCACTGTTCTAGGGGGATTAAATGTCATAAAACTATTTGTTCAACATCAAGGTCACAATTAAAAGAAATATATCATGAGCTTAGAAAGCCACAGCCAATTAGCACGTTCTAATTGCTCATAGATTACCACTGTTTGCATTATTCCTGTTTGAGCATGGTGGGTGCTAAGCAGCAGTAGTCTCTCCCCTATGAGCAAAGAATTAAAGAGTTTGGGGGTAGGGACATATCCAAGCATGGGCCCTTGTATCTCTCTCATTTTATAAATTAATCACTGACACACCTGTTTGGACAGCATTGTGGAGGCATAGTTCTCTTTTTTTCCCATTGCTAAAACTTACAGTTAATATAGCACCTGCAAATTTTATGTTAGGACATTGTGCCTGAATACATCTGTTCTCTTTGACCCCACTTAGGTTGCCAGCTGTGTGTGTGTGGGGGGGAGGAGAGATGTCCTGTCCCTTTAATAAAGGTTAATGTGGTCTTCACTAGACACAGTGTTTTCAGCCTTCCACTCCTCAGTGTTTTCCCAACCCAAAATGGTGTCAGGGTGGTGGCATTTGCCCTGCTTGAGGGCTGCAAGGAAACAGAAGATTGAAGCCTTTCTTCTTCCTGTGCTACAGTCCAGATCTGAATCAGGCCTGTGGTGATCATGTGACAAATGTCATGTCTATTTTATGTCTGAGTGGAAATAGGCAATGAGTAGAAATGGCATGAAGTTAAATAACATTGTCTGATATATTATTTATAGATCAAACTGATATTCAAGGGACCAGTTTAAAAGTTGGCCTGGGAAATCCCTGGAGATTTAGGGGTGATGCTTGGAGAGGGCAGAGCTTGGGGAAGGGAGGAAACTCAGAGGGCATATGATGTCATATAGTCTACTGTGAGGCAAAGCGCCCCTGACTTCCCCCCTCAAGGGATAATTTGAATGGTAATGGGCTCATCCACTCTGTAGGTGTTACTCTTGGTCTACATAATCCATATCATCTTCAAGGCCAAAATCGGAAAAGCAGGAATTAGCTTCTCATGAGAACTTGCAGGCCCTGGATGGGAGGGGGAGGTCAGGAGTGGCGAGGCGATTTTCTAGAGGTTACCAGCAAGACTGCATGCTGATTGGATGTCATCATCCCCTGATGTTGCTTGACCAAAAAAAAAAAGAGAGCTAAGAACCTAGAAGAAAAAAAAGGCTAGCTTGGATTCTGATGGACTAAAGGCATGAGCTATGTCATACTTGAATTGCAATTGCTAGCAGCATGCAGAATGCCTATGCTAAGGCCTTTTGACTTTTGGATTTAAGGTTTGCACCAGCTAGCACAAGTCCTGGAAAGTGTTAGGTAGTTAAGCTAGTTTTCTTGTTTTCCTGCTGTATGATTCTGAGATAATGTGTTGCTTGTAGTTTGAATCTTTATTTTGCTAGAAATTAAATAAACCTTTTTAAAAATATATATATATATTTTATTGGTAAATACAATTTATTATTGGATATATCACATGTTCATACAATTTAAACACACCAATACATATCCATTTTTCTTTCTCCCTCTCCCCCCCAAACAAGGCTTCCCGCACTGCACCAACCCCATTGATATTTCTCTTATGCAATTACATTTACTACTAAACATATAATATATATATATATTTTAAAAGTCTGCTCATTTGTATGCAACAGCCCTAAGGACCCATGGGATTCGGTCTGGGACTCCTTGACATCTACCCTGCAAAATCCAGGGAAACTGATCTCTGTAGTCTCAAAATTAGTTGTAATTCCAGGAGAACTCTAGCCCTAAGCAGGAAATTGGCAACTGTATCCCCCTATTGTGACCAGTCTTTGTTTTCTGTCACTTTTTTGTTCTCCAAGAAGCTCAAGGCATGGTCCATCCCACCTGTTTTACTCTTACAACATCATGGGGGGTGAGTAGATTAGACTGAAAAAGAGAGAGACTGGCTCCAAGCTACCTTATGGAGTGAACAATGTCAAAAATCTCAAGCCCTAAATTTTCCTCAAATAGGCCTCAGATCTACCAGATCAGTCCAAGGAACAGCTCCTCATCAAGGTGTCTGAGGGTCAAACCAAACATGATGGTGTCCTCAAGGCCACCACAAAGATGCGGTAATCATTTCAAAGTCATTTAAAAATGCTGTAAGAGCCCATATCCTGATTAGGCCTGTAGTGGGCTGAGAAGCTCTTATTCCCCCCCACCCCTGTACCTTATCAAGTACCAAAATAGCAACCCTCCCCTCAGCTGTTTCAGAACTTGTAAAGGCATGAGGAGGGCAAGAGCGCCACATGATAAGGGCCCTCATGGCATTTTAAGTGACTTTAAAATGGTGGTAGTGTGGTGGTCAGAAAGATGCCATCGTGTTTAGTTTGGTGCGAAGTCTGAAATGTTCAATCCACACACAAGTTTCCTATATGTCTGAGGGTTAAGAAGATGTAGTTCAAAGTTTGGTTGAAGTCATTGGTGGATTTGCCTTTAAAGCCATCAGCGAAAATCATGGTTGGCTGATGCCTGGGAGGACCACCTCTCCCCAAGAGGGCCTTTCCAGCACAGAGCCAGGGCAGCTTGGCTTGCTTGCAGCAGCAACAGCTTCCCTGCCCCATACATGGCCGGGGTCAAGGTAGCTGGCTCACCGCAGCAGCCACAAGAGTTGTCATTTGCTCCTCCCCCCCCCCGGTTGGAGATGGGGGTAGGCTGGGAAGGGGGTGCTTTCCAGGATCTTTTCTGCCTCCCAGTCTGCCCCTGATTGGAGTGGTTTCAACATATTCTCTCTCCTGAAAACAAACATATCCAAATTCTGCAAATATGTATGTTCAAACCACTTTTGCCACACCATGTTTGTCTGCTTCCCCTGAGAGTCCCCTTATCACATAGATCCTTATTCTTGCTTTACTAGATCCTAAAAATCCACAGCAACAATAACAAAACCTTCACAGTGTGAGGTGGGGTTATTTTTAACTTTCATTGGGGAGTGAACTTACGCAAATTCACGAAGAGTGCTGTACTGTATCTGTACTAAAGTCCAGGGATAAATTGAGATGGAATTTTGGCCCAGGCTATTCTCTACTTTGTTTCCATCATATATAGTAACAATATGGGTAATTTTTCAAGATGGGAGAAACAATTTGTTAGGTGTATTGATTTCCTTCCCCCACACATACACACTTCTTGAAGAATGGTCCATTTATTTCTCTGGTGGACTTACTTGATATATATGGCATTAGGGTAACCATTTCTCAGTACTCTCAGATAAAGTGTTTAAAAAATGGATAATCTTCATACTGATAATTCATAGACTTGCACACCTTTTGAAAGAATTGCACTGCCAACATCTTAGAAAGGGTATCAGCTAAGAATCAGGATATGTTAATTTAAAACAAACAAACAAGCCATATAAGGTGAAGAGAAGATCCTTATATAGCTGAAATTAGCTCTTCTAGTTTCTCTCCTTCTCCAGCCCTTGGCCCATTTGTATGAATACACTGCAATGCGCCTGTAATGTCCCCCTTTGGCTGAGGGTTCCCAGGTTAGAGTATGCACTCAGGTGCCCATTCTCAGGTCCATTCAGCAGAGACAAGCTGGTTCAAAACATCAACCATTTATTTGCAAGGGGACAACTCTCACAGCCAACAAATACAGCTGACATACAAACTGGAAACCAAAACAAGAGCTCCACCCAATAGGACCAAACTAAATCACACAGGTATCTGGGGGGAGCACACTGTTCCATTACATATATACAATAAATATACGGTCGGTACAACCCAAATACTACAAAAAATTGGAGTCAGAGGTTGCTAGCTTTTGACTTGCTGCTGGGGTTCATCTTTACCACTAAACAATGCTCCCTCTAAGTTTTGGAGTTTTACTTTGTGAGCTACTGGCATTAAAGTTCTGAGCAAATGGTTTGGCTGCTGCATAAAGTAGTTTGCCCTAGAACCATCCTTCCTGTGCTAAGACAAAAATGTGTGACCTGGAAGCTAAAAAACTGTGAGCTAGCTTAGAGGGAACACTGCCACTAACCCATCACATAGCCCTTATATCTAGTAGGCAGCCTGACCACAGAACAGCTATTTGTTCATACACCTTCAGCTGGTGTGGGGTGAGGAGTCATCAGGCACTGAGAGCACATCTATAGTGCTATGATCCTCTTCTCCAGTCAGGTCTAGAATGTCAGCTGGGGTCTGTTCTGAGATAGCATGATCAGGCACAACAGAAGATTCTGGAGGTACAGAGGAATAACAACAGCAAGTCTCAGTTCTCAGATACACAACTGTGATTATCAATTGGAAATAAACAGAATTAGAAGCAATAGATCACAAAACTCACAAGATAATGGCAATGCATCACTCACTACCCACTTACCAAGAAAAATAGGTGGAAGAGGTCTCCTGTAAGGTAAGTAAGCAGTTGAAGAAGAAACATGAGCACTGAATGACTACACCAAGAAAAGCAAAGAGAAGCTTCTAGCTGAAGAGTACAAGGCAGATTTATTTAAGGTTACAGAAACCAAAGAAGAGTACAGAAAGATTGAAATCAAAACTCAATTTGACAGCAAGAAACAAAAGTACTTGCATGGACAGTATTTGAAAAATATAGAAACTAAAGTTAACAAAAACACCTGGAAGTGGCTCCAAAGTGGCTCCTAGTGGCACAAGAGCAGGCACTCAAAATGAACAGTGTGAAAGCCAAGATTCAGAAGGCCAATGACAACAGCAAATGTTGACTTTGCAAGATAAAGGATGACACAGTTGACCATCTAGTAAAATTGCTCAGACAGCAGTAAAATTGCTCAAACTGACAATAAAGAACATCGCAATAGAGTTGCAGCTATGTTGTGCTGGAATATTTTCAAGAAGTGTGGCTTACCATCAGTCAGAAATTCATGGGAGCACAAACCAGACAAGATCATGGAGAATGATGAAACAAAGATGCTTTGGGACTTCTGATTGCAAACAAAAACATCTGGAGCATAACACCCCTGATATCACCACTGTAGAAAAAAGTGAGAAATAGGATTTGGATCATTAGCATTGCAGTCTCAGGAGACAGCATGTTAGAAAAGAAAGAACAAGAGAAAAGAAAGAACAAGAGAAGATCACAGAATACCAAGACCTACAAATAGAGTTAGAGCACCTCTGGGAGAAGAAGTTGACCTCCATGCCAGCTGTCATTGGAGCCCTTGGAGCAGTGTCTAGAAGCCTCAAGAGACACCTGGACATTCTGGGCATTGAGTAAATAACACCAGCTCAGCTCCAGAAGACAGTGTAGCTTGGAATAGCAAGAATCCTGTGAAGATACACCTGTAATTCCCAAGAACCTGACTAGATCTTGAATTACAGAACACCAACTACCAGTCAAATATCTGACTGTGAGAATTATTATTGTTAGTAGTAGTAGTAGTAGCAGAAGAAGAAATAAAGACAGCAACAATAATCACTAATGTATCAATTGAAACAGGCCACTGCACTATAGCATGTCACTGGTAGTATCAAAAGCCCTCTGAAGAAGCTCCATCCTACAATCCCTAAAAGCTTCCATGAAAGTTGAACCCCTCCTCAAGTCTTCTGAGAATGTATTTAGGTGGGTCAGGATGGCCACCAAAAATTAGAACATATTCTATAGCAACATTGTATCAAAGTTAGATAGTAGCATGATGGTGTATTTTTCTCATACAATGTTATTTGGTTTATATAACAATGGGACTGTTCTGACCTGGGGGGCCCAAGCTAGCCCGATCTCATCAGAGTCTGCCCTGATTAGTACTTGGATGAGAGACAACCAAGGAAGTCAGGCAATGGCAAACCACCTCAGCATATCTCTTGCCTTGAAAACCCTATGGGATTGCCATAAATCGGTTGTGACATGATGGCACTTTCCACCATCGTCAACCATGGGATTATCAAGTAAAGATGAGCAATGAATGTGCACATGTTGGACCTAGGAAAATATAGCTTGTATCACCTGGCCGAGTGCAAGAGATTTTGCATTCTCCATGCATGGCCAGACCACTTCAATCTTGAGGTATAGTTTGCTCTCCAGTTTCCATCAAGGTGCATTTAACTACAAAGGAGATATATTGTAGGCCATGTATGTCTTGATGACCTTTTCTTACAATCCCTGCTGAGAGGGGATGAAACTGTGAAAACATTCCTTTTTCTGAAGTCTAGAGAAAAAACTGCAAGAACTATTTAATAGGAATGCACTCTGGCCTCTCTCGCCCTGTCTGGAGTGCTAAGGTCTGAAGTGGATGTTTATTTCCTTGCCATAACACACTCTCTCCCCTGCCTTTTGCTTATAGTCAGGTAGAGGAACCCACCCTTTGGACCATACAACCTTAACCGAGCTCAGGGTGGCAAATAATGAATCAACCCTGAATCAAGTTTGAAACACATGGGAAGTTTACATCTGTATCAGAACTGTTCTACTATTCTGCTAGGTAGGGATGCTAGTCTCCAGGTGGGCCCTGGGGATTGCCAAGAATTACAGCTCATCTCCAGACTAGACTCATTGCTCCAGATCATTTCTGCTGAAGAAAATAGATGTTATGGAGGGTAGACTCTATGGCATTGTACCCCACTGAGGTCCCTGACCTCTCCAGGCTCCATTCCCCAAATCTCCAGGAGCATCCCCACCTGGATCTGGCAACCCTACCTGCCATCACCAACCAGGAACCGGGGGAACCTGGCAATCCTCCTGCTAGCACCACCAGTGTGGGAACTTTCAACATGATCTATCTTGCCAGAGTAGGGACCACCCCAAGGGAAAGTCCGGAACTGAATCTTATTTATAAGTAAGTTCAGAATTTAAATTTACCTTCTCCCCAAAATGGTTATTTCAGGATGACATCATTTAGAATCAAGCCCTAGTGGTTTTCCTGAACTGCAGAAATCAAATCAACAAGTCCAACCAATCTAAGAACATAAGAACATAAGAGAAGCCAACGCTGAATCAGGCCAATGGCCCATCTAGTCCAACACTCTGTCACACAGCGGCCAAGAATACCAGGTGCCATTATGAGGTCCAGCAGTGGGGCCAGGACACTAGAAGCCCTCCCACTGCTGCCTCCCCAGCACCAAGAATAGAATGCATCACCTGCCCCAGACTGAGAGTTCCTATCTCTACCTTGTGGCTAATAGCCACTGATGGACTTCTGCTCCATATGTTTATCTAATTCCTTCTTGAAACTGTCCATGCTTGCAGCTGCCACCACCTCCTGCAGCAGTGAATTCCATGTGTTAATCACTCTTTGGGTGAAGAATCTCGGGTGGAGATAGGAGACCACATGTTTAAGTGCTGCCTATACACCGAAAATTAACATATCAGGGAGGTTGGTTTATCCTGGCCTTCTTCCTGAAATATATTTCAGTTTCCACTTTCTGTGTTCCAGGAAGAAATCCAGTTCTACCCACAGACATATTTTCTCGGGAGTAAACTGGTCACTGCTGAAATTAATGGGACTTTAACAATGAACATGTTCATATTGTTAATGTTATAGAGATGCATGCGTCAACAAGAACAAAAATCCCACCAGCGCTGAGACAGTGGTGAGAACTATCTCCCTAAAACATCTGCTACTACTCCAGCTGAAACAGCTAGGAAAGATATCTTGAAATGAAGCAGATAATTCAGATTTTTAATCTTAATCATGTTGTTGCCTGTGTAAACAACTGATATAAAAATCTATTTTGTCATTGGAATGAATTGAAAGACTACACAGGATGGAGCATAACCTCTGCTTAATTGATGTGGGTTGCCATTAAACTCCTTGGCCCAGATCCAGCTAAATCCTACAGACAACAGTGAGCCTGGATATCTCTGTATAATCTGTGTTTTATGCAAATCAAACTGGTGGCAATAGGTCGTGTATAATCTGTGGATGTACACCAATGTTTAAAGAAGCATGTGTGCCATCTACTGTGTGCCTAGCAGATATCTGAGAATGTAGAGATTGTCTGGAAAATTCAATGTCAGAATTTACTGACTTCTCATGAAGATTATCATATATATTGTTCCAACTCCTTCTTCTCAGACTTTCCCATAAGAAACTTAAAACTGTGGTGGTTGGTTCCAGACCATTTTCACTGATAGCCATAGAGGTCTAGAATGGACTTCTAGTGGAGGTTTGAACCATACCTCTTTCTGTTTTCCTCAGGTTGTGCAAGATGGTCTTATAGAAAGGAGCCTTTCATTTCAATAAATTGAGTTGATCTTAGGGTTGCTAGTCTCCAGGTGGTGGAGCCTGGAGTACAATTCACCTGGAGGAAGCAGCAGCTTCAGAGAGTAGACTCTATGACATCGTGTTCCTGCTGAACTCCTTCCCCAGCGTCATCCTCAAATCTCCAGGAATTTCCAAAGATGGAGTTGGCAACTTTATTTGATCTAGTTGATATATGGTGATTTTTAGACTATTTCACTGGAATACACAGTCATTGGTTTTAGATGGCTGTGAGCAGTGACCTATATAATGGTTCTAGTTTTAATTGCATGAATTATTTATGTAAATCAGGTTAGCCGTGGGTGAAGAAAAGCAGTAGAAAAGTATTTAATAAATAGATAAGAGTAATGAGAGACTAATATCACAGCATTTCTCTTATTTGGCAGCTATGATTTCTTTAGCAGGAGTTCTGAGGAGCAGTTTTTATGTCTCAACAGTTGGTATACATTATCTAAGCATAATCTCTCTTAACCGAAGTTATAGTCTAAGGGTATTTTAGCCATCCTCACTTGTTTTAAACAGATCCCACCCATAAATGTGTTTGAGAGAGAGTTTCAGGGGAGAGCTGTAATGAAATTCTGCAAAGGGAGAGTGAATTGAGATATTAAGGGTGGAAGGAATTAAAAGGAGACTGGGAAAGAGAAGGACATACTTTGCCTGGTGTTGGAAAAAAGGAGTGATGTTCCAGTAGTCTGATGTCTGATGGACAGCTTTGTGAGAGGGAGAAAAACCAACATGGTGGGGGGTGGGGGACACAAGCAAGATAAAGAACGATGTGCTAACCAGTTTGAAACTCGTCTTTTTGTATATTTGTTCTAGCCATGTGATTGCAGGGTTAGAATTACCACATCTCTACTTAATCTATGGAACATGCTTTCTTCATCATTTGGGTGTATTCCCTTGGTGTACCTTCTAAAGCTGGAAGCATACAGTAATATATTTAACAAGAACTTATTTTTGAAGGTCTCTTGTAAGAGGATGTTGTTTATTCTAGCTCATGCTTATTTTTCTAGCTAATTTCTGGTGTGTGTGTGTTTTACTACTGAGGATTAATTTTACAAATGCTTGCTTATTATTTACTTATTTATTTATTTATTTGATTTATACCCTGGTCACCCACCAAGGAAGGCTCAGGGGCGGCTTACATAAAATTCCACAAAGAAGAAGAAGAGGAGGAGGAGGAGGAGGAGGAGGAGGAGGAGGAGGAGGAGGAGGAGGAGGAGGAGATTGGATTTATACCCCGCCCTTCACTACCCAAAGGAGTCAGAGTGGCTTATAATTTCCTTTCTCTTCCCCTCCCCACAACAGACACCCTGTGAGGTAGGTGGGGCTGAGAGAGCACTGACAGAAACTGCTCATTTTCAAGAACAGTTGTGCCAGAACTATGGCTTGCCCAAGGACATCCAGCAGGTGCAAGTGATGCCTCAACTCCAAACCCAGTTCTCCCAGACTAGAGTCCGCACATTTAACTACTACACCAAACTGGCTGTACCATTAAACCAAACATAAAACTATCCTACATAATTCATAAATCAGTTCTCATTGATCTCATAAAGTGCTTGAACAGTAGATCTCAAATTAAAGTGCTACTTAGGTGACAACAACAGTCATGTTGGCATTTTCAAACCAGCTCAGCTTATTCAAGTTCATTGGGTGGTGAGAACACTCTGTAGGTGGTAAGGCTAGGGCACAGGGTCACCCCTCAGGAGTTTGAGGTGGCTCCATGATTGAAGGCCTGGTGGAAGAGCTCTGTCTTGCAGGCCCAGTGGAACTTATTTACTTTTTTTTGGGGGGGGGGGTAATTCTTGAAATCACTACATACTTCCTTAGTCTGAGCGGATACACCATCTCCTAAATTCTTAAACAGCATCCCTGATTTAGGTTCAAAATGAGGCTTTTCTCCAGTCTACCCAGTATCTTATGGCTCTGGGCCGTGGGGGTTGGGTTTAGGGTGATCTTTGATCCTTCGGAGCAAGATTTAGGAATGTAACAGCTTCCTATTTCCTCCTTGGTTGAAATTTATATGCAAATTCTGTAAGGCAGAAGAGCTCTATCTTCTTTTCTGTCACTCAGTATTACTGTACGGGCTACTATTTTTTAAAAAAGCAAATGAACAGACGGCAGTAATTTGTGTCCTGTGGGCACCTCCATTTTGTATGAAATTTCACGAGTACAGTTGGATATTATTCAATTTTTGCAAAACGGATGTTCACAATTGGATTTATCTTGCTCACAGTGCCAATTCTGTCTCAATGAAGCACCCCACACCAGTTGTTTCATCTGATTTGAACAGATGGAAATAAGGTTGGTTGATAGTCTTAAATAAATAAAACTGATCATTTGAGAATATGCTGGCAAATAGTGTGGGTTATATGAGGCTTGGAACACTTGGGATTCCATGACCCTCTCAAACTATGTATGCCTGTGTTTGTCTGGGAGGTTATATGGTAACAGTATCAGACTAGCCAGTCAGGGCTAGTTTATTTAGTTTGTGAACAAATTATGCTTTGCTCCTTTGGTTAGAAAGACAAAACTGTGTAAAAATGTAACGTGATAGTTTGCCATGCTACATATGTGCTCTATTGTGGAATTTGTTGTATGTAAATATAAAAAGCTACTTGTGTCAACTATCTAATTTACATCTGAGATAAACATAACAATCTTGTGGGGAGCGGTACAGAAATGTTTCCCCAGAAATTCATTGTGAAAATGTTCACTTCTCCCAGTCCGTTTGGTACCGTTGTACACATATACAGGTTGCCAACCTCCAGATGGGACCTGGAGATCCCTGGAATACCAACTGATCTCCAAACTGCAGAGATCAGGTCCCCTGAAGAAAATGGCTGCTTTAAGTGGACTCAATGGCATTATACCCTGCCCTCGCAAGGTTCCACCCATAAGTCTCCAGGGATTTTCCAAGCCAGAGATGGCAATGCTAACATACACACAGCTGTTTCTTGGGTACATCCCCACCCATGGTTACTGCTTCTGTATCCTTGCTGAATAAGTCACAAGAAGAATCTGATGACATCACTATGTTACAGAAGCAGTCACATTTGAGAAAGATGCAGCTGTGTATCTTTGGGTATTGGGCTATCAATGCATTACAGCAATCACACATGATATAATCAATCTGGAAATTATTGCTGTATAGGGTTGCCAGGTCCTTCCTGGCAACCATCAGGGGATGGAGAGGGAACTTACCAGGAGCAGCAGGGAGGCCCTTCCAACTACAATGAAATGTCTTATGTCACTGCCCATGTGACCTGGAGGTGACACTATCACTTTTGGGAAGCTGGGGCAACACTCTGGTATTTGGGCAAAAACCCTATGGTAAATTTGGTTTCTACCATAGGGTTTTTGCTCAAATACCGGAGCAGTGCCCTGACATCACAGAAATGATAGCGTCTATACTGGGTTATGTGGGCAGTCACATAGAAACATCACAGCATGTGGGAGGATTTGTCCTCTTTTGGGGGGTCATTTTCTCCCACCAGCCAGCTGATTGGTGGTGGGGAGGTGGGGCCTGGCAGCCGGGGACCCCCATCTCCACAGGGGTCTGGCAAGCCTATTGCTGTAACACAACAATAGTGTAATAGCTAATGGTGCACGGATGCAGGTAGAGACAGAAAGCGCACATGAGAAAGACCAATGTAAATCAGTAGGCTTACAGTTTTGTCAGTATTTGTGGAATATGTAATTAAAAAATATTTATAAACTGGCCTTTTCTTAAACATTGTGAAAGAGGAGGTATTTTTAATACTGCAGCAGTAGCACCTTACGAAAGAATGTATGCATTTATGACTCCACCTTAATTATTAAGCCACCAATGGAAATTGAGAGTTGTTTATATGGATGTTGTCTGAATTTATTTTTAGCAATCTTGTTGTGAAGCTCCACCCCTCAAGATGGTCTCCCTGCCATCTGGCTACCAAAGAGGGTTCTTAGCCCACTGGCCTCAGAATTGGGGAGGAGAGGGGGTTCCAGCATCAGGTCCTCTTCCTTCCCTGGACTGGCTTTCCTGGCTCTCTTGGCACTGGCACTCACTCATCTGAGCTCAGTCTGTTGCTTCTGCCCTGGCTAGCAGTGGTGCCTTCTCTTTGATAGGGTTTCCTGGGCCCACTCTCACCTGTCCTACTGCTAATCTCCTTCCACCTGTTCCATCTGGGAAGCCTTTCCTGCCTCTTTCCCTTGCTGCCTGTCTCCCTGCTCTGCTCTTTCCCCTTGCTGCTCAGGGCTTTCTCTTTATTTATTTATAATCAACATGTTATTGAATTCATGAATAACAAATAAAACAACATAAAGGTTAGTAGTTAGCATCCAATAATAATAAGCTCATGGGTTCCATATATCTTTTAAGTATTGAGATGGTGGGGGAAAATATAATAAGAATCCTCGATCCAAGTCTCCTATGAACTACAATAAGCTAGCAAATTACAGTGTTGTCACTAAAAAGATGAAATGATTTTTCAGTAAATAGTAAAGCTGTGTACATGTTTCAGCCATAAGAGCCTTTTACAAATGACCAGTGATTTAAAAATGGATGAAAGAATTTAGAGATGTGATGTCTGGAATTACATTATGTGTTGACATATACTCTAGAGCAGAATTCCATTTCTCAGTGAAATCTGAACATCTAGAAAAGAGTTCATATTGTAATAATCGATTGGTAATCTTTCCCATCATGTAAATATTCCAGATTGTATCAAACCACAATGCCTCTTAAACTCTCCCATTCTGGCCTTCCCCAAGTCCAAGCTCAGCCTTGTCTTCTGACCACGCCCCTCCTGCCTCTGCCTGGCTCCCTGCCTTATTCCCAGCTGCGCTGGAGCGATCTGCTTGGGTCCCAGCTACCTCCTTCTCTCAGCCTTCCTCGCATGGGCAAGTCAGGGCCACAGCTGACCTCAGCTTGGGCAGCCGGGTCAGGGTTGAGTCAGGACTCAGCATGATCTCCTAACGCTCTCAACAGATCTTTAAGAAAAATCATATAGCTCTTTTCAAAACATGAAGTTGAGTTATATGTAATGGGCAAGCTATTCACATCTTGTGATAAATTTGTGATCCATATAGGTTTACATGCTAAGCCTTTGTGGATATTTCTCCCTAAAGCTATAACAGTCATATGATTCAGAACTTTGAAAGCAATTTGTTTGATCCTTAAAAGCACCTGAAATTAGGGAGAAGCATTCAAGAGGCCAAGCAGCATTTAGAAAGTTTGCAAACTTTACCTTTCATGCGAGAGTAAAGAGGGAGAACAAATAATGTTTATTTTCTCCACCAAACTGAACCCGCTGATACTTCCTTTATACTCTTTGGCAACCTGCCCATAAAAAGCTCATTCTTCATTCCTAACATATAAAAATCTGCTCAGGAAGCAAACAACACTTCTGGCAGCTGGGAGTTGCAATAACATTCTACTTCAAACTGCTTGTTTCAATCAAAGCACTAACTTTCCTAAAGTCAATTGTGTCTTCAATCATGCTTGGTTGAAGGAGGCTGGGATTGTTTTGAATTTAACACTTTTCCATAAAATAATGGAACCTCTGATGTTACTTTCCTCTCTTTATTAGATCTCAGGCCGTATCAGTATCAAAGTCATTTCTGGTCAAGAAAGGACTTGATTTCCCCCTCCTCCTTGTTGACTTTATGATGACATTTAGGGCAGCTTCTGATGCATCTTCAACCTTGGCAAAATAGCAATAGCACGGTGTGTCATATAACCTGTGTCCTAGGTAATGTGCATTCAAATGTACAGTGTCCACTTGTGGACTTCTGTGGATCATTCCCATTTCCATCATCCAGACATCCATTAAGTCCCTCGAACCACCTTCAGATTTTATTTAGTGCTAATAGAGCTCTCTCCCTATATTTGGGCTAATAACTACAAGCTTCCTCTATAAATTTTAAAAACAAATCTTTTTCTTTTCTTTTCTTTTTTTTAGAATTGTAAAGCAGGATGTTATGTTACAGCACACTTGTATATTTCCAGCTCCATTTGGGAATCCTAGTTGGGGGCAGCTGGCAGTCACATTAATCAACTGCATGATGCTTCCATGTAGATGATTAGATAGTTGGACTACAGTCAGCTCTGGGACATTGTCCTGTAGGTTACTAAAGTTAATAAACTGTGAGCCATTTCAGCCATCAGAAAAGAAAGACTTTTTTTTTCAATTGAGACCAAGTAAGAATGTATAGTATTGAAAATCTAAGGAAGTGATGACTGCCTGGTCTAATGAATGCCAGCTGTGGAGGCTTAAAAGTAGGACATCAGTTCACAATTAATAGTTCTCAGTTCACAATTAATAACTTTGAGGTTAAGGTGCCCAATTCAGATTAAACACAAGCAGGGCTTTTTTGTAGAAAAAGCCCAGCAGGAACTCATTAGCATAATAGGCCACACCCAACAGCAGAAACCTATTAGAATAATAGGCCACACCCCTGACAGTGCAGCTCATGAACATATTAGGCCACAACCCCATGTTACCAGAAGTATGGTCATCCAGCCACACCCACCTTTTGCTTCTTATTCCATTTACCTTGTTTGTTGTCAAAACCCAGGGCTTCTTTTTTTGTAGCAGGAACTCCTTTGCATGTTAGGCCACACTTCCCTAATGTAGCCAATCCTAATGAGTTTCTGCTGTTGGATGTGTCCTGTTATGCTAGTGAGTTCCTGATGGGCGTGGCCAACTTGGGAGCCAGCCGGAACTCCATTCCTGTGCGTTCCTGCCCAAAAATAGCCCTGAAAACAAGTATTGCAATCCAAGAAAATTCATATTAAGATTCCCTTACTTACAAACTTCATCATCAACATCATTCATCTACTCCCTGTGTCTAAGAACGGTGACCCAGAATGATAATCTTAGCTCACTCTACATAGGTTCAAGTTGAAATTAATTTACTTCCTAAATTTTCCCCTGCAAATGTTGTTTTCCAGAGTCTCTCTGAATACTTTTGAGACAGCCTCTGAATATTTGATCTCTATTTGACATTTGTGATATATTATTTCCGTGTTTGTATGTGATAGTTTAAATACCAAGGTATTTCATACATAACAATATTAAATGATTGGCATGTGATTCTGTTTTGTATTTGATAGCTGTCATTTGTTATCTGACAGCATTTGCTAGCTGACCATGATGTGACATGTGTTTAGTGTTTACCATTTTAAGAGAGTTCATATCTGGTGCTCAGCTGAACCATCAAGAGATTCTAACAGGTCTAAAACTCTCAAACTCTGGATGCTGAGGTAAAATTTCAGATTCAGAAATTCAGGTTTTGAATGTGAAATTCCACATTCAAAATTAGAATAGCACAACTGGACATCTCAGCAAATACCAAATATTATGAATACTTGCTGTGTCTTTTGTTTCTTGTTCCCTTTCCCACACATCAACAGCTGGAAGTCTTACAGTGTCTGTGAGGTGGGGGTACCACTAGGGTTTCTCCACTTACTAATATAGGTGTAAATGAGATTTAGAGAGTGGCTTTTCTGGTGACGGAATGATTTGGGACTGTGGCTGAGATGCTGGGCAACAATTCCTCAGAGTCTTCTGTAGGCCCATTATAGGCAATTTGGGGGTCACTCACAGTTCCTTTTATAAGCTTGTGGCGATCACAAACAGGATGACATCCACCACTAAAATGCAGATCATGTTGAGGAACCAGTTGTATATGAACCTGTTCATACATTCTGGAATGGACAGATAGCTACCATAATTTGAATAGCTGTAATAACTAGGATGGGGATGCAGTGTTCATGGTGAATTCCATAAACATTTGAATCATTCCTATGTTCTTCTCCAGGCACATGAATCACTTCAGTAGGATTTTTAGGATAAGTTTGCTTGAAAGAGAGAATTTGGAGATATATTTGCTCATAATAATATCCAAGTATTAGGAATGCTATACACATTGTGAAGTTGTTGCTAAGGCCAGAGCAACAGCCATCTCTACCAGATTCCAACTAGCTGTGAATATGACTAAATCTGAAAATGTGTCATTCAAAATGTGTCATTTGAAACTGTCTTTGCCTGTAGGAATAAGCTAATGGCTTTGGCTCTCATTCTACATGATGATGTGACTCGCAGGAAGCTTAAGACAGAAAGATCTAGATTCAGAACCTGATGAACCTCAGTTTAATCTCCACAGGAAATCCCTGGAGATATGGACTACAAATCTCTGGTATTCTGCTTTAATTCTTAGAACTGTAACAACTGACAACAAAAGCTTATTTCTGAGGAAAATCAAAAATGCTTCCATAAGGCTACTGAAATTTCTCAGATGAGCTCTAAGAACTCCTAATTTGACTTAATTTTTTTGATGTTTGAGAATACCATTTCATATGCTTACATTGGTATATTATCTTTGCTTTAATCTACATATAGTATTGTGGCTTTTTAAACACATAAGTAAAAGTTTCCCTTGCTCAAAAACTAGTTGAATCTGACTCTAGGGTGTAGTGCTCATCTCCATTTCCAAGCCAAAGAGCCAGAGCTTTCCGAAGATGTTTCCATGGTCATGTGGCCAGCATGACTAAACACCTTCCCACCGAAGAGGTACCTATTTATCTACTTGCAATTTCTTGCTTTCAGACTGCTAGTTTGGCAGGAGCTGGGGCCAGAGACAGGAGCTCACTCAGCCACATGGCACTAGGGTCTCAAACTGCTGAACTACAGACCTTTCGGTCTGCAGCTCAGCGTCTGAGCCACCGCGGCCCACTATTAACACATACAAAGGACCAAATATCAGAAATGAAGGCAAAGAATGAGATGGTGCTCTGCATTTGATGGAGATAGGGCAGCATCAACCATTCTACAAATCCTCGACTAATTTGTTGGCTTGATAACTAGAACCTCCAGTGTATACCTAGTTACCATATTGATACATTGCTTGTTAATGTCTTCTAACAGAAATGAAACAGAAGGAGCAGTGCTGGAAGTACTGACTGAGTGGGCTGTTGGTCTGCCCCTCATATGAAGGTCATGCACTATGTTCCAAAAAAAAGCACCTTGTTAAATGTCAGACACTAGTGCTGCTAATTGCTTACCTTGTTCAACTGGGAGTGTCCTGGACTGTACACTAATAATCCTGCAAATACCTTGACATGCAATTGTGGTAAACAAAGTTCAAATTTTGAAAGCGGGGAAAAATTGCCTGTTTCTGCACTTGCCCACTTCAGACTGAGCTATGTATAGCATTTCTGGCTCCTTTGCTTCCTTTCCCCACAACAGGCACCTTGTGGGGTAGGTGGGGCTGAGTGAATTGTGGAGGAGTAGGGAATCAAACCTGGTTCACCAGATCAGAGTCCACTGCACTTAACCACTATATCATGCTGGTTCTCTTATACACACACACACATATTATGTGGTGTGTGTGTATATAAAGTCAATGGATTTAGAGGATATAATTCTTCTCTGAATTGCAGTCAGTCACCCTTATTTTTTTGGATGCTGACAATGGGTCTCAAATATGATACCCTTCTTATGCCACCATACTTTTTGTAAAGGTAACAAATAAGTTTCTATCCTTTGTGGGTATTCTGAGAAACTTGTAAGTAACCAGAGGGGAGTCCCAATCATCCCCTTCTGTGTCCCAAAAAATTGTTTGAAAACTTGAAACATGAAAGTTTAACAGATGCTACAAAGTTATGAAGATGCATGCAAAAATAGCCATATCCGATTTGATTAATTTATTCAAATTGCAACATTTTAATTTCCTGGTCCTTATTTCTGTAATTTGTTTAGCACAAAAATTATACTTGGATTGAAGGTAGTGACTACAGGTGCACCAGCACCTATGCCCTAGATATCATAGGGCAGAATTATGTGTTGGAAAGGAAGACCCATGTCTTCCTTTTAGTTAGTGTGTGAAGTGATCCAGTACCTATCATTTTGTGTGGGTGCGGTCAGACGGCGTGCTGGGTGCGGTATAAATTGCTCCGGTCCAATGCGTTGGGTTTTTTTTAACCTGGAGAATTGCAATCACACTCATCTCCTTGTTCTGCATCGCTATGCAGCCACATCGCTCCCCACTGTCCACATGCAGGAGTGTGCATCAGTGTGTTTTTTCCCTCTCAGTTTGGGCATGTGCACAGGTGGCCATCTGTAGAATTAAAATTTTCACATGTGCACAGAAGAGTGATTTCCACTTAAACCCAACCCACTTCCCTTTAAACTTTAAAGGAACACCTCCCTTTAAACTTTTACCCTGAAACTGGCCTCTGTGAGATCCCAAACTCATCTAACCAACAAAACTAGGCACCTTTTAAAAATTGTTTTTAATAACATGGGAGCAGAGATCCACCTGTGTGCATACCGCTGACGCTAAAATAAAATGGCGGGTGAAGAGCAGAAGCCTCGGGCTTCCGAGCGGAAGTGGCTCGACACCACAGGAGCAAACAGACATCAGAAAAGTGCAGCTAGAACTGGAGAATCAGGAAAACACCACTTGGGAACCTGGTAAAAAAATACTCCGTTTTAAAGGGGGGTTGAGCTGGAAAGCGATGGTTGGGGACGGTGCGCAAATGTTGGGTGTGTGAACGTGGATATAAAATCCGTTACTGAAGCGTGCCAAAAGCAGACTAAATGGCCCATCTGAATGCACCCTGTGTGTTCTGTTCTTTCAGCTGATTCTGAACTATGTCTGCAAATCTGTTAGTGTCACTAATCTTCAGTGTAACCATGATTATTTGGTGTCCAGACAAATACTGACTTTTCTTTGCTATTCATGATGTTGTTGACTGACCAGGCACATATTAATAGTCTGTGCATTAATAGTCTGCATATGAAGGAGACAGATACTGAAAGTTATTTCCACCAAGAACTATTATCCCAGTTAGGCATGCCAGCCTTTATGTGGGACCTGGGAATCCCCCAGAATGACAGTTTATCTCCAGACTACCATGGTGGGAGCCACAGTGAGTCTGCTCCTTCCTTCTCCATCCATTGGGAACAAGGCTCTTTTTCCGGTCTGTTTTTGCCTCCCTATCTGCCTCTTTCCAGTGGCTTCTTCCCATACCTGCTGAAGTGTTGTTTGAATGCAGGAAGCTTCCCTATGGCTTCCTCACCAACCTGCTATGAGGGAGCTCAATAGTTGAATCTGAAGGGATGATGCCATTCGCCCGTGTGGTTCTAGCATTCAAAAAGCCATGGAAAGAAAACACCATGAAGTGGTTCCCACTCGAGTGATCTTATATATGATTCAATCCTCTGCATAATTCTGCTTTGCTACACCCTAAGCAGCTGTCAGTGTAAAAGTGCAAGGCTAACTTGAGTTACGCCCTTCTCAGCCCATTGACTAGAATGGTATAACTCTGGTGGTGTGGTAAAACTCCCACAATTTATGGAATACAGTTTTGTCTGCTATATTGTCCTGAAGAGATTTGTAGCTGCAGGGGACAGGGGGAGCAACTTGTGAGCTCTTAAAAGATTGCCGTATTGTTTGGCTAAACAGCGAGGCCTACATAAATAAAGTTTTCTTTATAGTGCAGAGAAATGAAAAACCCCACCTTGCAAATAGCAGCTTATTGAAAAATTGCATCTAGGGTTCCATTTATTAGAATGAAGCCATTCTGTGATAAATGCTTTTATAAACGGATTTTATTTTTGTGCAGGAAGGGAAGATGAAGCCAGTCTTCTCTAGTCTTAAAGGAGTCCCTATGATTCAGGGATATGTTAGGGGAAATTTACTTGCTTGCTCTTCATTTCATTTCCTCATTTGGCCAGGAAAGGTCAGGGTACAACTCAAGGGGCTGGTGTTGACCTTCAGAGCCCTATATATTTGGGATCAGTATACCTGAAGGACAGTCTAATCCCCTGTGAACCTCCGGTCATATTTGGAGGTCCTGCTTTGGATTCCTGCATTCTGAGATTAGGCAAGTGGCAACCTGGTAGAGGGACTTCCTGGTCAGGGCACCAAAGCTCTGGAATTCTCTCCCCAGGGAGAGTCACCTGTCCTCTTCTGTTGCCATCTTACATCAGTGGATGAAGAGGGGTTTTTGGTTCCATTTGGCATTCCCTCAGTGATCCCTCCTTCCCAACCAATGTTTTAAGCACAGTTTTTATGTCTTTTTTACATGCTTCAACTGTTTTGCATGTTTTTTAATTGTTTGAATGCTATGTGTTTGGGAAGAGGATTTTAGATGGTTTTAAAAAAGTCATTTTGCCATGTATGTTTTTTTTTTTTAATTGTAAGCCATCTTGATGGCCCTTGTAAGGGTGGAATGGCAAGGTACAAGTTCTGTACATAAATACATAATTAAAAATAAATAAATCAACACTTGAAAGCATGTTTTACAGCAGTTACCTTGTTCTACCATCAAGCTCAGTGGGGCACCAACTCTGGGTTGGAAAATTCCTGGAGATTTTGGGGGTGGATCCTGGGGAGAGTAGGTTTTGGGCAAGGGAAGGGCCACATCAGGCTATAATACCAGAGAGCCCATGCTCTACACTAGCCATATTCTTCTGGGGAAATCTCTGTAGTCTGGAGATCATTTGTAATACCAGGAGATCTCCATGCCCACATGGACAATGGCAACCCTACAGCCCAGGAATGGTAAGAGGGGGAAAGCAGTAGCAACAGGCAGGTGGAGCTGTAGATGTCCCTGTTGGCCAGACTTCCCAGGAGCCCACCTCCACCTGGTGTGGAGCAAAAATACCAGAGGAATTCACCCGGGGCAAAACAGGACAAATGGGCAGCAGAGAGCTGGGCCATGGCATTGCAACCGGCATCACTGTTGCAGGCCATGACAGAGCCCAGCCTCGGGAACAAGACAGTGGCAGCAACTGAGGATGTGACCCCAGAAGCAACGAACAGTAGCTCATCGGATGCTCCCTGCTGCCAGGCTGGAACAGCTGATGGTGGGGTGGGCACGGAAGACACTCAGGGGTAGGTCATGGGAGTGGCACCCGAGACTGAGCCAACAGTCTCTGAGCCAACCCCCACAGTGCCAGGAGGAAGAACAGGGGAGGTGGCCATTCACCAGGGAAGGGGGCAGGGTCAACAGGTGGAGAGATGAAATAAAGTGGGCTCCTGCTGAGAGGATGTAGAGGAGAACTGCTGAGTCCAGGTCACAGAGGGGGCCAGATAGCTGAGAGGAGTAGGAGTAGAGTGAAATAAACCCCCTCCCTTCTCTTTCTGAGGCCTTGAGGGAGCCTTTTTGGAGTTGAGGCATCACAGCATAGGGTGGCAAACCCCCCAGGTGGTAGGCAGGGCATGACACAGCCATAGCCATTTGTTCACCTCTATTAGTTACTTGAGGAAAGGAATTTATTTATTCTTCTGCGACCAGTATAACATGGGATGAAACCCTCAACCATGTTCAAATTACTTTTCACAATTGTCAAACATTGCTTGAAGAGTTGCTTGATGGCTGACCCAAGGTATGGTTATTCTATACTTTGAAGTGCATGGCCACCATGATATTAAATAAAAATGCTATGGCATGCCAGTGGGATGTTAGTTGCTGTGTCAATCCATATGATTTTGTGCTGTCATAACGTGTCACTAAACTGGGTTTCCCACATATCAGCTAATTGAAAGCGCAGAGCCATGTGCTTATGCTTAATGGCATATTGCATCACCACACAATGTCAAGTTTCACATGTCTTGCCTTACTGACTGTGTAGTCTCATGTGATTCAATTTACCAGAAGCAATTAGTGTTTGGAAGGCAGTATTGTGTGAGAAAAAGCCATTCTCCATGGGGCTTATGATGTCAGTGGAGGGTGACCTAGTGCATTGTGCAAAGTGCTGTACTGAATAATGTGGTAAAAAACATTCAAACAAAAAAACATTTTAATAAGGGAGCATTAAATCTCCTTTTCCAAAAAAGAGAGAATTTTTCAGGCCACAATGTGAACATGTTTTGAACAGCAGCTGTCTGAGTCAAGAATAGGGTAATACTAACGTATGGATCAGTTCTTCAGGTAGATATGTGCTAAGCAAGTCAGTACAGTGTGTATGTGCAAACCTGGATGTTTGAGGGTATCACAGACCCTATTATTGCTCAGTTTTGGCTTGCTGAATTCCATGTGCCTCTAAAAGCTGACCACTCAGAAGTCATGTAACTAGTTAGTGTGCCAGAGTCTTCTTCACTCTAAGAATTAGCTAGATAAATTGGTCTATCTTCCAAAAACATACGAGTACTACTAACACAGAGAACAGTCATCCACTTTAGACTCCTAATGTAAAACTGAAAAACAAAAGCCACACGATACCTTTTATTGTGTGTGTGTGTGTGTGTGTAAAGTGCTGTCAAGTCACAGCCACTTATGGTGACCCCAGTAAGGAGCTCTTGAGGCAAGTGAGAAGCAGAGGGGGGTTGCCATTGCCTTCCTTTGCACAGTCTTCCTTGGTGGTTTCCCATCCAAGTGCTGACCCTGCTTAGTTTCCAAGATCTGATGAGACTGGGCTATGCCATGTGGCCTTTCCTCCCAATACCTTTTTATTAGAACCAATCAAAATGATACAAAATGGTGTGCAAGCTTTCAAGTTCTCCAGGCCTCTTTGTTGGGCTGGATGTTACAAACAAAAGAAAACTCTGATGAAGAGTTCTGGAGAACTCAAAAGGTTGCTCACTGTTTTGTGTCAGTTTTGCTTTTTAGGGTTGCCAACCCCCCTGTTTTGGCAGGGGTTTCCTGATTTGGAGGGGAGAAGCCTCGCCTCCAAGAGTGACCACCAGGCCTCCTCCCCACCTCTTCCCAACAGTGTTTAAAGACATCCTTTAAATAGTGCTGGGGAGAGGCGAGGTCACATGCCTGCACTCCAAGCCCCAAATTCGGAGCTCCAGAGTGCAGGTATGCATGGCCTCCCCCACCTCTCCCCAACAGCATTTAAAGGATGTCTTTAAATGCTGCTGGGGAGATGTGGGGGCCATATGCCTGCACTCCAAGCCCCACATTCAGAGCTGAGAGTGCAGGCGTGCATGGCCTCCCCACCACCTCTCCACAACAGTGTTTAAAGGATGTCTTTAAATGCTACCAGGGAGACGTGGGGGCCACATGCCTGCACTCCGAGCACCAAATTTGGAGCTTGGAGTGCAGGTGCATGCGGCCTCTCCCCACCTCTCCCCAACAGCATTTAAAGGATGTCTTTAAACACTGCTAGGGAGAGGCGGGGGCCTCCACTCCCCAACATGATGTCACTTCTGTGTGATGTCATCATGCTGGGGACTCCGCACCCCCTCCAGTAAGCCCCCCAAGTCCCCCGCTGGGGATTTTGAGGGACCTGGCAACCCTATTGTTCATAAACTTATTAAATGATTCTTGTGTTTGGATTTTGGTTTCAACCAACATGGCTACTTGCCTTCTTGGTGCTGCAGTAAATATCTGGAATGTGTAACTGTTATCTCCCCATTAATCATGTAATTTAGCTCATGAAATTGAAAAGGTCATATGCCTTAGTATTGGTTATATTGTGATTTTAAAGGCACGTTCACTTAACAATATGACAAAAGGAAAGCTAATGCTCTGTGTGAGAAGGAAAGACCATTAGTAATATCACCACCTTTTTTTTGTAGTCATAGTTGGAGCAGGACCCAAACTAATCTGGAAAATAATAGTACACAACTGTGTCCTAGAATCTCAGATCTGTAATTTAAAAATTAGCCTACACTCACTAATCAACTAAAGCTTTAACTGGTTAATCAGCTCAACCCTTCAAGCAGTTCAGACTTGTAATCTTAATATGTACACAGTCATTCAGGTTGCCAACCTCCAGGCGGCACCTGGATATTTCCTGCTATTACAATTATTTTCCTTACAATCAAGATCTGCTCCCCTGGAGAAAATGGCTGCTCTGGAGGATGGCCTCTATGGCATTATACCCTGCCGAGGTCCCTCCCCTCCCCAAATCCCTACCTTCCCCAAGCTCCATCCCCCCCCCCAAATGTCCAGATATTTTCCAACCCAGAGCTGGCAATCCTAATAATCATTGATGAGATTAGTATACTGTCAGCTTCGACACTCACAGCCATTCTTGCTCAGTCTGCCTACAAGGAATGTTTCCATTATTTCCTTTGGTTCCACATCTCTTATAATAATGTAGCTTTTGCTTTAGGTATATAATTAACTTAAAAATCCCACTTTGCACAGTGTTCCCTGTTTATGAGTCAAGCAGGTATAGTGCAGTAAAACATTTCTGGATCCTGTGCTATGTTTGCCTTTCCAACTCATACTGTGCAATGAAATTAATTATGGAGCCATTAAACATGCCATCCAGTAGTGTTGACTGCAGTGTTCCGGGAAAGCCTTTGATCCTACCTCAGGCATTGCGGCTGTTTGTAATGTGAAACTCCTCATATGGTTAGTTATGACATCCTGGTCAGAAGTTAATTGGTATTCCCAACCTTCCTTGCTTGCTTATCTGCTTCAATAAAATTATTCATCATTTTGCCCCTCCTCTTGAGTAAAGAACATAATGTTATAATACTCATCCCATTAATTATGATCCATCTCTTTAATCTTTGCTCACACTGAGGTAAAATGTAATCATTCTTTATCTCCAACTGCAGTAGAACCAGAATCTGTCAGGGTAGCACTGTACTGATTAACCCAATCAGATCTTCACAGTACACTTTTAAAGTCCTGCCTTCTGTTTAGTGTTTTATTTCCGTTACCTCTGAACATTTATTTGAGCTTTGACCACTGTAGCAATAACAGTGTAGCACCTTCCTTATGTGGAAAGGCTGAAGAGTCTGGGACTTTTTATTTTAGAAAAGAGAATGACTAAGGGGGGTTATAGATCAAGATGGGCAGCCGTGTTAGTCTGTCTGTAGCAGCAGAAAAGAGTATGAATCCAGTAGCACCTTAAAGTAGCACCTTAAAGTTTGCTACTGGACTCTTACTCTTTTCTGCTCCTAAGGGGGGCGTTGATAGAGGTTTATAAACTTATGCATGGGGTGGAAAGAGTTGATAAAGGGAATTTTTTCTCCCTCTACCAAAATACTAGAACTCGAGGGCATCCAATTAAACTGATGGGCAAGTAGGTTCAGGACAGACAAAAGGAAATACTGCTTTACACATGTGGGATTTGCTGCCAGAGGATGTAGTGATGGCCACAGGAATAAACAGCTTTAAAAGGGGATTAGATAGATTTGTGGAGGACAAGTCCTATCAGTGGCTACTAGCCATGGTGGCTGAGATGAACTTCCACATACAGAGGCACTAAGCCTCTGAATCCTAGAGCCAGGAGGCAACAGCGGGGGAAGACCTTGGACTCTATGCCCTGTTGTTGGCAATGGAATTGGTTGGCTACTGTGTGAGACAAGATGCTGGACTAGCTGGACTATTGGTCAGATCCAGAAGGGCTCTTCTTACATTCTTAACATTCTAGAATTCTCTGCTATTCTAGTTGGAAAATATAAATTTAAAGAAATAAAAGGAGAAGATCTTTCAATAATCTTGGACCTGGTTCGCAGTGAGGATATGAAAGTATTTCTGGGTTGTATCACTTCAGAATGCAGGTTTTATGGCCCTTGGGTTTTTTTGTTTTTTTTTTAAGCCTTTTCACATTTTAGTCTTACCTTCTCCCCCAGGTGGTTATTTTCTGTCTGAAGGACTTGGGTGGATGTCCTTATGGAAGACCATTTGGTCATGTGAGCAGTCTGAAGTAGTACACTTCAGACATTGATTTACTACCTCAGTAAATGATTTCAAGGAGTTATTATGTGGTCAAAAATATAGCAGTGAGAAGCCTCTACAAAGAATATGCAGTTTATCATAGGCTGATGGAAGATGGAGTTTGTTTTTTTGTTTGCTTTTAAGGGCCATGAAAGTGGTATAATAGACAGATCATGGATCCATACTGCTATTACTTCTATATGAGTTGATATGGCTGAGATTACATTTACTACCCAATTTCATCTAAAGGAGAAACAACCAAACTGTTTCTGAAAAACTGAAAGTTTTGGTAAGATGAGAAAATTTTCTCAAAGCATTTTGGACATTTTAAAATTGTCATCAGTTGTCTTAAAAGCTGTCTGTCTCCATTTTTTGGTCAGCAGCTGGAATGTCTGAAGTCTACTTCATGCTTGCTACAACTGTGTTTTCAATATGTAAATATTAGAAGGCTTGAAGGGAAACTGCACCCCTGCATACTAGTAATGCATGATGTGCACCAGGAACTTGAGGGCAACATTTATTCTCTAACACATGTCTACCATCTGCCCTTTAAAACATACAGAGATCACTGCAGGCAGATTTACTCAAGAATGTCTACTTCCATCTTAAGTGTATAGTGACCCTGAGTACATTATTAATGTAGAAAATATGATAACTTGAGTGGGTTTTTACGGGAGGAGGCAATTTCCTAATTTCTCCATAACACCATTTGTAATGTTATATTTCCCCCTTCATCTTTTCACACTGTTCAGGTACCTTTTTTTTCTTTTTCTTTTCTGCTTCAACACTGATTCACTATGTCATCCCCCCACACACACACACTAACGTCTTTCACAATCCTATTTCGGTTCTCATTACCTGACTAACTACAAGCTATTTCCAGCTGCTACTAAAATGTCATTGGGAAATTGTTGGTCAGAGATTATTTTCCTCCCAAATGGTACACTGGGATGGATAACAAGATAGACAGAGCATTAGTGTTTCTATCTTGAATGCAACATACAGTGCTTTTTCTTGATGAATATTTTTAAAAACGCCTTTAGCAAACCACCACCACCATTTAATGCATAGTTCCATCCACTTCATGTTTCAGATTGTATTAACTTTTCAGATTTCAATTAAAAAAAACACACGCTAAACTTTCAAAATAGACATTTTTGGGGGAAAAACCCTCTGATTTGCTTGCATTAATATTTTCATTTACTTGTATTGGGTTGGATCCAGACTAAACTGGCCCTTTCCACTGATTCCCCCCTCCCAGTGCAGGTCTCCTTCATGTCATTCCTCGAGGTGACTTATGTCCCAGGAGCGGCATTATGTGGTGATCAGTGGGATGGTGGGAGGCAGGCAAGTTACATTCTGGCATTACAAAATTTAGACTGGATCCAATCTATTGTGTCTGTTTCCCCCCCTTTATTTCTGTCATGTGAGTCTGTAAATTTCACACACACTGCTAAACTGCATGCAAACATGTCATATAGATGCTGTATGCCATCCCTACAATGGAATGACATCTCCGTTTGCAGAAGAGAGAGCGACAATTTCTGCCAGTTCCCCCAAACTTCCACTTAGCCTTCATGCTTTTCCTGATGGTCTGTGGACTTCCAGGAACAGAATGCTGAGAGGCTTTGAGGGTTGCAGCTAGGGTTGCCAACTTCCAGGTGGTGGCTGGAGATCTCCTGGGATTATAACCGATAGCCAGGTGACAAGGATCCATTCGCCTGGAGAAAATGCCTGCTTTGGAAGATGGACACTATGGCATTATAACCCACTGAAATCTCCCCTCCCCAAACCCTGCCCTCCTCAGGCTCCACCCCCCAAATCATCAAGTATTTTCCAACCTGGAGCTGGTAGCCCTAGCTGCAGAAGGAGTGGGAGGGGGGAGAAAAATTCCAGTCTGCAGATGAAGGACTGTGGTTTGCCTGCATGAACTAAATTCCAGATTCTATCCTTGGGAGTTAAAGGACTTTATCCAACTGAGGTTATACCAGCCTAAATTGTACTGGCAAAGCAATTCAAGAGTTCTGTGATATTACTTCCCAAAGCATTATATACTTCAGTTTCAAGCAACTGGTTTCCAATGCAGCATTAAGTGTAAGGAAACTTTCATTTCCTTCTATGTATGGAGAGGGCAACTTGAAATGAAAAAGCTAAAAATTCAGTTTAAAGACATGTATTGAATTCAGGTCAACCTATTGTTCGAAAAGCATCCATCTTTCTCTTTGCACCTAATCAAGGGTACTAAGGTTTCCGATATAGCACTGTGCGTTCTATTCGGGCAGCCATCAGGGGGACTTCTCCCCCACTATTATGGTGAGGATTGTATTTTGATCAAGGCAGCTACATGTTAGAATTGAAGTGATCAAGAAGACACTTGCTGAATTCCAGCATTCAGTGTGTCCATATGCCCTTGGAAATCAGTGGGCATTGAACTCTGTGTTGAATTGTGGACCTCATCTATCAAAATGTAGCATGGTTCCGGTAAGCTTTATTTTTTTCCTGTGTCATGGAAAAACCAAGAACTTTGCAGAGGTGGAAATCAATCAGACCCTCTCTGTAACCTCCATTTTTAGCATGACCAGGATTTTGTGCTATCATAAGGATAGATGGTACACTCTGAATTTACTCTGAAAAGCAGTATGAGTACCCCCCCCCCCCTTAGAACTGAGCCAAGGGCATGTATAGGTTGGGTGGGGAAGGAGAATCAAATCTCTTGCTTTCCCTCTTAAGAAGCTAATTTGTTTATTTGAATTATTGATATCTATCCCACTTTTTATCCCTCCAGTGAGACTTAAAGCAGCTTGAGATTTCAGTGAGACTGCAGATTTTTAAACATGCAGCCCCATTTTTTGACATGCAATCCCAGCTAGTGGATCAAACAGGGTAATACTATGCCTGTGTATATTAGGGATGCAGACAGATTTCTCATCCTTGCTGGGTCAAAAATGCCTGTTTTGGTTTGCATCTCTGTTATGTGAGTTGGATCGATGAGTCTTTTTCGTTCCTTCCCTTTTCTATTTCGTCATATGTCTCCCCATAAAATGTACATGCCATGTATGCCAATAATGTCTAAATTACATTCCCTGGGTATGCAAATTGAGTATACATTGCATATAAACAAATCATCAGCACTAGCAGGGAAAAGGAGAAGGCTGAAATCATTTGCAGTGACAAGATATGGACAGACACAGTTCAGGAAAGGTACCTGTCTTAGTCTGCTGCAGCCAATATACCAAAGAATCTTTGGGCATCTTCAAGACAAATGAATGTGTTGTAGCCTTTCCCTGCTCATTTCATCAGGTGTACTGAGATGAATAGTGTTTCCAGCTCTGGGCTGGGAAATTCCTGGAGTTTTTTTTTTTGGGGGGAGGGGGTCTGGGGCAGGTTGGGTTTGGGGAAGGGAGGGGAAAGAGCTCAGTGGGATACAATGCCATAGAGTTCACCCTCCAAAGCAGCCATTTTCTCCAGGGGGACTGATCCCTGTTGTCTGAAGATCCATTGTAATTCCGGGAGATTTCTAGGCATCTCCTGGAGGTTGGCAACACTAGGAAGCATGCAACAGATGAGGTTCTCAGTCCCCTGCTTGCATTGCAATACTAGCTCAGGATTGGACCGTGGGAGTGATTGCAAGGGAAAATTAAGCATGGAAGGGATCCTTCAGATTTAAATTCCTTACAGTCCTCAGTCACAGGAGTGCTTTCATGCTTGCCAGATCAAATGTTCTGCTGACTGCGGAACTGAGACCACACTTTGCTAAAAATGCCATTTCAGATTGTTTTCATGGTTGTGTGTCTGGTGCAATAGGAACTATAGATAACCTTATACTAGGGTTGCCAGGTGTCCCTCCTGTCAGTCTTTCTAAAACTGGAAATAAGGCCAGTGAAGAGAAACCATTCCAGGAAAGGGAGTTGCAGGGAAGAATTGGTGGCCCAAAAGTGGTTAAGCACCAATCCAAGCATCCATCCTGTCTGCTGAACCTCCCCTACAATTCACTTTCCATTCCTGCATTTATATTATTTATCCTAACATGTATTTGGGACTGTATATTTGCTAAGATAATGTCTACTTCTGTCCTTAATTATATGGCTACTGTTCCTTTTTTTTTTGGGGGGGGGACCCTAAAGTGTACATATTTTCTCCAGGAAATGTTTGTATTTCCCACCTGCTCATCCTAATTAGGCTAGAAGTCATTTGACTTGAAGAGGGGTTTTTCTTCCAAGAAAGCTGAAATAAGACATCTAAAGGCAATCTCTAACACTTTTCTTTCCATTTATGTAGACTCTGAAGACATGACAAAAACAAGTAATGTTCCAGATTTAATTACCAGAAAAGGCACTGAGATTTTTAAAGGCCTTCTTTTACCCTGCCATATTTCCTCTCAACCAGTGTGTTACTATATATGCCAGTTTGCTTGAAAAGCTGCCAGCCACATAAGATACAATTAGACAGACAAAATGGAACATGGCTGCCAGAAGAAAGAGATACTAGTAGAAAAGCTCAGATCAGATGTAAGTATTTCCTCATATGGAGTGGCAGTATATATATGTGTGTATATATATATGTAGGGAGGGAGAGAGAGAGAGAGAGAGAGATCTAGGTTGGAAACACATAGCCACTTGATTGAGAAGAACACTCAAACCCTGAAAATTTCTGAATGCAACAATCTGGTTATCAGATAAATGAATATATTATCATCAAGTACTATGTAAAAACTTCCAACAATAAAATGCATGGGCATACAAAATCAACAGTTTATGAACAGCCACCTGTTATCTGGGCACACACACACAAATGGAGACAAAAATGAATACTGGAAAGTTACCATCAGGAAGTAGTTATTATCATTATGGGGGGGGCATTATTCTCTCTTGCAAAGATGACATAAGTGCAATGAAAGACTCAAGCTGGGCCTTACTCTTAGTAATGTTTTAAAAGGCAAAATAAAATTATGCTTTTGGGTGTTTCATTTGTTTTTATTTTTTGCCAAAGGAATGAAAGCAATATATATGCAGCAAAATCCACAACAGGACAGAACAGTTGGATCTACTCTGGCCCTCAACTTTCTTGAACTGCAGTGAGGGCCTGTCTTTTTAATTGTGATCCTCAGTTCAGCTGTCACCTAACTGAGAGAGCAACTGGCTGAACATAGTGGATGTACAAGTCTGATCTGTGAACAAAATAGTTCTCTGAGCCAGGAAAGCAAGAAAGAATGAAGATATGACACGAAACACATGTTCTTATCTATGAAACAAGACTTTAGTTGGACAGACATAGTATCAGCACAGGTTTGTCCCTTGCCAGTGCCCTAACTTTTCCTCACTCAGGCCATCTTGGTATTTTTTTCCTCACTCATTTTCCTCACTTTTTCCTCATTTTCCTCACTTATTTCCCTCACTTATTTCCCTCACTCTGGCCATCTTGGACATCTGTTGAAGACTTCCTAATATGGGATAATTGGGAGGAAGAAGGCTGTGCTCTGCAAAAGCCCTTTTTAACAAGAAACACAAACTAAGAACAGGAAAGGGGATTTCCATCAGCAGTCTAGAACAGGTAGGCCAGACAGGACTCCTTCATTTTGGTACAAAACATGGCTTCATGAGTTGGTGCTGGCTATATACACTGGGGTCTGGCAAGCCCTCTCTCTCTGAAATGTGCCATCAAGTCCACTTTTGACCCTTTAAATTAATGACCTCTAAAATACCCTATCATTGACGGCCTTGCTCAGTTCTTGCCAACTGAAGGCTGTGGCTTGTTTTACTGAGCCAACCTACCTCATGTTGGGTCTTCCTCTTTTCCTACTGCCTTCAACTCTTCCTAGCATTATTGTCTTTTCCAGTGAGTCTTGTCTTCTCATGTTATGACCAAAGTATGATTGCCTCAGTAAGACACAATTAGTATTTAAGCTAAATGTAAGGCACTAGGGTTTCTATCGCAGGGCGATGTTGCCCTCCATCTCAATTCAGAATTCAGCTCAGCCCGGGAATTACACATTTTGACAACACTGAATTCAGGGGTGGACTAGCCATTGATTTAAAGCTTCCCATGAGCTGCTGTCCAAGAGCAAGCAGTAGCTCTGCTTAGTGCTGCAAGACCCTTCAGTGGTGCCAACTATGGGGGTCAGTTTGTTGGTTGACTCCTCCTACGCTGCCCCCAGTGGTATGGGAGGAGGCAATGGATGAATAGACACCATTGGCCACAGAGGCCTCTTGTTTTACCTTGTTCCATTGGCCATTTTAACTTCTTAGTCCATTTCAATTGAACTTGAGTCCCACATGGCTTGGGACAAGGATATCTGGGAGTGTGCCTCCTTTATGAACTTGTTTGAGCATTGAGATATTCTGGTAAGAGAGCGACTGGGATTCCATTTCTTGTAAGTGTCCACAAGAAACAGAGCCTAAAATAAGGCACAGAAGGAATCTTTTGAAGAGTGCCGTGGCATTAAAAATCTCAGTAGGAACGACGTGATAATGAATTCTCGTTGTTTGGCCTTTTCTCTCCCATTTCTTTTCTTTTATGAAAATCCAACAAGCAGTGTGTTCCCTTCTAGACCGTGGGGGCGGGGGGAATCAAGCCACAAAATGAGTAGGGGGGGGAAGTCCATCACATTAACAATAACTCACCCAGCATCACTTTCTCTCTGTTAATAAAGAATAGACAGGAGTAATTGATTGATTATATACCTGGAAACTCTTGGCATCTTTCAGGGACAGAGGTGAAATTATCAAGACAAATTTAATCTTCTTTTTGAAAGGATCACTTTGCATTCACAACAATGAATGTGCAAAGAAACCTTTTATTTAAAGAAGGTATGTAAGGTGTGATAGGATCTGAGGTACCAAGAGGACATGATGATTCTATGACATCTTCCAATGGTCTATATGCTGAATGGATAATCATTGTGTGAAGGTGCTTTCTGATGAGCCTGATTATTGGCCCACTTACCCCTTACTTGTCTGCTTTGGCAGGCAGGAGCTCATGAAGCTCTCAGGTAGCAGGTGTTGTCGAGAGTTCTACTACTTCTACCTTATTACAGATGTTTTGCAAAAATCTGGAAGCATTTTACAAATTTAGGATATCCATTTAACTCAGGCTGTAAATTTTAAACAGCTGCTGCTGTAGTACTTTGCTAACTGTTGCTCAGCAGACAGGCAGCATCTTGAACAGTAACCAAATTTGTTTCAGCAGAAGCTTTCATGAGTCAGAGCTCAGTTCTTCAGATGCATGAATGTGTGCAGCCCTCGGGCATCTTGGGCAATGCATACCTCTGAAAAAGCAGACTCTGGGTCACAAAGGCTTAGGCTGAAATAAATTTGGCTGCTTTTTAAGGTGGTATGCAACTCCTGTGTAATTTTGCTACAGTAGATTAAACAACAATAAAGCAAGATGCAGCGTACCAACAAAAGTCAATAATTCTGAAGTCTTATGCTGTTGGTATGTTATGAATTGTTTTTACTATTGTTCATAACGTTAATGCTTGTGTGTTTTGTTTTGTTTTACTGTGTACAATGCTTTGGAATCTAGTGAAGCAGCTTTCACATTTTTAAAATAAACACCAAATAAGTGTCTTGCTGGCTGAGGAATGCTGCTCAGTATCTGCTCTCCTGCTGGCAGGGAAAAACAGGCAGAATTCCATGTAGAGCAGTGGTCTCCAACCCCCTGGCTCATGATCCTCAGGTGAATTGTAGAACCCCTGTGGGGGGGGTCACTACAGACCCACCATTTTGGGCTCCATTTTGAAATGACCTTCTACTGGTGCACATGCACAGAGAGCAAGGACACCATGGCTTCTGCCTCTCTTTGAATGTATGCTGAAAAAACCAATGAGATGGCTAGGTGACAAAACTAAGAATTGGAGATGCTTACTTTTTAGCAATGGCAAGATGGGAACTCACTCTCCCTGCAAAAGTTCACCTTTGCTTCCTGTCTCTTCTCGCAACCCAGCCCAGCCCAGCCTGGCCACCCTCAACAGCTGCTTCTCCCATGCTCTGCACATGTAGTTGCAGCACAGATCTCCTTTCCCCATGAAAGTTCTCCTTTGCCTTTTCTCTGCCTGCTCAGCCAACCAGGCTCCCAATGCTCTATGTGTGTGCTTGCAGCACAAAACTCCTCCCCTGAAAAAGGTGATATTTGATGGATTGCAGATTCTGTGTTGCAAGTCTGGGTAAGATGTGTGGGTGGATGATTGGCAGGGTTGGGAAGGGGTCATGCTGGGCTGTGTCAAGTGAGAAAGGAGATATAACAAAGAAGAGCTTTTGTGGGGAGGGGAGCCTGTGAACTTCCCTGGGCTCGCTTGTTCCTCAACAGCTGACTGTGCTTGACTCAACTTTCCTGCCTCTGGCTGTGATGGTCTGCTACCTATGGCCCTGATGCTTGGCATTAATGAGATCATACCTATGGCTCTTCTTTCTTCCTGACACATTCCTGTAAGTCATGTGGCTTCCTGTCATATGCGTTATGCTTATAGTCAGGGCTATTTGGGGGGCAGGAACACACAGGAACAGAGTTCTGACTGGCTCCCGAGTTGGCTATGCCCAGCAGGAACTCATTAGCATAATAGGCCACACCCAACAGCAGAAACTCATTAGGATTGGCCACATTAGGGGTGTGTGGTCTAACATGCAAAGGAGTTCCTGCTACAAAAAAAGCCCTGGGTTTTGACAACAAACAAGGTAAACAGAATAAGAAGCAAAAGGTGGGTGTGGCTGGATGACCACACTTCAGGCAACATGGGGGTGTGGCCTAATATGCTAATGAGCTGTGCTGTCAGTGGTGGGGCCTAATATGCTAATGAGTTCCTGTTGCTTATAGCTCAGTGGAGCCTGTGTTCCATCTGAGTCCTAGCTAGGTCTGTAAAAGTTAAAGATTATTGATTTAGTATGAGCTCATCAGATCTCAGAAGCTAAGCATGGTCAGCCTTGGTTAATACTTGAATAGGAGACCACCAAGGAAGTCTAGTGCTGCTATGTGGAGGCAGGCAATGGCAAACCACCACTGTCCGTCTCTTGCCTTGAAAACCCCATGAGGTCACCATAAGTCAGCTATGACCTGACAACAATTTCCATTGCCACCAATAAATACACCTTAAAAAGTTACCTCACAGATTACATACGTCAAATGCAAGGGCACTGTACCCTTACTTCTTGTATAATGGAAATTAGTAATTGCAATATGTCTGTAGTCTGTGACCATAAAACAGCCTTGAAATGAAGCTAGAACAAAATTCCATAAAATTATTGATCTGTCAGATTTCCAAATATTTGCAGTTTGTTAAAATTTGCCCTTGGCATCAAGATTTGGATATCAGATTTGAAATGTGAGGTATGAATGAATGAATGATGGTTTTTTTATGGTCAAAGACCATTTATCGAAATTTGAGGTACAAAACTGAGATTTGCCTTCTCAATGAATTATTTGATGGGTCTCAAATTATAGAATTTACTCATTTCTGGTGCAATTCAGCTGAGAAATACAGTGTTGGATCCAACCAACTTTTCAATCTATCTCATCCAGTTCTCCTCATCGCTACCATCTCCATCCCATGTGACTTTTGTTTCTGCAGGTCCCATGATCCTTCTTTTTTTCACCAGCAGTAAAACTGGTTGGATCCAATCCCCTAATGCTACTATCAGGTACTGTAAAATAGTGACTGGCATGCACGTGGTACTGTTAAATACTGATTGCTACTGCATGTCAATTAATTATCACATCTTACCAAATATTCAGCCGTATAGATCAGATATTGTCAAAGACAAACTACAGTTAGCAAATGGTCATTGAAACATATCTGAGAATGCCAAATATTGCTTGTCACTGCATGTCAGTTTTCAGACGATCTCAGATGTTAAACTGAAATGTGCCAGCTCCTGCCAAATGGTACGGCTTTGTTCCGTCTGTCAAATATTGCTAAATACTGACTGCTCCATCTCTGATGCTATCAAGTTCTAAATGCTACTGCATCAGCAGACCTGAGTGTCATCTGCTTGGAATGATAGCATGAACAACAGGGATCATATGGTGATGGCAAGATGGTTTTTGGTGGGGAAAGAGGGCTCATCTTCCTTGTTTGGTGCAGCCCCATATTTGAACTGCACCTGTGCAGGCCAGCCATGGAGCAATTTTTCCTAGCCTAAAAGCTCCAGGGAAGACTCCACCATTTTTTGAGTCAATGCATATGTGGGATTGCCCACCCAGGCATCATGGTGGCAAGTGCCCCCTTCCTTCAGTTCCTTTTTTACCACCACTGAGTTAGGAATTTCTTCTAGCATGCTCCTTTTTTGACTTGCCTTTTTCCAGTTTTTTTTTCTTCTTCTGGGATCTTCTTCATAGGATGAAGCAAGACCAATCAGCCTACTCTGAACTTGTTTTTTTAATCTTCATTTGTCTTTTTCAGAAGACTGCTTGTGGTGCCTGAGTTATGGTGACCAAGGCATTGTTTAAAAAGTGTTCCAAATGTGAAACTAAAATGATGCATAGCAACCAACACGAGCTTTGCCTGTCATGCTTGGGGGAATCCCATAATGTCAGCGCCTACCAAATCTGCCAGCACTTTACTCAATCAGATAGAGCTTCATGGCTCAATGCTACACTCTGGGAAAAAGCCATATCCACTCTGGCTCCTAATACCATCCTGAGCTAAGATGCCTCCAGCTCAGTTCACCCAGCCTGTGATCCGACACCTGAGACCTGCCCTGGACCACCTTCAGTCTGTTTGATTTTGTCAGTTCCGGTAGTTAAGAAGATGCCTGTCCTGCCTAAGAGGGCTTCATTCATGGCTCCTGCTTCTGAGCCCAGACAGCCTCAGTCTCCTTCCCCAGCTGCTTTGTTTCCTGCCCACTCACATTCGGAAATTCCAGTGAAGAAACATTAAAAAAAACAACACCCCACTAAGTATAAGGAGAAGTCTGACTTGTCAACCAAGCATAGTGTACATTATTTGCCCTATAAAAAGGTTGCAGATGAAGACATCATCTTGGTGCCTCCATGCACTCCATCACCACACTTTGATTCCCCATCAGGGTCCCTTATAGACTTGGATGGCAATCATTGGAGTATCCCTGCTGGTCAGTTCCTAAGACTGGAACTGGTCCCACCTTTGCCTTGGCAACAAGTGGAACCACCTCAGTCCTACATGTCACATACTTACCTTAAGAGATGGGAATCCCACCAACTTCACCCATTCAGTTCCAGATGGGATCACAATGATCCTTGGGGACCCATCCTTCATTTGCTCCATTTCATTCCCCATGTCATGAGCCCGATGAGGGGGTGTCCGTAGCTTCCCACTACAGTTCAGAGAGCGTGTCTGACCCATCGTTAGGCAATACCGTAGGGGACCTGACCCCAGTTTCCCCTGGTGAGGATTTGCATTTATATGGAGAGCGGATGCTGAGGATGTCTATGGCCCTCAGAATTGATATTGCACCCTCAGATAACAAACCAAAGGACAGAATTCGAAGCCGTCTCTACCCTGACTCTCTGGCAATAGTGGCATTCCGTATTTTGGAGGATCTCTCCGATCCTATAACCCTGATCTGGCAGAAGCCAGATCTATGATTATATTAAGATTCTTTTGGTGTGGTGTTCTACTTATGTGTTCTATTGATGTGTCCTGCACTGTCCTACACTTTGGTAAAACACCAAAATTAACTCTTTCAACTGTATGCACAATCACATCAAGACTGATTTTTATGGTATTCAGGCACTAAAATGCCATGTATGTCTGCAAAATACTGCACTAAGAGTGTTGGTAGAGTTAGGTGTACAATTACTTCAACTCTTGGCTTATTTATTTATTCAGTTTATACCCCTCCGTCCCCGCCAAGGCAGACTCAGGGCAGTTTACATAAAATTCCATATATAAATACAATTAAAACCAAACATAAAACAACCATAAACAATTTGATTATCAGTTATCATAAAGTGCTGGAACAGTGCTCTAATGAAGTGCTAGAACAGTAGATTTTGAATTAATAGTGATACTTAAAGTAACAATAACAGTCATGTTGGTATTCTCAAACCAGCTCAATTTATTCAGCTTATTTGTTTGGCGGGCACAGGCTGTAGGTGGTAAAGTCAGGGCACAGGGTCACTCCTCAGATGTTTGATGTGGCTCCTTGATTAAAGGCCTGGTGGCTCTGTCTTGCAGGCTTGTGGAACTGTAAAAGGTCCTGCAGGGGCTTCATCTCTTCCGGGAGTTCATTCCACTAGTACAGAGCCACCACTGAGAAGGCCTTGGCCCTGGTTATAGCAAGCTTGGCATCTTTGGGGCCCAAGAGGGTCAATTGATTTTTGGACCCTGAGCACAGTGCTCTCTGGGGAACATGTGGGGAAAGGCAGTCCCTTAAGTATGCCGGACCCTGACCATAAAGGGCTTTAAAGATCAAAAACAGCACCTTGAAGCAAATTTGGTATGCTATCGGCAACCAGTGCAGTGCTTTTAGCACAGGCTGGATGTGCTCCCACATAGAGACACCCATCAGCAGCCTGGCCATAGCATTTTACACTAGCTGCAGCTTCCGAATTGGGGACAAGGATAGCCCCATGTAGAGAGCATTACAGTAGTCTAATCTCAAGGTGACCGTTGCATGGATCACTGTTGCCAAGTCATTGTGTTTGAGGAAGGGAACCAACTGCCTTATCAACCGAAGATGATTAAAGGGTGACTTGGCAGTGGCTGCTACCTGGGCCTCCATGGTCAACGAGGCATCCAAGAGCACCCCCAAACTCCCAACTGCAGCCCATCAAAGGTCAGGAGTGGGATCCCTACCCTCAGGCCGCCGCAACTCAGGCACAGGACCTCCGTCTTCATCGGATTCAATTTCAGTCGGCTTAGTCTAAGCCAACCAGCCACGGCTTGTAATGCCTGGTTCAGATCTTCTAGTGAAGAGCCAGACTGGCCACCCAACAGTAGATAGAGCTGGGTGTCATCCGCATACTGGTGACACCCCAGCCCATGCCTCCAGGCAATCTGAACAAGGGGGCACATGTAGATGTTAAATAGCATTGGGGAAAGCAGTGCCCCTTGAGACACTCCACAAATCAGTGGATGTCCTTGGGATAGCTGTTCCCCTAATGCCACCATTTGTCCCCAACCCTGAAGAAAGGATGTAAGCCATCCTGGTTGTGGTTGTGGTTGTTTTCCAGTATTTTAGCAATACATGACCAGTGCTGATGCAGAACAGGGGAAAAGACACAAATGAGTCCAAGGAATGGAAAGCTGCAGCATAGCACACGTGGGCCAAAAGGCTCTAAAAAAATGTGGAAATTAAAAAGAAGAACTATGGAGAATTCCAAATGCAGCAGTTCCACTTTGGGGGAAAGTTACAGTAAGTCAGGATTCAAACCTCTGGGGAGAAGTTCATATGACAGTTTTGGAAGTACCTTCTTATACTCAGCCTTTGGAAAGACTTGTCTCTCTGTAGTACAAACGTGAAGAGTCTATGACATGTTTTAAAGAGACAAATACTGGAATTGTTTCTACTTTCTGTATCACTGCTATATGAACACCTTTCCTATTAAGTAATTCATATAGAATTACTAATAATATTTAAAATGTTGTTCCCATTTTTGATGTTTTAAAAAACATATATAAAGAAGCTGAGTTGGTAATCACTATATAATATATAAAAACTTAGTTGATTCAACCAAGTTTCCAGCTGGTGAAAATAGGTGAGGGGGGCACACTGACTACGGAAAAGACTGTGTTGGGCATCACGGGACCTGCTGTAGGAAGGAGGGGAACTGGGTGAGCAAAAGAATCTGGCTGGTTCCAACCCACTGGGACTTGTTTGCTTTAGTTTTAAATACCTGTTTAAAGTTTCTACTTAAGTAGAGGAGAGCTTAAAACATGTGCACATTAGATTGTTTTAGAGTATTAAACTTGTATCCTTTCAGCCATGGATTTCTTTCTCTCTTTTTTTTGTACTTCAGTGTGAGGTATGACACTAATTTGTTTTGTGTTCTGTCTCATTCTTAGCATTCAGCTCATCAGCGCCAACAGAAGCGGCTCAGACTTACATCCAGATTTCCCATTATGGCACATTCAGAATCCTCTTTTTCATTATCTCACTAAAAGGGAACCTTGATGCCAGCATCCTCCAAGAATAATAATAATAATCTTTATTGAAAGATTAAGCCACTTTTTTTTTAACACCGTACTATAGAGAAATGTGAAATCCTGATTCTCCTAAAAGTTTGTGGACTAGAAAATTAAGTAAACTGTTGCCTCCCATACTTCAATTAGCTGGCATTGTGAGCGCTGTTGTTTGTACGAATAGATCGGTTTGCTGCAAAAAGTCTCCATAAAACATGAAATGTGGTCCGCTGTTTAGGCTATTCACTCTTTTGCTGACCACTTTTTATTTAGAAGCATTCTAGATGCTCTGTTCAGGCTCCTTTCGATAGGCCCACCTGCATTTTTTAAGTGCTGCTTTCTGTCTTATACTTCGTTAAGAAGAATAAAAGCTATAAGGCATGCACATTAGCATTCATTGCTGGTAGGGAGCAAACAAAGTACATTGTAAAAGGAGCATCCTTAACACGGTAATTGACCCTGAGAGCTTTAAAGCATGCTGTGGTTTACTTTTAGCTGAACTCTAGGATTACAGTTGATTTTCAGTGGTCTTATGTCATGCAGTTCACCAAGCAGCATACCCACTGCGGTCCAGCACATTTTGACATGATTCTCATGGTGGACATAGGTTAGTGGCTTATATTTGCAAAAAAAGTTTGTCTTTTCAGGAAGTAATGCTTGCACAACTTTGCTATTATCTGTAAAAAAAAAAAAAGGATGCTTTTCAGCTTTGAATTTTTAAGTCTACTGCCACAGGGCTTAGAACAGGGCTGTACAGAGTAAGCGGTTAATTATTTGACATTTATGTCTGACCTCTCCAGAGTTACACAGACTCTAGTAGCTTTCAGATTATACCATTGTAATGCAGTGGCTGGGTGATGGAGTGAGCTCCCGTCTCTGGCCCCAGCTCCTGCCAGCCTAGCAGTTCGAAAGCAAGAAATTGCGAGTAGACAAATAGGTACTGTTTTGGTGGGAAGGTAAGAGTATTCTGTGCATCTCACTGTTTAGTCATGCTGGCCACATGACCACAGAGAAGTCTTCAGACAGCTCTGGCTCTTCAGCTTAGAAATGGAGATGAGCACCGCTCCTAGAGTCAGATTTGACTGGCTTTCAAGCAAGGGAAACCTTGAGAAGTTTCACTAGTTGACTTAGGTGATGGCACTTAAAACTGTCTCCAGAAATGCATGGTCAATTCCTTTTCTTGTAATGTTTAGGTGGTGAAAATATTTCTGCTTAGACATGCTTTGGGGTCTGTTGTGTTTCAGGACTGGTTGTAGATTGGATGTCATTAAGCTGCTGGTCTCTGTGTTTATTTAATTTGGGGGTGTTTACCATGTTAAATGATGCAGTGCTAGAATTGGCTTTATTTGTCATTTATTTGTCTGTTGCATCTTGTTGTCGTGTATTGCAAGGTTAAAGGGTTTCAGTGAAAATATTCATGTAATTTGTTTAGTTTGTGAAATATGAATGGCATGAAGTATTGTTACTGGCAGGGCCAATCCACAAGTGACTGGAACTGTACCCTGAGCTACCAACTCTGTGGAAACTAGTCTTCCTTGGGCTCAAGATGTAGTTGGTAGGTACATGTTACAGAGACTTTGTGGAAGCTAAGTGGGTATCAAGACTGGTCAGATCTCCAGAGAATCCTACATCTGTCACCTTGAGTTGAATGATGGAAGAAGGCCATGATATAAATGAAATAAAGTGGCCATGCCAGCTCTTTGCATAGTTCTGCTGTTTCCAGCCCTCATTGGCCACTGCCCTTTCCTGTTACTATGTAAATGTTCCATATTTCAACAAGGAGTGTGGCTCAGCAGATTAATGTCAGTATTTTGCTTATAACTGATCGCTGTGGTTGCTGATTCACCTCAGATGGTGTGCGGCACCAAAGGGGACTGGGTTCGGTATCTTTTGCCTCAGAGAGAATGGCAGATTTGGGTTAAGCATGGCACTTTTTTTAGAAAGGAGGCTGTCAATCAGTGGTAGGCCACTGTGTCCTTTGCACACAAGTTTCCAAACAATGCTGGCGTATCACAAGGCTGGGAAAGACTTCTGCCTGAAAAACCTCAAGAGCCGTCACTAATCACAGCAGAGAATACTTGGCTACATGGACCACTGGTATGTGGTCCCACCCTTCATCCAAGGAACTCAAAGCAACGTACATGATTCCTCCTTCCCCCTTTTTGTTCTCTCACCAGTCTTCTAAGGGAGTTTCAGAAGGTAGCTGTGTTGGTCTGCAGTAGAACAGCTAGATACGAGCCAGGTAGCACCCTAAAAACCAACAAGATTGTTCGGGTATAAGCTTTTGAGAGTCAAAGCTCCCCTCGTCAGATATGAGATGGAAGGTAGATGAGACTGGAATATAGTAATTGGGCCAAGGTCATCAAACAAGAATCATGGCCCGGTGAAGATTTGCATTCCGATGTTCTTGTTCTGACACTCTAATGACTACAACACACTGGCACAGTCCAGTAGAAGGCAGTTCCTTATTTCTCCTTTATGAGCTGCATTTTTGTATTCTGTGCACCAAAACACTTCCATGCATTGTAGAGATGAGGCTCCCTGCTTTGCGTTTGCTTCATCACTGCCCTTTGTCAGGTATGTGCCTGCATTAATCATCACTCAGAATGGAAGCAGCATCACACTCAGCCATCCTTCTCCTCCCTAGACTTCAGCCCCGAAATTACTTGAAGTCCAAACAAAGATGGATAAGAAGGGAAGAGAGACAGTGGCCCTTGTATTGATGTCTTCCCATGTGCAGCTGCACCTGCAAAGAACTGGATTGTGCCCCACTTTAATGAGTGCCAGTGACACTTCTTGTCTGAGCAGAAAGGTGCATTTTGCCACTGATGAACAGTTGAAATCCGACAGTAATAAAGATTTACAATCTTAACTTGAAACACATCAGTGGTCTCATCAACAGTGCATGCCTACAAGCACTGCTCGCATGGGTTGAACCAGTGATTTAATTTGATTCATGGCATACAGGCACACTTTTATTGTACTGTACAAACACCTAGCAATTGGATTTACATAAAATTGGATGAAAAATCACCTACCAATCATCCTAAAATGGGATCCATTAATTTAACAACACAAATCACTTCTGAAATTTGTATCATTGGCATAAATTGCTTTCTGATGAGAACGAGTGCCTCATTACTCAAATGTACAAACTAATCCAGTATCATTTGTATCATCAAACAAGAATAGAGAGCTAATTATCCAAGAAGCCCAGTTTAGGAATACAGTTGGTGGTTGTACATAAGTTCTTGGACAGTCATCAGCCAAACAAAGGTACCATTGTCCTGACTTTAGGCAGCCAGACCTTATGACAGTAGGTTAGGAAGTCATCAGAAATTGAGTCTACCTGTGTAAACCAGTAATCTTTGATGCTGATGAAGCAGAAGCAGGGGGCCACCATAAAACGAAAGCAATATGTATCACAGTCAGTTTTCTCTGATGAAGTGTAGAATTGATATCTCAAGTCAAGCCTAGTAGCCCTGACTGGCCAACCAGGGAATCCCATATTTCCCTGCAAGCCTATTGCAAGCCTATTGCAAGAGCCAGTTTAGTGGAGTGGTTAGGAGACCAGACTTTAATCTGGGAGAACTGGGTTTGAGTCCCCACTCCTCCACATACAGCTGCTGGTGTGACCTTGGGTCAGTTGCAAGTTCTTTCAAAGTTGTTCTCTCAGGAGCAGTTCTTGAGAGAGCTCTCTCAGCCCCACCAACCTCACAGGGGTTCTTTTGTGGGGAGAGGAAATGAAAGGAGGTTGTAAGCTGCTTTGAGACTCCTTCAGATAGCGAAGCGGAGGGTATAAATCCAAAATAATCTTCTCTCTTCTTCTATTGTAGGTCTATCGACCACTGTCCTGAGTCTCTTAGCATTTTCAGTGATGATCAGTAGTTTGACCAAGTAGCTTCAGGTTTATTACCATCACACCAGCTTCCTAGAATCATTCTGGTTTTTATGCTAGATATACACTAGAGATTTTACACTAGGACCAGTTTGGTGTAGTGGTTAAGTGCACAGACTCTTATCTGGGAGAACCAGGTTTGATTCCTCACTCCTCCACTTGCATCTGCTGGATGACCTTGGGCAAGCCATAGTTCTGTCAGAGCTGTTCTTGAAAAAGAGCAGTTTCTTTCAGAGTTCTCTCAGCCCCACCTACCTCACAGGGAGTCTGTTGTGGGGAGGGGAAGGGGAAGGAGTTTGTAAGCCACTCTGAGACTCCTTTGGGTAGTGAAGGGTGAAGTATAAATCCAATATCATCATCTTCTTCTTCTTCTAGATATAGCAGTGAGACTGAATTTGTGGTTTCCACCTTGCTTACACATGGTTCTCCTGTGGTTGGTAGTGAAGTCCCAAGAGGTGGGAACATGTGGTTACTCATTAGTTCCAAATGAGATCTTACAAGGTTCTATCTTGTCCTCATCTTAATGAGATAGTTTCATGAGGCTATATGATGATATAACCCTAAATATTATTTCACTGATGGCATGTAGCTAAATCTTGAAATTTCATCTGGTCCATCTAAATGTTTACTGTTTAACCAGCAGTAAGTAATTGGATGTGGGACCCTTTATATGGCTGAACTGAATATCATTTAACAGTTGGCAAACCTCATGACATGTGGGGGGAGATGAGAATTTGTATTATTGTTCTCATTTGTATTTGTCCTTTCCTTTCATGTATCACTGCCTTGATGTGGTGAGGGGGCTTGTATGGTTCAGTGAGGCTGTGGGTTATGCCATGGAGGGCCACCCAGGATGGACAGGCCACAGCAGAAAACTCAGACAAAATGTGATCCACTGGAGAAGGAAATGGCAACCCACTCCAGTATCTTTGCCAAGAAAATCTCATGGACAGTAACAAAAGGCTAAAAGATATGATGCTGGAAGATGAGCCCCTCAGGTTGGAAAGTGTCCAGTATGCTACTGGGGAAGAGCAGAGGGCAAGTACAAGTAACCCCAGAAACAGTGAAGCGGCTGGGCCAAAGCCGAAAGGATGCTCAGCTGTGGATGTATCTGATGGTGAAAGGAGAGTCTGATGCTGCAAAAAACAATAATGCATAGGAACCTGGAATGTAAGATCTTTTTTTTTTTTTTTTTTTTTTTGTTCTTTTTATTTATCCTTTTTCCAACGTATACACACAAAGAATCAAATCCAAGTCAACAACAAAAAGTTACATAAAGTTACATATGATCTTTGTATATTTTTGCGTATATACCTTGATTATGTCTATTTCTGTTCAATTAACTATGCAAATTAGGAGTGATTTTGGGAGTATTTGTTTGTTTATTTTATTTATACCTTTTTTCCTATCCAATCATAAATTTTTTTCCATCTATTTGTATAAATTAGGTCATCTCTTCCGGAAAGTATAAGATTTAATCTGTCTAATTCGGCTATTTCCAGTATGGAATCTATGATTTCTTCCTCATTGGGGGTGTTCTCATGTTTCCAGTATTTTGCAACTCTGATTCTCGCTGCTGTAATTATATAAAAGATTATTCTTTGATCTTCTTTTTTGATTCTCTCAGGTATCATATTCAGCAGGAAAGTCTCTGGATGTAATTCCAATTTCAAATTGGTGGATTCTTCTATTATTTTTTTGATCATTTTCCAAAACTTTTTTATTTTTTCGCAGTTCCACCAAGTATGTAAGTATGTTCCCACTTCTTTTTGACACCTCCAACATATATTTGATGCTCTTTTATAACATTTTGCGACCTTCTCCGGGGTCCAGTGCCATCTAAAAAACATCTTATAGATGTTTTCCTTATAGTTTGTGGCTCTGAGCATCTTAAGAGAATTCCATAATCTAGACCACTGTTCTAACGTAATGTTTTGCCCTATGTCTTTCATCCAGAGGATCATATTTGGTTTTACCGTTTCATCCAATAAGTCTTCTGTTAAGAGAAAGTTATACAATTTTTGTATTAACTTATCTGCTGAGGAAAGCCAAATTTTGTCTAATTGGGAGTAAGTAGTCATAAAATTTGTTTTTTTATCTTTAATAAATCTAGATTTTAACTGTAATTTTTCCCAATGAGTTAAATTTATTTTTTGTATTTCTTGTGAGTCCAATGATAATAATTCTATGTTTTCTGTCAGTAACTTTTCATAGGTTAATTTCTTTTCTTTAGACCATAGCGATGGTAGTGTAAATGCTTCCACTGGAGATATCCACTTCGGAATTTTGGGATAGAATCTCTTTTTAATTTCTTTCCAAATTTTCATTAAGGGGCCCCTTATTGCATGATTTTCAAAAATTTGTTGGCTTTTATCCATATTGTACCAAATATGGGCATGCCAGCCCATAGGTAAATTGTGACCTTCTAATTTCAAAGTTCTTTCATCTTCTAGTTGGATCCATTCTCGTATCCATCCCAATGCGGCCGCCTGATAATATAGATTCCAATTCGGTAATCCTAAACCTCCCCTTTCTTTCTTATCTGTAAGTAATCTTCTATTAATTCTCGGCTTTTTAGCGTGCCATATAAATGTTTTAACTATTCTATTTAGTTCTTCAAAAAAAGTTTTATTTGTTAGTATGGGAATGGATTGGGCCAAAAATAAAAAACGGGGTAAAATGTTCATTTTAATTGTGGCAATTCTGCCCATGAATGATATATGTAAATCTTGCCATTTCTTAAGGTCATTTTTTATTTCCTCTAAAAGTTTTATATAATTATTTTTATAAAGGTTTTTGTTATTATTTGTCATTGTTATACCTAAGTATTTTATTTTTTCAACTACCTGAATATTTGATATATCTTGAATTTTCATTATTTGCACATTCGTACAATTTTTAGTTATTATTTTTGTTTTCTTTATGTTAATTTTTAGGCCTGCAATTTGACCATATTCATGTAAATTTTCCCATAGGTATGGAATTGCTTTTATTGGATCTTCCAAAATAAATACAAGATCATCTGCAAAGGCCTGTAATTTGTATTGTTCTTTTTTTACTTTTGTCCCCGTTATATTGCCATTATTTCTCACTATGTCATTTAATGTTTCTAATCCAAAAATAAATAATAAGGGTGATAAGGGGCAACCCTGTCTCGTGCCTTTTTGTATAGGGATACTATTTGTTACTTCTCCGTTAACGATAATTTTCGCGTATTGATCTTCGTATATGGCTTTAATTGAATTAAGGAATTTTTCACCACAATTCCACAAGGTAATCTTCTGTTTTAAGAATTCCCAATTAACATTATCAAAAGCCTTTTCTGCGTCTAGAAAGATTAGGGCCAGCTGTTTTCCAGGGTTTTGCTCATAATATTCTAAAATATTAATTATATTTCTTATGTTATTTTTAATTTGCCTTCTCGGAATAAAGCCTGATTGATCTTTATGAATGACTTCTGCCATAATCTTCTTGAACCTGTTCGCTAAAATCGAAGCAAAGATTTTGTAATCTACGTTTAACAATGAAATGGGCCTGAAATTTTTAATATCTGAATTTTCAGTATCCGGTTTATGAATAAGCGTTATCAGGGCTTCTTTCCATGTTGGGGGAATTTTACCAGTCACCATAACATTATTCACAACATCTTTAAATAAATCTGTTAATTCATCTTCTAGGACCTTATAGATTTCTGCTGGGATGGCATCTGGACCTGGTGATTTCTTAGTCTTTTGGGCTTTTATTGCATTTTGTCAGTTCATACATAGAAATATTTTCATTCAGTAGTTTCCTTTGTTCCTCTGTACATTTACCTGTTGCATGTTTCAATAAAAATTCTTCAATTTCCTGGTTATTATGTGTGGTCTGTTTGTATAAACTTTTATAAAAATTTTCCACAATTGTTTTTAATTCGTGTGACTTGTATTTTAATTCTTGTTTTTCATCTTTTAATGCAGCAATAAATCTTTTTTCTCTTTCTTTTCTAAGTTTATAGGCTAACCATCGAGAGGGTTTATTCGCATTTTCAAAAAAATATGCTTTCGTATATTCAATTTTTTTTGCTATCTCTTGTGATAGGCCTAAATTTATTTGGTGTTGCTTCAATTTTATCTTTAATCTAATCTCTTTTAAGTTTTTCTTATTTTGGCTTATCTTTTCTAAATTTCTTAATTCCGTAGTTAATCTTTTAAAATTTTCTCTCTTTTGTTTATTTTTCCCTGCTTCTTGATTTATAAATAAACCTCTAATATATGCTTTATAAGAGTATCCCAAATAATATTCAAACTAGTTGACTCCTTCTTATTTATCTCAATAAACTCTTTTATGTCTTGTCTGATTTTTTTAACAAACTCTTTGTCTCTCACTAAATTTACATTTAATCTCCATCGTCTACCACTATATGTTTCCTGTATAGATGTCCACATAGGATTATGGTCTGCGAATGTATTTGCTAAAATTTCTACCTCTGAGAAGATTTTTATTATATTTATATTAACCCAGATCATATCTATTCTTGACCATGAGTTGTGTCTATTAGAAAAAAAAAGTATAGTCTCTTTTTTGTGGATTTCTGGTTCTCCATAAATCCAACAGATTAAATTCATCTGCTAATTTCAAAAAGTTTTTCATCAAAACTGCTCCCGATTTTAGTGACTTTCTTGTTTTTTTCCTATCCTCTTTAGGGTCTAAGACTGCGTTAAAATCCCCTACTAAGCATATATTTTTTGGGCTTTCTTTAGAGATATAACTCCTCAGTTCTGCAAAAATAAATTAAATCTTGATTCTGATTTGGAGCGTATATGTTTACAATTAGAATTTCAATTTCCCTAATTTGTACTTGCACTCCAATAATTCTCCCATTATTGGATCTAAATTTAAGTGTAGGATTCAATTTCTCTTTAACATACATTACTACCCCTCTTTTTTTAACTTTATCTGATGCAATAAAAGCTATACCCAATTTCTTACAATTTAAATGTTTTTCATGATCTTTCTTTATATGAGTTTCCTGGAAGCAAGTGATATCATTTTTTAATTTAATCGTTTGATGTAAAATCCTTCTTCTTTTATGCGGACTATTTAAACCATTGACATTCACCGAAATCAATGATACTCTTTTATTCGCCATCTTTCTTTTTATGAACTATGTTTTTAAGTTGCCACCTTGTTTGAATTTGTGACGCAGTTTTATATTTTAATTGCGATTTTTTATAATCTCTTTTCTGAATAACTTTCAGTTGATCTGCTGAAGTTCCTTTTTTATAGTTTTCTCCTTCTCTCTATCTTCTCTGCCTTCACTATCCTCCCTTTCGTCTTTCTCCTCTTCTTCCTCCTCTTGTTCCTCTTCTTGTGGCCTTTGCCAGCCCAGTTCTTCCCCAAACCTTTCCAAGAAATTTTCCACTTTGAAAACAGAGTCCAGTTTGTACCTTTGAGCTCTATATGTAAGTTGGAGACCCTCTGGAATTAACCATCTGTATTGGATCTCGTTTTTTCTTAGAAGTTCGGCTATGGTAGTATATTTATGTCGTCTTTCTCTAATTCTCCAGGGTATATCTTTCAAAATCCTAATTTCATCTCCTTCTATTAACATTTTTTTTTTATTTGCTTCATGTAATATTCGATCTCTTATCTGTTTCCTTGCAAATTTTACGTGCACTTCCCTTGGGGTTTTATATTTTTTTGAATATGCCGAGTTTCTTCTGTAAATTGTCTCTATATTCTCTATTAAATTTTTTTTCATCTGATAAATTAAATTGTTCGACAATATTTCTTGTAAGTTCCTCCTTTAAATTCTTTCCTTTCCTAATTTTTCAGTAATATTTTGGAACCTAAGCGTGTGTTCTGCTTTCTCAAGTTCAAGAACCATTAAAGTTTCCTCCATTCTATCTGTTTTCGCTTTTAAATCCCATACATCTTGGTCAATGTCTTCAATTTTTTCTTCTAGATGTCTTGTAGTTTTAGTTAGTTTTTTAATTTCTAATTTAATTTCTTCAGTATCATTTTTTAATTGTGTAGCAATATGGTCCATTTTATTTTGTAATGGTTCCATTTCTTTTCGTATAATTTCAGCGTTTTGCTCCGCTGCCATTTGTAGGAAATTTTGCATCATATTTTGCAAATCTGCAGTTGTTACATTAGGTTTAATTAGAGCTAGCCCTGATATTTGACTAGGAGATGCAGAAGATCCTTTTCTACCTGAGGCCATGCTTAAATTAATTTGGAATATATTAATTAGAAATACGTTAAATTCAGAGGCTTTGTTTGGGAATGTAAGATCTATGAATCAAGGTAAGCTTGATGTGGTAAAAAATGAGATGGCAAGACTGAACATTGACATCTTGGGAATCAGTGAACTAAAGTGGGCAGGAATGGGTGAATTTAACTCAGAAGACCATTATATCTACTACTGTGGCCAAGGATCCCATGGAAAAAATGGTGTGGCCTTTATAGTCAACAAAAGAGTGAGAAAGGCAGTAATGGGATACAGTCTCAAAAACGACAGAATGATCACAGTCTGAATCCAAGGCAAACCATTCAACATCACAGTAATCCAAGTCTACGCCCCAACCACTGATGCAGAAGAGGCTGAAGTGGACCAGTTCTATGAAGACCTGCAACACCGCCTAGAACTAACACCAAAAAAGATGTCCTCCTCATCATAGGGAACTGGAATGCTAAAGTAGGAAGTCAAAAGGTAACCGGAATAATGAAGAAGTTTGGCCTTGGAGAACAGAATGAAGCAAGGCAAAGGCTAACGGAGTTTTGTGAAGAGAATATACTGGTCACAGAGAACACCCTCTTCCAACAACCTAAGAGGCGACTCTACACATGGACATCACCAGATGGGCAACACCGAAATCAGATTGATTATGTCATTTGTAGTCAAAGACGGAGAAGTTCTATAAAATCAGTAAAAACAAGACCTGGAGCTGACTGTGGCTCAGATCATGAGCTACTCATTGCAAAATTCAGACTTAAACTGAAAAAAAGTTGGGAAAACCACTAGGCAATTCAGGTTTGACCTAGATCACATCCCTGATGAATATGCACTGGAGGTGAAGAATAGGTTTAAGGCACCAGATCTGGTAGAGTGCCTGAAGAACTATGGACAGAGTTTTGTAACATTGTATAGGAGGCAGCAATCACCACCATCCCAAAGAAAAAGAAATGCAAGAAAGAAAAGTGGCTGTCTGATGAGGTTTTACAAATAGCATAGGAAAGAAGGAAAGTGAAAGGCAAAGGTGAAAAGGAAAGATTTACCCAAATGAATGCAGATTTCCAGAGAACAGCAAGGAGAGATAAGGAGGCTCTCCTGGATGAACTATGAAAAGTAATAGAGGAGAACAATAGAATGAGGACTAGACATCTCTTCAAGAAAACTGGAGAAATCAACATTCTGTGCAAAACTGGCCATAATAAAGGACAAAAACGATAGGGACCTGACAGAAGCAGAGGAAAAGATGGCAAAGAGAAGGGGAAGTCATGGAAACAGTGACAGACTTCACGTTCCTGGGATCCAAAATCACTGCTGATGGTGACTGCAGCCATGAAATTAAAGGACACCTGCTCCTTGGGAGGAAAGTGATGGCAAACCTAGATAGCATAATAAAAAGTAGAAATATCACCCTGTCCATATGGTCAAAACAGTGGTATTCCCAGTAGTACTGTATGGCTGCGAGAGTTGGACCATAAAGAAGGATGAGCGCCGAAGAATAGATTCTTTTGAATTATGGTGCTGGAGAAGACTCTTGAGAATCTCTTGGACTGCAAGGAGATCAAATCAGTCAGTCCTAAAAGAAATCAACCCTGACTCTTCCCTGGAAGTTCAGATACTGAAGCTGAAGCTCAAGTACTTTGGCCACCAAATGAGAAGGGAGCACTCACTGGAGAAGACCCTAATGCTGGGAAAGACTGAAGGTAAAAGAAAAAGGGGATGGCAAAGGATGAGATGGTTAGAGAGTATTATTGATGCAACAAACATGAAATTAAGCAATCTCCAGAGCATGATGGAAGACAGGAGGGCCTGGCGTAATGTGGTGGTCCATGGGGTCACAAAGAGTTGGACTTGACTGTGTGACTGAACAAAAGCAACATTTTCTTAGACTTGCAGTCATGAAGTTCTTCTGCTCATCATTGCACCAGAAGGTTGATAGTAGTAATTTGTTATTTTAAACCCCCTCCACCATGAATTAAAGTAATGGTCAGAGATTCTGACTATTGCTTTAAAATACATACCTAATGATAATTTATCTTCTGTTTTATTGACCCTTCACTCTGGACATTAGTGCACATTATTTGAAACTGCTCTTGATGACTGTTCAGAATCTTCAGGCAATGAAGAAAATGGCAGCCTGCCTCTCAGATAGGCTAAGTCATAGTTTGCTGTTGGCTTCTACACCTGCAACTTGCAATCACTCCCACTTCCTACTCCTGACTTATATACAGTCCTCTTAAAGAAACACATACAACATTAGTTTCAACTCCTGACCCTGAGGCACTTAATGGCTTGAGTCCTTAGAAGCTGTTTTGTGCATTCCCTCATGAACACAGGTCAGCTGAGAAAATCCTATTGATTTAATAGTCCCTATATCTAGACCATATTAAGAGAGACTGCCCATCTCTCTTTTCCTAGGGACTTGCTAGGATTCAACCATTAATATTTTCCAGAAGTTACAGTGCAACTTTGGTAGTGACACTGTTTTTTAATGGCTATGCTACCTTTAAGTATGACTTTGCTGTGTAAACAATTTCTTATTCAAGAGGTCTTTGCTCTGAATTGCTTCCCTGAGGCCTATGAATGGTGGTGTGACTCCTGAAAGGATCTTACTATCTTTTGGTCAGGCTAAATTTTGCTTTCAGAGCAGGCAACTTTCCCACTGAATTCTGTTTGAAGTGGAGTCAGTGGGATTTCTATTATTATACGTGTCACATAGGAATACAGGACTAAATTCCCTTCATTGTTAATAAAGCATTTTAGGTATTCTTAAGTATGCAACATGTAGGATGATGAAATCCTTGCAAACACATGCAGATTGGCTCATTAATCTTCTCCCACAAGAGTTGTGCTAATTAAGAGACTATAGCAGGACGAACAGGATCTAAAATAAAGATATAAATCTTTTCAAGATTATCCTGTGTCTCCTGAAACATTTTGGTTGCTAGGATAGAGGTGACTAGTTACATTGTTTGATTTTTTTAAAAAAAATAGAGAGGATCCCCCCCCCCGCTTTCTTTTCTCTCCTCCACATAAATCTCCAAGACTGCATTTGATACCGCAGCCTTTGAGGGCAGCTGAAAGTGAACTGTTGGTTATCAAATTCCCACAGTCAGGGTCATCTGGATGGCACTTCCACTGCTGTATTTTTTTTATCCACTGATAAAACAATTAAGTCTGATGATTGTTTGTATTTAGTGGTATATCCTACTTATTGAAGATCTTTTAGTCCGTACTGAGTTGCACCTAAATTTTTGCCTTGGATGACATTTCTAGCTGAATGTGAAGAAAGCTACTGAGGAGAAACTCTCCAGGAGAGCAAAACAAACCCCCCAAAAAACCCCTCAACATAGATTACCTAGGTTACCTAGCAAAATTTCACAGGTAGGTTCCATAGAGAACACTAACATGAGTTGTTAGTCAAGATGTCATGTATGTGTCATTTTCCAAGGATGTATAGTCCATTTAGTGAGCAAAATTGACAAGCACTGGGACGGGAGTTGCCTGGAGTGAAAGTCAATGGTGGATCTGGAGGTTCCTGTTCAGGAGAAACATCCAAACAATTTAAAGGGAATAAAAAAAGGATGTGTGCATAAACAGAGGGAAAAAATTCTCAGGATGGTCACATATACCCTGATTAATTTTCAAATCATGGGTCCTAGGAAAAGCTCAGGTAAAGAATTACAAATGCATTTGGTTCTTGAATATATTTTTGCCAAGATCTAGACAAACATACTGTACTTAGTTGACGCGGCCAACCTATTTTGCTATGCATTTTCTCCTTATTTGGGCATGCCTTATTTGGGCATGCCAGGTGACCACTATGCTTTTATATATAAGGAAAGGATGTATATTCCAAATTCACTACAATTGTACTGGAGTATACTACAAGAGTACTTCCCACTAATGCTAATTACTCCAAACATGAATCTGCACTGTGTAGTAAAAACAAAAAAAATTCTTTCCCTTTGAGATGTCTACCATAAGTCATTGCACACTTCCCAAAGGATGCTGGAGAATCCGATATTTGAAAGGAGAACCATAGACACAGAAATGACTAGTCTCCATTTTTCCGGTGGTTTGGAATCAGACAACTCTATGAATAGCATACTGAAAGCCTTCTTTATTGAAAGTATGATGCAAACGTGAAATCATCACAGAATTGTTCAGATGGATTCTTGAGGTGGCAAGCTAACAATTCAACATGTCAAGTGTGTGTATCCTGTGTGAAAACAGAAATATCCTTGCAATTACTTTATTGTCTATACTTGACATTGCACATTAATTCACTGTTAAAAAATGACCCAGGTAGGTCACAACAGTCTTCAGAAAATCATTATAGTAGCAAATGAGCATTATTTTTTTTTAAAAAAAGAGCAGAATTCTAGCTAGCATCAGAGACTTTGTAAGTGGCCTCCTCAGTTCCGTGGTCCTTGAACTGACAGATCCTTTCTGCCCATTTATTAGTGTATTTTCAAAGTCAGAAGCTAAATGAGATTCAAACCAAGTACTCAGCCAATTATGCCAATATTGTTGTTATTCTGAAAGGCAACAAAAGCAAACAAAAGGCACAGACAAGCAAGCAAATCCATTTTGTGTACCTGTTTCCATGCTGTGGCTCAAGAAATACTTAATCCCAAACCTAATAATGAGATCCAAGTGTGGTATAGTGGTTGACATTCTGGAGTAGAATCTGGAAGAACCCGGTTCAAAATCCCACTCTGCCATGGAAATTTACTGGGTGAACCTGGACCAATAATGCTTTCTCATCCTAACCTACTGCACACAAGTGGTGTTGTCAAGAGTTGGGGAGAACGATAAGAACATAAGAACATAAGAGAAGCCAAAGTTGGATCAGGTCAATGGCCCATCCAGTCCAATACTCTGTCATACATTGGCCAAAAAATACCAGGTGCAGCACTTGCCCCAGAGTCCCTATCTATACCATGTGGCTAATAGCCACTGATGGACCTCTGCTCCATGCTTGTAGCTGCCTCCACCTCCATGCTTGTAGCTGCTGCCACCTCCTGTGGCAGTGAATTCTACTTCCTTTTATCCATTCTAACCCAACCGCTTAGCAATTTCATTGAGTGCCCACAAGTTCTTGTATTGTGAGAAAGGGAGAAAAGTACCTCTTTCTCGACCTGCTCTATCCCATGCATAACCTTATAAACCTCAATCATGTCACCCCTCAGCCGTCACTTCTCCAAGCTAAAGAGCCCCAAGCACCTCAACCTTTCCTCATAGGGAAAGTTCTCAAACCCTTTTTATCATTCTAGTTGCCCTTTTCTGCACTTTTTCCAAAGCTATAATATCCTTTTTAAGGTGTGGTGACCAGAACTGTACACAGTATTCCAAATGAGGTCACACCATTGATTTATGTAGGGGCATTATGATATTGGCTGATCTGTTTTCAATACCCTTCCTAATAATCCCCAGCATAGCATTGGCCTTTTTTATTGCAGTTGCACACTGTCTCAACATTTTCAGTGAGTTATCTACTATGACTCCAAGATCTCTCTCTTGGTCAGTTTCTGCCAGTTCAGACCCCATCAACATGTATTTATATTTAGGATTTTTGGCTCCAATGTGTATCACCTTGCACTTGGCCACACTGAACCCCATTTGCCATGTTGACGCCCACTCACCCATCCTTGACAGATCCCTTTGGAGTGCCTCACAATCCTCCCTGGTTTTCACTACCCTGAACATCTTTGTATCATTTGCAAATTTAGCCACTTCACTGCTTACTCCCAACTCCAAATCATTAATGAATGAGTTAAAAAGCATCAGACCAAGTACTGATCCCTGCGGTACCCCACTGCTTACCACCCTCCACTGAGAAAATTGCCCATTTATACTCACTCTCTCTTTCCTGTTACTTAGCCAGTTTTTGATCCACAAAAGGACTTGTCCTTTTATCCCATGACTATTAGGAGACTTTGATGAGGAACTTTATCAAAAGCTTTCTGGAAGTCAAGGTAAACAATATCTATTGGGTCCCCCTTGTCCACATGTTTGTTCACCCCTCAAAGAACACTAACAGGTTAGTGAGACAAGATCTTCCCTTACAGAACTCATGCTGAGTCTGCCTCAGTAGGTTTTGTTTATCAATGTGCTTACTAATTCTTTCCTTAATAACAGTTGCCACCAACTTACCCGGTATCGACATCAGACTGACTGGCCTGTAATTTTCCATCTTCTCTGGAACTCTTTTTAAAGATGGGAGTGACATTAGCTACCTTCCAGTCTTCAGGAATGGAGGCAGATTTTAATGAAAGATTACATATTATTGTCAGGAGATCCACAAGTTCACATATGATTTCTTTCAGAACTCTCAGATGTATGCCATCCGGGCCTGGTGATTTATCAGTTTTTAAGTTATCTATCAGTCGTAGAACCTCCTCTCTTGTCACCTCAATCTGACTCAGGTCTTTCAATACCCTTCCCGAAATCAGTGGTTCTGGAGTGGGCAAGCACTTCTCATCTTCCACAGTGATGAGAGAGGCAAAATATGCATTCAGCTTCTCAGCCAATTCGCTATCATCCTTCAGTACTCCTTTTACCCCTTGATCATCCAAGGGCCCCACTGCCTCCCTGGCTGGTTTCCTGCTTCTGTTGTAAATGGCTTGTTGTTCTCATTGGGGAGCAAAATGGGACATAAATATCTAAACACATAAATATAACCCACTATTGACTTATTTTTTGTTGATTGTGCATCCATTTAGTGAATTAGGTTGCCACCCCCACCCACCCCAAGGAACTTTGGCTCACAGATCACTGAAAATGCTGGAAGATTGGCAAAAGTTTGTACTCTCTTCCTCTTAGCAAGGATAGGTGTTAATGATGGAGTGATTTCTTGCTAATCTGAGATTTAAAACTGATATAACTTTGTCATCCCTCTTATTGCTGGACTGCTTAAACTTTTTACCATTTACTACAGCAACACGGAAATATTGGCTCTGCTTACGAAGATATTTTTTTGTCTGCTTTGTGGATAAGGATGCACCACGTTTTGCACTAAAGCTGGATTAAAATCCCTTTGCTTTACACTTGAATGGCTGAATTTAGCCTCCTTCATATTTAATAACTTCACCAGGGAGAATGGAATCCTTTGTAAGAAATGTTTAGGCAACGGTTCCCAACTTTGGCAGACAGCAGAGTTTTAAATTAGTCTTTTGTTTCTTTCTAAGCCTATTTTCTATTCAGTTGCATCAAATCTGTTAAAACTGGATGCTTCTCAGTAGCTGGAATGGCAGAAATTGACATCAAAGTGATTTAACTTACTGTGCAGGTGTGTACATACAGGTGTGTCATATACATTAAAAAGCCAGAGGAGATGCTTCCATATTTTTTTTTCTAATTTTCAGCAGTTTCATTGGATTTAGGATGGGGTAAGCATTATTTTTATGGAGAAGGAATGTGGCTCAGTTGTAGAGTATCCATTTTGCATGTAGAAGGTCCCAGATCAGGGTTACCAAATGTCCTCTTTTTTAGGTGTCTGTTCTCTTTTGGGCTCTTAAAAAAAAAAAAAAAACTGATGCAAATGTCCTCTTTTGGGGTTGGAAGGTTAGGAATATTCCTAGTTGGTAGCAATCACCACAACTTAAATAATAGGGGTATTTTAAATGAGATTGGTCATAGTGATCACTTTTCGAAGTTGAGAAATAGGTCCTTTATTTTTATTTTCAAAATATGGTAACTCTATCCCATATTCAATCCCTAGTATCTCCATTTTAAAAAATCAGATAGCAAATGTTGTCAAGGACCTCTGCCTGATAACCTGGAGAGCCACTGTCAGAGGCAATAGTGACCATGATAGATCAAGGATCTACTTACTTTATGGAGTCTTCACGTGATCACTGGTGTTGCTATCACAGATTCTAGTCATGGCTTCTGCTTCTCCTCTGATCACTGTGTGGAGCCAGTATCTATTCATTCCCACCCCTTCCTCTTTGATGAGAGGCAGTTTGTTAAAATGGCACCTCCAGAGAGGTAGCAAGACATTACTGCTAAAGAAAATAGAATAGGAAATAGCAGCAGGTGGGTTCTGAAAAGCCAAACCTCTTTAATAAGTAGGTCTGAGGATTCTGATCCATGACTTGAATTTTCTGGTCCAACGAGGACCTCTTTGACTCTTACTCTGAGAGCTAAAACACAGTTTTTAAATTATGAAGTAAAGGAAGGGGACGCTTAATAAAATCCACAAATCAAACCCTTGGCCTTGAATATTGCAAAGAAGGCCTAATTGAGCCTATCTAATATTTTTAAAACAGTAGCTAGCAGTACAATCCTAAACAGAGTTAAGCCCATTGACTTTGATTGATTTAGAATGCTGTAACTCTGCTTAGGATTGCATTTATTGTCACAGAAAGTAGAAGGGCAGGACCAAAGGTTTTTGGTATTTGTCCTTATATATAATTCTGTTTTCAAGTGGCAACATTCCATGGGCTCCCTCAGCCATTGGCCCGTCAGCTGCCAGTCAAGAGTGCTTGTGTGCCATTGGCTGGGTGCTGGATATGCTCTTCTTCCCCACCCACTCCCCCTTCAGCCAGTGTGCCCTGTCAGAAATACTGGCAAATGGCTTTCTGTCTTGATAAAGATGCTTTTCCTGCTTGCCTGTGTGGGATAACTTTCCCCTCAGTGGCTGTTGGTAGGTGTAATGAAATGGCAGCTACCTGTGCTTGTAAAATGGCTGTGGTTCTTTGTTTAAGGTTTAATTGAGTTTTAGTTCCAGAGAGGGGCCTGCAGGGGTATCACTCACTGGGTTGAATGGGGCTTCCTCATCTGCTGGCCTACAGTTCCAAGCTGCCCCAAGGCCAAAAAGTGCAGGAAAACAGGGACTGTCCCAACAGATGGGAAGCATCAATATAGACTACAGCCCATCCAGGGAGGAGGCAGTCTTTGTCCCTGGGAGGCAGCAGAAATTCAGCCAGTCCACAGTTGGCTGGACTGGGGAATGAATGGAAGTTTCCCTGCTCTCTTGGGCAAGAGAGAGAGGCTGAAGTACAGCCAGAGGCCGGTCCAAGACGAGATCCTATCATGAGCCCACAACCTCCAGAGGTAGAGAGTATTGTGTGCAGGGAAAAAACATGGTGTTTTAACCGCTGTTGATTTATGTCCTGTTGGTTCATAGTGTATGCTTACTCCTACATTGTGTGTGTGCTCCATAACTGTGTAAATAGTTAAATAAATTATTTTATTTGGGCTAATAATCTGTGTGGTGCTCTGACCACATAGTCTCCCCCACTCTGCACAATACCAAAGGGAGGGGGTAGCCCATGGAAGCAAGGAAAGGCCAGACCCTTGGGTTGCCAACTTTCCAGGGATCCCCCAAAGATTGGGGATTCCATCTCCAAATAGGGAGATTCGGCCAGAGGGGTCTCACTGTCCCTCTAAAAAGGCAGTGATGATTCCGTGAGTGGTGGCAGTGAACTTAAGGAGTGAGATACGCCCACAGGACAAGGGTGGGAGGCAAATAGCTGAATGGTAAACTGGAACCCATTTTGCCATGGTAGGCAACCAGGCTTGGTTCAGACAAAGGAAGGAAACCCTTTGCAGGCCTTTGTGAGGAACTCATTGGGGCCAGTCCTGACTATTGTTGCCAGCTCCAGGTAGGGATATTCCTGGAGATTTTCTGGTAGAGTCCATGGAAATCAGGCTTTGGGGAGGGGAGAGGCTTCCACTGAACAGAATGCCATACAGCCCACCTTCCAAAGCAGTTATTTTCCCCGGGGGGGGAGATCTGTTGACTGGAGTTCAGTTGTGGTACCTGGTGATCTTCAGGCTACATCTGGAGGTTGGCTACCCTAGGTGTCACAGGCAATGCTTCGGAGCAGGGTCTGCTAGATCCAGGTTCTTTCTGTAGAAGCTGAGTGGGTGATTTTGAACCAGTCATAGACTTTCAGCCTAACCTATCTCACAGGGTTGTTGGGCAAGTCAAAAGGGGGAGAGGAGAATGATGTCAACTGCTTTGGTCCCCATTGCAGTGAAAGACTACTATTCCTCCTGGGGAACCATTGTTGCCAATCTCCAGGTGAGGGCTGGAGATCACTCAGAATTGCAACTGCTCTCCAGTTGGCAGAGATCAGTTCCGCTGGAGAAAATGGACTCTGTGGCAATCAGGGCTTCAGAACACAGAAAATGGTGGACTCTGTGGCAGTCAGGGCTTCAGAGCAGGAAGAGGCTGCAGGTGTGTGTGGGGGAATGGAAAGCTGAAGAGTGAGGGGGAAATAAAAGTAGGTTGTTGATTGGCTGAGGAAATAGGGTTGCCAACTCCAGGTGAGAAATTCTTGGAGATGTGAGGGATGGAACCTGGAGAGGGTGAGGTTTGAGGAGGGGAGGAACCTCAGACAGGTACAATGCCATAGACTCCACCCTCCCAACCAGCCATTCCCTCCTGGGGAACCATTGTTGCCAATCTCAGGAGAGGAGTGGAAATCACTCAGAATTACAACTGATCTCCAGGAGGGAGCAGGGAAGAGATGGAAAGCTGAAATTGGAGGGGCAGATAATGGCAGGCTGATGCTTAGCTGGGAAGGAGATAGAGTTGCCAACTCCAGGTTCGGAAATTCCTAGAGATTTGAGGGGTGAAGCCTCAAGAGGGTGAGGTTTGAGAAGGGGTGGGACCTCAGGTACAATGCCATAGACTCCACCTTCCAAACCAGCCATTTCCTCCTGAGTAACAATTGTTGCCAATCTCTAGGTGAGGGCTGGAGATCACTCAAAATTACAACTGCTCTTCAGGTAGCAGAGATCAGATCCTCTGGAGAAAATGGTAGACTCTGTGTCATTATACCCTGCTGAGGTTGCCACAGCACATTGACACTGAGTGCCCAAGGCCTTGGCACTCTCCCAGAGCCTCTTTCTAGAGCTCATTGTATTTATTTCCACAATGGGCCTTATTCCTAGTCTTAAAATAATTGTAACTTTGGTACCTAGGATTGCCATTTCTATGCTAATGATGGGAGATCTCTGTAGGAATCGCTGGAAACTTTATCATAGCATTTCTGGTGATTCCTAGAGTTTTTTGTTCTGGAAGTGACATCATGCAGTCATTGACATCCTCCATGTCCCTGCCCCCCCTCGGCATCTTGCTGTTTGCCTATTGGTACCCCCCCCCAGTCCATATAAAGGAAAATGAGGAGTTTAGGATGAAATTTTACCTTTATTTATTCGACATCTACCTAAATTTGTCACCCCTTAAACCTTAATGCCATACAACCCGGAAGTTCCATATTTCAGCAGTATCTATATCTATATCTATCTATCTATGTATCTAACTATATCTATAGATTTCATTTTGGATTGTTTCATCATAGGTTTTCAATGCAGGAGATTATCAGAAATGGTTTATCATTGTCTTCTGTACAGTATGAACCAGGGTTAGTTGAAGTGACAGTGTCATTCAGGCCTGTATGCATGGGGGTGCCTATGATTGCCCAGCACCCTCCCCAAACATCTGTGCCTCCCCCCTTCCCTCTCTGTGTGAAGTGCCTGCCTGGCTTGCTGGGAGATGGGAAGCATGTGTCAACCTGTGCTTAGCTTGCTGCCCGTGCAATTTTAACATCTGAGCTGCTTTGGGAGGTGCAAGACAAAGTTCCTGTCTTTGCTCTCTTCTCGGATTGCCTGCAAAGGTGTGAGTGTGTGGGGGGTGTTGTAGGAAGGGGAAGTTAAAGAGTAAAGCTGTTGCAACACTTCAGCCAACATCTGCATGACATCACACCATTTCCCTTCCAAAAGAGAAAGAAAGAAAATATGTTGTTATGGCAAACCTGAAAAACTACATTAATCAGAGATTGAAAGATGAATTTGAAAATAACTGGTGAGTTTTCTGTGATTACTATAACCAATCTTTGTAGTCATGCAGCTGAATAGTTTATATTATTTGACAGTTTCAGTATGAAATACTAAAGATGTTCTGCTTTGTATGATTATTATTACAACAAACTGTTATGTTAAAATCATGCACAAATGTTATGAGGTTACTCATAGTTTATCGTATAACTGATAAGATTGATAAAATAGGATACAAATGTTAATATATAATGAGGAAGTGGTAGAATGTTGAGTAGGTTGTTATAGTAGTTTTTCTCCAGGACAATTTGGCCAGGGATCCTGGAAGGGTTTTTGTTGTTGTTGTTGTTTTTTGCCCTCTTCTGTACATAGAGCAGGGGTCACTGGGGTGTGTGTGGGGAGGGAGAGGCTCCAAACTCACAGAATAGCTAATGGAGCCTCTCCCCAAGATACCCACCAAGTTTCAAGAACATTGGACCAGGGGGTCCAATTCTATGGGCCCTCAAACAGGTTGCCCTATTCCCTCCATTGTTCTCTATGGTGAGAAAAAAGTTACATTTTTCCCACCATAGAGAACAATGGAGGGAATAGGGGCAACCTGTTTAGGGGCCCATAGAATTGGACCCCCTGATCCAATGTTCTTGAAACTTGGTGGGTATCTTGGGGAGAGGCTCCATCAGCTACCCTGTGAGTTTGGAGCTTCTCCCTCAAACCCCCTCCCCTCCAGCCCCCAGAATATACCCTATGTTTTCACCATTGACTTCAATGGCCCATAGGAGATAATGGAGCTGAAATTGACATTCGGCTGCCTGAAAGACTCACCGGGACGCCAGCTGGGGGCGGGGCTTGGCTCTGAGCTCCCGGAGCTGCGCTCCGGTGGGCTCCCCCCAAAAGACCCCTGGTGTGGGGGAAGTAGTTGTGAATTCCCTTCATAGTTCAGGGGGTTGGACTAGATGACCCTGGTGGTCTCTTCCAACTCTATGATGCTATGATTCTGTCTTCACCATTTTTCAGAAGGCAACCAAGGAGTAGACTGAACGAGCTTTGTGAAGGAGACATTTCTTTATTTGTGGTGTCATTACGCACAATGGCCTACTACGCAGTGGGATCAGTGACCAATGGGATTCAGTTGCACTGAATTAAAGAGGTAGACGTATGCCAGTTTGATCCTTTTAGGATCCTTTTACATATTCATCGTGAACATTTTAATTTTGCCTGTTTTGTTTGCTAATTTCCTCATGCGTTAGTTTATTTTATCCCATTTTAATGCAAAAAATGTCAATTTTAACATCAGGTTTTTATTGACATATTACTACATCATCTTTACTATTACTTTGGTTAGGGACTAAGATTATTTCATCCCAAACTTCAGTAGGGATGCTCGAACACCTGCTGCTTTGGCTCATGTCATGGCTGCCCGTTATGAACAGGGAGCAGATTTTTCAACAGACTGTTCACTGACCATTAGTGGTTGCTCATCAGGTTGCCCCACTCTGTTCCTCTCTAACAGTACAGTACAACCAGCTGTTCATACATGCATATTCTCACATCGCCCAAATAATTCCTACTCCTCCCCATCCTCAGTATGCAGACAGTTGTTTAAATAGGCAGTTAAATGTCACAAGTCATTTAAATCAATCATAAACAAACACTGTGTTTTTAAAGAATCCTATTGCTCACTGTTCATCCATGCTGTCACTAGCAATATTCACGGCCACTGATCTTGTTTGGATCAGCAGTGGTTTTAAGCTTGTGCAGGTTTGAACAAAACTTTATGCAAACTTGTTTACTCGGCATTTGAGTCGTCCACTGCCAAATCACACATACCTGCAATCAGCTCACGTCTGATCATCACAATCAAACATGGTAAGTTCAATGTGAAATTCACAGCATCGCTAAATATCCATAACCATAAAAGAAGCTACCACTTTTGAATCCAACCACAGTCATCACAAAAACTAGTATGGTCCCTAAACCACATGTCCAGCAAGGATTCTACAGAACAGCTTAAGAGTTTAATGAAGTTCATTTAGGAGCAGATAGTCAGTAAGGCCCAACCTATTTTTATGAAATTGAAATGAATGAAAGGAGAATGAAGTAAGCTGTTTTTGGGTCTTCATTGGGAAGACAATGGGGTATAAATGAAATAAGTAATTATTTAGCGGTTTAAAGGTCAGCCCTATCACCTTTAATTGAGCCTTTACTGGTCATCAATGAAAACATTCAAGACTGGACATGCAATGTCTGTAGCTCATCTAGCAATTCACTTAAGCCCAGTTTACATGTGTGAAAGATTATTAGTCTTACCATGTTTGAGTAATATGACTAGACACATTTTTTTAACCCTACAAGACAGCTAAGTGGGAAGTCAGAGAGCGCACCCAATGCCTTCATTGACAGAATGAAAGAACAGGACAAGATGGACAACTGCATCTCTAAACGAGGATTCACTGTCTGCAGCACCTAAAGTGAAATTCACATTGATTTAGGCTGTGAAGTAGGACGTGCATTTGAAGTGAGCTGTATATCTTTGGCACCAAATTAGTCTGAAATCTTTAGGCGCCTTACATTTGAATAGCAGTGTCGTGTCAGGCTATCAAAAGGAAAGAAATTACAAAGACTTTTAACTTTCAAGCGGTTAAAGAAAGCTGCTAAAACCCTCTATAGGCTTAAGGGAGTGTTTGCTTTTGGGGCGAGATTATATTTTATACTGATTTATTTTCAGTAATCTTTAAGGGGGGGGGACCCAACTCCTTAGCATCTGAGGCGAGGGAAAGTTTCCTTTCACTGACCTTCTAAAACAGCAACATTTTAAGCGCTTGCTTGTGGCTGGTATAAATGGGAGCTTTAGTCTCTGTTATCTATAAGTCCTTCTTATATTTTAGAAAAAATGTGCTGGATTCTGCCTGGTATTAAGTGAACATAAAGGGAGATTAGTTGCAGCAGCAGAGGGCTCCTGAACCCTCTTTTTTTTTGTACACATGCTGCTTCTAGGAGTCTATTGTGGGTATGATGGAGAGTCTACTCCACCTGAATTAATATAGTCCTTTGGAAAACCTCAGTTGTTTCCCAGTATTCCCTTTTCATGAGATTGTTTTGAGCTCTGCTCTTCTGGTTACAAAGTGTCTCCCTTGGAGCTGCTTCTCAGCTTACAGTGGAAAGAGAACAGATCCTTCTGTAACCTTGAAAACCCATGCAAAGTCTTGGTTCATCTTCTGCAGTTTTGCTGATCCGGCATGGTTGGGCATTATCATTTCCACTTTTGTGTTACAAAGTACTTGGCCATGGTTGTCGAGGCCTCCATATATGGACCGAGCGTTGCAACAGGATCTTGGGCTCTTGATTCTGTTGCACATGTGTAGGGAGATCTGGAAAACATCCCCCAGATTCTGCTTCAGGCTGCAAAGGATGCCTTCTCTTCTGTCCCTAACATCTGTAGTAAGTACTGCAAACTGGTAGAGCTAGGAGGATTGCCCTGTTCACAGGATGAAGGCATAATGTAGTTTCAGCCCCAGGTTGCAGCATGTCAGAAAAAGGTCTATTTGATGTTTCTCACTGAGTCCATTGTTATGTGTTCCCTATTTGGCTTTGCGCTTGCGTAGGTATGCAGGCAGTAACATGGGAGCTTCTTCCCTTGCCGCTTCTTCTTATCACGGTGGCCTTGAATGTAGGCTTTGGGCTATTCTTGTGTTGATGAGAATTTTCCAGTCCTGTGAATGCGAGGGGAGGGGGGAGACGTCTCCCGCTCATGAAGTAACTCTCCCGCCGGGAGTTTCCCGCGCGCACTTACAGTTGATTTGCTAGTCGCTTGCTTGCATCATACTATAACCCTGCTTGCTTCGCTATTGCCCCCCATTCCTGACAATGACCTTCTACTGTGGGTTTTAGCACTGTAATCTAAATAAAGCCTTTCTTCTTACCAAGAATGCCTGGACCTACTTGCTTTTGAACCTGACAGAAATTGTCAGGAATCATCATCCTTTCACCACCAGCAGCTCTTGCCGTCCGCCACGATGAGCGGTGCTGGGGTCGGTCCAGCGGTCACCACAGTACTGGTCACCACCGTGGCAATTCCAGTGACCACCACGCCGATTACCACCGTTCCGGTTACCACCGTTCCGGCTACCACTGCTGCTCCAGTGACTACAACTCCGGTGACCACGGCGTTGGTCCTATACTCAACGGCTGGGCCAGTCACCCCTCTGTTGACCAGCTCAGTGGGAGCCTCGTACACCCTTCTGATCTACAGCCCCGCGGGGCCAACCCAGAGTCATGGAGGAGCGATACCTCGAACCTACTTTTTGGGTGCCCCAACTCCCTGGGACAAGAGGGTTACCTATCGTAGATCGAGGGACTGGACTAAGAACCTCTTGGACACCACCCAGGCTACCTGGTCGTTACCAAGGAGCCAGAGCAGGGATAGCTTACTGGATCCCCGGGGAAGTTTCGGGCTTCCCCAGGGGCGGATGTCCCGCGGATCTCCCAGGTCAGGGTCCAGTCCGGATTTGGATGCCCACATGGATTCTATCCAAGATGACACCCGACGTTTAATGCGGGACATGGGCAAGCTGATGCAGTCCCTGCCACAGATGATGGACCAAGCCATCCGAGCCCACCCGCTGACTCAACCGAGACCAGCACCAGCCCCAGGACCACCATTGCCTGCTCCTCTCCCTCCTGGCCAACCTGCTCCAGGGCAGCCAGCACCAGCAGCCCCCGTCCCAGGCCAGCAGGTGCCTGCTCAGCCTCCTCCGGCTGGCCCTTTGCCAGGAGGGCCCAGTCCGGGACAGCCTGGACCTGTCCAGCCTCCACCCGTACTACCACCGCCTCCCGCTCCTGCTCCGGCGCCCCTCCCGTTGCCTGTTCCGGTGCCTGGCATGGGTCCTGTTCCTCCAATAATCCACCCCAAAGACATGTTGGACATTACTTTTGACGGGGACCCTGAGACTGTGTCTTTCTTTATATTGCAAGTCGGAAAGTTTGTACAGCAATGGGGCCATGTGTTCCCGGATGAGGAGCAACAGGTGGAATTCATCGCGTCAAGGTTCCACGGAAGTGCTACCAGCTGGTATGTAGCCCTCCACGATCTGGAGGCAGCGGAGCTGGGGAATGTTGATGACTTCATGTGGGCCTTGAGGAACCGCTTCGAAGACCCGGGGGCGGCCCCAAAGGCTGAAGCCTTCCTTCGCACCTTCAAACAAGGCAAACTAACGGTGAGGGAGTACTCACGGGAATTTCAACGGCACGCTGTCAAGATTCAAGATTGGACTGACCCTGTGCTGGCTCAACAGTACCGGATGGGGCTAGCAGTGGACGTCCATCACAACGTTCTCAGCTCCAAGGAGCTGTGCACCCTTCAAGGGTGGATGGAAGAGGCGGAAAAAGCAGAGAGCAGACTGCGCCTCATGAAACTGGATTTGTCTCTTGGGAGCAACTGCCCGAGCACCTCAGCCACCCCGACCAGAAGCAAGCCTACCTCCACCCAGGGTGGGATGAGAGATCAACGCATGAGACAAGGTTTGTGCCTGCGATGTGGGGAGAAAGGGCACTTTGCCGCCTCCTGCCCCAAGGGGGGCCCTGGTCGAGGTCTGACGCAAGAGGAGCCCTGACAATGGCAAGCCACCACCCCGAGAAAGGGTACAGCAAAACCACGCAACCCGCGGGCCCTTTTTGCCAACCCGGACCCTGCGGATATGTTGATGTTGGAAGACGAAGAGAGTGATCTGCAGGGAAACAAAGTGGTCCTGTTTGTGAATGGCGCTGCCCAACAGGACCCGGCCCCTGAGGCACCAAAAATGGTGAGCAATTACCCCTCTCTCTTCTTTGTGACTGTTCTTATAATGAACCCGGCCATGATGACCCACATCAGGGTCCGAGCCCTCATTGACTCGGGGTGCGGGAGGGATTTGATGAACCTGTCACTGATAACGGGACTAGAGGCGGCGGTTACCAGTTTGAAAGATCCCATTACCTTCACCCAAATGGATGGGTCACCGATGAAGGAACCATGTCGATTTGAGACTGTCCCTTTAAGGGTGGGCATAGGAGAACACTGGGAGCTGCGGTCTTTTGTAATAGCCCCACAAGCCCAATTCCCATTAGTTTTGGGTAGCCCATGGTTGCATGGGCACGATCCCTATATACTTTGGGATGAGGGGTCAGTACAATTCATCTCCCCGAAGTGTGCAGAACACAAGTGGGACCCGGGGTGGGGAAAAACCCCTAATAATGATCCTCCACGAGCCTGCTTAGCGGCGGAAGACCTCAATCGCATTCCCAAAGAATACCGGCATCTGGCCCGTGTGTTTGAGGAGGAGGAAGCTGATGAACTACCTCCCCACCGTAACTCAGACTGTGCGATTGAAATCCTTCCAGGCCACAAGTTGCCTAAAGGGAAAATGTATGCTATGAGTCCTATGGTAAAGGAGGAGCTACGCAGATTCATTGACAAGAATCTGGCCCGTGGATTTATCCGACCGGCTTCATCCCCCTTTGCGGCCCCTGTGTTGTTTTGTAAAAAGAAGGATGGGGGGTTGAGACTGTGCACTGATTACCGGGGTTTGAATGCAGTTTCAGCTACCAATGCTTACCCCATGCCCCTCATCAAGGATTTATTAGCAGAAGTGGCAAAAGGGAGGGTGTTTTCCAAATTGGATTTACGTGATGCCTATTTTAGGGTCTGCATTAGGCAAGGAGATGAGCACAAGACCACCTTCAATACCCCATTGGGACAATTTGAATATCGGGTTATGCTATTCGGTTTGCAAGGGGCACCTGGGGTCTTCATGAACTTAATAAATGAGGTGCTGCACCCCTATTTGTTCAAGAGGGTGGTTGTTTACTTGGATGATATCTTAGTGTACAGCCCAGACCAAAAATCTCACACCAAGCTGCTTCAGGAGGTACTGGAGAAGTTGCTAGAGCATAAACTGTTTGTTAAGCTTTCGAAATGTGAGTTTCACCAGAGTCGCATTGACTTTTTAGGGTACCGCATATCCTCAAATGGGCTAGAAATGGACCCGAAGAAGGTCCAGGATGTGTTGGCTTGGGAACCCCCCAAAACCAGATGACAGCTCCAGAGTTTTCTTGGTTTCGCCAATTTTTACCGCCAATTCTTGCCCCATTTTGCCCAGGTAGCCCTCCCTCTCACAGACCTACTAAAGACTAAAGGGAGAGGGGCTAAAGCTTCCATGCCAGGGGCACTGTTAGATTGGACACCCCAGTGTCAAGAGGCGTTTGAACAACTGAAGCAGTTATTTACTTCTGAACCAGTGCTGGCACACCCAAATGAAACAAAAAAAATTATTGTCCAGGTAGACACCTCAGATACTGCAATGGGGGGGGGGTGATCCTACAAGAGGACGCCCAGGGGCATTTGCATCCTCTCACTTATGTCTCACGAAAATTTAACGACACAGAGAGGTTCTGGCCCATTTGGGACAAGGAAGCTGCTTCCATACGCTTAGCCCTAATTACTTGGAGGCACTGGCTAGAGGGGGCTCGGGTACCCTTTGAAATCTGGACTGATCATAAGAACCTTGAGGTACTCCGAAAGCCCCGGAATCTAAATGCCAAACAGTTCCGCTGGGCTGAGTTTTTCTCCAAGTTCCAATTTACCCTTCATCACTTCCCTGGTAAATCTAATCACTTGGCGGATGCCCTCTCACGCCTTCCCCAGCATCTGAGTAAGAGAACGGAGGTGAGAGAATCTTTTTTTACCCCAGACCAACTTGTCGGGGCAGTCTTAACACGCAAACAGAGACAATTACAGCCAGTTACCCAAAGTCAAGGGTTGCCGTGGGAAAATCAATTTGCTAAAGACATCACTGATCAGGAGAAGGTTGAGCTAAAGGCTCGAGATGATGTGGAATGCAAATCTAATGGCTGCTGGTACAAAGGCATTAAACTGTTCATCCCAGAAAGTACGCAACCCCAAGTACTGCAGGCTGTCCATGATTCCAAGTCAGCAGGACACTTCGGGTATGTGAAGTCCCTCCACCTACTGCAGCGCAATTTCTGGTGGCCCCGAATGAAACGAGATCTATCGCTCTACATACAATCTTGCCCTACATGTAGTCGTTGCAAGTCCAGGGGGGGGGAAGCCCCCAGGTCTACTACAACCATTGCCTACCCCAAGTCGACCCTGGGAAGTGATTTCCATGGATTTTATCACTGATCTTCCTCCTAGCAAAAACATGACTGTTATTTGGGTGGTAGTGGACTTATTTTCCAAACAGGTGCATTTTATACCGTTCCCTAGTTTGCCAACGGCCAAAATCCTTGCAAGAGCTTTCTTACAGCATATTGCCTGGCTCCACACTCTACCGATCAAAATAATATCCGATCGGGGGGTTCAGTTTGTATCCAAACTATGGACAGAGTTAATGACCCTCATGGGTATTGAGCATGCTTTAAGTAGTGCATACCACCCGGAGACTGATGGGCAAACAGAAAGGGTGAATCAAACACTTGAGCAATATCTGTGTTGTTTCACTAATTACCAACAAGACAATTGGGTTGAGTTGTTGCCTTTGGCTGAGTTTGCATACAACAACTCCTGGCACGCATCGACTGGAATGTCTCCCTTTAAAGCGGCCATGGGTTATGATAGCCCCCCTCTTCCGTTCCTGAAACCGGGGGGTTCTCCTAGTAATGCTACAGAATGGTGAAAATCTTTTCGAGAGTCTTGGCCTATGATCATAGAGACTTTAAACGAAGCCAAGGCCCAATATAAGAAATATGCAGACAAAAAACGGGCGGAGGGATGGAATCTGCAGCCAGGGGATTCAGTGTACCTTTCCACTAAGAACTTGCGCCTCTTACAGAAGTCGCGGAAGCTAGCGTGGAAATACATTGGTCCTTTCAAGGTGGTTCACTGTATTAATAAAGTAACTGTGCAACTGGATTTACCTAAGTCGCTTAAAACCATTCATCCAATTTTCCATTACAGCCTCCTCAAACCAGCATCTCCCCTATCTAAGTGGCATCCGGAGCCTCCAGCAACCCCCCCCCACACTGATCATCGATAACGAGGAGCACTACAAGCTGGAAAACATCCTGGACTCCAAATTTATCCGTGGACAATTGCATTATTTGGTTGAATGGGTACATTTTGGGCCCCAGCACAGGGAATGGGTTAAAGTTTCTGATATTAACACCCCTGATCTTCTCAGGAATTTTCACACCCATTTCCCTGCCAAACCTAGGGGCCCCATGTACACCCCTTCCTGGGTGGTGGGTGGGAGATATTTTGGGAAGGGCAGAGTGTCAGAAAAAGGTCTATTTGATGTTTCTCACTGAGTCCATTGTTATGTGTTCCCTATTTGACTTTGCGCTTGCGTAGGTATGCAGGCAGTAACGTGGGAGCTTCTTCCCTTGCCGCTTCTCCTTATCATGGTGGCCTTGAATGTAGGCTTTGGGCTATTCTTGTGTTGATGAGAATTTTCCAGTCCTGTGAATGCGAGGGGAGGGGGGAGACGTCTCCCGCTCATGAAGTAACTCTCCCGCCGGGAGTTTCCCCCGCGCGCGCTTACAGTTGATTTGCTAGTCGCTTGCTTGCATCATACTATAACCCTGCTTGCTTCGCTATTGCCCCCCCATTCCTGACAATGACCTTCTACTGTGGGTTTTAGCACTGTAATCCAAATAAAGCCTTTCTTCTTACCAAGAATGCCTGGACCTACTTGCTTTTGAACCTGACACAGCACCAGATCTTCCATCCCTTGATTCATGTGCTTTTTGAGCTGTGCGTAGCATTACTCTCCCCACTCCAGTCTTCTGGCTTTTTTTAAAATTATTCTTTTGTGTTTATCAGTTGTTGTTGTTGTTGTCATTGTAGTCGTTGTCGTCATCATCATCATTATTTTCTATACCACCCATAGCCGAAGCTCTCTGGAAGGTTTACCAGTATAAATACAATAGATAAAACATTAAGAATTAAAAAGTAATTTTAAATAGCATTAAAAACAATAGATCAGACCCAAAAAGACCAACCTAAAATGAAGGGAAAGTACCTGGCTAATCATATCAGGCCACTGCATCACCAGGGTTGTCCTTAAAGGCCTCAACAAAAAAGGCTGTCTTAACCTGGTGCCAAATAGATGGGAATTTGGTGCCAGGTGGGCTGCAGCTGGGAGGTTGTTCCAAAGACAGGGGGTCACCACTGAAAAGGTCCTCTCCCTAGTTACCACCCTCCAAGCCTCTCAAAGGGTTGGCACCCAGAGGAAGTCCCCAGAGGTTGAGGGTAGTGTCCAGGTAGATTGGGGTTGGAGGAGGCATTCTGACAGATATTGTGGTCCCAAGCTCTGCAGGGCTTCCTAGGTTAAAAACAGCACCTTAAATTGGAACCAGAAACATACAGGCAGCCAATGCAGTTGGGCTAGAACTGGTTTTATGTGTTCGGACCTCTGGGTCCAAGTTTTTAATCTAGCTGCCACATTCTGCACAAGCTGCAGCTTCTGAACCATCTTCAAGGGCAGCCTAACGTAGAGTGTGTTGCAATAATCTAATCTGGACTGGTGCATAAATGACTGAAGACAGGCTATCCCTGTCGAGATAGGGTTGCAACTGGGCCATCAGCCGAAGCTGGTAGAATGCACTTCAAACCACTGATGCCACCTGAGCCTCAAGTGACAGAGATGGATCAAGGAAGGGAAGGGACAAAAATAAAGGGTAGGGCTATATGTTACCCAAACAGGCATGCAACCAGGAGTTATTGGGTGCTTTCTCTGGAGGCACCGGTGAAGCCTGCCTGCTGCTTCTCTACTGTAAATTGCCCCCAAGATGCTTATTCCCCTGCACGCAGAGCAGAGAATCAGTACCAGGAGAAAATGATAAGCATCTTTTAACTGCCTTGTTTCTTTTCTACTCCACATCTCTCTCTTCTGAAGTGGTGTCTTTCTAAACACAACTCTTTTGTTTCATTAGGGACAGAAGTGCCATCAGTCTTTTATCAGTTTACTAATAGTGAGTAAAGTCTGTATTTAATCAGTATGCAGAAGAACTGAGGTCCAAACTAGACATTACATCTCAGATTGTCCCAACTCGCTACCATACCAAAAAAACCTTGTGTGGCTTTCCTTAGAATTGCTTAGTTGGGCACTGGAGCTCTGTGAGCAAGGAGAGTGGCCTTTGGGCTTCTCTGCCACACCATTTTTGCCAATGAAATAGTGTGGGAAGGAAACCAGAAGCCCTTCCTCCCACCTCACAGTTTTCCAGAGCCCAACAGAGTTATTTTAAGATAAGTTGCACTGTTCTTCAGTGTAACAGTGGGTTGAGAAGGGCACCCATGTACTGACTTGTGTTGCACATAACATCTCATTTGAACTTTGCATCCACTCATCTGTATTACATTCATCTGTATTAAACCTAGATGACTTGAGCCTGAGTACCTAAAGGGCCATCTCCAGAAATATTATCTGATTTATATTTTGAGACTGGCACAAGAGACCTCCCTTAGGAAACCTGGGACCCAAGGCTATTCCTGCTGCCAATCCTAACCTATGCAAATGTCCTCCACCAAGATATCTTTGATTACCTTCTAGGGAGCAGTCATATGAGCACTTTGATTTGTTGTCATTGCTTCTCACCAATGGATTTAAATTGCTCACTCAGACAGCAATATCTGTATCCCATCCCGCAGCCATCATTTTCCCATGCTCACCACTGACTTTCCCAACAATGGATCAAGTACAGTATTTACTAAACCTAGTGGGTTCACTGCACGTATCCAAATGTCTGATTGCTCCATTGTGCGTTCAAGCTGTTTGAGAAGTTTGAAGCTTTTGCTCCATGGCTGTCATTTTTTTTTTTCTACTCAGTTAGCAATGTATGCATAAGCACATATTTGCACCTGGGTTGTGAATCACTGCCTGATGACAAATAAGCACTTCTGCACGTGCACGGAAATTATTAAAAAAAAAAAAAAAAGATGCCACCCAAGCACCCGCTCTGTGGTTACCACAGCAATAGCTTAATGGTTGACCACAGGGTGAGTGCGCCGTTAGGTGTTATAGGGGTGCTGTGTTTGGATGAAACTCTCCGGGACAAAAAGTACTGGATAAATTAGAGGCATGGCCAGACCGCGCCAGTTTCTGTCATCTGAATGCAGCCCTAGACTGATTTAAAGACCTGTCTGTTCCTGAGGAACTTCAGTTTAGGATGAGGCCTTGCGCTGGTGGGCAGTAGTCTATTGGTGCTTCAGGAAAAAGGCTTCCCTTTCATGTAGCATGAATTGGTTTAAAGTTTCTGATTTAAAAAAAATGTTTTTAAATTGTACTATAGACTACCTTGGGAACAAGATATGACCGAAAGGCACTCAGTAAATTACTAAATAAAATAAATCACATGCAAGCCCAATTCAAAAATAGTAACTAAAGCTTGAAGCAAGTTGTTGTTGTTAAGAGGTGTTGGGACTTAAGCCGGCCTGATACTATACTTTTATCACACATGTGTAGAACTCTGTGGGGACAAAACAGAAGAGAATGAATGATCTACAGGGTATCAGTTTTGATTGGCAAAGCTATGTGAGATGGGAAGAAGCAACCCCCACTCAGCCATGGCCCTGATTTGAATTGGAGTCCCCTGCAGCTTAAATGTCTATCTAAAAACTGCCAGGAAGATTCAATCACAGGTCTGCCAGCATCTCATCTGGCTTGGCCCTTAGTGAAGGCCAAATGTACAGATGTCACTTTCTCTCACTGCAAAATTTGATACTGTCAAACTTGGACTAGCAGCAGTTTGTTCGACTTATACAAAAGTAATTGTCCCTTCTTGTAGGCTAATGGATTCATCCTAGGTTGCAAATTCATCACACCTCCTCTAACTGGATAATGTACTTTTTCAACTGGATGTTGCTTACATTTGTGTTTCGTAGTGTCATCAAACAGAGTTTGTTCCAGGAGACTGGAACTTTGTGTCATCTCTCTGCCATAATACCCTCCTTGCCTTCCTCCTTTTATAGTTCTGGATATCTGTATCTCGGCTTCTGTCAAGTAAATGTAACACTTCATGTGTCTGACCAAGCAAGCTCTAGCTCACCACAACTCAGGTCAAAAGATTCTTATGCACACTTTAAATGTTTGGTTAAATGTTTTTATGCTTATATAATTTTATGTTATAGCCTTCGTTTTACTGTTTGCCATATGTAATTATGGTACACTTTTTGTAATGTATATTCATTTTTTTGGTATATTTTGGATGATTTTTAAAGGATGGGGAGGGGGTGTTCTGAGAATTTTCTGCCCTGTACCTGCCTGTATATGAACCCTGATTTGTTCTGGCTGATGAGTTAAATGCGAAACATTTACTCCGTCCAATTTTTGGTGTGGGATTTGTCCAGTCTAGGACTTCAGCAGTGTGTTTGATGTTGCCTCATGAGCAAGCTAACATTAATCTTCTTGAAGCTTCCCAGGCCCTTGTTGAATCAGAGCAGCTCAGTATCCTTTCCCTCCAACAGAGTGTGTCAAATGCCTGTTTCAACTCCAAACAGTTTCTAAAGACAGGTCCTTTCAAAGGCATTCTACTTTTTCAACTAGTGTTGGAAAATGCTGCACTTAGAAGTGTCTCAGGGGAAGATGCTGCACGTTCCACAATGTAGCAGGCCACCCCACGGAGCAGAAGGGACAGCGCTGAAATTCACAAAGCACCTGTTCATTGTCAGTTCCAGTGCCACACTTTAATAACAACTGTAAATGTCACATGAGACGTAAAGGAAAGTTTGCAAAGCACAGAGAGTGCAATTCTTGCAAAACAACCATGCAGGCAAACTTCACTCTTAATAGTTTTGGTGGCCTAAAAGTTTCCTAAAATCAGAGCACTGGTGATGGGAAACCTGGAGGGAAACAGTGTGAATGGGAAAGGCCACTTGAGAAATGAATCACATTGTTAGCAAGCTCATTATATATCCAATAGTAGTATGCGAAGCCATCAAAATATCTTCAAGGGGCGATCACCCCTGATTGGGGCATATCTTCCTGTAAATGTGGGATACCCCAGATTTGCACAAAAAAACCAGGTGACTGGGCATGTAGTGGGTGGAAAGGGATAGTAGAATAGTTGGAAGGTGGTGAAGGGGGGGGACAGAACAAGAGGGGAGGGAGCAGAGCCAATGTGAGTTAGGAGTCCTCTCCCCCCACAAGTTCTTACAGGTCCCCATCTTGTGTAACCTTAAGCCCCAAGTATTGACATTTCTTCGCTCAAATGTCACCTCAGCTGTAAACATGGTGCATTATCTTAGATCTGGTATATCCTTACCCTTAACATGTTACAGGATGCTTAAGGATGCTCAGACATTTGTTCAGCTCTCTCTCAGTTTGCCTATTGACCAATTTGACTGTTGGTCAACCTATTCATGGCTGATTGCCTCACTATATTCCTTTGTAAGAATCTGGGCCTTAGCTAGGCAGGGGCAGCTGGGGCGGCACACTCTCCTGAATCTGCAATGCGCCGCCCCAGGAAGATTCCAGACCCAGTCACCCCTGGTGCACCACACTCCTTACCCCTGTGGGCAGTTGCCTCAGTGTCACCGGCTCTTCCTGCTGCTTCCTGACTTCCAGCTGGAGCCCCTCCTGCCCACTACCTGAGCTCAGAGAGGAGGCTAAGGCTGGCAGCTGGAGCAGCAGCAGCAACCACAGCTCATGGTTCCTCAAGCTGGTGGCCGAGAAGAGAGTGTATGCAGGGCTGGCCACTGCTGAGTCTCCCCCTGGCCCAGCACTAGGACCCAGCACCTCCCATGGTGCAGGCTGAGAGTGGAGGGGTGCACGAGGAGGGGAGGTCCTTTGGATCGATTCACAGCTGAGTTGTGCAGCTTAAGGATGGTTGTGCAAAGAGCAGGGTGGGGGACTAGGAGAGCACTTGAACCATGCCAGGGAGTTGGCTTTTCTCTGGCTCTTCTATTTTTTTATTATTATTATTATTGTGGCATTAGAAGTGACATCATGCTGTAAAGGAGGGGGGAGAACTTCCGGTACGGTGTGGTGAACGGACATCTTTCAAGCTGCTCCTGAAGACGTTCATCCTTTCTTGGCTCTATTGGAGCCCCTGGGTCCTAGTGACTGCCTTGGGCACCACCCAGACTCCTGGAGGGAGCTTGGGTAGCAAGACACTTGCTTGGGCACCCCAAAATCAGCAGGTTGTTGGAGTGGCCCGTGTTGCCCTGAAGCTAGACCAAGAAAAGGAGCAGAACATGGCCGACATGTATCCGCTACAGCTGCGACCTTCCTTTTAACTTTAGTTTAATATGATGAGAAGCACATCGAATGAAGATATCAATTCATGTATTTTCAAGTGGAAACTCTGTGGATTTGGATTTTATACCCCCAAGAAATATATCCAACTATTAAAAAGCGGCTACAAAGAGTGTGGAAGAGAAACTTTGCTGCAAAATGGTGGAGATAAGGAAAATATTTATCCTGTTTGAACTGTTATAGTCTGTTGAGAGGAATAGTTGGAGAGCAGCTGAGATTTTATGTTTTTGTGAAACAAATAAGGAGGACTGTTAGGCTGTGTATGTGGAAGCTGCAAAATGGAGTTGGGATTAGGCGATGAAGAGTTAGACCCGGACACAGAAGTTGGTAGTCTTACTTTGGAACAGTTTCAGAACTTTTTAGTGAGAGAGATTACACAAGCTGTAAAAGATGCCTGTACTAATCTGGTGGACAATTATCAAACTGTAAATCAAGAAAAGGAAAAAAATGGGGAGCAAAATCAATTTACCCAGAGATGTATTGAGGATCAGGAGAAGACAAGGGAACAGTATGAAAATTGGTCAGCAGTTAAAGAAGAAGAGATCCAGGAAACGAACTTTGCTATAAAAGAAATGATAGACTCTGTAACAGAAAAAGAAGCAAAAACTGGCCCCCATTAAATGTGTTAATGAAAAGAAAGAATAAAGGTAGGGGGGAAAGTAAAAGAGGAGTTAAGAACTGTATAAAGAAACTCCAAAAGAACAAAAGAACAAGGACTGGTATCTTGCAATATGGAAGGAAAGATTTGGAAATGGAACCTGATGAGTACAAAGATTCAAGGCACTTGAAAGAGATTGAAAGGAAGAGGGAGGCTATGGAAAGATGGGGAAGAAGGAAAAGATAAAAACTATGTTCGTTATATAATGTAACCCTTTTTTTCTCTTTAGGTGTTTATGGCTTTGGGGGAGGGGAGAAATTATTGTGTAGTTATTATGAAGAAAGGATGGGTAGTCTGTAATTTGTAACCCAGTAATAAATTGATACTTTATTTTTATTAATGTGGTTTTGATTGTTTGAATTTATATCATTTTGTTCTCTCTCTCTCTCTCTCTCTCTCTCTCTCTCTCTCTCTCTCTCTCTCTCTCTCTCTCTCTGATAAGTAGTTGTGGAAGCTAAAATGAAAGAGAATAGGTGTATGTTTCACTTTATATTTTTAGTTAGTATTTTTGGTTTAGTGTAAGTGAGGCTGAGAGAGCTCTCTTGAGAACTGCCCGTGAGAGAACAGCTCTGTAAGAATTTATGACTGATCCAAGGTCACTCCAGCAGCTTTACACATTTATCTGCTATTTTGACATATTTATTGCTTTACAACTGTTGACCTTATAACACAGCCCTGCCAAGCTTCCTCCCCTCCCCAAACTCTGTCTTTTCCTTGTTCTAAACTGAAATTTTCAGGAATTTCCCAGCCCTGGCAACCTTAATCTTGACTTTCTGAAAATGTGCAGGAAGAAAATACTGTATCCAGTTTAGAATTGGCACTCAGCATTCTATCCAATAGAGCTTGATATACCATTCCATCAGAGATTGGTAAACAGAATTTATCCAACTTAAGGAGAATTACATTTAGAAATGCCACCAGACCTTCACTTTTTTATATATATATATTATTAATTTTATCAACTCTGTTACAACATTTTTAAACACTTGGAAAAGTCACAAATATCAGTTACCAACTTGCATAAACAGTTTCAGCAAATAACTTAAAGAGGATACTTTTTGCTAGTGTGCATACCTGAAAATATACAAACAATGAACATTCTTAACTTACAGAACAATCCAAAGAACAGTAAATTTCTATATTCTGGGTTTTTTGGATTGTCTTGCTGTTTTCTACGTAGCTGTTCATGGGAAACCATACTGCCTGGAACCACTTTTGATATTTTTCTGCCTGCAAAGCTGAAGAATTATATGAAGTGTGCCCATAAATGAAGTGTTCCCAGATTTTCTTTTGCCAACATGTTAGTGTAGGAATATATTTTTATTTCCATTTTTTGCAATTGTTATTTTCGCTAACATCAGTAAGGCTGCTATTAATGTTTCTGTGCTTTTGTTACTAACAGATGTGCACCATGTCTCCAAGAAGATGGAATCTGGAGTGCAAGGTAAGTCTATATTTGTTATTAGTGAGATTTCTTTTATTATCTGAATCCAGTAGTGTTTTTTTTTTTTTTTTGAGGACAAGTCCACCAACAATGTGCAAAATCTGCAATGGCTCCACAATTTTTCCAGACCTTCACTTGAATCAAAAGGTGAATTTGGGGGTTCCTCCTCAAGAAAAAAGCCAAAACAGATTCAATGAGACTAAAACCAGTTCTCAGATCATTGTACCAGGTTTGCCTAAAACAGATTTTAAAGTACATTTAGGGTTTCTTCCTCAACCAAAACATCCTAATAATTTCAAGGGAAACCAAAAGAATTTTGATATTTCTCAAGACAATTCCACACCTCCCAAGGTTGTCACCAAATTTTGTTCAAAGTTTCTAGCTCATTTCAGTTCCTGTTCAGGTAAAATATCAGCAGACTTTCATGAGAAGCTAAAAGATGATGACATTTTTCAAAATAAGAGAGTTTCACACTTCCTGATTTATCATTCTCCTCTACCACTTCTGTTATTTATTATATTTATTATTATAACAGCATTCCGTGCACCTTGGTGTTTAGTCATGCCGGCCACATGACCACGGAAACGTCTTCGGACAGCGCTGGCTCTTCGGCTTTGAAACGGAGATGAGCACCGCAACCCTAGAGTCGGATTCGACTGGCTTTCGAGCAAGGGAACCTTCACCTTCTACCACTTCTAATAAAGGTTTTCATCAAGAGGTTTGTGTAATTAAATCTATTTTCACAAAAAAAATCTGTGTACATTTTGTTGATGTAGTCAAAATTTGTATTCCTAGTAAAAACCGTGTAATAGTAATTAACAGTGTAATAGTACCAACTAGAACTTCCCTACAATCTGCATACATACCTACAACATCTCTACAACACACATCTCTACAACACTGTGAACTCTTGGTAGTGAAAAAAGGATGGAACAGTCTCTCAGGAGGAGCTGAAAGAGTAAAGAAAGCATGCCATCCCTACAACCTGCATTTGTGAACTGCTTTGAGAATATCCTCTCTCACTCCTTTTCTTAAAGTTTCTTTTATAACTGGTGGTGAACAAAAGGATGAAAATGGAGTAGAAAAGTTCCTAATACATAAATATACCTAGCACAATACATATCATACAGTCTCGAATCAACTCAAATGTAATATGTTGAAGGTGGTAGCAATCCATTGTTCCCAGGTTTCTTTCTGCAGCTCTCTAGAAATACTGGGAAGATTAGTAAACATGAACATGCTACAGGAAGTTTGTACATGAAATAAGAAAACACTTCTGTTATTGATCTTTTCCCTAGAATGCAGCTTCCAATCTGTTTGCTTCCACAGTGCCTTTTGTTAACAGCATGAATTGAGGCACTGGGGAATTCATCTAAGAATTGGCTGTCTGAACTTCATAGTGAGACTATCAGTACAACAGTAGAGGTCAGAAAGCTATTGGCATTGATATAAGTCCATTGCAAGTTGGGGGAAAGTATCTTTTTTTTTTCTTTTTAGCCTAAAATGATGTAGAAAATGAGGAAGTGAGTATTAATGGTCAGATCCTATGAGATGTTTTGATATAAAGAGTGGGTCGTCAGACAGGATATATACTTGCCAGTGAAGTCCCTAATACTTGTGTTTGTCAAAATGGGTGAATGGGCCTATGTGAATGCAGGGTGAAGGATCTGTTATTAATTAATCTATAATATTATGTATACCTTGCTTTCTTCCTACTGGGAACCCAAAGTGACTTTCAACATTGTTCGCTTCCCCTTCCTGTTATCGCAATAAGCCTGTGAGGCAGATGAGGCTGAAAGAAGGGACTGACTAGAGATGGAAGGAATAAGGTTGTGAATCAAATAGTCTGACATACAAGTCTGGCCTGGAAAAGTGTTTTCAAGTAACCCATTGTGGGGAGCTAGTGTTAGCCTGATTGCACGTTATTATGAATAATAACGAGGGGAATTATATTGATTATTAATAAGCAATCAGCTGCGAGAGCGAACACCTATGTATACAGAGGTCAGCCCCGCCTGGAGGAGTTGGTAACAGACCAGGAGACTTTTTATGATTGAAAATAAAGTCTTTTACTGAGGTTTTGCACACACAAACAATTACACAAGCACACACACAATTATCCAAGTCCTAAGAAATACAGAGAGAGGTAAGCACATTTGCATTATCAGGTAAGTCGTTGGTGGGTCATATTTACCAGTCGAGTCCTGTAGAGCGTTCCTCAGGAAAAATGGAGGGGAAAGAAACTAAGAAAAATGGGGCCACGCGGTCTGACCAGCAGATTGTCACGTGGAAACTCGGCCTGCAGACCAGAGTTTAAAGATGGAGGTAAGGGTTGGGGGATAGCAAGCTGGACATAAGAGGGTCAAAGGTTCGATAGGGGTCATAGAGAGAGAGAGATGGCCTGTGGTCTGGCATCCCCTTATAAGCAGGAGGGTGGGGGCTGGTCACCTCCTTGATTCCCGCCTCCTGGTAGTCCGTCCCTGAAAGCACCCTATTGGTTGGAAGATGTAGGGGAGGTGTGTGGAGGTGTGCCTGAGGGATGGTCAATACTGAGAGCTAGAAACTTACTCATGTCTGACACCAGGTGATAGCTAGGATGAGTCATCCAGCCACTTCTATTGTGTTGTTGATGGCATTAGCCCGGCTGTTGATGGCTCTCAATCAGTAACTAGGCAACGATGAATAGATTCTGCCAGGGCTACGTGAAGTCTTGCATGTGAAGGTGGGGGAGGAAAGAGGCTGCCTGCTGTAGAAGGAACTCTCAATGGCGTTTTTGGAGTTCCTATATCTGGTATTTTATCAAAACATGTTACTGTGCTTTGGTGTGTACTGGTTCTATTTCTTATTTCCTTCATGAGAAACAGGCTGGTAACCTCTGCTGGGCACTGGAGCTGCTGGGCTGGTCAGGAGAAACGTCTCTTGCCTGGGTGCAGTCTCTGCTGGCATCTGGGAAGGTTACCATGTGGTTCAGTTCCTTACACACGCACTGGCACAGTTTATTATTTTATTGCAGTCCAAAAAGAGGCTAAAAAGCCTTGCAGGGCAACACTAGAAAACTCCATGTTATATCAGGATTTATCTGTAGCTTGGCTGGGCCCACTCTGTCCTGACATGCCAGATTTTGTCTTGGCTCTGGCCATTAGCTTCCTGGCTCTCTCTTCTCCCCTGCCCCACTGAAGGCACCGTTACACGATGTAGTACAATATCAGACTAGGATCTGGGATGTCTGGGTCTTTTTCTTTGTGAAGTGAGTATGCTCCCTTGCGTATCCTTGTCTACAACTTGCCTTCTTCAGGAAAGTGAAGGCTCTTTCTTTTGCTGTAACCCAGTCTTTTCAACCCAATGGCATTTTCAGTCAAAATATAATTTGTTGCTTGTGGTTATAATGTTGGATAACTTTTATTTTTAAAAAAAATCTTTTCTCCAGACTGGGATGGAGGGGAAAGAATTTCTTCTACTTTGCCAGCCTAACTTTTCTTTCCCCTTTGGAACCAGTCATCTTTGTTGAAAATACCAGCTTCTTTTAAAGCTGTCAGAATGTAAACAAATTGACTGTGTGCCACTGAGCTTCATTTAAAAGTACGCATGCAGTGGGTGAAAAGGCAGGGTTTGAAATAAATCAATACCAAACCGCACAGAGCTTTTGCAGTGACTTAAATTCCTTAGAGCCATATTTTGATCTCCCTTCAAAGCTCAGGCAACCTGGACCGACGAGTGTGCAAACATGCCCATATCATATATTGGAAAAGAGTGAAGTTGATGGGAATGCAAACTTCTGCAGACATAATATAGGATGAATCTGCATTCAAATCTCCTTCCTCCTATAATCCTTGATGTGCCGATCCCATGATGACATCTTGCTTGTCACATTTTTAATGTTGGCTCTTTCGTAACCAGAAAGTACTGGATAGAAGATCAAATCACCATTGAGCTCTGAAGCTTTCTGGGTAACTTGTTCCAGCAGCCTCCCCTACCTCTCAGCCTTAAAGGGGTATTGTGATGATAAAATGAGGTCAGCTCTTAGGTTTTAGTGGGGAGGAATTGGGTAAAATCAAACCAATCAGACAATAACCTTGTGAAGGTGATAGCCATTTCCCCAGTTGCATTTGCAAGTATGCACAGGGTGGAAAAAATAGATAGCACTTTTCCTTTCTTTGCTATAATATTAGACCTCATAGGTGCCAAATTAAGTTGATGGGCAGTAGATTCAGGATAGACAAAAAGAAGTATATCTTCACTAAAAGAGTTATTAGATTATGGATTTTGTAGTAGTGAGGCATGTTGATGGCCACTAATATAATTGGCTGGTACTGTGGTGTAATCATTGTATACAGTACAATGGAAGAACCTGCCCCCCCCCTTTGATACTTGTGTGTATTTGTTTAGCCCCATGGGGTGGAATCCCTGCTTGTTAGTTAGAACTGTAGATTGTATGAGTTCTCTTTTCCTGAAACCAGTTGCTCATATCACTGATTCCTGTTGCTAATAAATGGATGTTGTTTCAAACACATCACCTCTACTGTATGGACCTACAGGCAGGAACCTGCATATGTACACTATTCCTGGTTTGCAAGCAAAAGGAAACAACCTATTGTTGATGTTGCTAGAGCACTGACACAGGCTGAGCAAAATGAAAAATGAATTTATGGCAATTGTGGTTGCTGTGACTCAGTTCCACCAGTATGTATTTGGCTCCCAAGCATTAATCCAGTTGGGACCATGAACACTTACAAGCAATCTTTTTCCAAGACCACTGGATAATTTCCTGCATGCCACAAAGGATATTCCTACAGCTTCAAGAATCCAATATCTAGATTTTTTACAATAAGTGCAAGGACATGCTAGTGGCAGATATACTTGGTAGAGGTACTATAATTCCCTCTACACTAGACCCTGTCTAGTGGACATGGAGACTCTCAGTGACTCGTTAAAACAGCTGCATGACCACACAAGGGCAGACCGTGAATCACAGGCCCTTAGAACCCAGCGAAAGGATGTCCAAACAGAAGGAATCAGGTTAAACCAGATCTTAGACCTTACTGGCCCCGTAGAGACCAAATCAGGACTGAAACTGACTTTCTTATGATAGGTTCAAAAATAATTATGCCCTGAGCCAGCTGAGATTAGCCCAGTCTCATCAGGTCTTGGAAGCTAAGCAGGGTCAGTCCTGGTTAGTACTTGGATGGGAGACTACCAAGGAAGTCCAGGGTTGCTACACAGAAGCAGGCAGTGGCAAACCTCTGTTCATCTCTTGCCTTGAAAACCCTATGGGGTCACTGTCAGTTGGCTGGAACTTGACTGCACTTTCCACTGCTAAAATAATTACTGTTTAAGGATCACAGTCTTACATGCTTGCTCTGATTCACTCGCTCCATCAAGGCATGCAGAGGTCAAAAGCATGGAATTGTCAAATCATTTATTGGCCATGAGTTGAAGGCTGTGCACCATACCAGAAAATTCAGCCTTTGAACTGCAGAGAGCCAGTGATCACATGGGATCCCAGACTTGCCTTGGTACAAACTAGTGGGATGCATTCGGCATATACTGAGCCGGAAAATAGACATTTGGGGGGTATTTTTTAAGCCAGTTACTGAACAGGACTCAGTTTCAACTAGTCAAACTTAAAGGGCATTTAAAGGGATCACAGTCCCTTCAAATGCCTTCTTCATGCAGTGTGACTCTGTGGCAAGTTCACCCAGAAGGCATTTAAAGGGACTACAAGCCATTTAAATGCCTTCAGAGTTCAAGTGCAGCTTGCAAAAGGCATTTAAAAGGACCACATTCCTTTAAATGCCTTTTTCCCTTCCATTGGAAACAATGGAAGATGGGGGCACCTTCTTCTGAGGCCCATAGAATTTGACCCCCCTGCCCCCCAGAGCCCCAGATGCCCCCAACTTGACTCTCCATGGTAGCCTATGGGGACCATTGACTACAATGGTCCCCATAGGGTATAATGGAGCTGAAAAAAATCACTTTCTTGAATATTTACCAAATTCAAATACCATACTGGTATTGGGATTTGAGAATATCAGAAAATACTGATATTTTTCGAGTTCAACGTATCATAACCCAAAAAAATCCCATTTTTTTTGCACACCCCTAGTTCAAACTGGCCGCTGAGATTTTTGAGCTCAGTGGCCAATCCTATTTTATAGTTGTTGATGTTATCCTGATGTTATTGCCAGAGAAAACAGTGGGCATGGTCATAGCCAAGATGAAAACATTGTTTGCTTGTCATGGTATTCCTAAAGAATCTGCTTGTGACCATATTTTTCTTGCTAAATTAAGTGATGAAACAATTTGATTCCAACTGGGTCATCTGCATCACACAGACCAGTCCTTGTTATCCCCAGTCCAATGGTCAGGATGAAGGCATGGTCCAAAACATATGTTAAGAAAAGATAGTTTAGATCTCAATTTTGCTATACTCTGAGAAATACTCTTAACATAAGAGAAGCCTTCTTGGATCAAACCAATGGCCTATCCAGTCCAACACTGTGTGGCCAAAACCCAGGTGCCATCAAGGAGTCCACCAGTAGGGCCAGGATTCCAGAAGCCCTCCAACTGTTTCCCCCCCAAGCACCAAGAATACAGAACATCACTGCCCCAGACATAGTGTTCCCTCTATATCTTGTGGCTAATAGCCACAGATGGACCACTGCTCCATATGTTCACCCAGGGCTTTTTTTGTAGAAAAAGCCCAGCAAGAACTCATTAGCATAACAGGCCACACCCATCAGCAGAAACTCATTCGCATATTAGGCCACACCCTGTGTAACCAGAAGCATGGTCATCCAGCCACACCCACCTTTTGCTTCTTATTCTGTTTACCTTGTTTGTTGTCAAAACCCAGGGCTTTTTTTGTTGCAGGAACTCCTTTGCATGTTAGGTCACACACCCCTAATATAGCCAATCCTAATGAGTTCCTGCTGTTGGGTGTGGCCTATTATGCTAATGAATTCCTGCTGGGTGTGGCCAACTCGGGAGCCAGCTGGAACTCCGTTCCTGTGCGTTCCTGCCCCAAAATAGCCCTGTGTTTACCCAATCCCCAGTTGAAGCTGTCTATCCTTTAGGTGCCATCACTTTCTGTGGCAGTGAATTCCATGTTAATTACTCTTTGGGTGAAGTACTTCCTTTTATCTGTTCAAAGACAACTGCTCATTAATTTCATTGAGTGCCCATGAGTTCTTGTCTGTTCCCCCTTCTGATATGTGTGTGTTTAAACCAACATGGATTGCACACTAAAAAAATTAAATAAAAAAAATGGATTGCATACCCTTGTTTATTAGTTGTGTTAGTTAGAACTGTAGACTGCATGAGCTCCCTTGTCTTGAAATCAGTTGCTCCCATCCCTGTACCTTCTTGATAATAAATGGATTTTTTTAACACACCTGTCTCTGCTGTGTGAACCTATGAGCAGAAACCCGAGTGAGTACACTATTTCTGGTTTATAAGCAAAAGGGAGCATCATAGGTATTGGACAAATTAATGGAAGATACATCCATTGAGGCTAGCCACAATAATTCAATTAAACCTTCATGTTGAGTGTCAGTAACCCCCCCTAAATACTGGCACTAGAGGCAACAAGTATAGGCTTTGGTCTTTGTGCTCTGCAGGGAGACATTGCTGGGTCATCCAGTTGCCCTCTATATGAAACAGGATAGCTGACTAGATGGACCACTGTTCCAACCCAACATGAATTCTCTTATGGTCTTATATGCCTTACTGGAATCTTATTGTTTTGAACCTGAGATCTTCAACAAAAATGTGGTCACCACATTAAATTGCCTTGATGGAATTCTTCAATTACATGTGAGGCAAGCCCCTCATTGAATCACTTCAAAATTAACCTTGAGCACCACATTAAGTAACCTACACATTGGATAAATTGCATAGCCTGCTTTTTGTGTCTGTGGAGTCAGGGGCATATATTTTATGAAGTGATCATTAGGACTGATTTCAAGAATAAGTATGTTTGTGGGTGGCTACTAAGGACACATAGAAACACCTAAGTAGTTGGTCTCATGTTAAAAAAATTCTCAAAGTGATCCCCCCCCTTTAACTATGTGTTTTTAACAATTGGAGGCAGCAAAAGGTCATGGGTAGGTGGATGGCAGCTGTGGGAGAGCAGTCTATCATATAAATAGACTCAACCAAATTTGTTTAGATACATTCAAATAACTCTGTGGGCACTCATCTGTCAGACCGCAACCAATAAGCAGAATATAAACCAAACCAGCAGATGACTGAATACCTCTGAGTCCATTGAGGCTTACTTCTTAGTAGGCATCCACTGGAATGCGGTTTACACAAAATATGATTTATTTATTTTTTGGTTTGCCATCTCAGAAGTGAGTTTATTTGTTTGTTTATTTATATTGTTTAATTTATATACTGCCCTCCCTGTGAGCAGGCTCAGGATGGTCTACAAGAATTTTTAATATAATAACATTAAGACAACCATTAAAAACAATTTAAAACAATAAAACCCTACAATACTGTGAAACAGTTAGTTCCGATGTCAATCAGCTTATTTGAAATTCAGCAGTGCCCCAATATTGGGGTCCAGGCCACTGGAGGGGAGATAGCCAGGAGGGAAGAGAGATGCCTGCCACCTCAGCCAAAGCCTGGTGGAAAAGCTCTGTCTTGTAGACCTTGAAGAACTGTAATGAATCCTGCAGGGACCATGATCTCAACTGGGAGCTCATTCCACCAGCTAATGAAGCTAGTTGGCCATCCCTGGGGCTGGGGATTGCAAAAAGATGATGATTTGTGGATCTCAGTGACCTCCGGGGCTCATATGGGACGAGGCGGTCTCTAAAGTAAGGTATGAAAATGTCTGTCATTCAGAATGTTTCCACTGGTATTTATATGGCTAAAATTAAAATATTGAGAATTTACAGATTTTTTAAAAAAAAAATCCAATAAAGTGTATAATTACTTTAGTTGCTGTAGATTTTCCGGGTTGTGTGGCCATGGTCTTGGCATTGTAGGACCTTAACGTTTCGCCAGTAGCCTGACATTTCATCAGGTCCTATAATGCCAAGACCACGGCCACACAACCCGGAAAATCTACAGCAACTAATGAACTCTGGCCATGAAAGCCTTCAACAACATATTGTATAATTACTGTTTGTAAGGAAAAATATGCACGCCACAGTAATGTAATATCCTCTCTGAATAAAACTGTTTCAACAAAGTCTTCATAACTGCAAAAGAATCCAACCTGAGTTCCTTGCTGTGCATTTTTTTTCAGTGCAAACTCATTAAAATCAGAGAAGTGAGGAGATACGCAGCAGTACAATATCCCTTCTTAAGTTCATAAGTTTCCTCTGTGTACTAGTGAGTTATATTCAACGAGGACCATAGTGTTTTTTAAATTACTTTTCCTTCACAAATCAAGCCAACCCCCAGTTAGCCCATTAGTGTGGGAAATTGTATCATTTTTGTGTGTGGTTTATGTGTTTTTAAAGTGATCAACTGGAATAAAGAAATAGCCTTCCATTTGAGAAAGAGGAGTTTGATTGTTTTATACATAAAAATGTAATTCTGGTCCTTTCTAGATGTTCTTTTGTTTTATTGGCAGGAGAGATTGCTGACCATATTTCCCTGGTGATATTTTTGATTTATTAGATTGGGGAGGGTATGGTAATCGTGGGGAGAAAACCTTTGTGTGTCCTTTTTAAATGCGACAACTATTGGTCTCTATCTTGCCCTTTAGCTCAGCACAGTTTAAAGTCCTCCTCCATCTTAAGGAGGAAGTTCTGGAAGCCACATAAACTGGGGGAAGTTTTTAACCTTTGCTAAACAGAATGGTAGTCATAATCCATGTTTTAATAATAAAGGGGATGACGTAGACCAATGTAGGCCAGATGAGAAGGGAGTCATAATTCAAATTTCATGCCAGGGTCTCCTTAACAGCTACAGTCCATGGGTGTGGGGTGAGCCATCCAGAACCCCTTGGGACCTCCTTCCAGCCAGGAGTCTGGTCTGGCCTGCTACCTCATCCCACATGTGGTCAAGCGCTGCCATCAGGCCTCCTGCCAGAAACACCATTTGAGTTTGGGAGAAATGGCATCTCTGGGGACTTTCTGGAGCAGTTGGCCAACTCTCAGCAACTGGAGACACCAGCTCACCCGAAACAGCCCTGCAGGTGACAACATCAGTCATAGACTATTGGCCAGGCTTAGTGTGGGGCTGTTCTGCTCTTTTAATGTATTGACTACTTGTAATGTTTTCTTTTTGGCATGCCACCTCTGTGGAATTTCAATGAAGTTTTTATGTCTACTGTGATTTGTATAGTTTTGTGGCATGTTACAGGGTGTTTTTTGCTGGGGCAGAAAAGCAGTGATGCAAATAAAGTGTTTATTTATTTATTTAATTGTTTAAAAAACAGCTACAGTCCACAAGTACAAAGTAACTATCAGCCTGTCCCAATGTATGGCAAAGTTTGAAATGGAAACTCTTGATTTGGTTTTTCTTTCTGAGTAAGCAGTAAGCATCTGTGAATGAAGGATTAATTTCCTTGTGAATTTTGGGCCTATGGTTTCTTTTTGCTTCTGCAATATTGTAAGATTCTATTGGATAACCCATCCCAAAGGCTTTTGAATCCAGATGGTTCCAGGTTACTATATGGGACTGTTTAGCTGATCTGGATATCTGTTCTAAAAAGAATCTAGTTGAACCCAGAAGTATTGAACTAACTGGGATAATGGACACAATAGCATTTAGGTGTCCTCCCCAAGAATACATGCTTCCTCAGTGGCTTATTAGAACATCATCGGCAATAAGGTTTTAGTGACAAGTTGTATATTCTTGTTAGAAGGTCAATAATTCCATGTTTGAGTGGAAAATCTGGTTATAATTTAAAGAAATAAGTAAGTAAACAACAAATGCAGCATCTATTGCAGGAATTTCCTCTCCTGTCTCTTCGAGGTCTTGTACAAAGGAGGGAAGAATAATTTATCTCCCATTGGGGCCATAGGAGCCATAGTGGATCAGAAAAATGGTTCAATTCATCTAACATTCTTTCCCCCATACTGTTGAGTCATGAAGACCATAAGTAAGACTAACAGCCCTATTGTGCTGACTGGTCCCCAGTATTTGAAACCAGAAGACCCATCACAAATAATTATCCGTGCTAGACTTATCCCTCTGTGACTTTGATGGGTCCAGGCTAGCCCAATTTCAGAGGTTAACAAGGGTCAGCACTAGCTTGTATTTGGATGGGAGACTACCAAGGTAGTCCAGGGTAGATATGCAGAGCAGGCAATGGCAAACCACCTCTGAATATCTTTTTCCTTGAAAACCCTATGCGGTCACCATAAGTTGGCTATGACTGAGGCAGTTTACACACAGAGACACATATCCTCCATAAATTTGTCCGATCCCCTTTTAAATTTGCCTAATAATAATAATAAGAAGAAGAGATTGGATTTATATCCCGCCCTTCACTGCCCAAAGGCGTCTCAGAGCGGCTTACAAACTCCTTTCCCTTCCCCTCCCCACAACAGACACCCTGTGAGGTAGGTGGGGCTGAGAGAACTTCTGACAGAAACTGTCCTTGAGAGAACAGCTGTGCCAGAGCTTGTGACTGACCCAAGGTCACATCAGCAGGTGCAAGTGGATGAGTGGGGAATCAAACCCGGTTCTCCCAGATAAGAGTCGGCACACTTAACCACTACACCAAACCATGGCCATCACCACATCTTGTGCCAATGAATCCTACAAGTCAACTTCTCATTTTGTAAAACAGTGCATCCTCTTGTCTGTCCTGAATCTGTGGTCATGTTGTGATTGTTGGGTTCTTTTTTAAACCCCTCTCTCCTGTCACCACCCTCAATATCTGTGCCAGTTCAAATTCTCAACTGATTTACTAGCAAATAGTAGTGTTTAATAAATGTTTGGTTGTGAGCTGAGTGGTCAGGAAGTAGTGAAGATGAAATGTAATTATTGAGATGGCTTGCCAAAGTTATCTAGTAGTTTTGGGGAGGAGCACCAGTTTCTGAGGTGATTTGTGCTTCTTTCATCCCTCTCTGGACTCACACAGGTACCTTCTTTTAACACAATGACATTTTATTGTTTCTGGTGGGAACAGGAGGAGAAGGAGGAGGAGATTGGATTTAAACCCCACCCTTCACTCGAAGTCTCAGAGCGACTTACAAACTCCTTTCCCTTCCCCTCCCCACAACAGATTCCCTGTGAGGTAGGTGGGGCTGAGAGAGCTCTGACAGAAACTGTTCTTTTTCAAGAACACCTCTGACAGGACTATGGCTTGCCCAGGGTCATCCAGCAGGTGCAAGTGGAGGAGTGGGAAATCAAACCTGGTTCTCCCAGATGAGAGTCTACACGCTTAACCATTAGCATACATTTTCAGCAGGATTCAGGCCACAAAATGTGAGAGTCACTTCTACAGTGTGTGTTATTCCACACTGTGAGAAAGCAGCAACACTTATGAGTCCCTGCTTCATTGGGAAGATGGCTACTGAGTGAGCAAGAAAGTTTAGCCAATTGACTATTACCACATATATGTTTTATTCAGATATACTCCACAGTGATATCAACTGGACCATGGTTCCCATCCCTTTAGGCATAGCTATGAAATTGGCTGTGTTCTGAAATATCTTTCTATAGAATTGTTTATTTACGGTATTTGAGTTATAGCCCTCTCCTCCCCCTGCAGAGCAGGGCTTAGGGTGGGTAACAACAAATACCAGCAACAGCATTAAAATAATAAACAGATTAATCATTACATGTCAAAATCCAATTTATGACAGCAGTTAAAGTGAGTCAATCAGATGATGACCAAAATTTAACACAGTGTGGCACATCTTCTTTCAGAAGAGACTATACTTCATGTGCATCCGTGGATGTTAGAATGATAGTACAACAGACAACAGAAGAACAGAGCAGGGGAAGGCCAATGCAGATGGAATTGCTGCCACCTGAACCAAAGGCCTGGCAGAACACCTCCATTTTGCAGGACCTGCAGAACTGTATTAGCTCCTGCAGGTCCTAGATCTCACCTGGGAGAGGGTTCCATCAGGTTGCTGCCAGACCCAAGAAGGCTCTGGCTCTGGTTGAGACTAAGCAGATATCTTTTGGGCTGGGGACCACCAGAAGATTTTGATCCATTGTGTGTAACACTCTTTGGGGATCATATTACGAGAGATGGTCCCATAGATATATCAGCCTGAAACTGCAGAGGGATTTAAAGTTTAGAACCAATGCCTTCAACTTGATTGGTACTCCACCCGAAGCCAGTGCAGCTGGCAGAGCACTGGCTGAATGTGTTCTCTTGAAGGTGTTCCAGTAAGAACACGTGCCACCACATTCTGGACCAGTTGGAGTCAGCCTCAAGGGTAAACCTGCATAGAGCAAATTACAGTAGTCCAACCTGGAGGTGACCACTACATGGATCACTGTAGCTAAGTCAGGGGGACAGAGGAAGGGAACCAGTTGCTTGACCTGGTGTAGATGGAAAAAAGCCAGTCTAGCAAAATTTGTGATCTGGGCCTCCATTGAAAGAGAGGTATCCAGAATCACATTCAGACTCTTGACCATGAACTTTGCAGTCAATGACACATTATCAAGAGCCAGGATTTGGATCCCTGGCCCGACTTTCCCCAGCCCAGATACAGGACCTCCATCTTTGATGGATTTAATTTCAGTCAGCTGTGCTTCAACCAGCCAACTACAGCCTCCAAACCCTCAGCTAAAATGTTTGGGGTGGCATTCAGCTGGCTGTCCACCAACAAATACAGCTGGGTGTCATCAGCATAATGATGGCAGCCCAGCCTGAAACTCCAGACCAACTAGGCACATATAGATGCTAAATACCATTACATACCATACAGCAAACACACATCAACACACATATTACTGAATGCTCAAGGATGTGGGTTAGGGGTCACTTTAGTTCCATCTCATTTAGTTGCATGAATTCATATCATTATTTTTTTAGGACTTCTTAGAACTCCATTAGAGGGACTTTTATTCTGTTTTATCTTAATTTTTTTTTAAAAAAAAATAAAAGCTAAAGTGTCATTAGACTCTGGGCTGACAAAGACATTCTTCGTCTTTGAACGCATTACAAAGAAGTAAGTCATTTCTAAACTCTAATGACTTAAGTTTTGCTGAGGAAAGAAGAGTTCTTATAACCAGGATGTCTCTCCTATCTTAAGGCACTCTGCATTTCACAATTTAATTAGAAATCTTTGCTTTCAGAGTATTATTCTCCATCTCTATTAATATCTCTCAGGGTCTGACAATGATTTAAATAGAGAAATGTATGTTTTGCAAAGGCAAGCAGAGTCATCTAGTAGGCACCGAATATTTAATATTATTCATTTGTGTGGCTTTGGTGATTGTTATTGATTTAGATTAGTGACAAGCCTGTGGGTGGGGGGAGGTACCCATACCAGCCACATGTGATTGAACAGCACCAAGAGACTGGGAGGGGAGGAGGGTTAAATCTCTCAGTACTGTGCATCATCACTTGGATCTTTGTGCTGTAGAGTGTGAAGGGAAGGAGACTGATGGGCAGCTTCTCTCTGCATGAGCTTGGTATAAGCAGACCCTAGTTTAATACATGCATTGTGTCTGGCCTCGTTTTGGGTGCAAGGACAAAATGCATTTTTATAATTCTAATATATGATAATAGAGTTAACATTTGGTATATGGGCATCATACTGGTTATACTGCTCCAGACAATAGATAGAATTTCCTATAGTGCGTTTAATCAAATGTTCAAATTAACAAACTAAAATTTCAAATCTCAGAATACTCTTTAAAACAATGATTTTACAGTGTAATCCTTTACAGATTTACTCCAGCCTAAGCCCACTGATTTCAATTGACTTAGACTGGAGTAACTCTGTAGGACTGCACTTTAAGACTTCCATATCAAGCTATATGGTGGCCATTGGTAAGTACTGTTCCCAAATTTCAATTTCTGCTCTTTCAGCAGAAAAAAATAAATCTCCCTTTGGATTTCATGTCTCTCTTCCATGACTCAAAACCACAATTATTTACTTTCATGTAATTTTCTGATTCCTTGCACTGAAATCTTCCCCTAAAATATATGAATTTTTCGTTACTTGTATTTCAATAGATCAGCACTGTAAATACAAACAATGTACATTGTATGTTCAGATACAATGTAATATAAAATACATACAATCTGCATACATGATACTAATAAATCTATAAAATAAACAGTGAAAAATGGAAAACCAAAACAGCAAACAAAGATTTGTATATTTAAAAAATTAAAGAACCAATGAAATGGGAAACATTCACTCATCCCTATCGTTTTATTGCTTATGGAAAAAAATATGTTGATAGACTTTCAGACCCAAACTTATATATTATAAAGTCCCTGGTAATATGGCTGGTAGTCCACATTACATTCACAAATTACGTGTTATAGTAACAGTTCCACATCGGGAAATAAACTGGAACTGGATACAATGAGAAAAGTCATTAATCCTCTGTATTTTGGTGCCTTGATGATGCCGGTCACATTGAGGGTGGCAGCAGGAGGGGGAGGGAGGGAGCCAACAGTATTGCAAGTGACAAGATGGGCACAGAGTGCGTTATCGATCCTGCCTCTAAACAAGGATTTCACTGAAAGGTTTCTGTGCACAGTGCTTTTGCCAAGCACTCCATCGCTTCAAGTACTTTCTTGATCCCATATAAGAAAGGAGTGCTTCTGTTTCCCTGTCTTCCTCCGCATAGTTTTCATGGCAATAATTCATACCTCTACCAAGTGTACAGGGTGCACCACCAGTCACAGCTGGTCACATATTAGTACCACATTGTACCACTTTTTCTTCTCGCACTCTCCCCTTCTCCCCCTCTCCTGCAGCAGCTGAGAAAAGAATTTGCCAAATCAAACTGGAAACAAAGGAGTGTTCATTACACTAGTATTGTTCTCCCTGTGGTCATTCCCCAGCATTGCTAAAAGGTGTTCTCTTAATTCCGCTTTACCCAATTTCTCTCGAAAATCCAGCCATCCATTTATTTCCCTCTTTTTTAGGACTTTAGAGTCTCTGTTTTGAATTAATTCCATTTTGATCAGAAGAAAAAATGGAAGAGAGGAGGGGTAGAGGAAGAGGTGTTCTGTGCCATACTCTCCACAATACAAATTTAGAGTCCAGTGGCATCTTTAAGACCAACAAAGGTTTATTAAAGGTATGAGCTTTCATGTGCAAGGCAAACTTTTTCAAATATTTGAAAAAGTGTGCCTTGCACACAAAAGCTCATACCTTTAATAAACCTTCATTGGTCTTAAAGATGCCACTGGACTCTAAATTTGTTCCGCTGCTTCAGACCAACACAGCTGACTACTCGGATCTATCTCCATAATACAGTGTTTGAAGCAACTTACCACAAGCCATACTGAGAACTTCAACATGAACACTATCACCGGATGAATTTACCTTGATGAAACTTTCTCAATTACATGGAAAGTGAGCTCCTGACTGGATTGCCTCTATAGTTTCTGTCAAAATTTATTTCGGTCATGCTGAGCAAGAAAGTTGCAGTTGCTTTTACATCTGCAGTCTGCAAAGCAATCAAATTTTCTTGATCACCAGAAAAGAGGCATTTAAGTGACCCATTTCTCAAACATGGAGTTACTTGGGCTTCACCCCCTTGTTACAGTTGTGCAGTCAGATGTATCCTTCAGCACTAGCTATGGTTATCTGCTTTTTACACCTACACAGTCAGCAGCATGTACTCATGAAGAGATCACTGAACTGATCACAACGTTTACTTACTTACTTTCTTCATATATAACCCAGCTTTCTCACCGGGACTTGAGGCAGATTATAAAATACAAAACCAAAACCAACAACAAAAAAATCAATCAGACAGCAGAGATCAGGATTAAGACAATTTGTGGGGAATAGAAAACTGTATGAGGCCAGACCTGTCATAATGCAAAGAGGAGATTGCAAAGGGAGAAAACAAATAATAATAAGGGAAGGGCGATACATAAAGTAAACACTGCAATAGATTAGAATCCTATCCCTTATGAAACACCCTCCTTAGCTTTTCCATTATATTACAGTTCTTTTCTTTTCTTTTTAAGGTTCTCCTGGACTTTTCTATTTTGCACCTTCTGTAAAATGGTAGCAGCATGATGACTTTCCTGATCTTCTCAGGCAGGCTGTTTCACAAGGAGGGAATCACCACAGAGAATGCCTGTGAACACACAGTTGCACATCTTACCCATTTGCAGTGTGGTACCTTTCAGAAGGCTTTGCTCAAATGAGCAAAGCTGTCATGGTGAACCATAGCAGGAGAGGTATCCAAACTGTATATGAGCCCGATGCCCTTAAGGGCTTTGTAGGTGACAAGCAGACTCTTGAATTGAACCAAGTAACTGATCAGTAACCAGTGGAGTGTCTGCAGAATAGTAGTAAGATGCATGTTTCACTGAACACCAGTGTTCCCTCTAAGCTGAGTTAGTGTGAATTAGCTCACAGGTTTTTTTTGCCTGTGGCTCATGCAATTTTGTCTTAGCTCAGGAAGGGTGGCTCCAGAGCAAACTAATTGGGTGTAGTGGTTAAGTGTGTGGACTCTAATCTAGGAGAAATGGGTTTGATTCCCCACTCCTCCACTTGCAGCTGTTGGATGACCATGGGCAAGCCATAATTCTGTCAGAGCTGTCCTTGAAAGGGCAGTTCTTAAAGAGTTTTCTCAGCCCCACCTACCTCACAGGGTGCCTGTTGTGGGGAGGGGAAGGGAAAGGAGTTTGTAAGCCGCTCTGAGACTCTGAGTGAAGGGTGGGTTATAAATCCAATCTCTTCTCCTTCTAATATATGCAACAGCCAAATTGCTCACTCACAACTTTAATGCCAGTAGCTCACAAAGTAGAATTTTTGCTCACAAGACTCCACAGTTTAGAGGGGCACTGCTGAACACTCGATAATATAGTCTGTTATACCCATTCTGCAGACATTCCACTGTACCAACTGACATTTAGGAGTTGTCAGGAAGGAAACCTAGATGGAGAAAGGCTTCTGATGATGATTTCCATTAGTGGGCAGATTCCTATAGAAGAAGATGGTCCAGGTACCCTGGGCCCAGACCATCTAGGATCTTATAGTAATGACAAGAACTTGAACCCAAAAGAAAATGGCTGCCAGTGGAAATCCCCCCATACCAGTTCCAAACCAGTTCCCAAATCATATTCTTAAAACTGCATAGTCTACTTACTATTACCTTACAATTGTAAGCCTCAGCCATAGGGTGGGATGTAGTTTCAAATAGCATATACTTAAATATGGAACATTTCCTTCTTGAAAGCATGCATGCTTATATCCTTAATATACCACTTTGTATGATGGTGTTTTTGAATTGCTTGTAGTTCTGGTTTGATTAATCTGTTCTGTCATCTTCAGTTATTAACTCTCTGCACTTTTCTCATTCTTGCTTTTTGCTGTTGGCACATTTGAGGTCTGAACTGTGCTGTGTTGAACTTTTAGAGACCTAGTGTGTGAATAGCCCTATATGGTGATAGGAGATTTGCAAAAAAACATTGAGTGAAATTACAGGCGCTAAATTCAAGACAGACAACAGGGAATGTTTCACTCAAAGAATGATTGGCCTGGGAAATTCATTGTCAGAAAATGTGGCAATGGCAAAAGAAGACTAAATAAATTCATGGAGGATAATTCCATCAATAGCTGTTAGCCAGAATGACTAAATAGCACCTCTATGTCCAGAAGCCGTGACCCCTTGAATACTCACTGCTCCTGAGAGGTAACAACAGAGGAACACTTTGGAATCTACCACTTATCAGTTTTCTAGTGGCATCTGAATGACCATTCCGTGAAACAGGAGTTTGTACAAGATGGACCATGGGTCTTGTACAACATATCTGCACTCTTGAGTTTTATGCTTTTACCAAAATTTGTGATCAATTGTATCATGGATCTTTACTCTCTGACATCTGAACATCATGCTAAACTACCTTTCTTCTCTAAATTCTGACGCTGTCAAACCTTTCTGCAAATAGAGGTGATATGATATTAGTGAAGAACAAGATTTGTTGAATTGGCGGAAGAATAATAAAAAAAAATTGCTTACTCAAAGAAAACCTCTGAATGAGACTGTTATTTGCTTGATTTATAGGGTGCTAATTTGAGAGAAGCTTTCATAGCTCTTTGGATTCAGACTGTGAAGATGGAAATGCTCTTAGGAGTGGAGGAGAAAAGGCCCACTGAGCAAATATCCATAGATGTAGAGGAACTGAGATTGAAGACATTTCTAATTACCTTTTTCAATACCCAATTTAAGAGTACATTTGCAAAGACATTAAAGGATTTGTTGTATCAGACCTGTGATTAGCCTACCAGATTTAAACGTACTTGTGCCCTGAAGGGAGAAAACCTTCCAATTACATATAAGATAACATATTTTGGACTTCCTGTCACTAAGCTGGATTTTTATCCAAATGCATGATGGGAATGGATTGTTGTTGGAGGGGCTGACTTATCCTTTTAATGAATGCATCTGATATTTTTTAATGAGATGGTTTAACACAATGTTTATATGCTATATCTTTGTTTTATACTTTTGAACCATTGGATTGGATCCGGTGCAAAATGAAAGAGGGGCCCCATTTGACCACCACAAAAGTTTATATAGAGAATCATAGGACCTATGTAGACAAAAAAAAATCTGAAGTGGCGGCTGTATTTGGGAGGAGAATTGGGTGAGGTACATTGATAGTTGGCTGGATCTAACCCATTGTATACCTGCTTTACTATTTGCTAATTGACTTAAATAAATAGATATTGTCTGTCCCCTAGGAAAAGCAGTAAGAACAAAACTTTCTCAGAGCAGGGTTATGGGCCATTGTGACCTTAATAGCAAGTAGATCAATGGTCTCCACTGCTGTTTCCCCTTTTTGCAAATGCAGATTCTGAGTTCTGGCAGGCTAGCCACTGCTGGAAATTTTATCAGCACAGCTATTCCCTGGATACATACTGAGACTGGACTGGGAAAAGAAGGATCAAATTTTCCAAGGCCTGTGGGAACACATACAAGGGGATACAAAGGGAAAAGGCATATCTTCTCAAGGGAAGGATCTAGATACTTACTTTTTAAATGGAAGCTGTAATTCAGAGAAACTGCTGCCCCTGTTGTTACAGCATGTCAATCAGGCCTATAGCTACCGCAGAGGCCCACAGGGCCTGCCCCCCCATGGTTTTTATGGGCCCCTCCTGCGATCCTCAACTCCTCCTCCCTCCCCTCACCCCCCTCACCCCCATTGATTGCCACACAGTCAGAAGAGCCGAGGACGGCTAGGCATTGGCAGACTCCCTTCCTGCAAAACCATTGGGGCTTCACCTGGGCCGGCCCATGCTTAGGGTTGGTCCTCGAGTTGGAGCAGGTGGGAGGGGAACCTTTTGGAATAGTCGTCCCTGCCTGTGTTTGGGCGACTTGGTCTAAACTGAATCGCCATTATAAAAAAAGGAAGGCCCCTTCAGATTCGAAAAGAGAGGGCGGCACGAGCTCACTTCTTTGCCAGGAACCAGCCCTTTAAAGACTTAGGCTCTTAAGTGGCTGAGGCTCAGAACAACAATCAAACTGATCAGCCTGGGAGGACAGTGAACTAGGAACAAGTGCAAGGCAAGCGGGAAGGATGAGAAGGGGTTCCAGAATAGCAAAAAACCCCAACCCCCCGAGTGTGTATTGATATCGAGAAACATAAAACCAGTTTGGAACAGAAAGGGTTAACTAGTGTGGGGCGAGGGAGAAAGTTGGTGGGGGTGGGGAAGCACTGACTTCCCAGAATCCCAGTGGAGGTTGTTATGAGCTTTCAGGGACCTGCAAGCTTCCCCAGCCAGCTGCAAAGCATTAGCTCCTCTGGCCCAAACAGCCCAATGCCTACTTAACCGAGAGCTCAGCCCCACTGACTTCAATGGGACTTGCTCCCCACCAGCATCCAGGAGCCAAGGCAGAGTACCGTAGGTGGTGGCCAATGCAGCTAGCCACTCACCCGCAGTCTCTCTGCTCCTGCCCAGGGCTGCCTCCCCCCTCCCACAATCTGGGAGGACAGCCTGGCCTTCCACCATACTCCAGCCACCTGCCCCACAATTGCTGCCAGCCCCATCAGCTTCACAACCCCCCTGGAGGCTACTCGACGCTCTGACAGTGTCAGCAAGTTCGGGTGACTCCCACAGTGCTTCTCTCTTCCCGGGCCTTCTTCAGGCTTCTCTCCCTGCCCCCTTGTAATCAGCAAGAATCCTGGGGGGAGGGAGAGTTATAGATATTTGACACACACACCCCACAGGCATAGAGCAGAGAGGATCATGCCAGAAGCAGCACGGGAGGGGCAGGAATGGGAAAGTGAGGGGATGTTTGAAATCCCCCCACCAGCCCCATTCAGTCCTTTGGTGCCAGCAAGCCTTTCACCTGTAGAAGCATGCAGCCCGAGGTGGGCAGCCCTGATCCCATTAAGGCATGAATGGACTGTCACTTTCAGCTGTTCTCGCCATTCCTCCCACCCACCCCACCCCCATCCCGCCAGCTTTTTCACTCCGGGAACACAAAGCTTTCTCCCTTCCAAAAATCTTACTAACCAAGCCTTTATTTCTCCTGATGGCAGGCCCCCCGAGAAAAAACATTGGCCCCCCCCAAGAAAAAAGTTGTTAGCTGCGGGCCTGATGTCAATATAATGATATTTTAATCTGATAAGCAAAACCAATTGTCAAAGCCCTGTTGGCCAGTGGAAGGAGGGTGGCCACTTCTGGGGATTGGGTAAGGGATACTCTGTGGAAGCCTGACACGTGGAAGCCTCATTGGAGGCCGTGTCTGGATGGCTATAGCTATAGCACAGCCAGCAGAAATTAACTTTAATCTGGCAAAGATGGAGGTCCTGTCCCTGAGCCATGGGGGTCTGGGATTGGGAATTTGGCTCCCAACTCTTGACAGGGCCCTGTTGATGCCAGTGCTGAGGGTGAGGAGCCTAGTGGTGATCTTGGATGCCTCGCTTGCTGTGGAGGCCCAGGTGGCCACAGTTGCCAGGTCAGCCTTCTACCATCTTCGGCTGGTCAGGCAGCTGGTTCCCTATCTCTCCTCCCAGGACGTAGCTGTGGTCACTTCCAGGCTGGATTACTGTCACTTGCTCTACGTGGGGCTGCCCTTGAACTTGACCTGGAAACTGCAAAATGTGGTGGTGTACTTGCTGACTGTGACGTCTGTGCAGGTGCACATTCAGTCAGTGCTACACCAATTGCATGGGCTGCCAATTGAGTAATGGATCTGGCTCAAGGTTATGGTATTAACCTTCAAAGCCCTATGCAGCCTGGGACCAACATATCTGCGGGACCACCTCTCCCCCATCTGCCCCAAAGTGCTTTGTGCTCTGCTGAGCAACATCAGCTAGTAGTCCCTGGCCCAAAAGATATCCATTTAGTCTTGACCAGGGCCAGGGCTGCTCTGGCCCTGACATAGTGGAGCATGCTCCCAGTTGAAACCAGGGCCCTGTGGGATTTATTACAATTCCTCAGGAGCTGTAAAATGGAGCTGCTCCACCAGGCTTGAGATGGTGGTCGCCCATCCATCTTGACCTCCCCTGCTCACACTGCTGCAGTGCTTACAGTGCTCGTTACAATTTGCCCTGCTGCTCACAGAGACCAACAGAGTATCACCGCAGGAGACACTATGAATCTGCCTTGACTAGTTGCCATCTATTTGACTGGACTGAAACTTGAACTTAAATGTTACCTTTTAGTGTCAATTTTGTTTGATTTGTTTGTTCTAATGTTTTGTTGTTATTATGCTGTTGATTAAAATGCTATGACCCGTCTTGAGCCCGCTTGCAGGGGCGGGTGGGATATAAGTCAAACAAATCAAATCAGATCAAATCACTGCTGCTGTGCTTAATCTGCAGCCTCACCAGCAATGAGGAAACCACAAAACTCTGTCACTGTGTGAAAGATATAATAATGAAAGCCTCTGGTTCTAGAACACTTTGAAAGAGGTCTGGATAAATTCCTGGGGCGTAAGTCCATCAGTTGTATTAGGCATGATGCAGAAACTTAGGAGGCAGTAAATTATTGCCTTCACCCTTTTCTTTGATCTCCCCCAACTCTCTTATGAGATCCAAGATTCCAGCTAGTGAAACAGATTAAAGATTATATAAACCTCAGAGTATGGGTTAAGAAATAAATTTGTAAATTGATTCTTAAGCATTTTTACCCACTCTTACATTTGCTGTAAGAGCTGCAGTGGCTCAAGTGGTTAAGACGCTGAACTGCAGGCTGTAGAAGGTCAGTAGTTCAGCAGTTTGAGACCCGAGTGGCCACATGACGGAGTGAGCTCCTGTCTCTAGTTCCAGCTCCTGCCAACTAGAGCTGCTTCTCGAAAGCAAGAAATTGCAAGTAGATAAATAGGTACCACTTCGGTGGGAAGGTAACAGCATTCCGTATGCCTTGGTGCTTAGTCATGCCAGCCACATGACCACGGAAATGTCTTCAGACAGCTCTGGCTCTTCAGCTTTGAAATGGAGATGAGCACCGCAACCCTAGAGTCGGATTCGACTGGCTTTCGAGCAAGGGAACCTTTACCTTTACATTTGATTATGAGCTTGAGCCGATTCTTTTCAAGAGTTTTCAAGCACTGCATCATGACAATTTTAATTTCTAGCAGTGCTTATATGTGATGAAAAGTGTAGGGCTTCTCTCTCTCTCTCTCTCTCTCTCTCTCTCTCTCTCTCTCTCTCTCTCTCTCTCTCTCTCTCTCTCTCTCTCTCTAAAAAAGAACACATATTCAACCTTTAAAATCCCTAACAAAATATGTACAGATTACAGTTATTTTGGGCCCCACATTTTGTGGTTTTGTGACAGTTTGTATTTGAAAAGAAATGAGAGGGGGAGGAGGAAGAGAAGACGACGAAAGGGATGTTTCCTGTGAGCAAAGTTTCATGCAGCAGTTCTCCAAAAAAATTTAAAAGGGAAGATTTCAACTCCATGGTGAAGCAGAGACTTCATAAGTCAGCCTCTTCAAACTGCACTTGAAGTTGATAGCTCAGAGTGAGGTGATTTTGGACCTGACTGTTTGAGGGCTGGAGGGAAGTCAAGAGCAAGAATCTTGCTTGCTGAAGAAAAATCTTAGTCTTTGTTTATCCTGTAAAGCCCTGCAGCTCTTCGAGCTCATTTGTTCCCCAGAGGGCTCCTTGGCAGCTCACAAAAACTTGCTTTCTGATTGCTTAGGGCAGGCTTGTCGTCCAGTCAAACGTCCCAGGATAACAACCACAAGAATGCAATCATGTATGTAAATTGAGCGCACAGGTGGGATTCAGGTCAGGTCTATGCAGAAAGGACAGAGGGAATTGAACTGGGGTTACCAGGTAGGAGAAGAAAAAGAGTAGGTTTTTATATCCTGCTTTTCTCTATCTTAAGCAATCTCAAAGTAGCTCATAATTGCCCTCACTTTATCTCGCCACAACAGATAGGTGAGGCTGAGAGAATTCAGAGAGAACAGTGACTAGCCCAAGGTCACCCAGCAGGATTCATGTGGAGGAGTGGGGAATCAAACCCAGTTCTCCAGATTAGAGTCTACTGCTCTTAACCACTACGCCATGCTGGTAACCAGGGGGAAGGGTTGTGTGGGAGGGAAGCATCCCAAGAGAAAAATTAAAAAGAAAAGTGAGGCCTCATCTACTTCCAGAAAGTTCTTACCACAGAGTTCCTTGCAATTCCTAGAGCTACCTGGAAGTGACAAAGCATAGCTCTCAGAATCACATGGAAACTCCATGGTAAAACCAGAAGTTCTTACGATAGAGTTTCCAGTGATTCCTAGAGCTCCACTTTGTCACTTCCAGGTAGCTCTAGGAATCATCAAGAAATCTATGGTAAGATCTTCCTGTAAGTATACAAGGTCTTATTTTCTTTTTTTAAAAAAGTATGGGGTAGTCCAGTTTAGACTGGCAAAGCAAGTGGGGAGAGAGGATAGAAGATTGTCCCCTCTGCACATGAATTTTGGCTTCCCATGTTTCCTATTGGAGCTGCACACATGTACTAGTTACATTTCACCAACAGAGACATGGATCCAGGAGTAATTGCCATTGATGGAAAAGATTTCCATCAATAGGGTAGGTCTTACCCCCTCATTCTGCAAAGAAACCTCCAGCAATGAAAATCAGGAAAACAGGGAAACATGGGTGTGTATATGTCTCTCTTTTTTAGCTACTGAGATAGTAATTTAGGATGATGTCTATATGATACAAATTATTTCAGTAATACACATCAAGAAAGGGCGATACCATTTGTCACAAATGCCAATCCTCTGAGAGTGCATGTTATTTTTAGCCCTGTCTTCTGTATAAACTGTCAATTAGGCATGCCTATCATTCCATCAGAGATGGAAATACAAAAGAGTATATCTGTGCAATAGTGGCTTCAATCAATAGAAGATCAGACAACGGATCAATACCCTCCTTCTGTAAGGATGAATCAGCTAACAGTAAATGAAACAAATCCTTTCATTCAGAGAACAGCCATGCAATGAGAATTTTAATAGCTATAGCTGATGTTCATACCATAAGTCAAGTGAGCAACCAAAGTGGGAGAAGACATGTCCTCACCTTAAATTCTATAAAGATTGTCTGTTCCAGACTGTTAAGACACCATCTGTACACCTGGAGAAAGTGCATCCTGAAGAATGAAATAGGTCTCAGGTTCTCTAGCAGCAACGTTGTTTTGGAGGTCAGGGAAGTAAATTCATATAACCTTTCCCCCCATAAGATACTGTGATCCACAGGTAATACCAAGTGTCTTTCCTTGATTGTATGTACCTTGTGGTAATGTGATCCACAGGTAAAACCAAGTGTCTTTCCTTAATTGTATGTACCTTGTGATACTGTGATCCACAGGTAAAACTAAGGGTCTTATCTTCACAAGGTCTGCCTCAGCTTGTAACATAAGGGCTGTCCCAGTCAGAGAGTCCTCTTTGCCTGGTGGGTGGCCCAAAATACCATGCTGTGGCTGCAGACGTTGATTCTTCGTCTTGCTCCGCAGCCAGCAGCACCTGGAAGAAAAACTTTGTTAATAACTTAAAACTTTGCACTTCCATTCTTTGAACGCTAGTCAAAAGCCCACCACAGCTCACTGATCCACAGCGCCACCCCCAAAAAAGGAGTGCAGTGACTGGACAAAGATCCTAACATGAACAAGGTCCCACTGACACTACCACACAGCAAGAGAACGCATAGCTCAGGACAGCTATAGTGGAAGCGGCACTGAACCAAGAAGAGTGAGTTCCAAACTTCACCCCGGGAAAGGGCCAACTTGCCCAAAGCCCAGGCACTGCTGCCACAAACTGGTGCCTAGTCATCAGAGTTCCATCCGTGTGCCTAAAGCGGTAACCGTCTTTATAACGTGAAGTGCAGTAACACCCCAGGTTGCAAAAATTACCCTTTTTCCACTGCCAGGGAAATGGGTTGCCTCTGATCCTCTAGAGCTCTCATTTCCCAAGACCTTCATAGAATGCTGTAGAAATTCCACAACATGTACACAGCAATGTTTGCTTTTGCACGGTCATTGTGATTTGCAAGGCACTGCCCAATATTCATAAGGCTTATGTTTGCACTGATCAAGTGAAATAACTTATTGATATTCCTGGGTAGCAAAGGAATTTACACAGTAACGTTTACCTTTGTACAGTCATTGTGATTTGCAAGGCACTGCCCAACATTCATAGGTCTTATGTTTGCACTTATCAAGTGAAATAACTTATTGATATTCCTGGGTAGCAAAGGAAGCCCACCCCCTTTAAAAGGATGTTAATTGGTGACGTTCTTTACCTCCATGCCATAAAAAACTACAGCTGTGCATTTTCACACATTAAGTCTCTATAAAGCAGACAAGATTTAATTATTTGGATTGTTTGGCAATCCTGCACCCTGAAAGATAGGAAAGTGAGGCCTAGAATTATCATTGTCTAAGGACTATACCAGAAGAGAGCATCTCTGATTCAATTTCAAATCCACTGGATTGGCAAACTGTGGAAACATTCTCTCAGCCTCAGAGTTCCTTAAAGAACTTTTCTGAGGTATTCATTGTTTAGAAGTCAAGAGACTGCCCCCATAAGGCATTCTGAAACACTTCTTGGTGTTTAATCTTCCCCAGTTCTACTAACCACTGAGACCCATCATGACAAAAAGTTAGTTTGGCTTTTAATCTTTAAGTGTCACTGTAAAACCTGTATATTTATTTATTTTGAAAAAACACCCTACCCTGAAGAGTGCACAGTACCTATAATTTCTTATAGAAACTGGGTTCCTGCCCTAAAGACCAAGGACAAGCACACAGTAAAGTGCACTGGACCCTTTAACAAATAGGTGTATACACCTACATGCAGGCTATATGTTCATTCATCGTATTCCACATATACATGAGTAAAGCTGGGCTGCCATGCCAGAAAATAGTTCTTTCCTGGCCAAGTGAGTGGGCAGAACAGCCCACCCAGAACCTCCCTGGAAGCCACCTTCCTCATTTCTGTTGCTGTGGCAGCGCCACTGCATCCCAGCCGGCACCATCCACAGCCTGTCATGACCAATGCCACTCTCACAGGCCATGGTGATTCACTGGACCTCCCCTTAAAGACAAATGTGCTATTAAACCTGTGAAATATGCTCATTAGGACCAACCAATGGCATGCAACGACGTGCTGGCTGTCAAATTCCCAGATCACAGCATCAGGTTGGAAGTCACACTGTATTCCTGCTAGAACAGAAAATAGAAGGTACAAATGACGTATTGCAATGAATATTTTCAAATCCTAACACATGACAGACTAAGCCAATTTGCCAATTCAGAGTGCATTTACACTATCAAATTCACATGTTGTTGACAAGGATTCCTTCACAACCCTTAGAAGTTCAGCTGTTTCCGTTCAGATTACACCTGATTTCCCTCTTAACCACTGCACTGGAAATACATTCCTATTGCATTAAGGCCAAATATTGTAGTTGGAAGATTGGCAATTTATACTGTCTTTCTCTGAATAAAACCATTTTGAATAGAGTTCCTTATCTACAGTCTCAAAAATAAATAAGCCCAGCTGCAATAAGTAGGTAAGCCATTTTGATACTTCAGAAGGAATAGCCCTTTCGATAGCCTACTCAAACTGGCAAAGGCTCTTCAACTCTTAGGCAGAGGTCTTTCATATCACCTACTGCCAAAATTCTTCAACTAAAGATGCTGGAAATTGAACCAGATGCTGGGGATTGAACCTGGGACCCACTGCATGCCAAGCAGATGGTCTCTCACTGAGACACATGCCCTCCCAAAATGCCCTCAAGGCAGTTATTACAGAGATGAGTTCCCTTATAAATCCTAGCTTAAAACCATGCCAGCAACAGTGGATGAAGGAAGGAAGGAAGGAAGGAAGAGGAGGAGGAGATTGGATTTGTACCCTGCCCTTCACTCAGAGCTTCAGAGTGGCCCACAAACTCCCTTCCCCTCCCCTCAACAGACACCCTGCGAGGAAGGCACAGCCAAGAGAGCTCATTATTTATTTATTTATCACATTTTTATCCCGCCCTCCCCACGAACAGGCTCCTCACATTTGTCAGCACCTTGTGCCGTATCAGCATAAAACATTTAAAAACATGCTAAAACAACCATAAATTACAATAAACAATAAAACTCATTCCAGAACTGTCCCTGAGACAACAGTTCCAACAGAACTATGGCTTGCCCAAGGTCATCCAGTAGCTGTGATTGGAGGAGTGGGGAATCAAACCCGGCTCTCCCAGGCTCCCAGAGACCACATGCTGAACAACTACACCACACTGTTCTTTAGAAAGCAAGAATCTAGCAGTAGATATTCCCTTCCCCTTCAGATGATTTCTCTCAAGCATCTTTCATACAACAGGATCTGTAACCCAAGTCCTTCTCACTGTGTGCAGTTCATAATGACCTGCACCTTCCCACCTCACCCACTCAAATATTTAAGGCCATCTAGATTCAGTGGGGCTTCCCCTTTGTGATCAAATGGGTGGGGGACTTGGGTGCAGACAAGTTCCTCTGGCACCCATGTAGTGTGTCAGCCCAGCAGAGGATTCCCCTTATATATAAAGAGAGAGAGGAAGAAAAAGGGAAAGGGGGGGGGTTGATAGAGCTGGCATGTTAGTTGCTAATCATCCACCCCTTGAGTGTCGAATCAGGTGGAAGGACAGCATGAAAATTACCTATTCACCCTGTAGGTAAAGTTGTGATATTATTTGTTTTTAATATAGATTGGGGGGGAGTGACAGAAAGGGCAGATATGGCCTCCCACTTTATGCAGACTGGGGAGTGGGTACCTCCGCACCACCCTCACTAATTACCGAGACTGGGAAGGTTTCACCAAACCGGGGGGGGGGAGATAGCCTTACCTAGCTGCTACCCCTTATTTACCAGGAGGCTCAGGCAGATCAACACAACCCCAACACTGAGGCCATCTAAACTCCCCCCCCCATGAGTAAAGGGTAGGCCACTGTAGGGCTGTAGCCACCCATGTGACGTGGCGGCCGCCGTCATCTGCAAGGCCATCACCTAAGTGCAGCAGCAGCCTAGAGCACAGCCACCACCTTTCAAGCTGTTTGCTGATGCCCCGCCACTAGCTCAGGGCCTATGCTGCTGCCTGAAGACTTCTGGCTGCTTCTGCCATGCCACAGGTTGTGCCGCCACCGCTGCACACTTCCCCAGCTGCTGGGTCCCTTGCCATAACCTCTCACTGCCGAAATCTTCCCTCAGCTTCGCTGCCTGAAGCCAAGGCTCAAAGGTAGGCCAAGAGCTCTCACTTTGTGCTCGAAGCTCATCACCAGCCAAGCACGCTGAAGAACTGCTGAGCACACCTGGGAGCCAAGCCTAATTCTCACAGCACCAGTGTCATTGTCTTCCTGCCTCATAAGGAGGCAAATCAGCCCCCTCCCACCAGCGCAGGCTCAGCGGGCATTGGGGCTTGCATTATCTCCTTTACCTTATTTATATACCAGCCAGCTTGATGACAGTGGTGTTGAGGAGGGAATAGATAAGAACTCGCATTGCACACTTTTGCATTTATTTATTTATGTATACCCAACTTTTCTCCCCACAGTCAGGACTCAAAGTGGCTTAGAACATTGTCCTTCCCTCCTCCAGTTTGGTGTAGTGGTTAAGTGCACGGACTCTAATCTGGGAGAACCAGGTTTGATTCCCCACTCCTCCACTTGCACCTGGCTGGATGACCTTGGGCAAGCTGTAGTTCTGATAAGAGCTGTTCTTGAAAAAAGAGCAGTTTCTGTCAAGAGCTCTCTCAGCCCCACCTACCTCACAGGGTGTTTGTGGTGGGGAAGGGAAGGGAAAGGAGTTTGTAAGCCGCTCTGAGACACTTTTGGGTAGTGAAGGGTGGGATATAAATCCAATCTCTTCTCTTCTTCTTCCATTTTCCCACAACAATAACCTGTGAGATAGGCCCAGAGTGAGAGCTTGTGATGAGCCCAAAGTCACAGAGTGACCTTCCATGGTAGCAGTGGGGATTCCAGCCCAGATTGTCTAGGGTCCTCCTAGTCCAACACTCTGTCTACTGCACCACACCGAGAATGAGCATGCATGGAAAACTGCTGGCTGCATTGTGGCACTATACTGTTTAAATATCTGAAGAGTAACTCAATTAACAGGCTTAAGGTGCAGCTGAAGAGATTCATGAAAATTCAGCTCCCTGCTCTTGACTTGTGAACCAAATGTAAGCGGAACTGGCAGGTTGTTTGAGCATCCCTAAACCTCATAGACCCGCAAATGAGTGCTGTAAGGCATACTCATTAAGATTAAGTGTGCCACGAGTCCCAGTCATCTTACTGCCTGTTTTCTAGCAGGCAGTTGTAGCCATTTGAGAAAAGGGAGAGGAGTTTCTGGAAAGCAACTCCGTTAACCGACTCAATCAGCCTGCCGGTTCCAAATCTCTACCAGAATATCACTGAAGGTACTGCTAGCATCTCCTCTGTATCTCTCTCTCTTTCTTTTAAGGAGTCTCTGTTACCTTGTTAGGATTTTAATTGTTTCAAAAGCCTCTTGAGCAGATGGGAAGGCAGTGTCAAAATGTCTTAGATACCCTTTTTTTTTTGCAATTGCATTTGGCTGGCTCACATGAATGCGTAATATCTGTATAATGCCTCATCCCGATCCAGTTCTAATGGTATTTACATGTGACTTGTTGTTCCAGGATGTGGGTCAGTATGTGTATTTCTAGTGAAATCAGTACAGTGCAGCAAGTTCGCATTCACATCTAGATATGCATTGCACCTCAGATGGATGTACCTGATTACTGATCCAGCAAGTGATGGTAGCCTATTTCCATGCATACATCTCCTTAGATAGATGGGGACTCCTGTCTGCAGAGAGTATATCCAAGTGAGAAGATTCTTTTTCAGGGGAAGCGTCATCATAGCAGAATTGTGTACTGCAATTGTAATACCTTGACCTTATCCATAAGATCTATTTTGACTCTTGTGGAAAGAAGTGGCTCAAAGTCATTCAGAACTAATCATCGTGAAAGGTCAAAACAGAAAGCAGTTTGATTGATCGGTAGCCAGGGCATGGAAATCCACACAAAGAGAGGAGGAGGAAGAGGGAGATGGTTAGCTGGCAGCCATAGCAATATGAGACGGTAAGAGGAGTGGGATATTCACAAAGAAGGATTGCTAGAAAAGGATGTGGAATGAAAGGAAAGTGTTTTATATAACTAGGGCCCTGGGGGTGTTTGTTCTGATTGATCCAGAGATCTCCTTGATTACGAGTCTCATCCAGTTTCCTATGTGGCTGTCCACAAAAGAGACTCAAGAGCCCAGATATTGTATTGGCACCTCTTTTCTTGCCGACTGATGACCTGACCCCAGCAGCCAATGTTGGATTTCCTCCCTAGCCTAGGGCAATGCCCTTTTTACATCACCTTCCCGGCTCTGACCACCTGCATGATTCTTTGTAGGTTAGGTGACTAGGCCACATGAGGCTCCTACAGGTTAGCAAATGGCATGACTGCATTGGAGCGTTCTTTCATTGCACGATCCGACTTCGATGTATCAGAGATTTCTTCTTTTTTAAGTAGTAGAATTCAGCTTTGTCATAACTTTGGGGCTTTACATTTGATGCTTCAAAAAGCAGTGTTCTGGCCATTCACGCTACAGAAGATATGTTTAAAGGGTTGTTTCCCACCCTGGGGAAATCCAGTGCTCTACAGACTACTTTGTCTTTTTCCAAATTAATTGTAAAAGATAAATATGTGCAAAGATCTTTAACTTATGTAACTCTTAGAATTGCCTGAGCACAGAATTAGGACCACCACCACCCCCGATATAAAATGTAGATAATTTGGCACATGGGTCTCCAGTGCCCAGCAGCTCTTTTCCTGGTGCCCATCTACTGTTTCTAGAAAGTGGGCTGAATCAGGTGGGGCTTTTGCACATCTTTGCTTTTGATTGGCCACTGGAGATCTGATTGGCCATGCAGATTCAAAAGCACATTGCTTCAGTAGTAGCTGCCACCACAGCATAATAATCTATACTCTGTGACTGAAGGTAAGCTGTGGCCCTTTCTGCACTAGACCTTTAATACTGGTTCAGCGTTGTCTCCTACCAGCTATTCTGCACTACACTCGAGTTCACCTCTCTTTTTATTCCATTTTTTTTGTTCAATTCTGTATTACATTGTGGTCACCTTGGGCTCGGACTGCCATTTCGTCAGGGTATATGGGTCCTGTTTAACTTGGTTTCGATTCCTCCCCCCTTTACCACCATACCTAGGAAATTAAATCCCGGTTTACTGTTCACAATGCAGAAATTATAGCCCAGGGCAGGCAAGCAAATTGAAGCAGGACAAAATTAGTGCAGAAAACAACAGATAAATAGAGATAACAGCAAGGTAAATGGCTGCAAGTCGAACACAGAGAAAACCCTGGGTGAGGTCCAAGTGCAGAAAGGGCCTGTGTGTAAGCAAGAATCATTTTTGAGTATGTGTATTTAAAAGGGTATTCTGTTAAGCAGAACATCTTGAGAGCCAGTGTGGTGTAGTGGCTGAGAGCAGCAGACTCTGATCTGGAGAACTGGGTTTAATTCCCCACTCCTCTGCATGAAGCCAGCTGGGTGACCTTGGGCCAGCCACAGTTCTCTCAGAACTCTTTCAGCCCCACCTACCTCACAAGGTGACTGTTGTAGGAAAGGAAGGGAATGGTCATTGTAAGCCACTTTGAGACTCCTTAGGGGGAAGAAAAGTGGGGCATAAAAACCAACTCTTCTTCTTCCTGAAATGTTGAAGAATTACTGTAACCTCACTCCCTGATATTTTCTGGTTGGCTTTACCACCCATGGCAGCCATTTTGTGGTTGGTTCCACCTGCAGCAGCTGATTTGTGGTTGATTCTGCCTGCTATGGCAGCCCCTTTTTTGGTGCATTCACCATACTCTGCTAGAACCGGAAAGGTTCCTACAGGCTCAGAAAAGGCTGAGGACCCCTGTTCTAGCACATATGTGCTCTCTTGTGCCAGCTGCCCAAGAGTGTGCTATGTTCAGTAGATGAGGGGATTTTGTGGTCAGTAGAAATCACCTCACTAACTGCTTGAAAAATTCCCTTCTCTCTAGAGCAAGGCCAAGTTTAAAAAAAACAAAATCCTGCCCTCACCTGGATAGCCCAGGCAAGCCCAATCTCGCGAGATCTCAGAAGCTAATCAGGGTTGACTCTGACAAGTATTTGGATATGAGACCTCCTTGAAATACCAGCAGTTGAGAGACAAGGGCAGACTTTATTCAGCCACCTCTCTGAATATCCTTCAGGCCCCCAGTAGAGGTCAGTCACCTTGACTTCCAGGTGGACACACACAAGCACACATACACATACATGCACATATGAAAAATACAAAAAATAAAAAATCCTGACTAGCCTCAAGAGAAGCAATGCACACTGCTGTACTGCAACAGTGGAATAAGTAGGAGAGACATGGCTCAAACAGCCATCAGAAATCATGCAGAGAAGGGTCCTGTTTGGATAGAAGACCCTGCTGATAGAGGGGTGGGTACAACATCTGCACCAGAAGAAGTGCTGAAGACTAACTGGTCCCTTCTAAAATTAAGGGGGTATCCCTGCTAAGAACAGAATGAAGCCCCATGGCTATTATTTGGTGACATTCTCTTCTCTAAAGGTAATTTTTTATTCTGTGAATCAACATTGTTCATCAGTTACTTTTAGAGCTACAAGCATGTGTATGTTATTTATATTTGTATCCTACCACTCCACTTAGCCCTCCTCTTTAGAAGATGCTCAGAAGCCCAAAGAAAACTTCTTAGGCCATAGGAAGGCATCGTACTTGACTGAATAGAATGGTGGGATACAAGCCAATGTATAAATAATGTGCACTCAATGCTTGTAGCTCCAGATGACAAGAAAGAAATCCAAGCCTCCACAATCCATATGAAAAGGCCCTGGAAGACAATTGTGTGTGTGTGTGTGTAGGGGGGGGGGAGGAATGAAATATATTTAAATTGAATTATGACTAGCAAAATAGAGTGGTGCATCTTTGTTGTATATTGACACCTGTTTTGTATCCAATACCATTTAATCCAACGAAGGACGCAACACATATTTTGTTCTACTTTTAGATTCTGCGGAAGGTAACATTTCTACATCATGTCCTGAATTTTTCCCCCTCTCTTCTCATTTTGTTTTGTTCCAAACATCTGACCTGAAAAAGAGTTGTAGAGAGTTTCAAGGCTTGTGCACTGTTTTTTTTATATATATATATACTACTTAATTTGGATTAAGAGTGATCCCCTGGAGAAGGAAATGGCAACCCACTCCAGTATCTTTGCCAAGAAAACCCCATGGACAGTAACAATAGGCTAAAAGATATGATGCTGGAAGATGAGCCCCTCAGGTTGGGAGCTACTGGGGAAGAGCAGAGGGCAAGTACAAGTAACCCCAGAAAGAGTAAGGCGGCTGGGCCAAAGCCAAAAGGATGCTCAGCTGTGGATGTGTCTGACAGTGAAAGGAAAGTCCGATGCTGCAAAGAACAATACTGCATAGGAACCTGGAATGTAAGATCTATGAATCAAGGTAAGCTTGACGGGGTCAAAAATGAGATGGCAAGACTGAACATCAACATCTTGGGAATCAGTGAACTAAAGTGGACAGGAATGGGTGGATTTAACTCAGAAGACCATTATGTCTACTACTGTGGCCAAGAATCCCATAGGAAAAATGGTATGGCCTTTATAGTCAACAAGAGAGTGTGAAAGGCAGTAATAGGATACAATTTCAAAAATGACAGAATGATCTTGATCCGAATCCAAGGCAAACCATTCAACATCACAGTAATTCAAGTCTATGCCCCAACCACTGATGCAGAAGAGGCTGAATTAGACCTGTTCTATGAAGAGCTGCAACAATTCATAGAACTAACACCAAAAAAAAAAAAAAAAAGATATCCTCATCATCATAGGGGATTGGAATGCTAAAGTAGGAAGTCAAAACGTAACCAGAATAACAGACAAGTTTGGCCTTCAGGAACAGAATGAAGCAGGGCAAAGGCTAACAGAGTTTTGTGAAGAGAATATACTGGTCACAGTGAACACCCTCTTCCAACAATCTAAGAGGTGACTCTACATATGGACATCACCAGATGGGCAACACTGAAATCAGATTGATTATATCATTTGCAGTCAAAGATGGAGAAGCTGTATCCAGTTGGTAAAAACAAGACCTGGAGCTGACTGTGGCTCAGATCATGAGTTACTCATTGCAAAATTCAAACTTAAACTGAAGAAGGTTGGGAAACCACTAGGTCATTCAGGTTTGACCTAGACCACATCCCTGATGAATACACAGTAGTGGTGAAGAATAGGTTTAAGGGACTAGATTGGATAGATAGAGTGCCTGAAGAACTATGGGCAGAGGTTAGCGACATTGTACTGGAGGCAACAATTACCATCATCTCAAAGAAAAAGAAATACAAGAATTCAAAGTGGCTGTCTGATGAGGCTCTACAAACAGCAGAGAAAAGAAGGAAAACGAAAGACAAAGGTGAACAGGAAAGATTTACCTAACTGAATGCAGATTTCCAGAGAATAGCAAGGAGAGATAACCAGGCTTTCCTGAATGAACAGTGCAAAGTAATAGAGGAAAACAATAGAATGGGAAGGACTAGAGGTCTCTTCAAGAAAATTGGAGAACTCAAGGGAATGTTCCATGCAAAGCTGGCCATGATAAAGGACAAAACTGGTAGGGACCTAACATAATTAGAAGAGATTAGGAAAAGATGGCAAGAATACACAGAAGAACTATACAAGAAGGACCTCAATGTCCTTGACAACCACGAAAGTGTAATCACTGACCTTGAGCCAGACATCCTGGAATGCAAAGTCAAATAGGCCTTAGAAAGCATTAGTAACAACAGTGTATATTGCCACCTTGCTTATTTAATCTACATGCAGAGTACATCATGCGAAATGCTGGCCTGGATGAAGCACAAACCAGAATTAAGATTGCTGGGGGAAAGATCAACAACCTCAGGTGTGCTGATGATATCACTCTAATGGTAGAAAGTGAAGAGGATCTAAAGAGCCTCTTGCTTGGAATGAAAGAGGAGAGCGAAAAAGTTGGTTTGTAACTCAACATCAAAAAAACAGAGATCATGGCATCCAGCCCCATCACTCCTTGGAAAATAGAAGGGGAAGTTGTGACAGACTTCACATTCCTAGGATCCCAGATCACTGCAGATGGTGACTGCAGCCATGAAATTAAAAGATACCTGCTCCTTGGGAGGAAAGCGATGGCAAACCTAGACAGTATAATAAAAAGTAGAGACATCACCCTGCCAACAAAAGTTCATATGGTCAAAGTAATGGTATTCCAAGTAGTACTGTATGACTGCGAGAGTTGGTCCATAAAGAAGGCTGACTGCGAAGAATAGATGTTTTTGAATTATGGTGCTGGAGAAGACTCTTGAGAGTCTCTTGGACTGCAAGGAGATCAAATCAGTCAATCCTAAAAGAAATCAACCCTGACTGTTCCCTGGAAGGCCAGATCCTGAAGTTGAAGCTCAAGTACTTTGGCCACCAAACAAGAAGGGAGCACTCACTGGAGAAGACCCTGATGCTGGGAAAGACTGAAGGTCAAAGAAGAAGGGGATGGCAAAGGATGAGATGGTTAGAGAGTGTTATCGATGCCACGAACATGAAACTCAGCAAACTCCGGAGGATGATGGAAGACAGGAGGGCCTGGTGTGATGTGGTCCATGGGGTCGCAAAGAGTCAGACTTGACTGTGTGACTGAACGACAACAAAAATTTGGATTGGTGGTGGAGGAAAGCGCCATCAAGTCACAGCCAATTTATGGCAACCCCCTAGGTTTTCAAGGTAAGAGATTTGCAGGGGTGGTTTGCCATTGCTTGCCTCTGCATTGTGACCTTGGTAATCCTTGGTGGTCTCCCATCCAAATATGAACCAGGGTCAAACCTGCTTAGCTTTCGGGATCTGAAAAGATTAGGCTAGCTTGGGCTATCCAGGTCAGGATATATACTCAATTCATAGTCTGCCTTTTTCACCGAGACTCAGCAATGCACGAAAGCTGTATAATATGACCATGCAATACAATAAAATTAAATCAGTGACAGAAAGTGACATCAAGTTCCAGCTGACCTGTGATGACCCTGTGTCATTTTCAAGGCAAGAAATAGACAGAGGTGATTTGCCATTGCCTGCCTCTGTGGAGCAACCGTGGACTACGAGATTACAAAATGTAAACACATAACAAAGAGGAGAGATGCATTTATTTTACCACTTTGAAGTGCGCAGCCAAATTGTGATTTTTAATTCTGCTTTCTCCTAGATAGTGGCCCCACTTTTATACTTCTGGAAACAAACAGAGCTAGAAGATAATTGCTGTGAAAACAGCAGTTAGCTTTCATAAGGACAGAATTAAATTAACCTTAGTCCACCGACAGAGTTGCCCATTTATGCTATATGTCTTGTATTCAAAGTACCATGTTGACCAACCCATATCTAGTCATCCCAGAGATTTCATATGCACACATTTGAATAGATTCTAAGTATTTTTCTCTCTCCCTGGGGGTAGCCACCGCATTTCAAGATCCAGGTGCTGGCAGCTTAGACTGCTGCGACAACTTCCTTACTGCAGCTATCAAGGTGATTAAAATTGTATCAAGCCAGGCTTTAAAAATATATGGAATTGTTTCATTTTGTATAAGACACTGCTCTTGCTGGCTGCCACTGCCTGTAGCAGCTGTTACCTCATCCATCTAGGCAATCCTCCAAAACTCCTGGGTACATATCTCTCAGCAGAAACCTTCCTAATGAAAAACAGAAGTCTGAATAAATGTGTTGTTAGATGTCTGTAGGACTCCTTGGGCTTCAACAGAGCAACAAAATGGATAAGTTTGAAAACCTGACCAGTTTTTGTGAAGAGTCTTTATGATAGAATGATAGCTTCAAGAACTGTGAGAGTGACTAGAGACGATGGCCTATTATGCACAGGTGTTTTCCCTTGCTTTCGCCATGCATGTCCATTGGTTTTTGTTTCTTGTTCTGCATTGATTTTCTTCCCTTCCATGCTCAGTTTGCTTTCCGGTCACTGTTTCCCTGGGTTTTCTGAGGGTGCTTTTGTGCCAGTTTTCCCCTTGTTTTGCTTCCAAACTGAAAGTAATTCAAAAGCATACAGATTCCCTTGAATTTCCCCCTCCCTTTTGCTGCCCATCAAAGGTCACTCCCCCACCCACATCAAGGTCATTCTGCCCACCACACCTTCTGCCATCCTCGCCCCTTCATCGGTGTACAAGCTCCATTTCCCCCTCGTTTTTTTTGTGTGTTTTTTTTAATGTGGCATGAATCTAGTAATATACTATTGCTAGTTTCAGAATGCTGAATAATAAAACAACGGTGGGGAGAGTTTCAAAGGAGCTGCACAAGGTTTAATTCCATGCTGGTATTGACTTGAAAGGGGGATTGGAGAGGAGGCAAATGGCAGCTTCCCCAGTGCAAAAAACAACAACAAAAACCCACCCAGTTCTGTATGCAAATAAAATAAAGGGGTGGGGGTTGTTAGTGCAGAATTAAATTGGCATGAGATGTAAAAAGAGAGAGAGTAGGATAGGAAGCCTAAAGCTCTGAAAACATTTCCCCCCTGAAATGCTTTAGAGAACAAAGTTTTTTTGGGGGAAACTATTTTGGCAGCTTCTGGAAGCCTAACATTAAAATGTCTGAGCCACATGGATCTTTTGCAAATGGCCAAACTTAAGAATCACTTTGGATTGATTCATTTGGAGGACAAAGTGCAATCTGCACAGGACAGGCTCTAAAAAACTGCCGAGATCACAACCAGTGTGCAGGATCAAATTAGAGAATCAAAAAGAGAAAACCATCCAAATTTGCCAGGAAGGGCAGGAAATTAGTATTAGTATACAGCTGAGCTTGGGCATTGGTTAAAAAAACACACCTCTTTTTCAATTTAGTGGTACAAAACTAAAAAAAGCTCTCCAGAGCTTCTGCCAGAGGACTTCTCCCCCATACAAATTGCAGCCCTGTACAAAGTGTGGTGGAGTTGCAGTCAACTTCGCACAGGCATGTGCACACACACACACACACACACACTCCCAGCAATCACAGCTTGCAATGCCAGTATCAGTGGGTTCTACTGTGCATTCTGTACATTCAGCATGTTCCCACATATGAGATCGTGTGACTCCCTTTTTTCACAGTGGCCAATAACACAGCAAAGAATTCCTTGTGCTCGGCAATGTGGAAAAAAGGGGGGTTTGTAGCTGCTTGTCAGTTTCCAAAAAAAAAAAAAAAAAGTCTGGTCAGTTTCAACATTGGGTTTCCCCCCTTTGCCTGCCTTACTTTCTGTTCCCTTTCATTCAACGAATTAATGCTAAAATACATGTGCAAAACCTGACTCCTGGAGGAAACGGCCACTTTGGAAAGTGGACTCTATGATATTATACCTCACTGAAGTCCCTCCCATCTCCAAACCCTAACCCCAAAATCATCAGGTACTTCCCAACTCGGAGCTGGAAAGCCTAGGGATAGAAGATTCCATGCTAAGAGAACAAAGTGGTTGGTTAGGGAATGGCAATACATTCTGTCTGTGTGGAGGCTGTGCAGTTTGTGTAGAGTGATGGTTCTACCCAGCCAGAGGAAAAAAATGTTGCTCATCTCATGAATAATTGCATAAGTGGAGAGAACAACACCTAACCTGTCTAAACAGGCTACTGGATGACACTCAAGGCACCCATTCTAAATCCTAATCTATCCAATGGTTTTCTCAAATAATTTTGCAAGTATTCTGTGCTGCAATTCAGTCTGTAGAGTGATGAAGCTTAATAGGAACTAAGGGAGTGATCCTAAACAGGTTTACTTGGAAGAAAGTCCCATTTCATACAGCACAGTTTACTCATAGGAAAGGGTTTCTTTCTGTATAAATACAGCAGTAAGATACGTATACTGTCTACGTGTAGGAGAAACTGCTGTGTGAGACAAAGGATGTGCATATGCTTCTTATTAGGGATGCTCAGATTCCTGCTGGTTCAACTCACAACTGTTCACTTCTGATCAGGCTGTTGGGTGTTTGCAGCCTCATCAACAGGCTAGTTGCAGCAGAGGATCTGAAGCTGACTCCCAGCCAATCCCTATCAGCTGGGAGTCAACTTCTGACCTCCTAATTGGGAAATTTCTCTAGGTTGCCAAGATCATTAACTTTTCTGCATTTTCTTCCCAAAGACAGCAATTTTGGGAGGGGGTGGAGTTAGAAACCAAATATCTGTTCTGGAGTGAGAGCCAGTTTGGTGCAGTGGTTAATCTGATCTGGGAGAACCAGGTTTGATTCCCCGCTTCTCCACTTGCAGCTGCCGGATGACCCTGGGCAAGCCATAGTTCTGTCAGAGCTGGTCTTGAAAGAGCAGTTTTTGGGAGAGCTCTCTCCGCCTCACCTACTTCACAGGTGCCTGTTGTGGGGAGGCAAAGGGAAAGGAGATGGTAAGCCACTCTGAAACTCCGAATGAAAGGCAGGATATAAATCCAATCTCCTCCTCCTCCTCCTTCTTCTCCACTGCCCCCCAAATCACAGTTCACTAGGTCTGAAACCTCTGTTTGGCAGCTCTTTGCATTGTTCTGCCCGAGCTGAGCAAATCTGTGTTCAGTTCATGATCTGACCATGTGTCTCAAGCATAGGATGTTTTGCTGCCAAACAGGCTCACTGTCAAATTTGCAGACTCCTTACCTCTCATCCAAGTGGAAGCTGGGAAAAGGCAAGGCCAAGCAGTGCAATGAAGACAAGGGTGGCCTTCATAGTGTGAAAGTACAGTAATCTGAGAAGGGTGGATATCTATCTGTCCAGTATGTTTTTATCCCAGTATTCCTCCAAGGAGCTCAGTGTGGCATACATGGTTCTTCCTTCCTCACTCTATCCTCAAAACGACCTTCTGATATAAGTTATTCTGAAAACGAGAGAGAGAGTCAGTCAGTCAGTCAGTCAGTCAGTCACTGGTCCAAGGTCACTTGGGAGAAAACTTTGTAATAGGGTGCGGATTTGACCCTAAAAGTCCCCGATCAATCTGATTTTCTTACCATGCACTATACTAGCTGATCTAATAGCTAAACTAATTACTGGGTAGTAATATCTGGTTAGTAATAAGATCAGAGAGCATCACAGTGCTTTTTCATCATTGATAGGGCAGGGTTGAGTGAATTCCCTTGGCTTTGTTCCATTGTTGTTTCTCAGATTGCCTGTAGTAAGCATTCCATTCTTCTGGCCTTCCTCTGTTTACCATTTTCCCCTCTTTCTTTTCACTCTCCAAAATGTATATGTACATTTTGCTATTCAATGTGACATTTTGTATGACTGTGGCTGAATGAATATTGTAGTCATACACTATTGCCCAAGGATGTGGGGTGTGTTTGTAGTGGGGAACATAGGGTGTCTGGGATCAGTTGCTGTTCCCTGTCTTGCACATCGTATGGGCTTTTGCACATTCTGTGTCACATTAAAAATATAATTTATGATAGGGTGTTTGCAAGGACTTGTGGGGGCATCTCATTTCCCCTCCCCTACTATTTCTTCATTCTCTTCCCTGAAAGTCCACATAGATCCCCTTTTCCTGCCTCCTCCTCTCCTTCCCACCCACCAGCCTATCTACCTTTGTCTTCCCCACTCCATCTTCATCTTTCCTTTCTTCTCTCTTCTTAGCAGCCTCTCCCTGGAAAATTCTGCACAGTTCTGGCCACCAGGCTGGGCCAGGGCCAGTTGTGTAGTGGGGAAACCGCAAGGACCTGTGGGGGCACCTTAGTTCCTTGATATCCCTTCACCACACTATATCCTCTTTCCCTCTTCCTGGCAGCCCCTATATCCTCATATTTTCCTGCCTCCTCCTCTCCTTCCCACACACCAACCTACCTTTTATTTTCTCCCTGTCTTTGGCTACATACATTACTTATTAACTTAATGTATACCCTGCCTTTCTCCACAATGGGAACCCAAAGCAGCTTACACAATTATTTCATTTTATCTTCACAATGATCCTGTGAGGTAGGTTAAACTGAGTGTATGGGACTAGTCCATGGTCACCCTGTGAGCTTCCTTGGCAGAATGAGAATTCAGACCTGGTCTCCTGGATTGTACTCTGAAACTCTAACCACTATACCACAATGGTTTCTGTGTGGTGGTTTATGTTGAACAGAAGCAAGCGGCCAGTCCTGGATAAATCATGCACGTTGTATGGTATCAAGTTTCCAGGTGGTTGCCTGTGGGCCTGACCCTGATGAGCCTTCCTTAAAAGCCAAAACAGGCCTGGAAAGGGATTCTGCCTTTTCCTGACAGAAACCAAGGCTTGAATACTGTTGTGGTTGCCTAACAATGGCCACTGAGAGCATCTGTTTTAAAGCTACAGAGGCCCCTTTTATCATTTGGGGGGGAGTTACCCCAATTATATATAGTTTTTGACTTATTAATTTATTTATTTCACAAAGTAGGGATTTGTCTTGTTTCTCCATGACTTCAGTATCCAGATTTAAGTACCCACAGATTGGGCTACATTGAATTAGGTAACATTGATGTGTTAAATAACCAATTCATAGACAGGTAATTAGTGAAACAAAAACAAATATAATTAGGACCATTTCAGTGGAATGCACCTGTAGGTAGAGAAAGGGAATTTGTCATTCAAAAGTTAGACTTCTCTTCTTCAGACATGGTGCTTAATAAAAAGGTGTGTGGTGCCAAAGAGATCACTCCAAGTATTTATTTTATGTACTAAATTTTTAGCCTGCCTTTCTCACTGAGACTCAAGGAGAATTACAAAACTTATAAAAACAGTTCAATCAGATAGTGAGCACCTATTATAAGCAATGCGGTGGCGACTCAGCTACAGGGCTTTCTGGATGACGCTTCCGTCCTTGATCCATTCCAGTCCGGCTTTCGCCCGGGCTACGGGACGGAGGCAGCACTGGTCGCCTTAACGGATGACCTCCGGAGGCATCTGGATCGAGATGGTGTGGCGGCACTGTTGCTATTAGATCTGTCGGCTGCATTCGATACAGTCGACCACCAGTTGCTGATCCACCGCCTTGCCGACGTGGGGATTCAGGGGCTTGCCCTCCAGTGGCTTGCCTCCTTTCTCCAAGGTCGGGGACAGAGGGTGGTGCTAGGGGGGCAGCAGTCCCGGAGGCACCCCTTGAATGCGGGGTGCCCCAGGGGGCAGTGCTCTCCCCGATGTTGTTTAACATCTATATGCGCCCCCTCGCCCAGATTGCCCGGAGGCATGGGCTGGGTTGTCACCAATATGCGGATGACACCCAGCTCTATTTAATGTTGGGCGGCCAGTCGGACTCTGACCCAGAAGATCTCAGCCGGGCTTTGCAGGCTGTGGCTGGGTGGCTCAGGCTGAGCCGACTGAAGCTAAACCCTGCCAAGACGGAAGTCCTGTGCCTGGGTCGGGTCGGTCGGGGGCTGGAGCTCCCTCTCCCGGCCTTCGATGGGGCACCGTTGGTGCCAGCGTCGGAGGTTAGGAGTTTGGGAGTACTCCTGGACCCGGCGTTAACCATGGGGGCCCAGGTGGCAGCCACTGCCAAGTCAGCTTTCTACCATCTTCGGCTGATACGGCAGCTGGTCCCATTCCTTGACCGCGACGACCTGGCCACGGTGATTCATGCAATGGTCACCTCAAGGCTAGACCACTGTAATGCCCTCTACATGGGGCTGCCTTTGGGGCAAATCCGGAGGCTGCAGCTAGTGCAGAATGCAGCAGCCAGGCTGTTGATGGGCACCCCTAGGCGGGAGCACATCCGGCCTGTGCTGAAAGCGCTGCACTGGCTGCCTATAGCATACCGGATTCGCTTCAAAGTGCTGGTGCTTACCTTTAAAGCCCTATATGGCCAGGGTCCGGCATACCTGAGGGACCGCCTTTCCCCGTATATGCCCCAAAGAGCACTGCGGTCCGAGTTTCAACACCGCCTGGCGGTCCCTGGCCTTAAGGAGGCCAGGCTGGTGGCCACTAGGGCAAGGTCATTTTCAGTGGCGGCTCCTACCTGGTGGAATGAGCTCCCAGAAGAGATCAGGGCCCTGCGGGACCTTTCACAGTTCCGCAGGGCCTGCAAGACGGAGCTCTTCCGCCAGGCTTACGAGTAGGAGCCGCCGCTCCTTTTTCCGGTTCCTTTTTCCGGTTCCTTTTCCCTTAGGCCGCCAGCCCTAACCCTTTGCCGCCAATTGTTACCATCTCATGTGGTAGAGGGAGGGGGCAGTTGAGGGAGACTTTGCCCTGACATCACTCTGTTTAAACTTTTATCCGACGCCATCGGACTGAGATAATAGAACAGCTATAGAAATGTTATCGACTTATATGTTTTTAAGATATTGTCTTGGCACTTGGATGTCTTACTGTAAGCCGCCCTGAGCCCGCTTGCGGGGAGGGCGGGGTAGAAGTGTAATAAATAAATAAATAAATAAATAAAATAACTAGGATCACAGAACTGGGGAACTGTGCAAACAGCAATGAAAAGAGGGGAAAAAACGGTCTAGGCATGATATGTCATAATGCAGAAAGTGGATGACAAAGACAGAATACAATGCAATCAAAGGAAGGTGATAACTACACAAAGCATTGCAAGAGACTAGGATCCTTTCCTTTATCAAGCAACTTGCTCAGCTGTTCTGTTATACTAAGCTTTAATCCCTGTATAAAAATGCCCTCCTGAACATTTCTGTTTGACACATTCTGCAAAATAATAATAAGGTTTCATGACCATGGTTGTGCATGGAATATTCCATTATAAGAAGAAAGCATAATTGATTGGGAATTGGCAATTGGAGATCCCCAGCCAAAACTTTGGAGGTTTCCCATTGGTTCTGTTGTATATCCTCTTATCTCAGGGACCTCATCCATTTTCTTCCGAACTAAGGCAAAGACAAAGGACTCTTTAGCCAGTCCCCTTTCAGTATGAACAGTAGCAAAGGTTCTGCCCATTAGGTTCTGTAGTGATTCGCACACATGTGGGAGTCAGACTCCGGCAAAAAGTACATCAGAGTGAACCAGGCAAAATCAGTGTTGCTGCAAACTCTGAAGAAGAGGGGCTTCAATGAGCCTTTGATTGGGTCTTGGTCCACTTAAGTGTGTGTCAATGTTGCTGAATCTTCTACACATGCTTAATTGAATTATTCAAGAAAAATTTTCTGTGCAGGCAATAGAGTTGCACTGTACTAAATGATTCACCAAGTTACTTAGATAAATTTTTAGGGACTGTGGTCTCTACTACTGTGTTTAGTTTACTGAAAACTAGGATCTGACTATGGAATTTTTGTATTATTTAATGTGTCATGTTAAGACTTAGGCATTACTTCAGTTCTGTTTTTAGATTTCTGATTGGTTCTGCAACCCTAATCCTATTGTATAGTTTACTGAATACCTGTCAATTGTTTTGACTTTACTCTGTATAATCCGCCTTGAGTCCAAGTGAGAAAGACAGACCCATAAATGTGGCCTTTATTAATTAGTTGAGATATACGTGCTAGTTCCAATATATTGTTCTATGATTTAAACATACATTTCTGTTGATCGTCTGTAAATTGTTATGGATGGAGAAGGAAGGGAGAGAACGGATCCATTAAGATGCAAGTTACTTTTAATTAAGCTTCCTTTTCAGACTCAATTGAACCAAATTAAAACTCATATATAAACGTAACTGTGAAGGCTGCTATAGGAGAAATGCTTTCCAAAAGCAAATCCTTAACAAAAAGAAAGGTTGTAAGGTGTTTGTATTGGAATCGGCATCTTCACCATGTAATCCAAAATCATTTGTGCCTTTTGCAGATGAAAGTCTGGGGACTTTCAGAATGCAAAATACATTCCTTTTTGTCCTCTTAATGCATTATTCATCAGCCGTGGGGAGAGAGGTCATTTTTTTTTAACCATGCTTTAAATACTGTCTATCAATTTTTAGTATTTAAGTACAAATGTAAAAAAATATATATATTTACTTTCCCTACAAATAGATATCTTTTATTGCTGTTATTCTTTCACCCCTTTTGTCTGCCTTTAAGTAACAAAGATTTCAATTCCACAAACTTTCTTTGCAGGGGGAAAAAAGAAAGAAAAGTTAGCTCTTTGCTTTTGAACAAAGTCAAAAGTAGTGGATGATTGCTCAGTGATACAATGACTATAGGGAGAAAAAAAATCTAACAAAGCTTAGAAGTTTCTCAGTTTCCCTTTGTTCAAATCTTCAAAAAGTGAAATTTGAAAGAAAATGCTATTATAATGAAGGTACTTTGGGGGAGGTCTCAGCATATCTCCAAGGAAAAGCCAGGGTTGGGGAGTTTTTTTCAGAGCAATTTTAGCAGTTGGGTGTTAATAAGGTATCCTTTCATTTGTCTATACTTTATAGAGTTTATGTTAATTATATTTTATTTAAAAATAAATACTTGAAGTGATCTCTTTGGGGTGTATCACATCAGTTGGGGGGGACTATTTAAAAACAAGATCAGAACAGAAGGATAAGGAAAGCTAACTCTGCTTCCTTCTCTGATATTAGAGGTCAACTGGGCAGGGAGAAAAATGCTAAAATCAACCATAGTAAGGTATGGCAGGGAGAATCTGGTTTTAGCTTCCCTCACTCATATGTACCATTTTTGTTATAAACAGTCACACCATATCCTACTTGAGAATCGAGGGGGGGGAGCTCATGCACACATAAGTTCCTTCTTGTGTCTGCTTTGCAAATGAGAATTTTCACAGCCTGTAGAGCACAGATAGTTTCTTATATCAGTCTAAAATCTGGGTGTAAGGATTGCTTCAGTGAGGGTACAACTTTATTCCTGTTGAGTTTGGGGGATGGGTAAACTGGAAATACATTTCCTGCTGAAATCAGGGATGCTGAGAACTTCAATGGGAGCAGGAGTGCCAGCTGATCTACCTTTGATTTCCTTCTTTACTCTTGAGTTAAGCCCCCTCGCTGGCTTGCCCCAGTATTGTTGTTTGATTGTCTGTCTCGAAATCTGTGCTGAGCAGCTTTGTACCTGTGCAGAATTGCTCACAGTTCACTCTGTCTTGGAGCCTCTGTACTCTGCTGTAGTCTTTACATGACCTGTAATGGAAATGTTGCTGGCTTTTTTGCGTGCCAGGAATAGTGCATGGTGACAACAAGTCCAGGACATCTATTGGTAGTGTAAAAGTTCCCATAGTTTAGGGACAAATTTTGTGATCTGACTTTTAGATATAAGGCAAAGAGGACAGAGGATTGACAGAAAACAGATCTCAGGCTTCCATTTTGTCAGGAGATGCCATGCCCCCACATTGTTTTCAATGAAGGAAAAGGCACAGGGTTTTGCTGGGCACTAGTACATTGAGCTGGTACTGCTATGCACTTTGTACATGCACTGGCTATGCTGGGCTTGGATCCCCCCTTGCTTGGATTGGTTGAGCTGGCATTGCCAAAGTGGCATTGGTTCTGCTGGGCACTCTGTACATGCACTGACTGTGCTAGGCTTGCAAACTCCCCTTGCTTGGATTTGTTGAGCTGGCACTGCCACAGTAGCATTGGTTCTGCATGCCCCCCCCCCTTCAGTTTCTATTGCACAGACTCTCTGGTTTGACATCAGTCTCTGCTTTTTTGCTGTTTTCTCCTCCATTGGAAATAATGGATGATTGGGGCACCTGCTTTGCGGGCCTATGGAATTGGACCCCCTGGTCCAATCTTTTTGAAACTTGGGAGTGGGGTGTCTTTTGAGGGGAACAGAAGCAATGCTGAAAATCCAGTGCCTCTACCTCAAAAACAGCCCCCCAGACCCCCACATACCCCCAGCCCCTTTAAACATGTTTGTGAAGCTGCAGCTTCACCTGAAACAGCATTTAAAGGGAGTGCACTCTCTTTAAACACTGTTTAACTGCAGCTATCCTGTTTTCCCGGATAGTCCCAAATTTTGGGGGGATTATCCAGGATTGGCTATGCTCGATAACTGAAAATACACCCCCCTCTATATCTAGCTGAAAGAATAACCAATAAATACCAATAAGGTATTTTCCAGCTATTTTTCAGCTTGGATAGAGCCGAATGCACACTCATACTTTGAAGCCAAGCTTCTGAACATGCACAATTTCTCTTCTACTCATTCTTTCTCTTTCCAGTATTTTTATATTTTTAATTCATTTTTTATTTCTCTTGCTTTTCTCCCTGATTGGGGACCCAAAGTGGCTTTTCAGATTGTTCACCCCTCCTCCGTTGAATCCTCACAATAACAGCCTTATAGGGGTAGGTTAGGCAGAGAGATCGTGACAGGCTCAAGGTCACTTGGTGGGCTTCCATGGGTGGAGTGAGGGATTCAAACCCCATCATCCCAGGTCCTCTAACCACTATGCCACACCAGCCCACACCAGTATGAATTCTCTTTTTCCTTTGCTGGCTTTAACCCTCATTTAACATTACATCTACAGCAGGGGTGTCAAACATGCGGCCTGGGGAACCCCAGAGGGCTTCTGTCAGGCCCACAGTGGAACTGGCTGTCTTCTGAGTCTTCTTCCAGTTTGCCACTTACAGATACACACCTGAACAGCATACTCGAGTTTGCAACAGCACAGACATTTTGATGCAATAATTCAGAGCAAGAGGTGTCAGTTATCAGACACTGTTAAATAAACAAAATATTGCAAGAGTGCTAATGTTTTAAGTGTGATTTTATTTTAAGTTAAAAAAAAGCTTGTGTCCTTTATAAAGTTTATATCTCTACTACCTGGCATTACATTTTACGACACACATGGCCCGGCCCAACAAGGTCTCATGTATGTCAGATGCGGCCCTCATAGCAAACGAGTTTGACACCCCTGATCTACAGCATTGCTCACCTGAGTTTGAAATCTAGAAACAAGATCTGAAGTGCATTTGCAAGCGTTAGTTAAGAAGTAACCAGGTTATAGATGGTTAATGTAATTTTGTTTCCCTTTCTTTCCTTACCCCTGTATACCCCCAAGATTTAATAAAGTGTACTTTAAAAAAAAAAAAAAAGCGGAAGTTGTACCAAATGAGGAAGGAGCATTTATCTTCACAACAATTAGCGCTCATTGGGAAACCATTAGCTTACTATTCTGATCCTTTACATGTTAGGCATAGTCAACTTACCAAGCAATACTGCTACTGATACCTCTTCATCACCACCCAGGGAATGCACTTCACACATTTTAATTGACTTTTGAATGTCCTAAGCCAAAATAAAAGAATTGTCATAAATCTGAATTTGTAATTTGAGGGGAGGGGAATTGGTTCCTGCACCAAACACTGAAAACATATAGGTCCATAATCCCTACAGCCACAATTATCAGGGAGGCAATCATATATTTGCAACCATACAATGGAAGTTTGAGGGACTTTTTACACTGGTGTAGAAGTTTGAGATTCCTGTAAGCAAAACTGAACTTAACTCTATGAATGCAGAAAATTTGTTATTCTTTGTCGCTCATAAAGAAAACTATCATTATTTCAAAACTTTAATGTCTTAAAAAATACCCAAAGAGCAAAAGAATAAAGAAACATGACAGGCATTCTGAAACCTTAATTGCTAGTTTATGCTGGTAGAGGGAGGGAAACTAAATTTTAATTAGGGATGAGCAAATGTCCCCTGTTACATTTCATTATTGGTCTGTGGGTTGACTCTGCCCTGCATGCCACTCTGCCTGATTTCCAATTTAACTTGTATAATTTCAACAATTAATTTTGGAATTGGCACATACACAGTTTGTGTATCCCCCCCTTTAAAAGTTACCAATGCGCACCCGTGTGTGTGTGCTCTAACTGAAGCACCTGCAAAAAGGATTCATCATGCTACTGCACAATAGCACCAAGATTCTTTTCTTTCTTTCTTTTTGCACAGTTTTAATCTGTGTATACATGCACTCGTGAGACTAGTAATCTGAAAAGGAAGAAAAGGATACAAAGCAAAAACTGAAGAAAATTGTACATGCTTTTTTTGTTTTCTTTTCTTTTTTGTCTGCATTTATACACCTTCTTTCTCACCTCCTCCATTTTATCCTCACAACAACCCTTTGAGGTAGATTAAGCTGAGTATATGTGACTGGTCTGACATCACTTAGCAACCTTCCATGGAGATTTGAACCTGGGTCCTAGTCGAACCACTGCACAAACAGCCTAAATACCCAAAATGGAAGAACGGTAGACTGTAAATGTATTGGTGCCACTCTGCAGCAAGGTCGGGAATGCCCAAACACAGAGAACAATTCAGATGGGAAAATTTTTGCAAGCATCCCTAACTTGAATTGTACCAAAGAGAAAAACCAGTCTCTCCAGTTACAACTGAATGTGTTTCTTCAATTCAATGTGGCTTGCCAGAAGTGCAAAAAATCTTGTCTGTGATGTTAACTTTGACTAGTACTTGGAACTTTCAAAGGCTGAGGTGAAAGATTGACTTAAATGGCAACCGAAACTTAAATTCTCTTAAGGCACAAATCATGACATTTTAGAATCTATTAAAGCAGGAAGGTATTGAAACCAAAACTGCAGATTTCCCTGCTGTATATTTCAGAGCTTCTTTTACCTTGTGCACCGCTGTTTTCATCCATCCCACTTGCACGCAGTGTGTGTTTGCGTGCTAGCATTAATTAATGGCATGTGACTCGGAGCCAGCTCACAGTGCTTACCATTCATTGATGGTCAGTCACATTGAGCAATGACTTGCGTATGCGAATGAGCCTGCATGTCACAGATTAATTGACACAGACTGAAATGTCATATTGCCAGATGGCAACTGAAATATACTACAATTACTTATCTGGCGGGGAATATCAAGGGTCGGGTAATCAAGTGCTAATAATGCTCATCATCATCATCATCATCATCATCATCATCATCATCTCATCTTGCTTAGCATTTAGATCACATATTATCTACTGTCTGAACTGTTTCACGTGCATCTTTTCAGAAATCCTTGTAACAGTCCTGTAAGTCACATTAGTATAATTTTCTTGATATTGCAGAGGCTGAGAGAGAAAGTAGACTGAAGCTGAGGGAAGAGGGTCAGTGTGGTGTTGTGATTCGTGTATCAGATAAGAACCTGGGAAAGCTGGATTCAGACCCCTACTTTGCCTGAAACTCAAAGGGGTAAATTTAGGACAATGTCCCAAAGGGTTGTTGTGAAGACGAAATGTGGGAGGAGACACTCATGTCACTGCCATGAGCTGCTTAGATAAATGGGTAGCTAGCAAAGTATCTGCGGTTTAGGTAATTTCCTGGGTTCCCATCTCAGTAACTACAGGACTATAGCATGACTGATTCATCTGTGAACCAACCCTGAGGATATGTAGATACTACTCTGAGGTAATATCTACCAATCTGTAAATGCCCTTGAGGATATGTGAACCAACCCTGAGGATATGTAGATACTACTCTGAGGTAATATCTACAGATCTGCAAATGCCTTTGAGGATATGTAGAAAAGTTAGCATTCGTAAGGATATTGGGCTAGGATTGGAATAACCCGAGCCCAAATTCCCATTCAGCCATTTATCTTGCTGGAGAACTTTTGGCACCATGCTCCCTCTCAGCCTAAAATACCTGATACAACTGTTGAAATGATAGAATGGAGGAAGTGAAAATCATGTATACCAACTTTAGCTCCTTGTAGGAAGGGGTGTGTGTAAAAATATTGGCAGATGTGTATTTTCAGCTGGAGTTCAGAGCTAAATTTCTAAATCAGGAATACAGATAATGGTGGGTATACTAAGAGAGTTGAACGGTAGTATGCTTCCCTAATGAGGTAAACTGAGGCCTTAATTCCAGGCAGGGTTATCAGTTTTCACACTATGGCGGGAGACCTCCCACTCTCCCTGCTGGCCTTTCATGCTGCTGCTCAGCTGGGTGGTGGGAGGAAAAGTTTGTGAGGGGGGGATGAGACCAATCAATTGTGTATTTGTGTGGTGTCACTGTATTGCTGGCCATGTTCTAGCACTCAGTCAAAACTCTATGGTTAAACTAGAGTTTTGTCTGAGTGCTAGAGAATCACCGGTAGTTGTGGGGACATCACTTCCAGTTGTGCCTGAAATGGCATCATTGTGTTACCAGAAAAACCATTACATTGCAAAAGAGGTGCCCCCCACAGATTAATTTCCCTCCAGTTCCCAGTCTCGTGCTTATCCCAGAACCTGTTTGTGAACACTAGATTTAGCTGTAAAAATGTGATAAAATGAAGTAACATTTAAGCTGAGAGTGTTACAGACATTATGCAGAGTATTTTTCCCTCTCACCCAATTAAGGATAGAGGAGTTGAAAGAAGCCGGATTGAAATGGTACAATATTTAATTTGGCCTAAAGGGTGTTGCAAAAATAAATATTTTGCAAAAAAAAATATATCTTTCAGAGCTGTTCTCTCGTGAAAAATTCGCAAGAGAGATCTCTCAGCCCTGCCTACATCACAGGGTGTCTGTTGTGGGGACGGGAAGGGAAAGGAGATTGTAAACTGCTCTGATACTCCTTTGGGTAGTGAAGGGCAGGGTATAAATCCAATCTCTTCCTCCTCCTCCTCCTCCTCCTCAAACCAGTTCCTTTCTCTACTTCCCTGCAGACAAAAGCAGAATAAATGAGTCTTGGATACCATAAGCAAGGTTTTTATTTTCATTAAAAAATTTTACATTTGTTCAATCTCCTTTTATGGGAAAACTAGCCTGATACCCATGCCTCGCTATGGTATTTAAGTTCTGTAAATCCAGTTATAATACATGATGTGAAGTTTGAAATGTAACATTTGTTGTAGGAATTCTAATGGAGAAGATTGTAATGTAAAAAATGAAATGAGACACATGTACTGTTATTTTTCTCTACTGAAGGACCTTTCTGTAGACCACACTGTGCTCATATGGAGATATGTTGTTCTGAGCACCTCAGAGTGATCTTGCTGGTACTTGGCCAGTGCAGCTCAGTGCACCTCAGAAGTACTATGTGCAAATGTCTTTGCTGCTTTCCTAAGTTACCTCCTCCTTGTAGCATTGTTGTATCTGGCTCAATGTTTGCCAGGAGCTTTCTGGGGGACAGTAAGAGGTGAGAGACAGGGCTATTTTGGGGCCAGAATGCACCAGAATGGTGTTCTGGCTGGTTTCTGAGCCCCTCCCCCAGCCCCCCGGTCACCAGCATGCCATTCTCAGCCACATTGTGCCTCCTCTTCCCATTATGCTGGAGCAGCCCACAGTGGGGTTCTCTCCGGGAAGGCATGGGCTGGTGGGGCGTTTCCCCGGTGGAGCAAGCAGGCAGGCAAGTGGAGAGAACCCAGAGTGTTGGAGTTCAGCCCCTTTTTCTCCCACCCATTGACCACATCACTGGAAGGTGGCGAGGAGCATGCTGCGTTCCTGACCTCTCCACACCAAGAACGCCCAGTTACAGCAAAACCAAAGAAGGTTGTGTGGCATTCTTAAAGATTACTCTTTTCTGGATTACAGCCCATGTAATCATCTGACAAAGTGAGCTCTACTCCATCAAAGTTAATACCACACTTATCTGTGGGTCCTTAAAGTGCCATGAGATGATTATGGTGTCTGTGTCCTTCAGCTGTTGCTGTTTTTGTTAACCACCTTACGTTTGTGGAGATAAGGTGGGGTATAACTATTTCAAATAAAATAAACAGTTTAGACCAATAATATTCACACAGTGGCTTAGGACACACATGTGGCTCTTTAACATGCCACTTGTGGCTCTTCTGATTACTGTTCCCTGTTGTGGCACTTGTTCTGTCCTTCAAGAAAGTAGGCACAGTCCTTGCCCAAAGGGGCTTGTGGTTGGCAGTTGGTTCCCATCTTGAAGCAGCCACCATCTGAGGAATGGGTAAGCTGCAAGCTTCCCTGAGCTGCAGTTCTTATGCCAGGGTTGGAAGTAACTGTGGTTCTTTTGGTTGGTGGTAAGTGCAAACATGGCTCTCTGTGAGCTTCAGAGTGTGTGGTCCTCTTTTAGACAGAGTTGGGCTCTGCTAAAGCACTGAAACAGGAGGATTTCAGTCCTCCTAATTACAATCAAAGGCAGTTCAAGGGGAATTGCTCGCATGGTAAGCCTTTTTAAAAAACTGTAGCCTGTTTATTTACTTTTCCAAGTACTATGTTGGGATATCCTTTTATCTGCATGCTTATGAAATAATGTTTGTATCAATGTTGATATGTATTATAATTTATGGTGTTACAGGAGAAACAAGAAGTGCTTTTGAGGTAGTGTTTACTGGCTGCAGACACCAGCTTTTACCAAGTTTGTTGTACATGTTTAGAAGTGTGGAAAAAGGCTATGTACACTTCATCAGAAGTCCCACTGAACTCTGTAGGACGTGCTTCTAATACACAGGTTTAGGTTGTACCACTACCACTGTATGTGTTTTCAGGTGTAGGAATTTGTTATACCACATTGGGTGTTTTTTAAAATACAAAATGTCACATATTTATTTAAAGTTCCAGAGTGTTTATTGAGATGTTTGCTTATGTTACTGTTAATGTTATTTTTAAAATAAATATAATATTAATTATTAAAAATATGGAATTGGAAACTTTTTAAAAAACTGTTTTTATCGGTTTTGTCAAAAATGTTTTGACAAGAAACATGGTAAACAGAATAAGAAGCAAAAGGTGGGTGTGGCTGGATGACTACACTTTTGGTAACATGGAAGTGTGGCCTAATATGCTAATGAACTGTGCTGTCAGGGTGTGGTCTAATTTGCTAATGAGTTTCTACTGTTGGGTGTGGTCTATTATGCTAATAAATTCCTGCTAGGCTTTTTCTACAAAAGGAGCCCTGGTGAGACCTGTGAGGGGGAGTTGGTCTGTGGGAATGGTGATGTGGACATTTCTTCATGTTCATGAGGGAGGCACACATCAAAATGGCCCCTAGAAAGGTCCTTTACTATCTCCCCATGAACATTCATTAACTCAATTGCCATGCTGGCTATTATGAGAAATGTCTGTTCAGGAGTCTTGAATCGCTGATTTTTGTAACTGTCCTCAACTGTCTGCAGTCTCTTTTAACTGTATTTTTATCTCACAACATTGAGATTCACAGCTGAGCAATCAGAGAGAGGTGGGTGCAAGCAGGCAGGTTTTACCTCAGAACTCTGAGCTACACAGTTAACCAATTAAGGGGGGGAGAGAAGTGGTACATTCCGTTCCAGTGCATTCTGGCCCAAAAATAGCCCTGGCTCTCACCTCTTACTGTCCCCAAGAAAGCTCCAGGGAAACATTGAGTGAGAGACAACAGTGCTACAAGGAGGAGGTAACTTAGGAATTCAGCAAAAACAGTTGCACATAGTATTTCTCCAGTGGTTCTACGTGGGACATTCCTCACGTCTGGGATAAGCTCCTCCCTCTTTCCTCAGGGTTGGCTCCAAACTTTGATCCAGGCGGGGAGGGGCTTATCCCCTTGGAGGTGAACCAGTTCCTTTGCCGACCCTGCTTCAGCAGGACGTGCTCCGGAGGTGCGGAGACGCGCCTATTGAAAGAAGAAACGAAACTACAGGAAAGATTTACAGCCTGAACAGGCTGGATTTGATTGATGACGGGCTTTGTCTAGGGAGTGCTGACGCTTCCTTAGCCCTACGGCATTCTCTCCTCTGCCGGTCTTACCCATCCCTGGGGCAGAGGACCTGCTCCTATTACAGAGAGCGCAGAGGGAGAGAGGGAGAGAGAGAGAGAGAGAGAGACAAAAGAAACGGCGTGTGTGCACGCACACACAGTCTTCTACCTTCCCACCTGAATCGCGGTAAGCAGAAGCAGGCAGACAGTTTCTACCCTCTCCAGTATTCCTGGAAGAGGCTGAGAAATTGCCTAAGGAATGCAGAGGTCCGTTCCTTATACCCCTGGGAAGCAGAACCCTCCATGGAGTTTTTCTTCCTCAAAACCCCCATGAGCATAAGCGGGGGGGGAGTGTTTTCCAAGCCTTACTCCGTCCCAAGGCGGGAAATATCGGCGGGAAATGCTGGGAGCAGCCATTTTAGGCCCCCAAATAGATGGGCCTATTGTGCATGGTCAGCACTCCCCATGGACCCGGATGAGTCTTCTCATGGCAGATAGGCTAGACCAACCTGTGGGGAACTACACAGTTGAAAACTGCCTCTGAAGCCCTTGATGGCTATTCCAGGGGAATGAACCCCAGAATCTCATTCGGTTGGGGGGGGGTTCTTCATTATCTATCATGGATCTGTTCCCAGATTCATTTACACCCTGCAGGTTCTGGTTATGGCTGAGAGGGCATCCCAAGACTGGGGCTGTTCCTCTGAGGACAAAGCACAGATGGGGCCAGCCATCTCTCAGATCTGCCAAGACTTTAACGATACCCCGGGTCTGGAACCCAGGGAGCCTTTTTCATCTGTTATGCAAAAAATGTGAAAGGAGACCATTCATGGCTCCACACCACATGATTCCTTAGTGGAAAGAGGTAGATGGTCGGTTGCAGACCCTCAAGAGGAACAGAGACAGGGTGACCAGTGTGCCTAGGTCCCCTGTAAGATCAAAACATAGCAGACATAAGTCTAGAGAACAAAGTCCCCTTCTGGGGCATGTGGACTCTGAACCAGATTCTTCCACCTCCTCTTCTGGTAAAGAAGAAGAAAGGGAGTTTTCAGCAGAAGAGGATGAGGTGGTTTGCCTTTGGTGCAATCTAGACTCTTTCCGCAAGAATTATAATCCCGTCTCTTGCCTAAAGTATTAAGGACCCTAGATCTTTCATCTAGACCTTAGGAGGAGACGGTACAGGAGCCAGACTTTCAAAACGGGACTGAAAATTATGCCTAAGGTCTCAGTTTCACTAACAGGGTTGCCTTTCCCCGCTTCTTTCTACATTATTATGAAGGCGGACTGGGAACAACCGGCTAAACCCAAGGCTCATCACCACATGTTCTCGAGATTCTATTCTCTAATGCCAGAAACCACATAGAAGCTGAAGCTTCCAGTGGTAGTTGGTCCCGTGACCAGTTTATATTCCAGCTCGGTGCTTCCTCTGGATGCTGATGGGATGCATAAAGATCATACAGATAGAAGGGTGGAGCAGGCTTTGCGAGAAACCTCCTCTCCTGCTATCAAGGCCTCTACTGCTGGCTCTCTCTTGGCCAGGGCTGCGTATGACTGGGCAGATAAATTGGCTTCGGCAGATAGCAAGGTGCCATAGGAGTTCTAAAATGAACTGCAAAAAATAGCTCTGGCAATTGCGTTCACAGCAGAGGCCACACTGGTTGCCATGCAGCTGTTAGCAAGAGCATTAGAATGCAGTGTGACAGCAAGACGCAACAACTGGCTCCGTCACTGGGATGTGGACTCATCTGCACAGGTGAAAGTGGCAGCGGTCCCTTTCAAAGGTACTAACCTATTCGGAGATGGTCTGGATAGGTACCTAGTGGAGGATAAGGACAAGAAAAAGGTCCTCCCCTCCAAAAGACGGGACAACAGACAGAGAAAACGTTTTCAGCCATTTCGCGACCAGAAAAGAGGACAAAAACCCTCATATACAAGGTCGTTCAAAGAAAAATGGCAACCTAGACATCAAGGGGGGAAATCCTTCCCCCCTACGAAAAATGAACATACAACTGCCAAATATCCCAAGAAAGGATCTTCGGCATGACTATATGGCCTCCCTGGGAAAACAGAAGATAGGGGGAAGGCTGCAGTTATTCTCTCAAATGTGGCATACAACAATCTCAGATCGATGGGTATTAGAGTTAGTGTCCCAGGGGTACAAACTGGAATTTTGTTTCATCCCCTATCGAAGGTACATCAGCATACCAAAGTACATAAACCGGTTGAAACACCTCTAGATTTAGGAGGTGATACTTCACCTCCTGGACATAGGAGCGATAGAGAAAGTACCTGTGTCCCAACAGGGACAGGGCGTTTACTCTATATTCTTCGTGGTTCCAAAGAAAAACGGGTCCACGAGAACCATTTTAGATCTGAAAAGGCTCAACAGACTCATTCAAAACAGAAAATTTCAGGATGGAAACTCTGAAGACCATCCTTATATCCATCCAGGAGGGAGATTTTCTGACATCTTTGGATTTGTCAGAAGCTTACCTCCATATACCCATTCACAATTATGCAAATACCCCTTTGGCCTCAAGTCTTCACCCAGGGTCTTTACAAAGGTACTGGTGACCTTGGTAGCACATCTGAGATTGAAAGTGGTGAGTCTTTTTCCATACCTGGATCACGTCCTAATCAAGGCCCCTTCAGAGGTGAAATGCTCACAGGCCCTAAATCTGACTATTCAGACATTAGAAGCCCATGGCTTCGTTGTGAATCTGGAGAAAAGTCACATGCTACCCGCTCAGTGATTGCTCCACCTGGGGGTGGAGATAGACACGAAGCTAGACAGGGTATTCCTGTCCCAGGAAAGGGAATTCAAGATCAAGTCTCTGATGGACCAAGTTCTTCAAAATTCAGAGACACAGCTAATGACCCTGGGCAAACTGCTAGGAATGCTCGTCTCCTGTCAGGAGGTAGTGCAGTGGGCTCGATTTCATGTCAGGCCCTTGCAATTGTTGTTACTGCCCCACTAAAGGGCGATATCACACAAGAGAGTTAAACAGATCAGTCTTTCTCCACCGGTCCGGAATTTGATGGCCTGGTGGCAAAATCCAATGAGATTCAAACTAGGAGTTCCCTCCGAGACCCCGCACAGTCAGTAATGACGACGGATGCCAGTCTGTCAGGATGGGATGCACATTCGGGAGACCAGATGGTCCAGGGAGAATGGTCGGTTGCGGGGACGACAGAAAGCATCAATCTGCTGGAACTGAGGGCGATCTGCCTCGGGCTTCTGAACCTGGTAGATATACTGTCAGGAACCCATGTTCTGGTACCGACGAACAACACTACAGCAAAAGCGTAGATGAATCGTAAAGGGGGGACCAAGGTTCGCTCCCTTCATGCGGAAGCATCTCTGATAATGGCATAGGCAGAGAAACATCTATTGTCGATTAAAGCCACTCACGTAGCAGGAAAGGACGACTTAGTGGACTGGCTCAGTCGGAAACGAGTAGACCAATCGGAATGGATGCTGAACACGGCAGTCTTCGATCAGATCTGCAACAAGTTCGGAAGAATGGTCATGGATCGGTTTGCCACAGAACTAAATCGTCAAGTCCCAGAGTTCGTATCTCGTCAACGAAACGCCCTGGCAAAAGGGACAGATGCTCTAAGCTATACATGGCCTCCAGGTCTCCTCTATGCCTTTCCGCCCCTACCAATCATGCACAAAGTCCTACAAAAGCTTCGCATACAGAAAGCAGAAGTGGTACTGATTGCCCCTTTCTGGCCACATCAAACCTGGTTTTCAGGAACTGCAGTCTCTGTCAATAACAAAACCATGGCACCTGCCTCTTCAGGTGGACCGACTTACGCAGGGCCCGACAAGGCACCCACGGCCGGAACTTCTTCGGCTGGCAGCATGGAGATTGAATGGAAAATGTTAGAGGGAGCGGGGTATCAAGATAAGGTGATTGATACCATGTCGGCAGCCAGAAAGGTCTCTACCAACAAATCCTATGATCACACATGGAAGGTTTTTCACTCATGGAGCTTGGATTGGGGACACGACCCGGTTAAGGCTTCAGTAAGAGTGGTCCTCGCTTTCCTACAAGATGGGCTTGATAAAGGCCTAAGCACTAGCACTCTCCGTAGACAGGTATCCGCCATTTTCAGCTATCCAAGGTGCCAAACATGGAAGGTCTCTGCTTAGGCATCCTCATATTAAGAGATTTTTGAAAGGGACGATGTCCATTAATCCTCCACAGGTTCACAGATTTCCCACCTGGAATCTTAACGTGGTGCTTAGGGCCCAGTGTAAATACCCATTTGAGCCAATGGCTGTGTGTCCTCTGAAGAAACTCACCTTCAAGACCCTCTTTTTGGTGGGCATCACCTCAGCTAGGAGGGTTTCGGAATTGAGGGCCTTGTCTATTAACAAGGAGCTCTGTATCTCCCACCAGGACAAGGTAGTTCTTCGCTTAGACCCGGCATTTATTCCAAAGGTGAAGTCAGTTTTTCATAGGTCGGAAGAGATTGTTCTTCCCTCCTTTTGTCCCAATCCTAAACATGAAAAAGAAAGGGAATGGCATTGTTTAGACGTTCGGCGGGCCCTTAGTTTCTATTTTGACAGTACTAAAGGGTGGAGACAATCGCTGTTTGTATCATTCAGAAAGTCCTCGTTGGGAAAGCAAGTTTCCACTTCCATGCTGAGTAGGTGGATTAAGGGGTGCATTATCTTAGCGTATAAAGCTAAAGGGTTAGAGATCCCGGCTGGGATCGTTGCACACTCCCTTAGGGGGACGACTACCTCGGTGGCGTATCGATCTTTTCCCCTCATTAGAAACCATATGCCGAGCGGCAACATGGCAGTCGGTCCATTCCTTTACTAAACACTATAGAGTGGACGCACTAGCTTCAGCTGAAGCGGCCTTTGGTCGTAGGGTGCTTCAACACACTCTGTAAAGCTGGGAATGCAAACCCACCCTGTAACATAGCTTTTGTACGTCCCAGACATGAGGAATGTCCCACGTAGAACCACTGGAGAATGGAAGGTTCCTTTCACTTACCATGAATCTTCCTTTCTCTGTGGTTCTGAAGTGGGACATTCCTGCCCACCCGTTTTTGGGGTGCTTCCCCTCTTTACAGAGTTGATACGGGGGGGCGTGGTTTCGAGGGGCCACGCTGGTGATGTTATGTTTTGTGGGCTAATTTCCTTGCCCTATTGTAGTGTTTGGGCAGTTGGTACCCCTTTGTTGGGGGGGAAAATGTTGTGTTTTCTTCTAGTTCCTTTCCGGCGGGGAATATAATCGGGCTTGAGAAAGACTGGTTCGCCTCCAAGGGGATAAGCCCCTCCCCGCCTGGATCAAAGTTTGGAGCCGACCCTGAGGAAAGAGGGAGGAGCTTATCCCAGACGTGAGGAATGTCCCACTTCAGAACCACAGAGAAAGGAAGATTCACGGTAAGTGAAAGAAACCTTCCATTCTGAGGTGCACTGAGCTGCACTGGCCAAGTACCAGCAAGATCATTTTAGTTACATTTAAGAAGTGGGACACAACTATGTATTCAAGACAACATCCAAGCATTCAGATATTAAGCAAGTTCATATGAACCAATTTTCTAGGACCCACATTGTGAGAAGTTAAATAACCTAATACAGGAAACCACTTTTCTACAAATCTGGGGTATATTTCCATAGTGGGTGGGAGTGTGTCTAATGCCATTGGGGAGGCTGGCCCAACAGCATTGCTAAGGTGTTTCTGCTTGGGCAGCCTCCCTGATGGTGGCCCTGCTCCTACACCTGACAGACACCCCCCTGTCTGGTGTTCGGGGGAGTATGTTTAAGGCATCAGGGAAGCTGGGCCAGCAGCAGCACTAAGGTAATCCTGCTGAGCAGGTCTCCCTGACAGCTGTAAGCATCCTGCCCCCTCTCCTATACTTGACTAGTGTAGAAGGGAGAGGGGGAGTGGTATTGCAAGCCACTGGGGAGGCTGCGCCAGCAGGATCACTAAGGTGTTACTGCTGGGACAGGCTCCCTGATGGCTTTAAGCACCCTGCACCCACTGCTGCACCTGACAGACAGTCACCTGTCAGGTGTAGGAGGTGGGGGGAGTGTATTGGAAGCCATCGGATAGGCATTGCTGCACCTCACAGGTGGTTGTTGGCCGTTCCTGATTTCCTCAGCTGTCATTAGCTCTATGCAGTCTCCTGTAACTGTTTTGTTTTTGTTTTTTTACCTCAGAACAGTGAGCTCTTCAGCTGACCAATCAGAGGGGGGGTGCAAGAAGGCAGCAGCCTGACAGGAAGCAATGGGGGAGCACATTTTACCCCTTTTGACCTCTTTAGGGGTTGAATTTCTAAAAATTAATAGCAAAATACCTGTGTACATAAGAAAGCCCACCAATCAGATTAAATAATTAATTCAGCAATCACAAAATAATTAACAAATTACTGAACTGATGAATCATTTTAGCAGATTTTTTCCAAAGAATCAGTCTCTCAGTATTATTATCAATTGTGCAAAGCTTATTGTTTTAACTCTCTTTTCCATTCTGAGTGCCTGTTAGGTGCTCTTTCTAAATCAATTCAAGTGCTCTTAGTGGTGTGGCTGCCAAACATGTCTATGATAAATTGCAAAGTGAAATTTTGGTAATCTCATTTAACTTTCTTCAAAATTCCTTGGATGTTTTGCGTGAGTGGGAACCACAAACGATACCTTGGTTGCATGCTAGAAATATGTGGAAACCCTAACCCCCATGGAAATTTGATATCTTTCCTGGTTATGACAACTCTATATGGGAGGGAACAACACTATATCAAGAATTTTGAAAACACCCTCCAATGGAAGAACATATGATGATGTTTGCATTGTGCAGAAAGAGTGCTTTTCATACATTCTGGCAGACCCATGCAAAAAGAGAATTTATATGTATTTGTAGGGACATGGATCCTCATTGTCATGCACTAGCCGGGGTATCATATCCTAGTACAAGGTCTGAAGCTGTTGAGAGAGATTTGGATTTTTGAATGGTGGGTCTTTATAGGAAGCTGAGACATCAGACCAAGGAATAAAGCAGTTGACTTATGGAAGTCATTGCTATAAAACGAAGACGGAGCTGGACTGGACAGAGAATCCAGGAAGCTGGATAGCTTTCTCTCTTCCAAGTGGCAAGAATGGAGCTGTTATGCCACACAGCCCATAATCACATCTTATTCTCAGTCCAGAACAGTCACTACCTCACTTGAACTGGCTGGAAAAGAGAGAATTGTGTGTCAGTCACATGCTGCTGACACCTAACTTCATAACTCAGTTAGCTATAATAGCTGGATGGGACCTCCAGTTTCAAAGGTTGAATATCTGATAATCCGATGCTGAACAAGCAGCATGGAAGGGCTGGTGTCTGTGGTTCTCACATGTGGGGGCCCTGGTGGCATATGATTCGCCATCGCTGGAAACAGGATGTAGGATTGGATGGACCACTGTTCTGAAGAGGCTTGGCTTACATTCTTACATGATATAGGTAAGCTGGTGACAGTTTCTCAAAGGTAATGTGGGCAGGTAAGACAAATGTGGAAAGAGGAGAAGAGAAAGACTGGATGTGTCAGGAACAGCAGTTCAAGGAACAACACATATGAATGCCATACATTTACTTGTCGTGCTTCATGCAGTCTGCTAACAGTAAATGACACCTTATATAGACAAGGAAGAACACTGACTAACCACAACAGGAAGAAGCAGAGAAAGGCAAAGAGGCTGACACAGCAACTTGATGCTCATGGAGTGTTATTGGTTTCCAAAAAAGATGCAGTGCTTTCCATATTTTCTCTGCAGTAATTCAACACAAATACAGCTTCAGAACTTAGCAAGGATATTTGAACGCTCATCCTCACTGATAGATCTTCCCCACTAATTAAAATGGTATTGTTGGTTTACTAAATAAAACTTCAGTTGATCAATATACCAGTTGCATCCATTTAAACATGCAGCCCTGCAGGATGCCCATCAAGCTAAGATGAAGTGAGATGAACAGCCCAAGTAAATCATCCATAAAGCGTATGCTAAGATTAGTATGCACAGGACTACTGTTTAAGTGCACTGAAATCAATGGAATGAGCTTCACGTGGCTAACTGATGGTGAATCAGGACCCTGGATTTAGTTGATCAAAGGCATTAATCTGAGTGTGTTTAAACTCTGTTAAATCATTTAATCTACATTCTTGATGTCAATTTGTAATATTAGGTGTTTTAAAATCTTACCAGGAGAACAATGTGCTTAAACGACAGCAACGAAACCCCTAATACTGATCATTTTCAAAACCGAGTGGAGAACATAAGTAGGAACAGATGGTAAATTATATTACAAAGACGGAGTGTATAAAGTGACAGCTTTAAAAGTAGCTAGTATTAAAAATACATGCCAAAACATCTCATTTAAAGCACCCATGAGTTAATTTTGTTGGCTGATAAAAGAAATGCTGCTGCAAATTTGTCTTGCCTGGTCTGGTTGGTGCGGCGGTGAATGCTGGTCACAAGCAGAATGTGTGGGAACCTGTATGAAAGGTTGACCCTCCAAATTACAGCCACCCTGCAATGGAAAGCAGATGCTGTGTGCATGGTGAACTGTGTGGATGCTGAATTGTCACAGTTGGGATTCATTTATTTTCATGTTTCTTTGCAGGGATTTTTGAAATATAGAGTAAGGCCAGGATTATGCTATAGCCTTTATAGTTATGCCCAGGGGTCATTTCGTAGAAAAAGAGGTGCAGGAGCTCATTAGCATAACTCATTAGCACAGCTTATTTGCATATACCACACCCCCTGACATCATCAGAAGTGTGTCAGAAAGCAACACCCACCGCCCAGGCTCCACCCTAAAAATCTCCAGGTATTTCCCAACTCAGAGCTGAAGAGCTCTTCAGAAGGCCAAAGCTGCTGTGATGTAGTAAAAGATGCAACCTCTCAAGAAGGGGCTTGTACATGGCAACCAGTACCTTGAATGGACCAACAATTGTTAGAGTGACTGCAGGATAGGTTATTCTAGAATGAACACAAATGACGCTGCCTTATACTGAATCAGGCCCTTGGTCCCTCAAGGTCAGTATTGTGAACTCAGACTTTGTTGGTCTTAAAGCTGCCACTGAACTCAAACTTTGTTCAATCAATCAAATAATAACTTATTTTACACAGATCACAGCATAAACTCAATCTAATGCCTGTTGAGTGCACTCATCTGTCCTTCCTTTCAAGTGGCTGAGTATTCCAGAGGATCAAAAAAAACCCCACACAATTATCAGATGCTGCTGCTTTATAAAACATTGCTGAAATCCTGTAAAGATTTCACATAATGAGTTATTAATACTTTAGCATAATTAATTCAAAACACTGTGTGAGCTAGAGATGGGGGGGTTGATGTATGTTCCAGCCTTCAGTGGCGGAAATAAATATGTAAAACATTTCCTTTGCAAGTATGCATGCTTAGGATTGGATTGTAAGTGACTAAAACTGCTAATTTAACATAACATAACAAGAAGCAGGGCCACTACTGCACAATTTGTATTCCAGGTGCCAAGAACTTTGCATATCTCGATGTCAACCAGACTATTCCTATACATTTAGTACAGGGCCAAGCCTGCAGTTTACAAGCCTGCAAACTGTTTGCAGGGATTATGATACTACACAAACTATTTGTGCTGGATTTAGGGACGCCAGCCTCCTGGTGAAAACTCCAGCCTCTTTGATCTTACCCTCCGCGGGGGACCCGGGTTTTGCGTTTCCCCCCTGGGTTGCAAGGAGGTAATACTGGTGGTGGCGGCTGCCTCTCAAGGGGCTACAAAGGAATCTGGGATGCTAGCTCAGGATCCAGGCTCTGGAAGCTGAGCAGAGCAGCCTCTCTCCCCGGGGCTGTGATCCAAGAAGAAGGCATTGGAATGAAAAACATGCTTCCCTCCCAGGCACCAGCCGAGGGCTAGAAAGCTTTGTTCCCAGCAGCCCTCCGGGATTTCACTTTTTCCTGCGCTGTCGGAATGGGAAGCAAACTTTGGGGGAGATAAACTCTCAACACCTCTTCTGTCGCCATGGGTATGTGGAAGATCCTCTCTGTGAGGGGGAGGTAGAGGGGAGCTTCTTTCTGGCTGCCAGATGGAAGAAGAGGGGAAGGTGCACAGTTAAGTTTCCCAGCTGCATCTCATTTTTTTTTTTTTAAAAAAAACACACCTTTTGTAGATCAGGTAACACTGTGCCGCTCAACACACGGTTGCAGTCCTGTGGGTACTTAGGAGAAGCGGCCATACACAGGTTTGGACTGTAAGCCTGAAATCCTAAATGTATCTGCTCGCAAGTCACCCCCTCCACTGTTTAGGACAGTAGGCTTTCATTCCGAGTAAACATGACCTGCAGATGGGGGGCGGAGTACATAAGAACATAAGAGAAGCCAATGTTGACTCAGGCCAATGGCCCATCTAGTCCAACACTCTGTCACACAGTGGCCAAAAATACCAGGTGCCATCAGGAGGTCTAGCAGTGGGGCCAGGACACTAGAAGCCCTCCCACTGCTGCCCACCCCCCAGCACTAAAGTGTTTGTGTTGGCAGGATGAAGGGAGTTAGGGCTGCCTTCAGCCCTTTGCAGAAAAAGAGTTCACTCTTGTCCGAGCATAGCGAGGCCTTCAGCTGGGTTTCTTGGCATCTGGTTTGCCATGTGGTGACTGAATGAGAAGCAAGTGCATGCAGCTGTCCAACAGCCACCTTCTACCTTAGAGGGAAATCTTGGGGGAGGGGGAAAAATGAGGTCACATGCACCTGCTTCTTCCACCCCCTCCGTTCTCCATTCTCAGCAAGTTCTTCACATGGTAACCATCAAGGAATGCTACACATGCTTTCTTCGAGCTCCTCCAAGCCTGACTAAGGGCTGCTGGGAGCTGGGGTCAGGGCTTGCTGCCACCTGGGCTTGTTAACTGCTAGAGCGCTGCTCCTGTGCACTCAGGCTTGAACTGATCCCTGATTATGCTTCCGCCACCCAAGGAAGAAATTGCATACCGGCTCAGCTTGAGCTGAAATGATACTGGAGATATTGTACTGCAAAGTTCTGAATGGGACAGCTTTTGTTACTGGGTTATAGTTGAATGATGTTTGGAGCCAGGTTTCTGCTATAAGGCTCAGAGTGCAAGCAATACCAAAGACTGTTGGCTGCCCCTTGCACTAAGGAAACTATTGATGTAGTCGTGTACAGCAATACAGCCTTTCAAATGTTCCAGGCCCAGAACTCACCTTTGCCCCCAGGCATCAGCATGGGACCCACCAAGTTGCAAACCTGTGGCAGGAAGTCATGTGACTTCATTGCTGTATGAGAGAAAGTGCAGTAACAAACATTCATGAACCTGTCAGTGCTAAAAAAAAAAATCCTCTCTACTCCTAAGTGAGGGCATTGCATGTTTCAGCATATGTGAGGTATTGTGTTGTTCCAAACAGCAGCAAAAATGACAGTATGTTGTGCTAGGATTGCCAAGTCCTTCAATATTGTGGGAGACTTACTATCAGGAACCTTTCTTCCTGCTATTTCTCAGCAGCGGAAGAAATTTGTTTAAAAACTCACCAGTATCACCCAGAAGTGACATCATGTTGCTCTAGAAAGTGCCAAGTAAAGGTTTTCCTTGCTTGAAAGTTAGTTGAATCTGACTCTAGGGGGTGGTGCTCATCTCCATTTCCAAGCCGAAGAGCCAGCGCTGTCTGAAGACTTTGTTCATGGTCATGTGGCTGGCACAACTAAATGCCGAGGGGCATGGAACGCTGTTACCTTCTCACTGAAAAGGTACCTATTTATCTACTTGCAATTTCTTACTTTTGAACTGCTAGGTTGGCAGGAAGAAAGTACCAAACTCTATGGTAAAACCATAGCCTTTCCAGTGATTCCTAGAGCAACATGATATCATGTCCAGTTTTCCCCAAAAGTGATATTATACTGCATTCAATGCTAGTGCCCCCTGTCCCCACCCATCCCACTCCTATAGGTTGCCAGCTGTTGTACTGAAAGGTGGGAGATAAGTGAGAAGAAGAAGAGGAGGAGGAGGAGGAGATTGGATTTCTACCCCTCCCTTCACTACCCGAAGGAGTCTCAGAGTAGCTTACAATCTCCTTTTCCTTTCCCTTCCCACAACAGACACCCTGTGAGGTAGGTGGGGCTGAGAGAGCTCTTTTGGAGAACTGCTTGTGAGAGAACAGCTCTGAATGAACTTGTAACTGACCCAAGGTCACAACAGCAGCTGCATGTGGAGGAGTGGTGAATCAAACCCAGTTCTTCCAGATTAGAGTCCACACTTCTAACCACTACACCAGTACACCAAACTGGCTCTCAAATAATATACTGGAGATGATGAAATGGAAATGAAGAGATATTATGAAGGCAAAAGACTTCTCATTGAAGTCTACAAGGGAAGTAGAAAGAGACAGCATTTGGAAAATATATTTTCTTTTCCCTTTTTTTTTTTTTTTTGTGGAGGAGGTGATGCTCATAAGTATTTATCAGACTAAACCTCAACTGCAGATCTCCAGTACTGAATATAAAAGATGTTTCCTAAAAAAAAAAAACAAGAAAAAAACAACCCTTTTTTGCATTTGAAATGAATGCTGATGCAATGGGTTTTTTCCTCCTTCATTTATGGAACACCAAAAATATAATTTTTAAAGCTCATTAACCTGTAATGTAAGGTTTGGATATTAGAACAGACATAGACAAATATATTCAATCAAGATAATGGAACTTATGGACCAACGCAAGCATTTTCTGTTGTTTATGAATGCCTTCTAATGCACATTGTGAAATAGCAAATAAGTAAAATAAATCCCAAAGATTCATGAAAAACCTCAGCTGTCAAAACCAATTTTAAATAAAAATCACCTGTTTTTAAGAAAATGGATATACAGAACATTGAATGGAAGGCTAGGCAATCATTGTATGAACGATGTTTGGTGCTCTGTATTTCTTTTTCCCTGTGCAAATTCTGCAATATCAGTTGCCCTTCCCTCTCCCCTTCCCCTAGTAATAACTGCCCTTAAATATATAAATGTGTATGAAAGTGACATCTGGGGGAAAACGCATAGGATCAACCCTGCTTACTAAACATCTGTTTGAATAAATAATATTGGCTGGATTCTAAATAAGTAGCGATAAAGCAGAAAGTTACCATGTAAGCGCTTAGTAAGACTTTTGCCTAAAATGCTTGCTAAATGATGAAGCAATCACTGTGTATCCCCACTCCATACAAAATCTGGGAAAGCAAGGAGTAAAATAAAACTCTCCTTGTTATTTGGCAGGATGACTGTTAAGGAGTCACTGGATGAATTGTTGCATGTGTTGTTGTACCCATGACGTGTTACTGATGAAAAAAGCACCATAGATTTACCTTTCTCAGAACTTCTAAAGAAAGGCTGCTCTAAACTTGGGGTGCAAACCCTGAAACCATCTCATTAGGATAACTCTTTAGGAGGCTCATTGGGTACAAACTGTTGTGACAGGGGAGTGCAAGAAGACCCCAGTCTCAGGGAAGGAAGTGCTGAACACCATAAATTGCCAGGTCAGCAGAGATGAGTTTCCTGCAAGGAGATGCCCATTTCCCCAGCTGTCAGAAAGGGGTAAGATAGGTGGCTATTTGGATGACTGGAGTGGGGCAATAAAGGATGATGACATATGCCCCAAATTTATTGAAGAAAAGAGTGGGTGGCCCATGTGGGGCATCACTCCCCAAACTCAGGATCGAGCAAAAAGAAAGTCACCCAGCTTGGGGCAGGAAGGGTTCCGTGATCTGTATACCCTGCCAGAGAGTCCGTATGGTGTAGTGGTTAGGAGTGGTGGACTCTGATCTGGAGAACTCGGTTTGATTCTCCACTCCTCCACGTGAAACCTGCTGGATGACCTTGGGCCAGTCAGAGTTCTCTCTGAACTCTCTCACTCAGCCCCACAAGGTGACTGATGTGGGGACAGGTGATTGTAAGCCACTTTGAGACTCCCTAGGGCAAAGAAAAGGGCTGGTATAGAAACCAATTCTTCTTCAAAGGCACTCAAGCTGGGATCAGAACACAGGAGGGAAATGGAGTGGCATCAGTTCCAACCAGCCTCTATTTCCTCGGTTCCAACAGGTTTGTGTTCATTTCAGGGAGGGGATGGTATGATCACATCTGTGTCTCTAAAGCTTAGATTAGCCTCATGTGTTTTGATTCCTTCCTTAGTTCTGTAATAGCACTTTAGTGTTGTCATGTACTTCTCCTAGGTCCTTGTGCTATAGAGTGTAAAGCTGTGTTACAGCAAGGAAAGAACTTTCTCTCATAATGTGTTCAAAGAGCCTCACCTTTGTACCCAGCTGCTTCATCCATGTATAGGTGACAACCTTCTGACTAGGGTGGTTTGGACAGCAAACAGGAGAAGGTGAGGTGGGAGCTAGGAGTGCACAAATACACAGAGCCCTGGTGATGTCCCAAGCTGCTAATACTCAAGGGAAAAGGGAACAGCTTTGGTGGTGGCATGTACCCCATATATTTTTTTGGGGGGGAGAAGTGGGGCAAGTCCCCTTACATGCTCATGCACCCCCCACCCCACTGTGACACAAACTAGTAACTCAGATGTTCTGCTGTTTGCCTTATATCTTCTCTTCAGATGTATGACTTTAACGAAGCCTTTAAATGTCTCACATACAGATGTAGATTTTAAGAACCCTTCTGATCTCCAACTAAGTTGCAAGTTTTTACTATTTACTGATCATGAGGATTTTTTTTATGACATAGAAGTACTTTGTCCATATTTGTATTCATTAAAAAAAATGAATAATTATTTGACTTTCATAATAGAATTCCCCCCCCACCTTTCCCCTTTTCTTCTTATTTGTTGTTTTATGGGATATTTGTGGGTATATTCATTTATAATACATGCTCGATGTATATTATACTGATCAGAATCTATAGCCTGAAATTTTGCACCACTGAAAAAGGTGAAAGCTGAAACAGATTTGGTGTTTTGTGACCTACGGATGGGGTTTCTTGACAAACTGAGTATGTGGCATGTTTGTTAATTGTTCTGTAGGAACTGGTTAAAGGATTTTTTCTACCATGCTGTCAAAATCACATATTTACAGTATATATTTGGATTATTGGCTATTTAATATCATAACATATGTTATTGTTATTATTGTTTTGATTAAATTTTATTTTAGTTTATTGATTGATTTGATGACTAGACTGCCCTCCTCCAAGTAGGGCTCAGGGCAGTTCATAACATTCAGTAAGTACACTCTGTCATTCCAATAAATAATCTTAAAAACAGGTTAAAAATTTAAACAACAAGCTATTCCAGATGGCATTAAAAATTTGTATCATACCCCTTGGAGGGGTGGAGAGGTGAAGGATAGAGGAGGCCAGGCTTGATGTCAACCGTTGCTGTCCTCAACCATAGGCCTGGCAGAACATCTCTGTCTTATAGGCCCTGCAGAACTCATTAGGTCCTGCAGGGCATGGTTGTCATTCGGCAGACCAGGCTGGCGCCAGGCCCAAAAAGGCCCTAGTTCTGGTGAAGGACAGCCAGATATCCTTCAGGGCAGGGATTGCCAGAAGATTCTTCTCACCAAAGTGTAATGCTCTTTGATATTTATTTATTTATTTATTTTTAGTATTTGAGGGTTATGCCAGGAGAGACCGTCCCATAGATTTGTTGGCCCCAGACCCTTTAGGGGTTTCCCCCGCCATTTTGTATATTTCTGGAGCCTCTCTGCTTAACCCCTTTGGTTACCTAGTATGGGTTATTTGCACGAATGGTGTATACTTTTGTCCAATGTGAAGAGCCACATGCTAAAGGATCATGTTCCTTTTTTCAGCACAAGGAGTGTTGTGGAGGAATACTTTTGTGATTAGTAGAACAAGGTCAAAGACAACTGATTGGGAATCCTCATCCCCTATAATTTAATTCTAAATAAATAAAGCATGGGTCTTTTGACTTTACTGAATTTTGTGTTGACAGCCCATTGGTATTTACTTTCCACTGTAGAACCATAGTTATTCTTGTGGTTGCAGTGATGCTACAATTTGTCAGTGCCAAAAGATCACTCTATAACAGAAATGTATTCTTATAATGTATAGAGATACTAATGTGATCCTCTGAGGGAGAAAACTAATAAGGAGAATTTGTCTCTCTGGGACGTGAATTATTCATCATCTATTTCTCTGCTAAATAGTTCATTAGTATTGTTTGAACAAGAATATGTTCTCTGGAAAATGCCTGTAGGGTTGTATAACAAATAGGGATGTTTTTAAGTCTGGAGAATCTGAAGAATTTTTTCTGGAGGTGAAATATTTGATTGCCCTTCTTATGGTATGAATGCAGCAACTGGATTTAAAGAGGAACAATCAATATGTACCATTTTATTATCAAGGACAGATTTCATAACAAATTTTGCCACATGGAAGTGCTGGTTATGATTTTGATATTTCTAATTACCATTGCAGAAAATGCTCCACTTTAATATATATGTTTCCATCATAGCACCCTTGATGTTGCTTCAAAATGTGGTGGATGCATTTTTTTTAAATAAAAATTGATTTTCGGGGGGGGGTGTCATTTTTTAGGAATGATTTCTCATCCATGCCATTTCAACCTGAAAATCCCTGGTTTGATTTCAATTCTCCAGATATGAATCTGTTTTCAGGGTTTTTTTCCTTGCATCTTTGCCCCAAATTTTCATATATATGTATTTTTCAATATTTTCCTATCATTGAATTATCATTGTACATGTTACAAGTATAAATTATGTATTGTTTAAATATTGTGTGTGCACAGCTCTCTGGATGAGTGGGTTTCCTTGTTTTAATTTGAATTTTGCTTCCTCTGTACTGAAATCTCTTCTTTTTCCTCATCCCCTGCTCAAATCTGAAATGGTATTTCTGGTCAAAATTGCAAGCTACTCTAAGAATGGGAAATAGTGGAAAATAATGGGACATGCTTATTGCATTTACTCTTCCTTTTGGTAAGGCTGATGCTGTGATTTCTGAGATCCTGGGCTTTTTTCTTCTTCTAAGAAACATTTGACAGTTTTAAAAGGTAAATGTAATTCTAGGGAAATTAATAGACCTGTAATACCCGGAGCATCTGCTGCTGCATTTAAAATTAAAAGCAGACTGCGGGTTTTCTTTTTCCTTAATGCCTCTATAATTAATATAGGTAAGTTTCCCCTTCCTTAATTATCATACTATATATCAGCTTCTAGAAATATATGGAGGTAGGAAGAGCTATAATACAATTTCTGCCTTTTACTTTATGCTGCACATTTGCAATATAATGTGGTTAGCAGAAAGATGACACTAATTTTAGTTTCCATAGGAAGTAGTAACAATTTATTCAAAGATGTGGACCGTAATCAAAACCTTAATTACTGTACATGGAAATTAGGGGATGAAGTCGCTCTGCAAAACAACACACTAGCATTAGAAAAATACTCACCAGAGATTTGGAGTGCCAAAAAGACAATTAAGTGGGTCCTCGACCAGATCAAGCCTGTATTCTCCCTGGAAACTAAAATGACTAAACTGAGGCCATCATATCTTGGTCACATTGTGAGCAGACAGGAGTCCCTGGAAATGGCAATAATGTTAGGAAAAGTTGAAGGCAGCAGGAAAGACCCAAGGAAAGAGGAACACCCAACATGAGATGGATCAACTCATTCAAGGAAGCCACAACACTGTTTTTGGGGGGCAAAGATACGGGGGGGGACTGAAAATGGCCCACAGTTTGCAAGACTTGAGCAAGGCTGTTAACAACACAGCATTTTGGAGAATGTTAATTCATAGGGTTACCATAAGTCAGAAATGACTTAATGACACTTAATACACATAACACACATACTTCATTAGAAGTGAAATCTAGTGATATGAAGGTTCTATCTGTGGTATCTGTAAGGGCTTTATTCCTAGGTACCAATCATCATTTGATAGTGCAGCCAGTTACCCAATGATAACTATGGATGTGTGCACTTGCCCCTTGAGAAGTTTGACATACAATATAAATGGAAAAGGAAACCAAAAAGCTCATTCTTTCTCTTTTCATCTCCTAGTATAATGGAAACAGACTACCTTTGTAATTGTTCTCAGGGGGAAATTGGTACTTTAATACATATTTTGTTCGAATATCCTCTTTATATTAACCTTAGAAATAGGTTTTTAACACAGTACCTAGATAATTTTTCATCTTTGTCTCATCATAAGCTAGTTTTATGCCTTTTATCTGACAGATTTCCAAACATTAGCCTTGCTGTTGCAAGGTTTTTCCATTGGTTTAGTGTGGCATCCAGAGGATGCTACTTAACAGATGGGTTTTTGACTGCTCAAGACTTTTAGTCAAGGAGCTTTAATCAGATTAAAGGAAAGGAAAGGAAAGGAAACAGAGCCAGTTTGATGCAGTAGTTAGTGTTGGACTACAACTAGCTTCACATTCTTGTTCAGCCATGAAACTCACTAGGTGACCTTGGGTCAGTCACCCTCTCTTAGCCATGTATGCCACCTTGAGTTCCTCGGAGGAAGGACAAGATAAAAAATGTGATAGATAGAGGAATGGAGAAATATTATACAAAAGCACAATTAACATCTCTTCAGTTAGAAGAAACACATTAGAGCATCATTGGGGAATAGGTCAAGAGAGGCATTTCCTTCTCTCTTGAATTTCAGTCCTCATGTAATTATTCCTCTGGAACACATATATTCCTGTTCAGTTCACTGATTTTACATGCTGAGGGCAAGAATACATGATACAAAATCCATGTGTCAGGACACAAGTTCCCAACTTAACTCAGGGTTATACATTCTAGCATAGACACACTTTTAGAAAGTTTTCAGCTGAAAATGGGGTGTAGGGAAAGGAGGAACTTTGGGTTTCCACACATACCCCCAAGCATTTTTGCCACCAGAAATGACACTAGGGGCTATGTCCCCCTTCCTCTAGGACCATGAATCCATCCCAGGATTACCTAAAGCAGCCTGGCAAGCTGATATCAAGACTCAGGAGACACAGAAATACAGGAGGAGGGTGAAAAAAACAGCCCTGAGAACCTTCAAACACCAGCTCATGATTTTCCTGGTTAATCCTGAAAACAGGACCCAATTTTTTTGTTATCTCAAAATGGATGCATTTAGGTAACTCAGATATATCTGTAAAATACTGGTAAGGTATTAATAGCCAAATGCTAATCCCTATCCTGGAGTAGGCATTAAAACCATGCTTGATATATATATATATATATATATATATATATATATATATATATATATATATATATATATACATATACACTAGGAATAAGGCCCATTGTGGAAATAAATACAACGGGCTCTAGAAAGAGGCCCTGGCTTTGAGCACTGAGTGACAATTTGCTGTTGCAATCTCAGCAGGGTATGACAGAATCCAACATTTTATCCAGAGGAACTGATCTTTGCTACCTGAAGAACAGTAGTAATTTTGAGTGATCTCCAACCTACCCTCAAGATTGGTAACAGTGGTTCCCCAGGAGGGAGTGGCTGGTTTGGAGGATGGAGTCTATGGCATTGTACCTGTCTGAGGTCCCACCCCTCCTCAACACTCACCCTCTCCAGGTTCGACCCCTCAAATCTCCAGGAATTTCCCAACCTGGAGTTGACAACCCTATCTCCCTCCCAGCCAACCATCAACCTACCTATAGTTTTCCATCTCCTCCCCCTCCCTCCTAGAGAGCAGTTGTAATTTTGAGTGATCTCCAGCCCCCACCTGGAGATTGGCAACAATGGTTCCCCATCAGGGAATGGCTGGATTGGAGGGTGGAGTCTATGGCATCGTACCTGTCTGAGGTGCCACCTGTCTTCAAACCTCACCCTCTCCAGGCTCTATCCCTCAAATCTCCAGGAATTGCCCACCTGGAGTTGGCAACCTGATCAGGATTGGGCCCAATGAGTTTTCTCCCAAAGGCCAACACAGGTGTGGAAAGGGCCTTTTACTGACAGAGGAGAAAGTACAGGTGCCAACTTTGATTAGGGAAATACCTGGAGATTTGGGGGTGGATCCTGTGGAGGGCAGCATTTGGGGTGTGTGTGTAAGGACTCAGCAGAGTATAATGCCATAGAGTCTACCCTCCAAAGCAACCATTTTCTCCCGGGGAACTGATCTCTGTCATCTGGAGGTCAACTGTAACAGTGGGAGGTCTCCAGGTCCCACCTGGAGATTGGCAGCCCTAGGGGAAAGTCAGCCGCACAGCGGGGAGTTGAAGAAAATGGTCTGATGGTTGCTGGCCCACCTTGTTAGCCAGCCAGCGAGCCATGCTGAAGCTAAGCAAGAGAAAGCGCCTTTTTCCATTTATTCTGACAGGAAAGTGGTCATTGGGGAGGGGGTTATGGGTGGGGGAGGGGGTTATGCTGAAAGTCCTTTGTTTTTTTACTCACAGAACCAAGCTTGGCTGCCTACCAACAGCCACTGAGGGGACAGTCCCTCACAGGAGTCAAGAGAACTGTCTTCCTCAGGAGAGAGAGCTGTCTGCCAGTGGGAGTGGGTGGGGAAGAGGAGCAGACCCAGCACCCAGCCAATGGCACGCGAGTACTCTTGAGTGGTGGCTGATGGGCCAATGGCTGAGGGAGGGCATTTTACGGCCAATGGGAGCGCATGGAATCTTGCAAAACCAAAAGATAATTATTTATAAGGATACACACACACACACACACACACATATATATATATATATAAAATATCTTCCATCCCACCTCTATTCTGAAATCTGAGCTAGCATCTATGGGGATACATGAGATACGAGAGCCAATTTGGTGTAGTGGTTAAGTGTGCGGATTCCCCACTCCTTCACTTGCACCTGCTGGATGACCTTGGGCAAGCCATAGTTCTGGCATAGCTCTCTGAGTTTCTGTCAAAGCTCTCTTAGCCCCACCTACCTCACAGGGTGTCTGTTGTGGGAAGGGGAAAGGAAAGGAGTTTGTAAGCCGCTCTGAGACTCCTTTGGGTAGTGAAAGGTGGGGTAGAAATCCAATCTCCTCCTCCTCCTCCTCCTTCTTCTCAGGGTATAAATCCAATCTCCTCTCCTTCTCCTTCTCCTTCTCCTTCTTCTTCTTGAGGTCCCCCATCTCCTTGTTTGTAGATGCATGAATATTTTCTGTAGAACTCATTGTTCAAAAGTTGTGGATTATACCATCATGGGCATGGCGGGGGAGGTAGCTTTAATGAACACATCAGACCTTGTTTCTGGGCTGTGAAATGAAAACCACTTACTCCCACACCACTACTAAGGAGTAAGTGGTTTCAGTTTTACAGTTCAACTCCCAGAGGAGGTGGCTTTAAGGGTTTCAGGAATCTCACAACAACAAAGCACTTCTGTAAAGTTAAAATTGCTTGTCTTAAGGGAAACAGTGCTCACCTCTGCCTTTCCCACTGAGGAGGTTTGTTTTTTTTTACAGAATCTCTTTTTGTGCTCTTCCTACAACTCTGCTGCTGTCTCTGTACTGCCTTTCAAGATGCTGCAGAGTTTTACTTGCACAATTTTCTTCCTTTCAGAATGGGCCTGGATTCTTTCCTTGTGTTCCTGGAAATCTGTTTTCTACATTCAGTGTTCTAGCTCTAATCTTTCCCACTTTGTGATCTACTCATGCATCTGTACTGTAGAGAGCTCTGGTAAATCTTTGTAAGGCCCTTTATGCACACAGCTTACTTCTGATTTTCACTGAAGTAGAGTCGGTTGGGGTTTACTTTGAATGCTGTGTCAGCACTCTGCACCTGTTTTTCCTCTCCGGTTTTCTGTTGGGAATCAAGGAGCATATATTCTGTATACCAATGAGAAAACCCTGATAGTATTGTAGGGTTTGTCTCTCCAGATTGGTCAGTTTCACACTGGGCATGTCTTTTGAAATAGGAGATTCTTTGAGAGGAATTTACTGTGGGGTCACCACTAGTGGTTCCCCCACCTTTACTGGTGCACAAGCACCACCATTGGTTAGGTTTTCCATCAGTACTTTTTTTTTCCCCAAGGAGAGCTTAGTCTAGCATTAGGAGTTTAAGACTAATTTGGGAAGGTTGGAGAAAAAAATCATTGGCAGGGTATGCTTTAAAAGTTTGATAAACAGTGCTGTGTGTGTATGTGTACAGTTAAAGGTACAGTTAAAGGTTTGCCTCCAGGAAGAGATGCCAACCACTTGGCCAGAGAGGTAGCAGAGAGGCTGCTGTGTGGCAGCTTGGTGGAGGAAATTCATGGGGGGGGGTGGATTTGTCAGTGCTTTGCAGTCTTAGCTCCCCCCAAGCATTATTTGGAAATGAGATGCCAGGCAAAGGGGGGAAACCAGATGTTGAGATGAACCAGACTTAAAAAATTCAAAACAGACTACTGTTGCCCCAGAGCAGGCTCCACAGCATCATCCTCACATCTGAAATGTTTGTAGTCAGAGTCAATTAAAAAGAAAAAACACATTTTTTCCCCAAAAGCAAACTTGCCTGAATGGGGACTGAAACCAGCAATTCTGCAGGTAATAGCAGTACATTCTAACCAACTGAACTAAATGGCTGTTCCTGTAAACAGGTCAGACAAAGACAATGACTTTCCTAATCTCCTATTTCAAAAGACACACCCAGCACAAAACTGACCAACAAAGAGAGACCAAATGGCCTCTGAGGGGAGGGAGGAGGAAAAGTTGGAGGGAATGTGTATACTTTTAAGTTACTTTCAGCTTGGAAGAAGAAGAAGAAGAAGAAGAAGAAGAAGAAGAAGAAGAAGAAGAAGAAGAAGAAGAAGAAGAAGAAGAAGAAGAAGAAGAAGAAGAAGAAGAAGAGGAGGAGGAGGAGGAGGAGGAGGAGGAGGAGGAGGAGTTTGGATTTATACCCCGCCCTTCACTGCCCAAAGGCGTCTCAGAGCAGCTTACAAACTCCTTTCCCCTCCCCACAACAGACACCCTGTGAGGTAGGTGGGGCTGAGAGAACTCTAACACAAACTGTCCTTGAGAGAACAGCTGTGCCAGAGCTTGTGGCTGACCCAAGGTCACATCAGCAGGTGCAAGTGGAGGAGTGGGGAATCAAACTCGGTTCTCCCAGATAAGAGTCCGTGCACTTAACCACTACACCAAACTGGAAGTGAAGCAAGGAGGGAAATAATCACAAAAGCAGTCTGAGAAAAGCCAGGGAAACAGCAGACTGAAAGGCTCAGCGCTGATGGGGGTGGGGCTCAATGCAGAAAGAAAAACAAAACACAATTATAATGTGCAGGGGGATGCAGAAGGGGGGACCAACAGTGATGCATGGGGAAAACGAGGGAGATGTGCATAAAGGGCCAAAGTTTCAGCCTCTGTGTCAGAATGGGCACATTTGACTGGAAGGGCAGGGGTTCAGTCAAACAGTTATAAATATTGAACTGTTCCTTCATACTTCATTTTGTAATCTGCCTTTAGTCTCAGTGAAAAAGGCAGACTATAAAAAGTAAATATTCAGACCTAGATAGCCCAGGCTAGCCCAGTCTTTTCAGATCCCAAAAGCTAAGTAAGTTTGACCCTGGTTCATATTTGGATAGGAGACCTCCACGGCATACCAGGATCTCTACACAGAGGCAGGCAATGGCAAACCACCTCTGGTCACCTGTTTGCCTTGAAAACCATATGGGGTTACCATAAGTCAGCTGCAACTTTTTTTAAAAAAAAGAATTATTTATGATTTTTATAGTATAACAATAAATCAAACATTCCGTATGTTACATTGTGTTGTGAGTCTAAGTAACCACAAAGTCATTTATCCATGTATAAACTTTTGACCATTTCTTATCATATATCTTTTCATCTTTACCTTGCAGTACAATGTTTAATCTATCCATTTCCGCTATTTACAAAATCCTAAGAATCACATCTTCTCTAGAAGGAATTTTCTCAGTTTTCCAATACATGGCTAACAGAATTCTAGCAGACATTAAAACATAAGTTATAATATATTTTTTCACATTGATTGTAATTATCTGGGAGGATATTAAACAAGATTTCTGGTGTTAATGCTAGATTGACAGTTAAAATTTCTTGTATGATCCTATGAATTTTACACCAATATTTAATAATTTTCTCACATTTCCACCACATGTGATAATATGTTCCAACACTGTTTTTACACTTCCAACGTTTGTTTGATATATTTGGGTAAAATTCATTTATCTTATCTGGTGACCAATGCCATCTATGAAATAGTTTGTAGATATTTTTTTTAAGTGGTCGATCTCCTAAATTTTGCTGCTTTCCAGATTTTTGGCCAACAGTCCAGCTCGACATTGTGCCCTATATCTTGCATCGAGTAGACCATTGTTGTATTAACAGCCTCATCTTGCATGTATTCATCTAATATACAATTTTTTAATCAGCTTTTCATCTGTAGTCAACCATATATTATCTAATTCATTTTTTCTCATAAAAACTGACCTTACTATCTTCATTGATGGGACTTTCTACCACCATCAGTCTAGTGGAATACATGAGGAAATTTTCTGTCTCAAAAAATCTCTCAGTTTGGTGTAGTGGTTAAAAGTGGAGGACTCTGACCTGGGAGAAGCTGGTTTGATTCCCCACTCCTCCACATGCAGCCAGTTGGGTGACCTTGGGTCAGTCACAGTTCTCTCAGAGCTGTTCTCTCAAGAGTGGTCCTCAGAGAGCTCTCTCAGCCCCACATACTTCACAGGGTGTCTGTCGTGGGGAAAGGAAGGGAAGGAGATAGTAAGACACTCTGAGACTCCAAGTGAAGGGTGGAGTATAAATCCAATCTCCTCCTCCTCCTCCTCTATCTTCTTCATCTTCATCTTTCTTCACTCTACTCCAAATTATCTTTGTTCATCATTTGTTTGTTTGTTTGTTTATTTATAGTCTGCCTTCCTCACTGGGACTTAAGGCTGATTACATAGAATAAATCAGTACAACTAACAATGTGAGGCATCCAGAAGACAATACAATAGGCATTTGACTTGTACAGATCTGGATAACCAACCAGAGGTGAAGCACACTATAAGTACTAACATGACACATTGAAAAAAGGCAAAAATTACATAATAGGAGCCTACTTACAGCAACAGATGGTACAAACTGTACACTGAGGTATAGTCCACACCTTCATCTCAGGCCTTTCTCTGAGCTACAGTGCAGCCCTATTACCTGCATGCAAAGCCCTCTTGAATATTTCAGTTTTACATAGCTTGTGGAAAGCTAGGAGGGTGGGAGCCTTCCTGACCTTATCAGGCAGACAATTCCTCAAAGTAGGTGCCACAACAGAAAATGCACAGGCACTGGCAGTTGTTGATGTTGTCCATTTGCAGGATGGCACCATAGAAGGCCCTGTTTAGATGACCGAAGCTATCATGGCAGAGCATAGACAGAGAAGCAGTCCTGTAGATATGAGGTACCAAGGCCATGGAGGGCTTTCTGTGCGACAGCCAGTACCTTAAATTGTACGCAGTAACTAGTAGGAAGCCAATGGAATGACTGCAAAATGGGACTAATATGCATTCTCTTTCTGTCTCCCAATAATAGCCAAGCTGCAGCATTTTGTATCAACTGATTGACTTTGAGAGGTGACCTGTGTAGAGTGCATTACAGTAGTCTAGTCTCAGTGTTACTATGGCATGGATCCAGGTGGCCAGATCATTCGTATCAAGGTAGGGGGGCATCTTCTGGGCTAGGATGAGTTGAAGACACTTTTTTGCATCTACTTTAATTTGTTTCTCTGGCAGTAATGTTGGATCCAGTATAACATCAAGACTCTTAACTGAGTCAGCAATGGTCAGCTGAACCCCACTGAAAGAATAGTGTTCTTCAAGACATTTGTCTTCCCAGCCAGCATTATGTCTGCCTTTCTGGGGTTTAGTTCCAATTTATTCTCTCTTAGGCATTCAGCCACAGAGAGAGGGAGAGTGAGTGAGGGAAGGAAGGAGGGAGGGAGAAAGGAGAGAGAGAGAGAGACAGAGAGACAGAAAGATGTATTGTCTACATAATGATGACAGCCAACCCCAAAACATTAGCAATGATGTACACATTAGGTATATAGAGCTTGGGCCAACCTATATCCTGGGTATCATAGCTACATGTAAGTTACAGGTTCTCCTGCATGCACAGTGCTCAATTCAGATCATGACTACAGAGTGCATGGAGAAGGGACTAGCCTTTCCCCTGTACCAGTTTTCTCATCTGAAACAAACATGGGACTTGCTATTTGACTTATTGAGGAGCCCACAAGTGTATGTGTGGGTTTCCGTGATTGGTGAAATTGCATCCCCTTGGGACTGGCATTGTAGATTTGTTTGTATTATGTGTGCATACTGTACAGTTTCATATGCAATGTGTGCATACATTGTACATCATTTATAGATTTAATGTACATGCAGATAGGGCTGGAAAATGTGTATGATTTATGGGGGGAAATTGGGGTGGGGCATCAAAAAAGGCACAAAATTAAAGAATTGTGGGCTAGTTCAGTACAGAGGAGAAATGACATTGGGACAGGAATCTTGAAGTGGAAACAGTAGGGATGAAAAAAATGAAATTAATCCTTTCATCGGGATGGGCAGTTTATTAGTGAGTCAGAAGGAACTGTAGTCTTGAACAGAAATCACTGGCCTTTACAGATAAGCCTCAGCAAACCGTTTTGTCGTCCCCCCCCGAAGTCTAGGATATATCACACAGAAAGATTCTGCTGTCTTAATTAATTTCCTTGCTGTCTTTGTTCATCTTTTTGATGACCACAGATTGTGGTTGATGTTCTGTGTATACCTTTTTATAGGTTCTGTTTCCCCTCCCCCCCATCACACATTCAGATAAGGTACTGCTATTGGTAGGTACCTGCTTGGTTTTCTCCTTATACATGAAAAACATGCATTTTGTATTTGTCATCTCATGGGCAGTTTTCTCCATAAACGACCAATGTGTTTGAAATGTTGTTTACACATGGTAATGATACATGGCCTTCACTTCTGCCACTGACCTTTACTGATCTAGGACTATATTCAGTAATCACACTGATGAAATCAGTGCACTGAACAGCACATATGTCCCATGGTGATCATTGTTTTTTTCTTCTTCTTTTTGGTAAACTTTTATTGATAATATGAAGAACTTACAAATCACTTTACAGTTATACATCTGAGAGAACATGTAAAACAGTTGTTGTGGAAACAAAAGTCATCACAGTGGGCATGAGAAGAAATCTAAACAGTTAAAAAATACAATGTCCCATAAAAAGTGAGGTCAGTATACTATACAAGTCAAAGTAGAGCTTTTCAACCACATAGTATTTCAAATGAACTAGTTATCAGAAGAGTAGAAAGCAATATTGATGTGACAGGGAGCTTCCATTGTTGTAATGTGTCTCAATTCCACACCAGCTCAAGAAAAGAGTAGAAAGAAGTAAGAGAGGGGAAAAGATAGAGTGAGGAATTAAAGAGAAAGTATTTATTTATATATCAAAGATGGAGGTCCCAAGCTGTGAATGAGGTACCATCTGATTTTGGGCATTGAGGGATTGCTTCCATAACATAAGAAAATCAGTTCTGGTGATATTGATACTGTTACACGTGTGACTTGTGTGAAGATAGTATTCTAAAATTCTTGCAATCGTGGGCATCGCCACCAGTAATGTGCAAATGAACTAGTGCCTCCGCAGCCTTTCCAACAGAGGTGGGAATGAGAAGGAGAGATCATGGCTAACTTCTTTGAAGTGAGATACCATCATGATAAGATTTTATAGGATTGTAACGTGACATGTATGGAGGGTGAGGAAGCAAGTAGGGTGTGCCAAATAGGAGACCAATGATCAGCTGTGAAATCAATGCCACGGTCCTGGGCCCATGCCATTTGATAGAGCAGAAGTCTGGAGGTAGACTGTTGGACTAGTAAGAGATACAACGTCCTGACAAGTCTGCAAGTAGCAGTAGTGTCACAATTTAATAGAGTTTCAGATTCTGTTAGAGGACAGCTCATAAAAGCAGATAAACGTAGTTGATTGGTCTTGTGATGCAACTAAGGTAGAAGAACCTTGGGATCTTATTGAGTAACTTTGATTCTAGAAGCAGTTCTGGTGCAAGGTCATATCCATCAGACGAGTGATATTGGCTTGTCTCCAGATTGGAGTGGCTGATGGATCTGCCCCCAGAGGGAACCAGGGGTGATATAAAAATGTAGAGAAACAGGAGATCTTTGGAACTAGCTTGTGCTTCAAAGAATCCCACACCTTGAGTAGAGCCCTGAGGAGGATGTTATCCCAAAGTTTGAGTGGGCTCAGTGTTGGGTTTGTCCAGATTATTTCTCATAAATATGGTGATCATTAATTACCATGATTTATCAGTGAGGTATAAAAAGGACCAGAAAGAGAACTGCCTCTGAAGTACAGTTCAAATATAGCTCAAATTATATTGAATTTTCATAGTTCAAGTTCAAAAATTTAAATGGTTTTTACCCCCTACTGTGATTGGGGAAACCAAAGCTAACATCCTTGCTCTGTCATGAAGTTCACTGGGTGAACTGCAACTAGACACAATTCCTTAGCTCAGCCTACCTTACCCTATTGTTATCAGGATAAAACGGTGAGTGAAGAATAACATATCTCACCCTGAATTCCCTGGAGGAAGGCCAAGATAAACTTTTGGCAGATAAATTTGATAAATCATGATACTTCCTTCTGCTAAGCTGATCTGTTTAGTACAATAGTTTCTTTTCTGAACAACAGTGACTCTCCGGATTTGGATAGAGGGTTGCCAACCTCCAAGTGGTGGCTGGAGTTCTCCTGGGATTGCAATTGATCTCTAGGTGACAGAGATCAATTAACCTGAAGAAAATGACTGCTTTGGAAGGTAGACTCTATGGCATTATACAGTGCTGAGGTCCCTTCCCTCCTCAAACCCCACCATTCACATGCTCCACCCCCAAAATCTCCAGGTATTTATGAACGCAAAGCTGGCACCCATAGTTGGGTGTAATGGTATTTCCCAGTCCTTGATTTTGAGAAACTGGAAATATCAGGATTTGAACCTGGAACCTTCTGCATACAAGGCATCTGCTCTGCCAGTAGGGTTGCCACCCCCCAGCCACCAGTGGGGGATGGGGGCTAGGGCTGCCAGATCCACATTGGGAAACTCCTGGAGATTTGGGGATGTAGCCTGGGGAGCATAGGGACCTCCATGGGGTATAATACCATAGAGTCCACAAGCCAAAGCATCCATTTTCTTCAGGTTAACTGATCTCTGGAGATGAGCTGTAATTCTGGGAGATCCCCAGGTCTCACCTGAAGGCTGGCATCAGTTGTCTACCACTGAGCTACAGCTTCTGCCATCTGTTTTGGGTGCAAATATATTCTGTATGGTATAATTTCACTAGTATTTGCATTTTCTCACTAATTAAAACAAAATCATTTCAATTCTATGAAGACATAAAGCATAATATTTTATAATCCAGTTCATCTAAATCAAGTAATCAGAAAACCATTAAAATTCTCCAGCTAGTGTGGTTTTGTCCATGTTACCTTATCCTGGAGTATTTCAGGGCTCAGGCAAAATGAACTTTGGTTTTGGTTGGGTGGTAATTAAAGCTAACATTTATTTAATCTTTCTGCCTGATAAGCCTTATTCCATTTTGTTCAGGGTCAGCATACTAGCAGCATATTAATAACACCAGTGTTCCTGTATTAATATTTTAAAACAAAATTAATACATCAGAAAAGGCTCAAATTAGGAGAGGTGCTCATAAAGAAACATTTAATAGGCTACAGTAGGGTAATCATAATTTTCAATCAAACAGTGCTTGTGAAAATTACTTCCAATTATTAATTGTGTTTATGTGTGTCTATTCTTCAGTAACATAGCTGTGATTCAGCTAAAGTTAAATACTTTTAATCAAAGGAAAGGCAATATGTAATTCTCCAGTTTATCAAAACGGAGCAGAAATGGATGGATTGACTGAGTCTTATATGTTTTGCATTGAGTTGTTTGGCCTCAGTGTATATCATCTATAAAACTATGATATATCAATACCTCTAATTCTCAGCATTGCCAAACCTGTGGATATTTAAATCCAGAGACAGGGACCATGGACAAACAAGACCGATCTTTCTACAAACCTGAGAGAAGTCCTAGATTTGCAGAAAAATCTAACACCTAAAAAAGGAAGGAAAGCTGAAAAAGGGGGACCAGATAAAGGTAGGCTGGCTGAGGGGTGGGTGGAAAGAGGAAGCAGGGAAAGAGGAAAGGCTATTGGGTCCTTGCAGCCTGGTCCCCCACTTGTACACTCTGTTTACCAGAATGCTCCACTGGTGTTCCAATGGAGGCAAGAGTGTGTGGGATGAAAGAACCTGCTTGTTTGGATTTCTATATATATACTAGAGCAATGAAGCATTTTGGCTTCATGCCTAAAAGTTCTTAGACTCTCCTCAAGTGAATAAATAATATTGCCTGCACTTCTTTAAGTTAGTGTAATGAAATACCATTCCTGATGTAATATTTAGCGTTCAAAGAATTACTTGCTGGATTTGTTTCAGCAAATATATGTGCATCAGTTGCCATTATAAGCGTTGTTCAAATGCCATTTGATAGTGTTAAGGGACATCTTAGTGAGGTTAGTACCTGTTTTATGAGGCACTAACAACTGTGGTAAAAACCCCAGTATTAGTGTACTGCTGCAGCACGTTGGAGCTAACCCTGTTTATTTGTTTAAGCAATTTCTATCCTGCCTCTCCAAGAAAGCTTGAGTGAGGTGGCTAACACCAAAAACAAAACAATACATTGTTTTTGTTGTTGTTATTTAGATTGTTCTGCAAACCTGGGGCTTTTTCAGGTTTGTGGAAAGAACTGTCTTATCAGTTTATGGCAACAGGCTCTGGATTTAGGTGTCCACATTTTGAGAATCAGATATACACTGATGCATAGGACATGATACAATCTGGGAGAGCCCTAGTGTTGCCATGGAAGACACCAGGTCCAGAGCCTGTGTACAGGGGACCATATTGGTTGTGCTATGGATTCACATGTATTCTTCTACAATTCCTATGTTGCACACAACCTTCCTCTTCTTTACTGCTGTTTATCATCTCTGCTGGGAACTGGGGAGGGGGGACTGGATGTGTATGGCTGTATTAGCATGGATGTTCAAGTCTCTGAGCACCAAAAGCCTTGGGAACTCCAAGGCCCAGCCAGCAGCCGCCTCCAGAAGGCCTGGCAGACTGTCCACTGGTGCGCTAGGCAGTTGGTACAGCAGCCAAACACCCAAACTCTCCTCAGCTTCTCACACCAGACCTACACAATCAATACCGGGGTCTTTGGCGCAGGGAGTGCCCTGAAAGAGAAAGACTCCTGGATGAGTATTGCCGCCCCCCCCAGTACATCTGGGACTGGTAAAGGACTGAGAAATTAAGATATATATATATATATATATATAATAAAATTCCAACAACAAAATTCTTAGCAAGAAAACAAAAAAATCAGAGAAACCAGCAGTATAAACATTTACAGTAAAATGGTAGACCCATCTTCCATGTTGTTTATTTCCATTTCTCTCCTATTCCGTTATAAAGCAGTGGGGGGCGGGGGGTGCTTGTGTGGGTGAGGGCAGCAGAACAATAGCCAGACTTTTATGGCAGGCAAAAGTGAACTAGGCTGGGGGAAAGTAACTGCAGCTCTGGAACAGGAGAAGAAAGATCTCCCCTGACCTGTATGTGCTTTTTCATTGTACAGTTTAGATGTCATCTTCCTTCTTGAGATAGTCTTAGCTTTAGAGGGGAGAATGTTGATATTTAGTTGCATGGAAACAAACATGGTTGCTCGCTCATATTTAGTTTAGTCCTCGGTATCAGGTGGCACAATTGTCTCGAGTACAGGGTTGCCAGATCCCTCCTGGCCACCAGCAGGGGACCGGGGGGAGGGGTAGGGTTACCAGATCCAGGCTGGGAAACTCTTGGAGATTTGGGGATGGAATCTGAGGAGGACAGGGACCTCCATGGGGTACAATGCCATTGCATCCACCCTTCAAAGCATCCATTTTCTCTAGGGCAACTGATCTCTGTAGTCTGGAGATAAACTGCAATTCTGGGGGATCTGCAGCTTTCACCTGGAGGCTGGCATCCCTACTCCAGCAGCTATTTGATGCCATTGCAAGTGAGGCCAGAAGAAGTGCACCAAATGGGGAGAGCTGTAGACGTTGCAAAGATAACAAGGGGCGGCATAATAAAGTGCAAACCTGGGATGTCACTGGCCATGAGAGAGATGAGGTACAGCTGGATATATTTATGGTACACATAATACATGGTACACATCCACAGAGGCATTTTCCACACCGTCCTGAATACGCCATTTGGAAATAAAACCAGAAAAGCACCACAGTGTACACTTTAGAGCAGTTATTTTAACATATTTCTGCAACCTTATTAAAAATGATTTCTTAAACCATTCTGATTGTTATCCATGGGTGCCTTCTGCAGAGAGCTGATAAGTAGAAGAGACGGCCTAATAGCCTGCTAATGAGCTCTTTCCCCCAGTGGAACTTTTAAGTCTGGATCAGGAGGGTCACTGCCAGCCAAGTATTGAATTATTAAAGCTGGTAATTAATCCAGCCCAAATGCACCTGTTTATAATGCTATAGCACCTGGGAATTGCCAGCCAGGTTTTTGTGGCTCGTATATTTATGCACAGTTATCACAGCAAGGGTTTTTAAAATATATAGATTTTTTTTAAAACCCTTTCCTTCAGGAAACAGCAGACATTTGCTTGTGTGGATTGCTACAATGAGACTTCTTAAGTAACTGTGAAATGTGGTCTTCATTTTATTCAGAAGGCAAAAAAAGTTGGATGGTTGCTGCCAAGTTATCTGCCTGCTGTGAGGAATCAGACTGCCAGGCAAAATCCAGGGTGCAGGGAACAGGAGCTGGGTCAAATGTAGTGTGGTGCTGTCAAATTTGAAAACTGATCTGATGGCTATTTCAAAAACCACCATGCTGTCAGTGAATCCACTGAGGAGACAAGCTTCATAGAATGGATGTTATTTCTTCCAATACCATCTACATTCTTGAAATATTCTAAGCTTTCTCCATGAAACGATCTATATTCTTGTTCATGTTAATCTTCTCACACAAAGCAGAACGTATATGTGAACGAAAACCCATCTATATTCTTATGATATCCCCATTCTTCTGGGCCAAATGATCTTGAACCAGGAGCTCTTGACTAGGGGTGTGCAACCCACCCCCCTTTTCCCCCAATATGGGTATATTGAAAGGGAAGGGGGAAGAATTGACTTAAAAAAAAATCCTGTATCCCAATACCGGTGCGGTATTCAGATCTGGGATTTTTAGGATATCCCATTTTTTTCCCAAGTCCAATAGAACCGAGAAGGAAAGAAAAAACATGGGGGGGGGGAATTGCACACCAGAAGCTGTGCCCATGGGAAACAGTCTGCTCCCCACAGGCATAGCTGATCCTGGACTGACTTCTCTTGCAGCCTAGTTTAAACTGGGCTGCGTGAGAAGACAATGCTGAGTGAGGCAGAAGGGAGCTCTCAGCTCCTGCCACCCGAGCCAATCCTTGTCTGTCTACACTTGCAGCTCGATTTAAGCTGAGCTGCGAGAGGAGCCAGCCCCAGCTGAGGAGGCAGGGAGCTCTCAGCTCCTGCTGATCAGGGTCAAGTCCTGGAGTTTTGTCCAAATCCTAGAATGTCAGACCGATGTCATGCTGGTGATGTGACATCACTTCTGTGTGTTCACTGGAAATGATGTTGCACCATTGAAAAAATGCCACTTTTTTAAAAAGTCCTCTGCCTTCAGCAAACTGGCATGGAACAGAGGGAAACCAGAAGGTCTCACTGTATTATCTGGACTGACATTTGTATCTCAGAGACCAGAAGAAGTTTTGTGTTTTTTTTTTCCTGGGGCTTGTTCTAGCCTGGACTGCCAGTTGGCGAGCACTATGTTACAGGGACTCAATCCAGCAATGATTATGTTCCATATGTTTATTTTCTAAAAAAAACAGGTGACATCCTTTTCAAATCCTGAGCTTATCTATCAAAGAGATCCTTGTACCAAAAGCCTGATCCTTCACACAGACAATCCCTGATGGGCCAGGACATCTATCTAACTATTTATTTCCATTCACTTCTTGTTATCTTTCTAATGGTACCGTACAGTGTATCTATCCTCCCTCTCTCTCTTTCTCTCACTGTTGAGCCTCTCTGCTTCTATTTATCTGGCCTTTCTCTACCTTCCACTTATTTCTATTCCTATCTACAATATATCTAGCCATCGATGTATCTCTTTACTTTCCCATCTCTTTCTAACTCTGCAATATATCTATCTGCTTCTCCATTTTTCTGTTTATCTTGCTTTCTCTTTTCCCTGTTTCCCTGGTTCTATTTATCACTGTCACTTCTCCCTCCTTCCCCCCATCTTTCTGTTCCTATCTATAATATATCTACTTTCCCCACCGTGTAATGGATTCCAATCACAGCCCTGCAAAATGCCTCACAAGGGCTGATGTTTCTGCCCTGTTAGAGTAAATAGACCCAAAACCTAGGCTGAGCCATTTTCAAGATCAAGGCTTGATAATTGCCTGAAGTCATTGTGAGCCATTCTAAAGAGAGTTTCACTCCTGCCATGAATAAATTCCTCAAATGAATCAATTTCACTTATGCATGAAAATCAATCATGCAAAGTTCCTTCTTTTCTTTTAAAGCAATCTGTCACTTTCAAAGCAGAATATACCAAGCCCATTTTATGGTGTAACAGCCCCCCCACACACACACACAGCTCAGTTTCTGGAACTTTATCTAAGCAATACTAAACAGATGATAATGGCTGTGGAAACATGGCACAAAGAGGGGCCAAAATTGTTTGGCTGGACATGTGCCAATCTAAGGATATCTCCCAAGTTCTTCTCCAATTTCTTTTTGAAATTCTGGTGATCCAGATTAGGTTTTTTATTAACTGATTTTCCACCAAACTAGTACTTAAAGTGGTATATAAATATAAGCCCTATTAAATATAAAATTATATATAAAATCCAAAATTACATTTTGTGAGTTCTTTCTGCCTCACTCCTGGTGCCCTCCCCTCTGTCATTGTTCCAGGGATGCTGAAGTCTCAGAATTGAGAGGGCTGAGGTTACTTCACCCCTGCTTGCCGACTCTCAGTCTTTCTGTCACTCTCTCCCTGCCATGGACTTAGACCACTGTCCTCCGCTACCTCAGCAGTTGGTCCCTTTTTATCTTTGTTTCTCCCTGTAGGTGCCTCCCCTCTCCCTCCTGTTCCTTTGAGTGAATGGTCAATCCTCCCATCTGTCTTCCCTCTCCACCTTCGCATTGGTTCTTCTACTCTTCCCATAAAAGCCCTCTTCCATAACTCCTCCCTTGTGTTTCCTCCCCCTGCCTGTTCATCCTGGGTGTGGCTGGGTTCAGGATCTTTCTTCGTTCTCCCCAATGCTTCTATTGTAGCCCAAGGTAAGTATTCCAAGGTAAGTATTCCAACCCTGTGAAGTCTACTGCCTCAAGGCTTTGGGAGCCCTTCCCTGTAACTCTTCTGAAAACTTGGGGAGGCTCTATGGAGTCTTGGGAGGTGGAGTGGTGGAGTGCTATTTTTCCTCGGCTGGCCTTCCCCCACTCTTTTTGCCATTGGCGGCGTGGCTGGCTGTATGTTGTGAACCCTGGCTCAGCTGAGGCTGCCTATTCCTCAGCTGAGGAAGAGGCATGGAGCAACCCAGCCTCCTCTGGAGTCAGCCCAGAAGAGGAACCTTTACCAGCACCTGAGGGAGAAGAAGCTCCAGCATCTGAGCAGGAGAGGCAGCAAGGTGAAGAGACTGAAGTGCAGTCAGAGGAAGAGTCTAGTCCAGAGCCTGGCCCAGCACCCCCAGTGGGAGACACCTCGAGGCCAGAGTCCCCACCTAGCTCACCTGATTGTCCCAGATGCAGGGCACGCCAGCGCCTGCACATGCAGGAAAGAAGGAGGAGTGCCAGACTTCAGCTGTTGCAAAGGCAATGTGAGGGGCTGTGAGTCTTTGCAGATTGCCTCCCAAGGATGTAGTATCCAGTCATAAGCAACCACGCTCACCTGCTTTGGTGTGGATGCAACCATGTGATCTTGGACCTTGTCCCGGCTGCCAGCCTCTGCTCTTTGCATCTGAGAACTCTGACTGATTTCCCGGGATTCTGACCCTTGACAGGGAGAGCATTCAATTGTTTAGAGTGACAGAAAAAGTCCATCACCATGAAGCTCAGGTGAAAATTGACAGAGAGATACACTTATATGTAACACGATGATATTGTGAAATGCACTGAGTTTTTGAAACTGTTTTATTCCAGGGAGTGGAAAGAGGACCTCCTAGAACCTGGGATGTTCAGGAACACCACTGGGGGGGGCAGGTACAGGACAAATGGCCCTTCTCAGTGCATTGACATCTATGGGGCATGCAGAGACATCAAGTAAGAGGATGTTATTGGGTAAGGCAAAGTCCTTGACATCTTGGAAGAGAACCTGATTGATTTGCAGAGATGCAATAACCCCTTTTAACAGCTGAAAGTAATGGACTCATGGCAATACAAAGGAAGGATCTGAGATAATGGGCAATAAGCAGAGCCCACCTTGAATCCTCCTAGTATGTGTATTAAGTGCTATCAAGTCACTTCTGACTCAGGGCAACCCTTTGAATTAATGTTCTGCAAAATGCCCTATGGTTAACAGTCTTGCTCACGTCTTGCAGACTGAAGGCTGTGGCTTCCTTGATTGAGTCAATCCATCTCATGTGGGGTCTTCCTCTTTTCCTGCTGCCTTCAAGTACTCCTAGCATTATCATCTTGTCCAGTGAGTTCTGTCCACAAATGACATGACCAAAGTACAATTGCCTCAGTTTAGTTATTTTAGCTTCTAAAGAGAATTCACACTTGATTTGAGACCACTTATTTGTCTTTTTGGTGGGCCATGGTATCCATAAAACTCTCCTTGAATACCACATTTCTTTTTTAAAAAATTATTAGTTTATATACAGAAAGGGGGAAAGGGGGAGGGAGAAAAAAGGAATAAACTTGCTTGCTGTCCATCTTCATCATTGTCCAACTTTCACACCCATACATACTAATGGGGAATATCATGACATGAATTATCTTGATCTTGGTTGCCAGCAGCACATCCTTACACTTAAAGATTCTTTCTATCACTTCCATGGCTGCCCTTCCCAGTCTTAATCTCCTTTTGATTTATTGGTTGCAGTCTCCCTTTTGGTTGATGATGGAGCCAGGGAATAAAAAATCTTGAACAATTGCAATTTCTTCAATGTCAGCCTTAAAGTTGTATAATTCCTCAGTAGTCATTACTTCTGTCCCCTTAATGTAATCCTGCTTTGTTGCTTTCTGTTTTAATCTTCAGCAGTAGTCATTTTAAGTCTCCACTATTTTCTGCCAATAATGCAGTGCCATCTGCATATCTCAAATAATTAATGTTCCTTCCACCAATATTCACTCCACCTTCAACTAAATGCAATCCAGATTTCCTTATGATGTGTTCTGCATATACATTGAACAGATGTGGGGGAAAATACAACCTTGTCTGACATTTTTGCCAATTTTGTTTCTCACTGTGTTTCTCCATATTCTGTCCTAAAGTATAGGTTGTGCATCAAAACAATCAAATGTTGTGGAACAGCCATTTCTTTTAAAATTATCCATAGCTTTTCATGATCCATACAATCAAAAGATTGTTGTAATCTATAAAACACAAGGACGTTTTCTTCCAAAATTATCTCATATGCTCCAGTAACCAATGTAAATTTGCAATATGATCTCTAGTGACTCATCCTGTTCTGAATCCAGCTTAAACATCTGGCATTTCTTGTTCCATATATGGTAACAATCTTTGTTGTAAGATTTGGAGTATGACTTTACTTGTGTGAAATTAATGTGATGATCCAATAGCTGCTGCTATCTTTGACATCTCCTTTTTTCAGAATTAGAATGTAGAGTGAGCATTTCCATTCTGTGGACCATTGTTTTGTTTCTTATCTTTGTTGGCATATTCTTCTTAAGATTTTGATGAACATGGTTGCTCAGCTTTGAAATAGATCTATTTATATCACATTTACTCCTGATGATTTGTTTCTCACAATTGCTTTGAGTGCATCTTTCAGTTTGCTTTCTAAAACTGCAGAATTTCAAGCAGGAAAGGAGTCTAAAACTAGGCTGAAAACTCATTGTATGAATGAGTTTAAGGGATTAAGATAAGCAGTAGGGGCGAGCACTGGAAAGGGCCCTGCAAGATCCGAGACCCCCCAGCGGCTCATTGGATGAGCTAGCGGAGGACTGGCATGTCCAGCTCTCTGCAGCTATCGATGAGATCGCTCCCAGGTGTCCTCTCTGGGCTCGTCTGAGGCGGGCTCCTTGGTATACCCAGGAGCTGCGGTGGATGAAACGGGAACTGAGACGACTAGAGAGACGGTGGCACCGTGCTCGCGATGAAGCATCAAGAGCATCTTATAGGATGTTTATGAGAGCCTATGAGATGGCAGTCAAGGCGGCTAAGAAGAATTTCTTTGCAGCTGAGATTGCATCTGCGAGCTCACGCCTGGCCCAGTTATTCAGTATGATTCGGTCCTTGACAGACCTGCCACAGGGCAGGTGAAAAGTTAGGGAATTGGATATTGGCTGTGAGGCTTTTACAAGCTATTTTGCAGATAAAGTCTTGACACTCCAATGCAACCTTGCCGCCACAATTGAGACAGTAAGTGAACTCAAGGCCCCTTGCGTGTCTTCGGTTCTGGGTTTAGAGTGTTTCAGCCTGCTCAGCTTGGACAAAGTTGACAGATTGCTGGTTTCTGTACGCCCAACCACATGCGACCTTGATCCATGCCCCTCCTGGCTCATCAAGGCGGGCCCCTACCTGGTGGAATGAGCTCCCGAAGGAGATCAGGGCCCTGCGGGACCTTATGCAGTTCCACAGGGCCTGTAAGATGCAGCTCTTCCACTAGGCTTTCGAGTAGGGGCTGCCACCGTTACTGTACCACCACCGCCTTGACATCACGGGGCATACTGGCCCTGGTATGTGACCATAGTTATAGTGGGACACCGTTAGAGCAGCAACAACTATGCCCACTGGAGTACTGATGTTACAGGTTTTATGTTAGGGACTCATTCACTCTGTAGACTATGGTTGCAATTGTTTTATAAGCAATGGATTTTTTATTGTTTTAATTTTTATGTATGGCATCTGCCTCCATGTTTTACTGTTTTTATATGGCGTTTGCCTCTGTGTTCACCGCCCTGAGCCCATGCTGGAAGGGTGGGATATAAATCCAATTAATTAAATAAATAAATAATAAACTCAAGCCAAGTTAGACATTGTGTGGGTACAGATTGACCATTTAACAACCAGCTGGGGGGGACACCTGTTCTTGAGTAAAGTATAATGGATTAACAAAAGGAACCACATATAGCTGAGCAATGACTAACAACATCTGAGCAAATGAAAATAAAAGGAGTATTAAACACATTGTTTCACCTTAGGTCTAACCCTTACTCACCTTTTATGGTGAATTATGAGATAGACTGTATTCTGAAAACATTCCAGATTCTGTTGAGGCTCTGTTGATATCCCTTTGTTTCTCAGCCATTTTGTCGACCTCCTTGAAGTCTGACCCTCCTCTGTTCTCCAAAAGAATACCCCAAAATTGTCTCCTCCTTTCTCTTCTGTACAGCCCACTAGACCTCTCTCTAATGGGAAATTACCAGTAGGCTCCTAGAAGCTTCTTTGCAGCCTTCTTTGCTTACCCAAGCTTTGTTTCAGTCAAGGATGTTTTGTTCCTTGGCTAACTCCATCAGCATACAGACTGTCATCCTCTAGCTTGTCATTTGGAAGTAAAAAGTGGTTCTGCATTCTTTTGACAATCTGTTAGGATAGTTTTAGTTCAACCTTTGACCATTCCCAGAGTGAATGAATTACTAGGAATGGGCACCAACCAGGAAAATACAGATCATGTTGGTTCGTGGTTCATGGCTGAACAATGAACTGAACCGTGAACCAAATCAACCTGGGAGATTTGTTCACAAACTGAACCCATTTGTGGTTTGTGGCTCCGCAAACCCCATTGAAAGGGACCACAGTCCCTTTCCACAGGGTTTGCAGAAAGCCTGAAAAACAGCTGTGCTTTCTGGTGCAATCCCTTTAAACTTTAAAGGGACTGCACAAGAAAGCCTGAAACATCTGAGCATCAGGGAGCAGGTTGTCCCTGCCACTTACCTGTTTTTGCAGGGAACAGAAAGCAGGGCTTTCTGCTCTAGGCACAAACCATCACAAACTGCTTTAGGAAACTTCAGTTCACGAACCACACACAGGGCTTCAGTTTGAGCCCATCCCTATGAATTACATTATTGAAGTTATGCAAGCATTTCAAAATTCTAATGTTATATTGTTGGGCTTTGGTTTTCTAAGCTTGAACTTGTTGCTTGTATTTGAAATGAAGAAGTTCAGTGCCATATAACTTTAGAATATTTGTTAATTACCATAATTCTTTCTTGTCACCTAATCAATTAATTCACTGTATGGAACAGCAAGGGGGAGATGCAAAGATTGAAACTCCTGCAATATCTGTTAGTGCTTGTTGGTTACAAATAAAAGCACATTTCACATTACAAAATGATGATACATAATCTTCTGGGGCACTTCTGAAAAACAACAGAAAGCAGGGAAGAGCTCTTTTGAAATGTGTTAACTGCATGAAATCAAGTACATGTGTACTTTTAACAAGCTTTGTTCTTCAAAGCTGCCGTTTGTTAAATCTTCATGGCGATGTTTGAGATTCTGTTAGAACATTAAGCAAGTTTCGTTAGCATCTGACAAAATCCCTTAGAAATTACACTGCCAATTTGTTACTTTTCCTTTCCTTTCCTTTCTTTCCTTTCCTTTCCTTTCCTTTCCTTCTTTCCTTTCCTTTCCTTTCCTTTCCTTTCCTTTCCTTTCCTTTCCTTTCCTTTCCTTTCCTTTTTTTTTTTTTTTGAGAGAGAGTCATAGTGAGTCTCTTTGGTTGTCATTAGTTGAAATTTCCTTGATTCCACTAGGGAAGTGATCAAGAACATGGACTTGGTTAAGGTACCCATAAGTATTACCCTGAGAGTACCGATTATGGTACTACCCATTATGGAGAGCTATAAACAATAGTTCTACAAAATTGTTTCATTTTAAGCACTGGGTTGCATCCAACTTCCCACATATGGAATGAATTTATAATAGTGGGTGTTCTACATCTCCCCTCATAAGCTCCATGCCTCTCTCATAGAGCCACTGTTGGGTAGGAGTACTCTCCTGAACGATATGTCATATGGTAACATCCAATCAGTGCATAATTTACTCAGATTCTAACCTTTGAACTATTTGATCTATTAGGATGAATGATGCATGGAGAAGTTTTACATAGATAATTTTATATCACTGTTTTTATCTGTTTTTGTCTGTTTTATTCTGCTTCTGAATGGCCTGAACTGAACTATGTCATTTGGTATCTGGGGTTACAGGTGAGATTAGGTAAAATTACCCTGCTCATGCTTGTTTAAACAGAACAACTTACATGAACTGAGCAGATGCTCATGCAAGTGATAATGCGAAAGTAAAAACTGTCCAATGAAGAGTCAAAGAATCTTGTCCAAGTAAAAGTAAAAACTGTCCAATGAAGAATCAAACTGTGCTATGTGGAGTGGTAGGATCCATACCAATACGTGTACATCTTTTATTTTTAGTATTGAACTAGCAAAACAGACTACAGTTTACTGGTAACTGAGGCCCCAAACTAAAGAGACAACTATCATGTATCTTGTTGCACCTGGAAAATGCAAATTGCAAGCTCATGCAACCTGTGTGGGGAAGCGAGGGCATGATCCTTCAACCTGCATTCAGTTTCACTATTTGAAACTTGACCCCCTACTTAATTGTTAGCATTTTAAAGGAGGAAAAAAGTGTCCTTTAAAAAGTGCATTCCCTTTACTATGCTAATAATAAAGCAGCCCTGTGCTATAAAACAGTCATTCTTAATCTTCAATCCATAACCTTCTCAAGTACTCAATATGACCTGAAAACAAACAAGACAATATTGTTTATCAATATATCTAATTCTCAACATGGGACACCTAAATCCAGAGCCTGTTGCCATAATCTAAGACAGTTCTTTCTACAAACCTGAAAAAAGCCCCAGGTTTGCAGAAAAATCATCATCATCATCATTGTCATCGTCATCATCATCATCATTATGTTAACTCGCCCAATAATAGAAGTAGCACTTATACATTTAAGAAATGAATGCCATCTGCAATGGCCATTGTGGGATTTGCTAGGCAACTACAACAATATTGGCAGCTTCAAGCCTTGGTTTTTGTCAGTAAAAGGCAGAAGAGGGGGTCAGGGCTGTTTTGACATTTTAGGGAGGACTTACTGGGGCCAGGCCTGGCAGCCACCACAAGTAACTTGATAACCATGCAGCTTGCATGACTCACCCAGGACTGGCTGCATGCTGCTGTTTAACAGCAACTACCCACAAAAGCCAGTGTGATGGAGTGGCTAAAGTTTCAGATTAGAATCTGGCAGACCCACTCTGTTGTGAAAGCTCACTGGGTAACCTTGGGCCAGTTACAATTTTTTAGCCTAACCTGTCTCATGGGGTTGTTGTGAGGATAAAACAGAGTACAGAATGATGTAAAATGCTTTGGGTCTCCATTGTTGAGAAAGGCAGGATATAAATGAAATAAATAAATAATACAGCTGAAGGTGGATGGGAAGGAAGTAAAGAAAGGTTGCCAGGAGGAAGTGAAAAGAAAATAGGAAAAGAAAGAAAGCCAAAGATAGGGGGTTAAAGGTAGGCTGACTGGTGGGTGGGAAAAAGAGAAGGAAGCAGGAAAAGGGGAGAGTCTACAGGGACTCTCAGGCAACAGATAGAGGAAATAGTGGGAGACGGGGAAATCAGATGTCCCAAACAAGTTCTTGCATATCCCCTGCTTCTATAGATATATCTATACTACACCTACATCTAAGGCATGCTTGAAATGATAAAATAGTAATAGAAGGCAAAAACAAGTGTAATTAACAGACCCACCAATTACAACTTGCCCAAAAGCTGAAGAACATGTAATAGAGAATAATGTATAAAAAGTAGCTACAGTGAAAAAGTACAAAATGTAAACAATAGAGAACTAGTATGTGCTACAATGTCTAAACAATGGAGAACTACTAACAATTCTTGCTGCAAGTCTGAAGCTATTGAAGCTGATTACACGTTGGAGATTGGCATCCAATTTTGTATTGAATTGTTACTGTTCCCAATGCATGTCAGTAAGAGTATGAAAACCGCAGCAGCTTAAAGGGAACACCATGATGAAGGATGAATTTTGAAATGCTGTTATGAAACATCCGGACACAGCATCAAATTATTTAATAGTTCTCCATTGTTTAGACATTGTAGCACATACCAGTTCTCTATAGTTTACATTTTGTACTTTTTCACTGTAGCTACTTTTTATACATTATTCTCCATTACATGTTCTTCAGCTTTTTGGCAAGTTGTAATTGGTGAGTCTGTTAACTACACTTGTTTTTGCCTTCTATTACTATTGTATTATACAATAGTGTAGTGAACATCATTGACTACTTGAAATGATACCATTGTGGCTGATGACCTTCAGCAACCTCTTAATGTTAATTTTTGTTTCTGTTTTCTGTGTGCCACTTGCCCAAATACCTGCTTTTTCCTCCAACATACTTAATGCCCCCTGGGAGAGTGTAAAACCCCTGTTAAAAATCACTGCTTTAAAAGCTGGAATTGTGTACAGCCTGGCCTTAGTTTAGAATGTGGGTATTAATAATGCACTTGTGAGTATTAATAATGCATGAAGGAAGCTATTCTAAAATGGAGTTCCAGTACAAGCATGAGAAATATAAAGGCTGCATTAAGCTTCAAGAGTGAAATGGCACGAGCCTGTTTATTTCCACTAGATTTCAAAGCTGCTAATTCTTCAAACCAAACAATTTTGTAACTGGATGAGGGAAACCTCCAGTAAAGCTCTTTAAATCCAGGGATGGAACCTGTGATTGGGAAAGGTCAGAAACATAGAATTATAGAATCACAGAGTTGGAAAAGACCTCCGGGGTCATCTAGACCAAGCCCCATGCACAATGCAGGGAATTCACAAATACCTCCCCCCCCCTTCTGCTCTATGCCTAGAAGATGGCAAAAAACAAACAAACACAAAAACCCTCCAGGATCCCTGGCCAAACTGACCTGGAGAAAAATTGCTTCCTGACCCCAAAGTGATCAGCATTTCCCTGAGAAATAAGCACTGATGCAACCCTTCCTGCCCTCCCTTCTTGTGGTCTGCCTAAGTTTAGGAAGATCTGGAGACAGTGCCAGGCAGCTTCTGGAACACACCAAAGTTATCTATTCAACTGATGTACAGGGTATTTTTTTTTTGGGGGGGGGGGTTAATAGGCTAAGGAGAAGAAATGGTCTTTTCCTCCTTATTTTTCTGGCAGCTGGCCTGAAAACAAAAGCAAAACAAATGCGGCCACATTGGGTAAACCTAATAGATTTAAGGATTTCTGGCCTTCATTTAATCTTTGGAAACCTACAGAACATTTCCTCATATTTTAACACTAGGGGGAAAGGAGCAGTCAATTATGCTCAACAGCTTTTGGGGATTCAGCTCAGAAGTAAACAGGGGAAATTGTGATAGGAGAAAATTGCAGGCAACAAGGTTGGAAAAAAAATAGATTTGTAGATTGTCTTTGTGGTGGTAAATTGCAGAGTTTAGTGAAGTGCAGGGTTTCCCAAGCACCATCTGCTCATTTTTATTATTACTTGATAGCTTCTAAAAAGAAAGAAACCAAAATGAAAATACATGCACTTAATTTTTCATGACAGAAATTCCACAAATGCCTTTGAAAGGGATTAAGTAGGTATGTTCTTGGGTGCAAAAAATAATAGAAATTATGGATGTTGTTGAATGCTCTTAAATCTCAGGAGGTTCCAAAGTGCAATACATGTTAATATATTCATCTAGACTGTGGGTTTTAACCCTTCAACTGACTTGTAAAAAACCTAACACATATTGCATTTGAGGTATGTTTTCTGGGTGTATGTAAAATCCTGTCAAGTCACAAGTGACTTATGATAACCCCATAGAGTTTTCAAGGCTATGTATGTAGCAGTAGCAAAGGCGTACTGGAGATCCAGTTTGGTGCAGTGGTTAAGTGCACAGACTAATCTGGGAGAACCAGGTTTGATTCCACACTCCTCCACTTGCAGCTGCTGTCAATTGGTGTCCCCCCTCATAAACCAAACCAGGCCAGATTTCCGCCAACACCCTAGTTAACAGCACCGCCACAGATCCAATTCCCCTACCACAAAGACAGTGTGAGGTAAGCAAAAACACCTCCTTTCCTAGGCCAATTTGGAAGGAGGGTGAAAAATTCCTACCTGGCCCCAAAATTGGCAATCAGCAAAAGCTCACATTGTCTAAGGAGGGTGCACAGGCCGATTGTAAAAAGACTGCCCCAATGAGTGGAGCGTTGCACTAATAAGCACTAAGACTGTGGACTGCCAAAAAGACAAATCAGTGGGTTCTAGATCAAATCAAGTATGAATTCTCCCTAGAAGCTAAAATGACCAAATTGAGGCTATTGTACTTTGGTCACATTGTTCGAAGTCAAGACTCACTGGACAAGACAATAATGGTAGAAGAAGTTGAAGGCAGAAGAGAGTAAAGACCAAACACAAGATGGATTGACTCAATCAAGGAAGCCACTGCTCTCAGTTTGCAAGACCTGAGCAAGGCTGCTAATAATAGGATGTTTTGGAGGTCTTTAATTCACAGGGTCGCCATAAGTTGGAAGCAGCTTAATGACACTTAATACATACACACACACCCAAGCTTTCAAGAGTCAAAACTGACAAAAGGAACTTTGACTGTCAATAGGTTTTACCCTGAAAATTTTGTTGGTCTCTTATCAGGGGAGCTGATTCACCCCTATGATGGTTAGATGGTTTCTGACCTTCTCCAATTTAAGATAATATCATATGTTACTCCTGTAACATGACCACACTCTTCAGTATTATACCTGAAGACCTGTGGGTGGGTGGCTGCAGAAGGTCTTTGTAAGCCCTTTGCCTCTGTACCACTTTGGGAAACACTATGGTGGGCTAGATGGGCTGATGATCTAATCCAGCAGGATCATGTTCTTCTTATAGGATACTGCTGGAATGTTAAGAATGAAGTCTCTGAATCCTCGGATAACACACTCATTAAGTTTCTGTGCTGGCTGCCAGGAGTCCCTGGATGTGTTGCAGGAACTGTGCTTAGACTGGAACTAGTGCAACGCTCTTTTAAACTAAGGGCCTGGATGCCTGCCTTCAAACTAAGAGTGAAGGCCTTATATTCGGTATCCAGTTCCCAAGGGGATCTTCTACAGTTGCTGAGGGAGGATAATCATAAAAGTATGTGGGAAAGATATATAGGCTGAGTTCAGACTGGCAATTTGCCCTGGCAGAGCCCCGTTTCAGTGACACTTTAAAACCGCATTAAAGGGGGTGTTCACACAGGCACATCTGCCTGGTGTTCCCCACCCGTAGGCAACCCAGGCTGTTCCACTCTCTCCCCACGTTTAAGAGCACCTGTGTCCTGCATTTGTCTGCTTCCTGGAAGTATGAATGCTCCGCCGATAAGCCAGGAGCAACCCGCGTTGGGCAGAAGGCAGCAGCAGCATGATTGGCCATGCTCCGCTCTACTGCCCAATGTGGTGCCGGTGCTGTGGGGTCCTCCCCCAATTGGCAAAATGCACTTATGTGCATGAGCGCATGAGTTCATGAGCACTCATGCACACATACACCCATACACCCACAGCTGAATTAATGGGGAAACGCCACCTCCGGGGCAGCAGTCTGAACGCTCTGGTGTGCCTCCTCCTGGTATGCTCCCGCAGCAGTCCAGGCTGTGTGAATGGGAAACCCCAGAACAGTTTGTTCCGGGGCTTTTTTGCCGCAACTGGCTCCCGCAGCAAATTGCCAGTCTGAACTCAGCCATAGAGAATAAGCTCAAACTCCCCACTAGGCTGCTTAATAACATAAGCTACCACAAAGCATTGAGGCTAATTAGGATGAGGGCAACTAACCTTGATTGGGCTAGTACATTATCTTATGCAAGGCATGCATGTTTCACTCTTGCATTAGGGATCTCCCACACACACAATTCCACCTTTGTATATGAGACTTCTCACAATCCCCAGTCACAGACATGCTTTCACACTTGCTAGATTAAACACCTGTCTGATTGCAGAGCTAATGGGACATTTTGCAAACATTCCATATTCAGATTAGTTATGTGACTATGCATCTAGTGCATTAGAGTTGCTGGACCGCCTCTTATTGTTCTGTTCCCAATGGTCCCAGGTCCCTCTGGATTAGTCCAATCTTGCTTAAACATTATCTTTCTATGAAACCTTGGGTGACATCTCAACTATTGGCAGATGCTGATCTTGAAATAACTTGTTTTGTCACAAAATATCTGGCAATAGTAATCTTTCTGAAATGCTGGAGAAATGTCCCTAAATTAACTGCAAATAAATGATGGTTTTATAATATTACTTACTAGGATTTTAGATTACAACCAATTCATGATTCTGAAGATCTTAACAGAAGGTTTACCCTATCTTATCATTCAAGGTCTATCCCACCTTAACCTTTCATTAACTCTTACACAGTGTATTTATTATATTAAGGATTTTTAATCTTCTCTAAAACTTTTATGGTTCGATGGTTTTTATATTATGATCCAGATTTTATGATTTGTTTACTGGACTTCTTCTAGTTCTCCACTGTCATATCAATTGATCCTATAATTTTTTATTTTGGTTCTGATTAAGCTTAAGACCTCTGGTCAGACAAGTTAAATAAAATTAAGTAAGATTATAGGATGCTACTGGAATATTAAGAACAAGTAGTGGGAACCATCACAAAATGGCTGCCATCTACCTAAGCCTCTTCTGGAATAGGTTTAGGGAAATTTTTGCTCTCTTTTCTGTTACTCAGAGATCCATGTAACTGTGATTTCTGTGTCATTTCTGAAATTACATAAATTGAGCTTATGGCATTGGTCTTTCTCATCTAATCAGAATCCCTGCCAGTATTAGTGCTGGCCACAGATAATCGTAGCACTCTGATCCTGACTGGGATGAGTGATTGGTCTTTAATTATACACCCATTCTCCAGTCAGCGGAATGGCTAATTAACACTCAGCTTTCATAACCAGAAAATAATAGACTATTTGTGTGAAAGGGAATGAGTATATGGGGAGCGCTCCTTCTTCTCTGGACCAGTTTCTCCAGGATTATTTGTAGACCCATTCCCTCTGTTCCTTGGCCAGCCTGCTTTCTGCTGGTGAAAAAGAAATAACAGCCACCAAAAAAGGTACTGGGAAACATTGGACAGGTGTGTGCAGAAGCTGTATGGAGAGGAGAGGGCGGATGGGATTGGATAGCACCCAGCTCTTCCTTTCCCTCTCCAGGCTCTTCTTCCTACTCCTTTGTCCTTTTCTTTCTAGTTATGTTCAAAGACCATGCAGACAGGCTCATATCCTAATCAGTTGTTCAGCAAGCTGTTCATATTCATCCAGATTAATCTGGATGCATCTGATTCGCACAATTACACTGCCCCCCGCCCTCAAATTCATTTATAGCCAGAAAAGAATAAATCACTTGTGGGAAAGGGAAGTGAGTTGGTGGTAAGTCCCCCCCCATTTGTTTTCTGCTGCCTTTAGCTAAGGCACTTGGTTAAAGGGGGGGGGAGTATGAGATTTTGTTGTTGTTGTTGAGATGTACAACTTATATATCCCAGAGTACCTTTGGGTGTGTTCAGACAGGCAGCTAAATCCACCACTGGCCTGGCTCTAATTTGATCCAGATCTTTTTGATTCGGTGTTGCATGACCAGACAGTCCCCCTTTACCATGTGCATACTCCACGGTAGATTGTCTAGATGGCATCCACCTGAAGGAGCCACGTGGTCGGGTTTTTTTTTTTTAAATTCTGTTTGCTCATGCACATCTGCACATCAATGTGTATTTGTTTTTCTACACATGCGCAGAATTGCATGGTTAAAGCATCACCAGTGGTCCCTCCCTCTAGGTACCTTTTTAATTAATGCAGTTCATAAAATTCACGGTCTGTTCAGAAACATGAAATTGTCCAGAAAGTTTGTGTGGAGCTCTGTGACTGTCACACATTTACGCGTTTACGCACACATCACTTAGAATTTGTTTAAATGGCAGCTGCTCGGGATGGTCTGACATCAGACCATCCCAATGAGCTGATTGCGCGATGGAATGATCAGATGGGGAAAAGTCCATCAGTGGCCTGTCGGGAAGCAAAAACACTGGACTTTCATCAGTATCTATTAAGTACAGTTCCCTAGCATAGCAAAATGGGATGAACACGGAAGAGGCATGTTTCCCAGATGTTTCTGTCTGGTCATTACCTTTAAATCTGCTAGGCACTCGTGCCTGGTGTGGCTCTAAAGACCTGTCTGATCAGGTCCTTAGGTGTCTGCCCATGAACCCAGCTAATCCTGCAATCAGTTCTTGCAACCTGTTGAATAGATGCCACTCATTGTGCAGGCACAAAAGGAATGCAGTTCATTCCATCTGATGTTAGTCTTTTAAAACATCCACCCAGTTGTGCAGGAGCAAAGAGGGTACAAATCGCAAGTGATTCCATGATTTATACAAGTTGGTCAGTTCAATGACCGAAATAAGTATGTCCTTGAGTGATAACCTCTTGTCTGGTAAATGAGGTGATGCCAAGCAGCTACTGTGCAGGTACAAAGTTGCTCAATGTGCTGCTGTGCTCAAGATGAATTTTGGCAATAACATTGAGGCACTCTGATCAGGTGCTTACTGCATATGCAATCTAGGGATTTCAGACAAGGCATGTTTGCCTAGCAAGCATGTTTGCCAAACAGTTCTCAGCATGCCTATTTCATTCTAGTCCACAGAGATAGCACTAGAGGCATCCACCACTGCCTTTGCTGTCCAGGCTTTAAATGCCTTGCAGCAGGCTTGAGCTGGACTCCCTCTCCCACCCTTTGGAGCCTCAGGGATCTTTATCTCCAGCACCTTGGCAACAGAAGAGAAGCCAGCTTTGTCGGCAGCTGTAGAGACTGCTTCCTGTTGCCTAGGCCACGGAGAAATTCAGGGCCAAACTACGCAGTTGGGTTTTCAGACCCAACTCAGCCTCCTTGCAGCCCCACAGCAGCAGTGGGGACTGGCTTTTTAAAAGTAAAGGAGAGGCCAAATGGGCCCAGAATACCACTGTAGGGAGGAGAAAGGCTCCTGCATCAAAATAATGCTGAGGGGAAGATGTTTTGTTGTATTTTGCTGCTCCACACTCACAGAATACTCCATGTGGGGCACCCAAAATGGGGAAATTACTCCCCCCAGTGCTGTTTCCACATAGGAAAATGTCCTGGAGATAAAGCAGGAAGCCTTCCTCCCCCTCCCATGTGGCATTCCAAGCCCATTTAAGGCTCTGCTTTACATTTTAAAAGCCACTGCCACAGCTGATGCAGGGAATCCAAGCTTGGTCTGAGGAACTGAGACCCTACTCATTACAAATGGAAATGTGTAGTTTGGCCCTCAGCCATGCCATGCTCACCAGCACTTTCCAGTGATGCCATTGATATGGCTTGTCATTGGCTCTGTGCATGGTCAGGCCTCCTGCTTCCCCACAGCAATTTCCCTTCCTGCTGTCCATGAACGGCACTTGTGGGTGAGGCATCTGGGAATTCCAGACACCATTCCTGAGCATTTGAATAAGGTTTCAGGCTCTTCATATGGCTGTAACACTAGTTTTCATTTTTCTTGAGGAAATAATGCATGGTGTCTACTAATTCTGGCACAGGTGCAATATGAAAACACATGTTCTAGCCAAGTCAAGAGAAGAAAAGCCAATAAAACTAATGGAAAAAGGAGTGAGGGAGAGAGCAAGTGACTAATCTGTGCAATTTGATGGGAATTCGTAACGAAAATGCATATTTCATACAGATTGATTGGGGAAAGAAGTTAAATGTCATGGGACTTTAGGTAGTGATGAGATTTCACATGCCCATGAAATTAGTTAGAACCACAACAAAGGCATAACCTTAGTTGTAATGAACTTATTTGGAAAGAAAATAATGCATTTTCTTATTTCTCCATGCTGATGATATGGTATGAGAATGAGCTGCAGTAATGAATCCAGAGTCCTGCCATCTCTCCATTGTATACCTTCACCTAGGAGAAGAGATAATAAGGTAAAACCAGGGAAAAAGCAATAAATTAGCACAATTTTTTATTAGAACCCTGGATGTGGTAGGGATGAAGAATTAAGCTAAAGTTCTCAGAAAGAAGATGACTTGAAAAGATAATTGTTCTAGTCAATAGACAAGGGAATGCAATCTTAAACTTTTGGTTCTTGGTATGTGTGTTTCCCTTTCCCGTGGCAAAAATGCATGTCGTTCATTTACATACATTGATAAAACATTTTTTGCTCTCAATTTACTATAGAACATTGGATCTGGTGCCTTGACCAGGCGCTAAGACTTTAGGGTACAAACTGTGGGGCTGTGACTTGATAGTAGAGTATTTGCTTTACATGCAGAGGGTCCCAGGTTTGGTCCTCTTCATCTCCAAATGAAAGGATACCAGGTGGCTAGTGATAGATTTTGTTTTCTGTCTGAGACCATGGAAAGCCACTGACAGTCAGAGTAGACTAGGTGAACCAGTAGTCTGACTTGATGTAAGGTAGGTTCTTACAGAGAGGGGCCACAGCAAAGTACCAGGTTTGTGTGCAGAAGGTGCCAGGTTCAATCCCTAGCATCTCCAGTTATATGAAACAGGTAGTACATGATGTAAAAGATCTCTGCATAGGATCCTGGACAGCCACTGCCACTCACAGCAGACAATGTTTTGATTCAGTATAAGGCAGCTTCACATGTTCATGTTGTCAAAGTCTCCTTGTCCCACAAGAAGACTTTGGGTGAAGGTCAAGAGCAAAACATACAATACTGAGGAGTGAATCCTCACTGCCCAGGGTAATGAGCCGCCACCAGCCCCTCTAAGCTAACCACCAGCCAACAGACCAAGTGGTCAGGTCTCCAGCCCTACCAGATGTTAATCAAGAAGTCAGGCTTGCAAGGCAGAACACTTGCTAGTTGAGTTCCATGACCAACTAGTTGGTAGTTGTGGTCAAAGCAGGCCAAGGGACTGGGTATAGATTGAAGTCTTAAAACCCAAATAACACCCCAAGAATATAATTCATAAGATTTATCAAAATAAATGGTGCAAAGTGTACAAATATTAAAGCAGTGCAAAGCAGGGAAGAAAATAATAAAACTGAATAAATAGCCTAGAATACTTATTCACTCTTTAGTTCTCTTACCCAGATGTTACCTGGTCAGACTGAAGGTACAGAGTTCAGAGAGAACTCCAAGTCCAAAATCCAAGAAGCAGGTGTTCCAGCCACACAAGGCCCAGCCTACAGTAAAAAGGATGGCAAGAAGGAAGGCAGGCTTGAAGGAAGATTCAGACTATAATTAATGGTCTTGCTTTATGCCTGCAGCTGGCCTGATCCTGTTCAATCAATCAGGTGTGTTGCCAAGACACTTGGCCAAGACACATGGCAATTCTGCATGTAGCACATACTCACAATCAAACAGCTTGCCCGCACCCAGGCTCCTTGCACTGATGAGATAGAATGTGAGTGTGACACTCCATTGGGTCTCTGGCCTTGAAGCTCCCAGGCTCAGGTTCCCAGAATGGAACCTTCTGTAATTTAACTAGGCCCAAAAACCTGAACCAAAACTTGAAGGGCCAAGAAATGGCTAGTTTCTTTCTTTTTTAAAAAAAAAAAAAAATTAAACTGTTTATTGAAGATTAAAATAAAATACAATGCAGTACATAGTAAAGCATGAATGAAAAACAATTACAAAATGATCATTAAGTCTGTGTTGAATCCAGGATTGCCATTACAAGTTATCTGCCAATTTTGAGCTTATCATTCAAATAATTAAAAATAAAAATAAATGGAGTTCAAACCAGTTTTAAAGATCCTTCAATTACTTAATGGTAAAGCTATAAGGTATGTGGATCAATTAAAGCATCTAGCCATGATGACCATTTGGTCATAATACCAGTAGAAGTAACTTGTCTATCCTGCTGTGCACAATGGCCAGTTTTCTTGACACACGTGCTCTGTCACTGAACCACAACCCCTGCCCATCAAGCAAACTCAAAAGCATAGACTATACCGCCTAGTTGGGAATGCTTGTAAGGAAAGCAAAGTGTTCATATGCTGGTGGACATACAGCAGGAAGGAAGCCAGGAAGATCTCAAGATGGAATAGGGCTGCCAGGTCCTGCATTCTCAACAACAGGGGGTGGAAGGGAGCTTTCTGGGAGTGGGGGGCAATGTTAACACGTGCGACATCCCCAACATTATGGCATCGTGCAAAAATGATAGCATAATGCCAGGGACATCTCACAGCTATGTTCTGGTATTTCGGGTGAAACTCTATGGTTACCATTGAGTTTTGCGCAAACCAGAGCATTGCCACACGCTATCATCAGTGTGATGACATCACTTCCATGTGATGTCATCATGCTAGGGATTTCACATTGAATCATGGCTGTTGGGGGCAGGGCTTCCCCCTGCCAGCCACTTGGCCAGCGGCAGACAGGAGCCCACAAAATCAGGGGATTCCCCACTCCCAGCTGGGGACTGGTAACCCTAAGATGGAAGTATAAAATTTCACAAAATGGATCCCACCAAGGATTTCATGCTATACACATACATAAACACCTCATTTGGCACTGAGATTCCACATCTCAAATTTGAACTCCACCTTTTTCAAACTTGGTATTTCATTTGTGTCATTATTACAGAAAGGAGCAGAAAAAAAGTATTTGCTTGAAGCTTGAATATAGACAGAGAAGGATCTCACAGCTCTGTTCTACTAGCAGTGGAACTTTCCCCTGGCACAAGTAGACTTCCCCTTTTGCTCACTATTGCATGAAAACAGACCCTGAATGTGGCCATCATTGTAGCTGCATGATCTCTGGGTTAGAACCAGGTGGAAATCCATTTGCAGAATGGAAGGTTCCTTCCTTCCCTTCTGCAGTAGCCCTAAAACTGTGTTGGGTGTGATAAGAATATTTGCAGTTATGGGGGGAGATCATTAAAAAAAAATTATCTCTGTGTCTCAATTGATGGGAGTTCCTTCGGTGACAGACAACAAGGTTTGGATCCAATGCCTTATGTATACCACTTCGAAGATGGGGTGTCAATGAAAAGAATAAACTTGGGGATCCCTAAACTCTGTTTCTTAATCTCTAGTCATTGCAATGTAATAGAATCAGTGGGAGACCCATCTGGTGTTTACTCAGCCCCATTCATGAAATTAAATGGCAGTTCTGATTAGTACAGTGCATTCTAATTTTGAATACGGAAATCACACTCTTTGAGATGATGGGGGGGGAAGCATATGTACTGTGATATAAAATAGTGGGGAAAGCAGATGGATCTTTTCCAGAGTTCAAGCTGTAAACCACCAACCTCCTTCACACTTGTAAAATCGTTAGCACTTTGTGACAGTTGAAATATATAACTTTAAGGGGGGGAAATACACCCAAGAGTTTTCAAGCATATGTTGAGTTTTTCGGCTCACTGCTCCCCCCCGCAAAAAAAGCACAAGTGAGGATGTCTTTCTAGAGTCAAGGCAGAGAAAGGGTATCATAGAGTAAGTTATATTACTTTGGTTCAACTGAAGCCATTACGTTTATTACAGAATGTACTATCTGTTTGTATCATTTATTTCCTGAGTTATCAGTAATTGCTGCTTACAGGAACTACATTTCATAAAGGGTGATTTATGAAGAACGAAATTTAGCAAAGAACCAAATATATGACTTTTGCATTCTCCCCCCCGAGTGCTCAGCCTTGGATACGATTTCATATTGTTCCAAAAAGAAAATAAAGATGTCCTTGATCCTTGTGGTGGATGCATTCACTTTTGATGAAGTTGGTGGAGGAACATAATGAAATGGTTAGCAATTATAATAATGTAATAGTCTTTCTGAGCGAACCTGCCCTTGAACTGTAATCAGTGGAGAAGCTGTTTCTTTGCTCCCACTCACCGCCGTATCTGGGATAATAGCAACAAGCAACTTACTCACTACTTGAACATTGTTGGGCGGACAGAATAAAATGTTCCCAATGCAGCAAACAAGTGTGCAGTGGATTTAGAGACCTCTCTACTGTTAACCAGTGTACCCATGAGAAAAGTGGTTTGTGACCTTTTTTGTTTTATTCTTTTGCAGCTCACTCTTTTAGGTGGGGAGGGAGATGTCCTCCTGTTATGTATCCCTACCCCAGTATAACAGAACTAGACATGCACCAAATTTGGATAATTTGTGGAATAAAATGGCCATAACTTTATTGGTTACAGTTGTATTGAACACTGGAAAATCCCTCTGGAAAATGTTGCTACTCTTATTCTTTGGCTTTCCTTGATGTCCCTCAATTGCTTTTCCATGCTTCCAAGATTTTGATTTTTGCTTTTTAAGGAATCTGGGAATGCCATAAATCTTTGAGAAATTTTGCTAGTCATATTGAAAGTACTGGGCTTTGCCTCAAAATTTGCTCAGACTTTTTACCTGAAGAAGGATTCCCAAGTTTTAGTTTATGCAATATGTTAGTGATAATTCTGGATTTTTTTAAAAAAATGATTATATAATTATCTTTCGACTTTAGAAGGTGGCTCTCTCCATCGGTGGAACAGCTAGAGAAAGGGCATTAATGAATCCATCCCAATGTTTCTAACCTCTATAGATTAATATTTAAAGAAGCTGTTTTATAATGCAATGTTAAAAGTACTTGCTGGGCATAAACCCCATTAAAAAGACCTGAAGAGGATTCTGAGTGGACCCGCTTAGGATAGCTCCAATATACTACATCTTGAGCCTATGTGATAGGAATGAGAACCTGATGAAGTATCTCTGGATTCTTTCCCTCAAGGTTCAGAGTGTATCCCTTCCTTTTAGAATGCTAGTTACTTCCAGAATCCTGAGTCATAAATCAATAAATCAAAATAGAATGTTTCAGATGTTTTACTGCTTCAAAATGAGTTGATTACAGTAATTCAGAACATGGCATGCGTTGTCACAAATAAAATAAGAAAATTGTAGAATAATGGTAAAAAATATGAATAAATCGTAAGAGTCAAAAATTAATACCATATATATAGGTAAAGGTTTCCTTTGCTCAAAAGCTAGACAAATCCAACTCTAGGGGGCAGTGCTCATCTCTGTTTCCAAGCCAAAGAGCCAGCGCTGTTTGAAGACATTTCCATGGTCATGTGGCCAGCACAACTAAATGTTGAGGCACATGGAATGCTGTTACCTGAAGCAATACCTATTTATCTACTTGCGATGTCTTGCTTTCAAATTGCTAGATTGGCAGGAGCTAGGGCCAGAGACAGGAGCTAACTTCATCACACGGCACTAAGGTTTCAAACTGCCAAAGTACAGACCTTCTGGTCTGCAGCTCAGCCTCTTAACCTCTGAGCCACCATGGCTCCACCATATATATAGATAGATAGATATAAAATAAGAATTGTCCAATTTAACCATGAAAGTTATTGATGCACTAAGACAACCTAACAATAACAAGTCAATAAAGTTTAATTTAACTCAAAGAGATCAACTTTTTATGGTACTTCTTTCTTTTTTAAGCAACCTGCCCCCATAGAAGACCCAGAGGATGGCGTGTGGGGGACGGAAAAGGCCTTCTCTGGGCCTACTTCCCCCATAGAAGGCCCAGGGGATGGCGTGTGGGGGATGGAAAAGGCCTTCTCTGGGCCTAGTGCCCCATAGAAGGCCCAGGGGATGGCGTGTGGGGGGCGGAAAAGGCCTTCTCTGGGCCTAGTCCCCTCATAGAAGGCCCAGGGGATGGTGTGGGGGGGCAGAAAAGGGCTTCTCTCACTTGCCTCAGCCTTGGGGGCCTGTCCCTGCGCTCACACTCCAGACGGTCCTCTCCTGTCGGAGGACTGGAGCAGACTGAGCTGAAAACACTGACCGGGGCTGATGTGGGCAGGACTTTGTGAAGCAACCAGTCAGCCCTGGCCAGTGTCTTCTGACTGCCAGTTCTTGAGCCGAATCAATTATGGCAAGCATAGAATGCTGTGAAACCAAAATTCAAATATTTAAAGGACAGGATTCCTTCTGTGAATATACCCACTACTAGAAAGAGAGAGCTACAACCTGCTACACCCTCTCCACCAAAGTATTCTTCATTTTAAAGGTCACCAGAGGAAGTCAAGCAGCACTCCACTAGCAATATGACGGAGTTCTCTAGGTGTACAAATGCATCTTAGAGTGTTGCATATTGTGTAAAGAAATTATCATTCTCCAGTGCTGCAGATTGCTTTTCATAAAGATCTACATATTGCACATTGTGAATGAATAAAACTTTATCTTAAAAAGCACTTCATTTATTCCCAAAATGTTTTTTTTTTTTGGTTCCCCCCACCCCCCAGGTCCCTTCAATAGTTGTAGTCTCTCCACTGGAAAAAATAGATTTTTAAAAAAATATATATATTCTTTCCATCTCTGTTCAGGACTTTGGTATCCTAAGGAGTGTTGCTGTGCACATACATTGATCTCAAGTCTTTTTGAGAAAGGTGGACTATAAATTCTGTAAAATAAAATGAAACTCAGTAGCATGCTTAGATGGTCAAAAGAGGCTCTGTTCTGTATCCTTCCACTACCTCAGTTATGTTTAATTGGCATTTAGATTGACTGTTCACTTTTTTGGTGGTAGTATTAGAATGGAAATGTGGCTAAAAATACTGAATACATAAAATAAAATGAAAGCTGCTCAAGTAAACTACTGGCAATAGAGATTAAGGCCTGTTTTATTTTGGAGGGCTTGCAAGCTGTTGATAGTGATGCTTATACTACCTTTAGAAAGATGCATCCTTTCTGCTGTAGCAATACTATTGGTGCTGTCCAAAGTCTAATTCAGATATGCTATCAAATAAGTTGTTTGCATGTGTGTAATAGTATCTGAAATTGCTTCATTTTTTAGCATGGAAGCTCTTTCCTCTTCCACCAACTAAAAAAAATCTTTCATATATCCAAATACCTTGTCCATCTAATTCAGAGTTCATCTTGAGATATTTGAGATAGCCCTCTTTTCCTTATGGTAGAATTGTATATAAATGGTTACCTATAAGATGACTGAAATAGGTACTTCCTATTTGACACATATATCCTTTTACAAATGGACAAAAGGATTTTGTCATGTGTCCCAATTTTGTACCAAAGAATGAAAATGAAATCCAGGAAAGGTTCTAGCTCATTTATAAAAGACTGGCCTGATACCCATGCTTCACTACAGTATTTAAGTTCCGTAAATCCAGTTATAATGCTGATGATGTGAAGTTTGAACTGTAACATTTGTTGTAGGAATTCTAATGGACAAGATTGTAATGTAAAAAATGAAGTAAGACACACATACTTTTTTTCTCTACTGAAGGACCTCTCTGTAGACAACACTGTTTTGCTCATGTGGAGATGTATTGCTCTGAGCACCTCAGGGTGATCTTGTTGGTACTTGGCCAGTGCAGCTCAGTGCACCTCGGGAGTACTATGTACAAATGTCTTTGTCACATTCCTAAGTTACCTCCTCCTGTAGCATTGTTGTATCTGGCTCAATGTTTGCCAGGAGCTTTCTTGAGAACAGTAAGAGGTGAGAGGTGTGAGGGAGAGTTTGTCTGAGGGAGTGGTGATGTGGTGGACATTTCTTCAGGTTCATGAAGGAGGTACTCATCAAAATGGCTCCTAGAAAGGTCCTTTACTATCTCCCCATGAAAATTCATTAACTCGATTGCTATGCTGGCTGTTATAAGAAATGTCTATTCAGGAGTCTTGAATAGCTGATTTTTGTTACTGTCCTCAACTGTCTGCAGTCTCTTTTAACTGTGTTTTTACCTCACAGCATTGAGATCCACAGCTGAATAATCAGAGGGAGGGAGGTGCAAGCAGGCAGGTTTTACCTCAGAACTCTGAGCTACACAGTTGACCAATTAAAGAGGGGGCAAGGAGGCAGCAGCCTGCCAAGCACATGGAAAACAATTGGGGGAACACATTTTGCCCCCTTTTTACCCCCTTAGGGGCCGTGTTTCTCAAATATCTCTTTGTATTGGGGGCTGACATCATGGTAGGAATGCACTTCCCTTATTTTGGGTTTCTTGGTGTGGGGGTTTGGCCTGGGCATTGAATTTTAGTGAGAACACTGATGGTTCTGTCTTGGTTGGCACCCTTCCCATTCCCTGTTGTTTACATCTATTTTGCCCTCCTTCCCCCTGTCCTTGAAGTAGCTGGCAGTAGGAGTTGAAATGAGGATTGGTTATTCACCATCTGATTGCTTTTAATGTTGCACTAAAGTTTTTAATTAATTTTATCTTGTTTTATCTCTGGTTGTACATTGCCCAGAGCCCTGCAGTAGTAGGGGTCGGGGGATTCATAACAATAACAATAACATTTGGGGGGTGCAGGGCATACTTTTTTTTTCTTTACAAAAATGCTTATCATTTATGTTACATTTAAGAAGTGGGTTTCAACTATGTATTCAAGACAACATCTGAGCAATCAGATATTAAACAAGATCATATGAACTAATTTTCTAGAACCCACATTGTGAGAAGTTAAATAACCTAACACAGGAAACCACTTTTCTACAGATCTGGGGTATATTTCCACAGTGGGTGGGAATGTGCCTAATGCCATTGGGGGGGGGGGCTGGCCAGCAGCATTGCTAAGGTGTTTCTGCTTGGGCGGCCTCCCTGATGGCGGCCCTGCTCCTACACCTGACACACTCACTTATCTGGTGTTGGGGGGAGTACATTTAAAGGCATCAGAGAAGCTGGGCCAGCAGCAGTGCTAAGGTTATCCTGCTGAGCAAGTCTCCCTGATGGCTGCAAGCATCCTACCCCCTCCTACACCTGACAGGCAGCTGCCTATCCAGTGTAGAATGGGGAGGAGGAGGGTCAGCAGAAGCCACTGTAGAGCCACTGTAAGCCACTGTAGAGGCTGGGTTAGCAGGATCACTAAGGCATTACTGCTGGGATGGACTCCCTGATAGCTTTAAGCACCCTGCACCCTGTCAGGTGTAGGAGGTGGGGGGAGGCTGGGTCAGCAGCATTGCTGCACCTTACAGGTGGTTGTTGGCCATTCCTGATTTCCTCAACTGTCATTAGCTCCCTGCAGTCTCCTATAACATTTCCCCTCCTCAGAACACTGAGATCTGCAGCTGACCAATCAGAGAGTGGGGGGTGCAAGAAGGCAGCAGCCTGGCAGCTACATAAGAAGCAATGGGAGGAGCACATTTTACCCCTTAGGGGTCGAATTTCTAAAAATCCCTTCTTAGTGAGCATCTATATCATGGTAGGAGTGCTCTCCCTGAATTTTGTGTTTCTAGGTCCAGGGATTTGGCCTGGGCGTTGATTTTATGGTGAGGGGACTTTCATATATATAGAAGGGATATAACAATAAAATGCAAGGCAATGTGCTCATTTAGTGACTTTTAACACAACTTAGCTAAAGTGCTTGACCAAAAATCAACATGAATGAGTTAGTTATAATTTCAATGCAGACATGAATGGAATTCTATCTGATTGTGACAACACATGTCATTTTGTATATAAGAATCCATGATGCTGATATGCCATCCGTCGTGTTCTGACATCATCAACAAAATTATATAAATCATCAGAAGTGATGGCAGGCCACTGCCTGGCATCCCCAGGAGGACTTGGGTGTGTGTGTGGAGGGGGGGATGAAGACAGGTGCACCAAAGCTGAGCTGGTGAGCAATGTCATGTCTAGTGAAAAATCAGAAGTAATGTCTTAGCATTGGTGTAATGCTCTAAACCAGAGAGTTTTTGGCAAATCCTAGAGTGTCACCCCCCAGCACCATGATGTTATTGCCAGTTTTCACCAGATGTGGTATCACTCATTGGCATGAATACCCTATTTCCTCCAAGTTTTCCCTTGCTGGCTCTTGGGGCTGGCAGGCCATAGGGGTATTGCCATTGTGGCAGACCTGGCACTCCACTCACCAATAAGATTCAATAGTAGTTTGGGCAAATGAGGCCAAGAAGGAAGAAAATGAAGTATAGGAGGACTATGTTAAACCAATGTGGGTATTTGTAATGGAAGTTAACATAAGAACATAAGAGAAGCCAATGTTGATAATACTGGAAACAAAAAGGTATACCAGAGGAAAGACTGGTGTTAAGTATGGAAGATGTGCTTCCCTACTGGATTCTTCTCATGCATATCATCTGCTTGTAATTTCAGCATCCAACTATACTGCATTACTAATTGAAAGTTTCTTCCTATCAAAACGTAGCAACTTAATTATCTCAGAGTGTCTGAAGAAATTTCCTAAATGAGCTGAGACTTCTTTAATAACTTGTGTAGGAAGGATGGAAATCCTATTTCATAATGTGAACATTCTGTTGCCTGCACCACACGTTTAGTGGTATTTAATATCTATGCCAACATAACCCATACCAGGGCTCTTTTTGTAGCAGGAACTCCTTTACATATTAGGTGACACACCCTTAATGGCTCACTGGTAGCTCACTATGGCTCACTGCTTGGCATGCACTAGGTCCCATTTATAGTCTCTGGCATCTCCAGATAAAAAGTTAAAATATTATCTCAGTAGTTTGTGGCTAAAAGCAGCATATTTTATTCTAACCAGCATGTTTCAAAGAATTTGCTTGTGATTTCTTAGTTGTTGTTTTTTTAATTTCATAGCTGCAGCTTCTGTGTTAGTTGCTGTAATTTGTTGCCAAAACAGACAATTGTGTTTTGTTTTTTAAAATCATGTTCTTCAACGGCCCCTTCAACCTGAAAATCAAGTGACTAGGAGCAGCAATTAATTAAACATAGTGTTCTAGAAACTGAAGAAGCAAATGAAATTTCTAAAGACCTTCTGCTGCAACACTGTAGTTGAGGATATTGTAGCATGCTTTCAGATTTGCTAACAGCTTTTGGCCGAGTACAGACTTGGCAATTTGCCCCGGGATGGGACCCGGGCTGACAGCGGTTCAATATCGGATTAAATGGAATGTTCACACAGGCACATCTGCCTGGCGTCCCCCACCCGGAGCTTACCGGAGCCCTCGCGCTTCAGTGCCGGATTAAAAAAACACCTGATAAAAGCCTTCGCAAATCCAAAAGCCTGCGTTCGTCACGCGTTTCTCCGCTTCCGGGGAGTCAAAACGCGCAGCCGAAAAGCCGGGAGCAACCCGCGTTGGGCACGAGGCAACAGCACTGTGATTGGCTGTGCTCCGCTCCACTGCCCAATGTGGTGCCGGCATTGCAGGGCAAAAAACACCCACAGCCGAATTAATGGGGAAACGGCGAATATAACACACCTCCGGCGCGGCAGTCTGAACGCTCCCACGCGCCTCCGTCCCGTATCTTCCGGCAGCGGCCCTCGCTGTGTGGACAGGAAAACCTGGTATAGTTTAATCCGGGTTTTTTTTGCTGCGAGTGGCTACCGGGGCAAATTGCCAGTCTGTACTCGGCCTACATCAGGTATTTTTTATCCGGCAGTGAAGCGCAACAGCACAGGTTGGCTACGGGTGGGGGATGCCAGGCAGATGTGCCTGTGTGAACGTCCAATTTACTCCGGGATTGAATCGTCGTTGGCCCGGGGTCCCTACCGGGGCAAATTGCCAGTCTGAACTCAGCCATTTACTCGGTGTATCTGTATCTTGCTCTACCTCCAAAGAGCTCAGGGTAGCATGCATGGTTCTCCTCCCCCTTTTAACCTCACAACAATCCTGTGTGGTAAGTTAGTCTGAGACAGTGTGACTGGTCTAAGGTTAATGTTAAATTAATGGGGATTTCAACCTGGTTCTCCCAAATTCTTGTCTGTTACTCTAACTACTACAACATGCTGGCTCTCAGAGGTGCTGGTTTCTGAGACTGTGAAAGAAAAAGAACAAGTCGCGCTGTGCTACCTGCCTTCTGAAATTGACTTTTTATGTTGCAATGTACAGGAGGTGGAATGTCCTCCTTTTTGTCCTCTAGGTGTGAATCAGATAAAATATGTGCATTTGACAAAGGGGGCTTTGACTCTCAAAAAGCTGATACCAGGAAAATGTTGTTGGTCTCTAAGATGCTACTGGACTTGAATCTAGATAAAATACAGATGATTAGGACTGACAGGATTCCTACTATGGTGGGAAGCCTCCTGCTTGCAGCTGACCCTGCCCGTGTGTGCTCCAATGGGCAGCAGGAGATTTTTTTTTTTAAGTTGCTGTCTTGTGCACTGCTACATTACTTGTGGGGAAAATCCAGAAGTGATGTAGGGTAAGCTCTAGGTTTTCCCCACAAGTGACATAGCAATACATAGGATTTTGCACCCCCAAACTTCCCCCTACAGAAGATCCATGAGCAGATCTCCAGCATATTTCTTCTTTCATAGGCCAAATCTGAAAGATGATGCTGTCATGCATGAAGACCTTTGTAATGTATGCTATGAAGTGAAATGCCTCCATTAGAAACTCATGTTAAGCTTCGTGCCTAGACAAGGATCCTAATCCTCAACATCTGATTGGTTGTCTAAGAAGCACCGTCCTATCAGGACGAACCTCAAACTCTTGGGGGGAACGAAGCCTATTGGTTCTTATCTCTGTAATCACATTGGTTACTTATCTGTAAATAGGCATGGCTACATTAGCCGGGAACGTTTAAAAGGAGCCCAGCTCCACTGTTGTTTTGTCATCTGTTGATCTGCTGTTTGCTGTTCTGGTTGACTTGAGCTGTTGCTGAATAAAGCTGAATCATTTTGCTGAAATCGAAACCTTATCTGTGTGCATGGCGTGAGTCCAGAGTCTTGTTTAAACTGGGTCATTATACCTTCAATACTATTATATGTGCACTTGTAGCACTCCAGGGCCTATTGCCTGGTTTACAGATCTCTGGTATGCTCCCACTGCACACATGGAGGTTGCAGGCTCAGTTTAAAAAAGATTTAGGTTGTTCACACTGTTGCAGGCCAATAAATTGTTTGCAGCCTACATGCCTCACATTTAAATTGGACCATAACTAGCAGCCATGGGAGGGACCAGCTCAGATGAGGGCTATATCACATGGGAATGGGGAGCTGAATATTTTCTCTCTGTGACATTTTCTTAGCCTCAACTGGCTGAGCTGCTTCTTCTTCCATTGTGATATAAACCCTGATTGTCTGAATGGTCCCCAGAAGGGCATATATCAGCTCTGAGGGGACATTTCAGATCAGGAAAATAATTTTTTGTGCATAAATATCCCTCTTCTAGTGCCATGGCAGAATCAAACCAGCCCACCCCCCATGGCTATTATTTATGAAGGAAAAATGATTTGGAAATCCTATTTTAGATTTTGCAACATTTCATTTGGTTTGGCCCTCACACTATTACCGCGCTATATTGTGGAATATTTTTTCCCCTTCTGGATGTTGACATTCTCATAATGCACTGCTCTTTCTTACCCTGTGTAATAGTCTTGCAGGTCTGGGGACCTCATGTGTCTCAAATTCATGTCACCATCCTGTCAAATTGCCCAAATGCACTGCTTTGTAATGCATGGTAGAATAAATATCATTAGTTTGTGTCTGACAGGATGCCGGACTCAAAGCATTGTGTCTTTTTCAGGTGTGTAATGTTTCACAAGACTGCCATCCTCAGTCTCTTCCTAGCACAATGCTTGTCCTTGGGAAGTAAAAGAAGGTGCATCTGACTTTCGGAAGGCTTTGATACTGACTGCAGTTTTTCATGCTGTGGCACCTTTAGGTCTCTTAGACCTAGAAGAAGAGAAGAGATTGGATTTATACCCCGCCCTTCACTAACCGAGGGAGTCTCAGAGTGGCTTACAAACTCCTTTCCCTTCCCCTCAACAGACACCTTGTGAGGTAGGTGGCACTGAGACAGCTCTGACAGAAACTGCTCTTTTTCCAGAACAGCTGTGCCAGAACTATTGCTTGCCCAAGGTCATCCAGCAGGTGCAAATGGAGGAGTGGGGAATCAAACCCGGTTTTCCCAGATTAGAGTCTGCACACTTAACCACTACACCACTACACCAAACTGGCTCTAGTGAAGGATAATAGGTATCTGGGCCTGGAGTATCACTATGGCTCTCTCTGAAACATTTATCTTTGTATTACTTTTGCCCCGTTGTGTAATATTTTATAGTAGGTCATCTGGTCCCATAAGATTATTCTAAGTTTTATAAAGAGGGCTTCTAAAAATCTCAACTTGTCAGAGAAAGAAACGGAGCATGGAACAGGGATCACTGGGGGTGTGGAGGGGGAGGTATTTGTGAATTTCCTGCATCATGCAGGGGGTTAAACTAGATGATCCTGGAGGTCCCTTCCAACTCTATGATTCTATGTCTATATCAACCTGATCTGTCTGTTGCTAGGCAGTGAGCTATACTGGACAGGGATCAGGTGGGCATCAGTGCCACCCCCTCATGGTATATAACCTAAAATTGGTCCTTATATTTTATAAGAAAACATTAATGCTCCATTTCAGGAAATGGCAATATCCTAAAAAATGTTTCTCACCCCATTATCCTCATTGGACAATTATGAAAGAACGTATCTGTCTTGATAGTCATTCCTCCGCTGTCCCACTTGCCTTTATCACACTGGAAAAGGTCATTTTCCAAATAGCCCATTGGCTGGAATCAAATTGACAAGTGACAATGACCTCCTCCTACTAGCCCTGAATGTTCACTTCCAAAAGTGTCCTGAGGAGGGAGTTTTTCCCCCTTGAAAGGGGGTCAGAAATTGTTTATGCTGTGGAATAGCTGCTTCTCATGTTTTGAATCAAGGTAAATATACATGTTAATTCCTCACCAGGAGCAGGCAGGGAGTTAAAACAGCCCAGAAACAATCCAGACTGAGGGGCCTGTGCAGCAATACAAACCATGGCCACTCAGCTCAGACCAGCCAGTGGCGACACATACTGGTTAGGTTTGCCAGGTCCCTCCAGTAGGAGATGTTGGGAGACTTATCAGGAGAAAGTGAAAGGCCCAAGCCATGTTGCCACCATCACACATAACATGACATCATCACTTTATTTAGGCCAAACCTCTAAAAAAAAAAAAAAAAACTGGCTTGTACTGAAGAGTTTTTGCCCAGATATCAGAGCATCACCTGGAAATCACAGATGTGATGATTCCATTTCTTGTGCATCATCATGTGATGATGCCACTTCCTGTGCCTGTACCTTCTTTCTACTGGTAAGTCCCACCACTGGCCAGCTGATCAGCAGTCAGGGACCCCCTCCAACAGGGGTCTGGCAATACTACTACTTGTGGTGTTGTGGGAAGAATCAGCCAATGAGTTGACACAGAACCATGAACTGAACCTCATTTTTGTGGTTTGTGCCTATCCCTAGTCACAACCTGCATTTGTTAAGAAGGTGTGTAGGCTTGCACTAAAGTTTGGCATACATACAGATTCAGCACAGTAACTACAGCCTCAAAGAGTAGCTGGCATGTGTGAGTTAGGTGTACTAAACTTCAAATGCATTTTTTTAATGGCAGTAGTACATATATCAGGCTGTGTGTCATGAAGTATTTAGCAAATGAGCTTTATTGACGAACACAAGAGTCTTGCTAGATCAGAGCAGTGGTCTTTCTAATCCAGCACTGTGTTTCACACCAGTTGACCTGAAGGTCCAACAAACAGGACATACAGAGACCAAAGTGTTTCCCCAATATTGTTTCTTTACACTGGTCTTCAGAGGTTTAATGGTTCTGAATGTCGGGGGTTCCTTTAGTCAACGTGGCTAATATTCAGTCCCCTTTTAACTCCATCTGTCCTTGTGGCCATCACTACACCAGCTGGCAGTGAATTCCAAAATTTAATTTCTCATTGAGTAAAGAGGTACTTCCTTTTGTCCATTCGGAATCTATTAACCATCAACTTCATTGGGTGCCTCTCAGTCCTAGCATTACAAAGCAGAAGGAAAAGATTTTCTTTATATACTTCCTTTTTGGAGACCATCCCTAAAATATGTTCTTCTGTTTGTGCTCCTTTTTAAAAGATGAACACAAATGGGACCAGATCTTTTCAAACTGATATCCTTTGAGCCTAATTTAATCAGGCAGTAAAGAAAACCTGAACTACCAGTTCCACTTGGGAAGACTGTGGCTGAAAATGCATTGACTAATTATTAATGACCGTGCACCCTTTAATATATCCTTCTTAACCATCTGTTCCTGAAAGCAGAGCCAAGACTATCTGTCATCCTTTATATATTGAATTTTAAGGCAATTCAGAAAGGCTAGTTGATGCGACTTTGATGTCGGAAAATTCCCCAACCTCCACACTTAAAAGAGCCACTGGTATGCTGAGGGGCAGATGGAACTCTGATAGAAAGAACTGGCTATCATTTCAACTGCACATAGATGGGGTTTCATCCCCTTCCCCCAACACCAATCCCAATTATGGTGCCATTAGATGCCCACCTTGTCATCTAATAAAACCCAACACAGCTTGCAAGAGGCATAACAGGCATATCTTAACTCCATGGGAATGATTGGCCCAGTAGGCAACAGGATATTAATTCGCCTATGGGATAATCTGCCTTTCAGAGTACAATAATCTGATGTCCAGTTAATGGTAATCTGACTTTTGTATTTCTGAGAACAAGTTTGTATCCTATGTTTATTTTAATGAAAACTGATGTATTCGTTTATGCGTATATCTACATATTTATTGCATATGCTGTTTTTGCCCAGAATTATTGCCATACCAGCTGACAATCCTGTCCTATTATATAAAAGGGTAGTGGTCTGGCAAGATTCTATGCTTGGAAAAACCAGTTCACTCCCTGGTATGTCGCTCAGAATCTGTCCCTATCCACTAGCTGCATTGCCTGAGTTCTCTCCCACCCACTGCAGCCTAGGCCACTCTTCTTTGATTGGGCCAGCATTTCAAGCTCATTTGCATATGGAAGCTGATTGGACTTCATTCCATTTCGTACCTCAAACTCCCCCTCCCCCCACAAGACGGTTGGAATTGTCAGTTGTTTATGCAACCTGTTGTATTCTGAGGTAAAATATGTCCTTACTCACAACACTTCCCCTTTCAAAAGAAACAAATCCAATAACACAGCCATACCACACCACAAAAAAGACAGGTCACACCACAAGCAGAATACCACAAGGCAAAAAAGCTCTGGTACTAATTCTGGCAGGGGACGCTGTGAATGTAGAAAATGATTTATCGACACAGTGGAAAATCTTTAGGAATTGTTTGGTGCATTTACCATGGGGCACCCACCCAGAGCCTCTGGCATTTTCTCACTCTGCTGGCATCAAAACCAATTGAAGGCAAAATAGAGATATGGAGACTTATCCATCCTCCTTTGCATCAATTTGTCTTTGTTGGCAATGGCAACTCTAGGCCTGACTGCTTGCTCCTGTTCAGCAGGAGCATCCCTATGGAAACTGCCTGGGTGATTTCGGACCAGCCGGAGTCTTTCTGCCTAACCTGCCTTATAGGGTTGCTGTACAGATCACAAAGCCGAAAGGAATGAAGTAAACTGCTTTGCTCCCCGCTAATGAGAAAGACAGAATTTTGCCTAAGAAGAGGCTGCTGAGAGGGGATGAGATAAAGTTGCCAACTATAGGTATGGAAATTCCTGGGGATTTGAGGGGTGGAGCCCAGACAGGGTGAAGTTTGAGGAGGGGTGGGACCTCAGACAGGTACAGTGCCATAGACTCCACCCTCCAAACCAGCCATTTTCTCCTGGGGAACTATTGTTGCAAATCTTGGCCCAGTGGCCATCAAACCATTCTCTTCTACCCCCTGCTGTGCAGCTGTCTTTCCCCTAGGGTTGCCAATCTCCAGGTGGGACCTGGAGATCTCCTGCTGTTACAATTGATCTCCAGATGACCAAGATCAGTTCCCCTGGAGAAAATGACTGCTTTGGAGGGTAGACCCTATGACATTATAACCTGCTGAGTCCTTCGCCCTCCCCCCTGCTGCCCTCCACAGGATCCAACTCCCAAATCTCCAGGTATTTCCCTACTTAGAACTGGCAACCCTACTTTCCCCTCAGTGCCTGTTGGTAGGCAACCAAGCTTGGTCCTGTCACCTGTTTTGGCCTTTGAGAGAAAACTCATTGGGGCCAGTCCTGATAGGGTTGCCAATTCGAGATGGAAAATTCCGGGAGATTTGAGGGATGGAGCCTGAAGAGGGTGAGGTTTTAGGAGGGGTGGCACCTCAGACAGGTACAATGCCATAGACTCCACCCATCAAACTAGCCATTCCATCCTGGGGAACCATTGTTGCCATCCTCCAGGTGGGGGCTGGAGATCAATCAGAATTACAACTGCTCTCCAGGAGGGAGGGGGAGGAGATGGAAAGCTGAAGTCAGGGGGCAGATAACGGTAGGTTGACAATTGGCTGGGAGGGAGATAGGGTTGCCAACTCCAGGTTGGGAAATTTCTGGAGATTTGAGGGGTAGAGCCTGGAGATGGTGAGGTTTGAGGAGAGGTGGGGTCTCAGACAGGTACAATGCCATAGACTCCACCCTCCAAACCAGCCAGTCCCTCATGGGGAACCATTGTTGCCAATCTCCAGGTGAGGGCTGGAGAGCACTCAGAATTACAACTGCTTTGCAGGAGAGAGGGCAGAAGTTGGCTGAAGTCAGAGGGGCAGATAACAGTAGGTTGATGGTTAGCTGGGAAGGAGATGGGGTTGCCAACTCCAGGTTGGGAAATTCCTGGGGATTTGAGGGGTGGAACCTGAAGAGGGTGGGGTTTGAGGAGGGGTTGGACCTCAGGCAGGTAGAATGCCATAGACTCCACCCTCCAAACCAGCCATTTCCTCCTGGGTAACAATTGTTGCCAATCTCCAGGTGAGGGTTACACCTGCTCTTCAGGTAGCAGAAATCAGTTCCTCTGGAGAAAATGGTGGTCTCTGTCATTATACCCTACTGAGGTCACTATAGCAAATTCACACTGTGTGCCCAAAGCCAGGGCACTCTCCCAGAGCCTCTTTCTAGAGCCCGTTGTATTTATTTCCACAACGGGCCTCACTCCTAATATTAAAATAAAAGCAGAGAGATTAATTAAGAGCCACCCTGCCACACAGCTCATTGGAGGACCTTTGGGGCAGTCATAGTCTGTCACCCTAGCTAACCTGACATAATTGTTAAGAGGATACATTGGAAGAGGAGAGAAGCATCCATGCTGTCCGGAGCTGCCTGAAGGAAGCTTGGGATGAAAATGTACCAATTAAATTAAAACCAGTAAGAGTCAAACACAATCTAAAATACAGCAGACCAGCAGGAGACAGTGACAGCAGCATAAAAATTGAAGAAATGCCTGGCAGAACATCGCTATTATGTACAGCCCTTATGAGAAGGCCAGAGGTGTGGATCTGGCAGTTTCTGGAGAAACCTTCCCAGACTACCAGCCACCAACACAGAGAGGCCAAGTTCAAACTGGCAGTTTGGCCTGAGATAGGCACGCTTCAGAAACATTTCACAAACGGATTAAAGGGCCAGTTCACACGGGCACTTCTGTCAGGCGTTCCCCAGCTGCACTCAACCCGTCTTGTAACGCTTCCCTCCCAAGTTTAAAAAATACCGGGTGAAAGTGCTAGCAAACCCTGGAAAGCACATTCATCCTGCTTCAGGATGTGTGAATGCGAACAAGCTGATCCGGCAAGGGATGCACTTATGTGCATGAGCGCATAAGCGCATATAACCAGATTACACAAAGAAGCCGCTTACAGCCGCGCCTCCACCAGGGGTGGGCCAACAATGCAAGTGCTCCCTTGTGCATCCTCCCCCATATGCTCCCGCATCAGTGAGCAGAGTGTGACCGAGAAAACCTGGAACAGTTTGTGCCAGATCTTTTTGCCACGACTTCCTTGTGCTTCAAACTGCCAGTCTGTCCTCGGCCAGAGTCTCTTCGAAGTGTATTTCTTCTGTTCTGACCATCGTAGCACCCCATAACAGGCCATCTGAGTTATGTCTCTGTTCTGATGTATAAAACAGAGAATTCTCTCCAATACTTAGAAATACATTAAAGATCCAATATACAATCAAATAAATGAGAATGATGTAACCAAAATAAAGTATATTCATATTATGAAATGCCCAACAGTGGGAATGTGAATGGTGTAGCACTCTGATTTTTGCTCACCTCTGTATACTCAATGGAATACTTGATCCTCTGCTTTCAGGTCACTTAACTGGAGCCTTTGTTACCTCTTTCCTTAGGTGAGAAGACATACTGCCTCCGAGAACCATACGTCTTGAGATGAGGGTGAGGACTGGTATAATAACTGGTAATATCACAAAGTTATTAAGACTCCCTGAAACGTCATGATGTCTTGTTTGGTAAAAGCCTTCCATATGCCAGTATGGTGGCATAGGTAAAAACAACCTGGATCAGCTCCCTTCCCCTGAGTGATCAAGACTTCCTCAGCCCAAGCAAGGCTTCTCGTTTAGCGGAAGGCAGTGACCCAATTTATTTTTATCTTTGCTTTTGTTAATTCTCAGGTTGCTTTGGATCTTTACTTTGCTTTCATGGCATTTACCATGAAAGACTGCAGGGGACTCTGTCCTGTGATAATATCATCCTCTCATGCTTGAAGTTTCATGGCTTCAGCCTTATGTTTTGACACAGGATGATGTGTTTCAGTACAATGCAATACATTTCCAGTAGTTTTTCATATGAGTAATGTGACCTCTTAATATTGGGGAAAGGAAGGATAGACTCTCTGGGCTTGTGTAAATTTGTCTTGCCATCATAATTTTGCATTATTAAGTCATGACATGGTCTCTGCAGAGACAATGTGACACAACTCCATTTATTCTTGACGTGGTAAATGTGGCCCATTTTGAACCTGAATTGACATGTTCATGTTTCATAGTATTTCAGAACAGGGAACAAATGGGGAATAGGTGTCATGGAGGGAGAATGGGGAAATATTAGTCACTGTATATACTTAGTAACGACCTCAGAAGAGGAAATTGTCTTTGGTTTGCTTTTCATCTAAATCATAGGAAGAAGTCATTGGAAATGCCTTTTCAGAATGATATAATGCTTTATAGCAGTAGATTTCACTGGGGTCCCATGGAAGCCTGGGTTGCCCATGAGAAGATCCATAATTAGTGGTGTATTTTTAAAATCATTGTGGTCATTTTGTTTATTATTCCCATTCAATTTTTTTAAAAAAACCCTCTATTTATGCTTTCAATAGTTTTAAGGAGAAATACAGGGATTGGAACCCCACATATAAGGAATCCACCTTGCCAGTCTCTAGAAAGGCAAAATAAAATGCCCCCATTCCACAGGTCATTAACATTCTCACTTGCAGAGCTGGTCACATGGACCTCAGAAAGCAGCCGGTATGCCTAAACAGATAAAACAGTCTCCAGCATCCCTAGTTAAAAGCATCAGGTTCTTGGTGACATGAAAGACCTCCACCTGAGACTCTGTAGAGCTGTTGCCAGTCTAAATAGACAGTACTGACCTCAAAAGACCAATGGTATGGCTTATTGTAACAGCATCACATAGGAAATAGGAATGGACTCATATGGAGAAACAAGAGAATGGCAGTTTTGGAGGGGGTGGTCTCTGTGGCATCATACTCCTGATGAGGTCCCTCCCTTCCCCAAAACCCCACCCCAAATCTCCAGGATTTTCCCAAACCATAGTTGGCAGTCCAATGACAATATCAGAAGAGAAAGAGAGAAAACAACTACAGTCTGATCAAGTATGAGAATAAACAAGAGAATGGCAGTTTTGGAGGGGGGGTCTCTGTGGCATCATACCCCTGATGAGGTCCCTCCATTCCCCAAAACCCCACCCTAAATCTCCAGGATTTTCCCAAACCAGAGTTGGCAGTCCAATGACAATATCAGAAGAGAGAGAGAGAGAGAGAGAGAGAGAACAACTACTGTCTGACCGAGTATAAAGCCGGTTCATATATTTCTAGGGACATTAGCAAAGGAACATTCACACATAGGCTAAGTGCAAAATCTTTTAACTGGTTTTAACTTTGACTGTTAAAGTGATTTACATCAAGAGAGCTGTCATATGCAGAAGAAAGTGTTTATATTACCCTGACTTATTTACTGTGCAACAAGGCAAAAAAGTAATTTGGCTAAAGAAAACAGAGATATTGCCACTATAATGGCTGCAAGAGACATGGCTGTTAAGCTGTCTACAGAAATTAGAATAAGTAAAAGGCCTGACAGGAAAATGAATATGCATTGGGAGCAATTCTTGATCCATTTTTTTTTCAAAGAGAGAAACCTCTCTGGGTAGAGAGTAGAAGTGGGGAGGGGGTCCTTGAAAGCCAAGTAATATACATCATGTTGTCTGCTTTTGCATTTCTAAAGCAGCAGCTTTTGTTTCATAAAAATGTACTGCAAGTGTGGGTAAAGACTTCAGAGAGGAAGTAGCATCAAAAGCTGAGACTTCTGGTGAACTTATAAGATATTTAAGAGGGCAGGCAGTGCTGAAAATAAGCTAGGAAGGAGTCTTGAATTTTGCAGAACAGGGTTCTGCTGTTAGGCACAGTGAGGACCAAAGAAGATCATGCATAGTTCTGGGGTCCACCCCTGGATCTGGTGTAGTAAATATTTGCTATGGGTTCCTGATTTAGGGTTACCAATTCCAGATTGGAAAATTCCTGGAGATTTGGGGGCGGGGTCTGGGAAGGGGAGGGTTTGTGGATTGGAGGGACATCAGAGAATAATGTAGGGTTGCCAGTCTCCAGGTAGTAATGAAAAATGTATATTAGTTGGAGTTTAGATTTTTTTAAACTTGTATTCCCATAAACAACCATATGTTAAAGTATTTGTAAATGCAAAAGAATCCCTCTGTCATAAAACAGCTGTATCTGATGAAAATATGTGGAATCTATTGATTGTATAACAACAAATTGAGCACGATAATAGAATTATAAGAACATAAGAACATAAGAGAAGCCAATGTTGAATCAGGCCAATGGCCCATCTAGTCCAACACTCTGTCACACAGCAGCCAAAAATACCACGTGCTATTATATGCATTTAGTTTTGATGCTGTAAGGCTGTGGTCAGATGTGCAGTTTGATCTGTTGCCATTGCTGTTCCCTTATGGATTTAAAATGTATGATCAGACAGCAACATCTGTTTGCTGTGCCCCAGTTGTCCATGTCCCAGCCCCCCCTTTACTGCATGTTTCTTTGATACTTGTGAAAGTGGTTCTTTTTGGCTGAGTGGTTTCAAATGGATTTCCTGTTGAGTGATCGCTCTTTTACACACCCAAGCCATCAGGCAAGTCTGACTGGTCTCTTGTTCTCCAGCTGCCATTTTTAACTAGTGATGTCCGCACCTCCCTCCCCCCACCTCCCACAGGGGCTTCACAAAAATGTGTTTTTAAATAAAAACTTTCAAATAAAGACAACTTTGTACATCAGCTTTTTCTATACATTAGGGAAGGGGTTAATTGAAAAGATTACAGAGGGAGGATGGCAGTGAACTACATATCCCAGAAGGTGCATCAGTACTTGTACACATGCTCAAAGGACAAACAAAAGAAATGGCCAATAGGTCCAATCCCTGTCTGCTGCATCTGATCACTCAAGGACAGGGTGAAAGTGCTTTAAAGAGTGGGTGAGGGGTGAGTCTGATTAGAATTCTTCTGTTACAAAAACACCTGGATCAATTAAAGGCAGGGCCACAACAGATGAAACTGCATGTCTGACTGCAGCCTAAGACCTGAAGAAGGTGTCAGAAATGGGGTTACACCAGTTCTCATAGTTTTGAAGGTTTTTTTGTTTTGTTTTTTTGCTGTCCTCAAGACTTCTAGATTGTTTGTAGCTTTTTGGCTGTTTTGAAGACTTCAAGACTATTTTGTTATAACCATATGGATATTTTGTGTATGTAATTGATATTCTGTATTAAAAAATATTCTTTTGGATTTATAAACACTTTAACATATATTTGTTTGTGGAAATACAAGTACAAAAAAATCTAAACTCCAACTAATATACTTTTTTGACTAGTAACAATATTCACACCATGCTATAGCTTTGATATTTCAACTTTTACACCATGGTTGTTTTGTTTTATTGCAAGTCACCAGGTAGTGGCTGGAGATCTCCTGGAATTATGACCGGTCTCCTGGTTACAGAGATCAATTCCCCTGGAGAAAATGGCTGCTTTGGAAGGTGGACTTAAGGGCATTGTACCCCGTTGAGCTCCCTCCCCTCCCTAAATCCCACCCTCCCCAGGTTCCACGGCCCAAATCACCGAGAATTTCTGAATCCAGAGCTGGCAACCCTGGCATAATGCCCTACAATCTACCCTCCAAAGCAGTTGTTTTCTCCAGTGGAACTTATTTCTGGAGATCAGTTGCAATTCCAGGAGAAGACTGAAACACCACACAAAAAGAATCTTGATACAACAGTACATGCCATCACAGCTTTGTAGTGTTTTATCAATCTGCACAGGCAGACTAGTAACATAGATGGGTAGGAGAAAGGTGCATTTGTACTGAAGGAATGTAAAGTGGCAAACTGCTTGTGGAAATCAGAAATAAAAATCAGAACACTGGAAAGTTCCTAATCAATTGTTGTATTCTGGAAAACAAACTGGTGACTAAGTAATGCACCTTCCTACTATGGAGAGAGTCACCTCTGGTGGAGCAGAGCTCTGTCCTCTAGTGAAAAGTTCATGCTGCTGGAGCAAGGCTCTTTACTTAGCAGGAGAAGGGTTACATAGGATCTAACCCACTGTCTCAAAAAAGAACCCCTAATTGTGGTGAAACTAGAGAGAAGCAAATGTCCTTTATTTGACTTTTTAATATATATGTTTGTCAATGGCTTTAGCTCTCTGCTTTGCATTGCCAGTTTTGTTCATTAATTTCATTGTGTATGAATGATTTTCATTTTTATATGCAACTTCTATGGATTTAACATCACCTGTATGTGTATATACATATAGGGTTGGATCCTACTATCTTTTCCACTGATGAAGAAGTGTGTAGGGCCTCCTTTTGACCTCCACAAACATTATCCCAGGTAGTATTGGATCCATATCATTTGTCCACAAATAAAACATGGGCAGTGGGCTGCAATGAGGGAGAGGATGAGGTAAGGTGAAGCTGAAAAGATGGTGGGATCCAAACCACTGTGTATAATGCTGATTTTTTAATGTGAAATTTACATTGAAAAATGTTGATTGCACTGTAAAAAATCAGGGTATTGACCCCCCCCCCCAACCCAACACAAAATTAAAGAATCACTGGTTCAGTTCACACCAAGGAAAATAAAAAAAGGAAATAGGAATTTGGCAACCGAGAAAAAAAAAAGCAGAGTTGAGAAATTTGAAATCATTCCTCAGCAAGAAGTTGGAGACAAGCATTAAATATGCTTGGAAAGTGCTGTGCTGTTAAACAGAACTTGCATGAAAACCTGGCTGAATACAGCATACGTTATTCTTGGATCTTTCAAGAGGGCAAATCCCATCCTTATTGCACTATGCCTAGAAACTTTTTGACCTTCCCTTCCCTCAGTGTTTTCCCCTTAGGTTTCTCACTTAGAGAAGTAGTTCTTCATGTCCTGGCATAAACAATGTCAAAGGGATTTAACAATGGCTGTTTAACCTTGGTCACTCATTTTAATTGTGATGCAGTACCTTGAGACCTATTAGCAATCTCTTACCTTTCAAGCCATCTGCTAGTTGACAGTTTGTGTGCAGTGTATGGCACCGGATGGATACCTTCTTACACCGCTAGGTCATTTTGACATGATGTTTTATTGCCTCCTCATGCTACTGCATACACAGCAAGTATCCTCGGTGTTACCAAAAGAGTACAGGTAATCTTAAGAGAAATCTAAATTTATAGGAGAGGTTCTGACACAGAAGTGCTGAACCAAGTGCTCACAGCTCTTCGTACTCCTGCCTTCAAAACAGAAGAGTAAAAGTTAGGATCTCTAAACCCAGAGTTTACTTTAGCTTGAAGAAGTTGGTTCCCAAGCCCGTTTTAAAAGTTCCCCACATCTTTTATCACTGTACTGAATAGAATCGATCTGCTCCCTGATTCACAAAGGCTGCATTCACACATTGCACTATAACAATAATTTGCAAGTGGATTATCTTGTGTGGACAACTGAAGAAGTCCATATGAGCTGTAAACTTACACTAATTTTAAACCAGCTTTTCAAGCAATCTGAATGTGTCACCCTCCAACTGTGCATCTTTCAGGAGTTATTCTTAGTAAACAAAATATTAGATGGATTTCACTTTGGCAAGTTCCTGCTTTGGAAACTCAGCTAGATTCCTTTTCCTAGTTATTGTTGACATTCGTAAAGGTAGGGCCATGTGACCATATCCATGTGCAAAAGTTGATATTTTTATATAGCACAGGAGCCAGCAACCTTTAATAATTAAAGAGCCAAACTATGCCAAAACTCTGAGCAAGAGATCAACAAAGAGCTCATGTAAGAAAGCCTATTTGCATAACTGAATATATACAGTTTAACATTATTGATAACTGACATGTTGATTAATGATAGCATAAATATATGCCATAATAGCTTTGTACACAGGGTTTTTGTTGTTGTTGTTTAAGTGGGACTTCTGCTGTTGGCATCATTTTGCCTATTTTGTTAAAGTCTACATCTTAACTGGCCAAGTTAAGCTTCATATATCCAGGCTCTCAATCTTGACTGCTATGGCCAACCCTCCACAGCCCTCTGCTTCTCCATTTTAAGCCTCCATCTCCCTTGTCAAGCTTCACCCCTCAATTTTTATTTCTAGTCTCAGACCCACTTCCTCGTCTTCTTTCTAGGACTTAAAGTTCCCTGGACTTATTGGCTTTCCAGGTTGCTCACTGGGAGTTGGCATCTTACAAGTGGTCAGGCAGAGTCAGGGCACAGAGCGGGGATATTCCATGCTGGAAGTGGCTTCCATCACTTCCTATCATTTCTGCTGCCTGTCTGGAGTTCCTGCAGCACCACAAGATGACCCACTACTGTGCATTTGTTGCAGTGGGGAGAGGAGATTATCTGCTGGAGTGGTACCCCTGTACATGCAAAGAGCCATCTTTTATTCCATACTAAGCCACAGTTGCCTCCCAAGCCATAGTTAACTGACCCCTGATATAACTCCATAAATATAAGTAGCACTTTACAGAATATTTTGTTGCTGGTCTTGCCAAACTGCTTTACTCTTCCTTTGAAATTTAATGGATGCCTTGACTCCTGGGGAAACTCTGAATTCACTTTATGTGGGATATACTGGTAACTGATCCCAAAGAATGCTTGTGGTTGACATTAATTTCCCAAAGTTATTAATTGTATATGAGCTAGATTATTAGTCTATCCATGCAATAGACTGGGGAAGACTTGTGATTGAATCCTAAAATGATAGAAGTGACTATATTATTTCAAACAGCAGGCCACAATCTCATTTTGGATGATAGCCACATAAACCAATTCTCTGTGATTTTATTTAAAAGAAGACTAGCATAGCTAGGTGACAGGTTCCAGTCCACCCTACTCCCTGTTGTGGTAATTCCCTACTTGCAGCAGTGTTCAAAAATGCATTCTATTCCAGCACTTTGCAGCTGTATCTCCTAATTTCTGCTGCGTGTGTAGATCCAGCAGGGAATAGAGTCAGTAGAATGTTACCAGTCATCATTGGCAGAATGTAAAAGACTTTTAATAACAAGAAGATAGTAGCAAAATATCTGCTGCTGAGCTAGAGTTGTCTCTGGGATGATTTAATGCAGGTGCCCTGCACTTGTGTTGCTCTTGACTTCGGATTGATGTGACCTCCTAAGTGAGATTAAAATGTAGTCAGTATTTATTCTAAATAAGGACTCCTTTCAATCTCTTTCAAGCTCTTACAAAGGTGAGATAACCCATTACTGGAAAACACACCACTTTTATAGTACTTTCTTCCTGCAATTTCCATGTATCTTAATCTGATTTTTTTCTCACTCCCCCAGTGCGGAAATGCTTAACTACACACACACACACACACACACAAGACACAATTCCTCTGATAAGATTTGAAGCTCTTAGGAGATTTCATTTTCTTCTGGGATGTTGACTGTGCACATCAGGCCCGTAGCCAGGATTTTGTCATTCAGGGGGCCTTTAAATAAGTCAGAGGGCACTGATGTCACAAAATAAAAAATAAGATAGAAATAAAAATTTTAAAACTCACTTTTGTGGTGTTTGCACTCTGCTTGCCTACATGGGTGGGGAGTCCTCCAGGTGGCCCAGAGAGTTGGGAGTCCTCTGGGTGGCCCAGAGAGCTGGGTGGGGGAGTGGCTGGATGGAAGTCAGGGGGCCTTGGCTGGGAGTCAGGGGGCCAGGCCCCGAAATGCCCCACTGTGGATAAGGCCTGGTGCACATATATATTGATTCCCAAGTGTGTTGGCGAGAAAGGGGGTGTACATATTGATATGTAAGGAGCAACACTGTGTCAGGCTTCAAACTCTTGGTTCAGTATCTTAGTAATGCTTCGGGTGCACCAAGTTAAATGTGGAATATCACACATGTATTGAGAAAAAAAGCAAAAAAAAAAGAGAAAAAAACAGATGGAATGCACTTTTAAAAATTGTCTTGGAAGCCATTGACTTTTATGGCTTTTTAAAAGGATCACACACAGTCATGGATAATAGATCTATCAACAGTTATTAGCCTTCATAGGCTCCATGTTCAGTGGCAGCTTACCTCTGAACTTAATGGTCTGTATCCATAGCACCACAGATACAACCAAAATTGGGTGATTGGGACTCTCAATGAAACGCATAGTGTCATTACACCCTTCTAATCCCAGTGCCTTGGATTTAGAAGGGAGATACCTTTTTTTAGGATGACACTGTTGATCTTGTTTCATCAAAGCTTCAAATAATAGCTTTTCAGTTTCCTGTACAGAAAATGAGTTGGAAAATAGCTAGTAAATCTGTTGCTTAACGACACAGTGGTGTTACTTCTCTGTAGTAGTACTGATGTAAAATATGTCCAAAAAAGCAAAGTGAACAATAAAGTTTGTCTAGGTTTTCCCATTTCTTGACTAGGTCACACTGACATGCATATCCATTACTAGATGACTGCAACTCAGGGACTTAAATTTACGGATGGGCTAATAGAGATGCTACATCTCAGACAGAATGGTTATGTCTAGGGATGGGTGTGAACTGAACCACAAAGCAAAACTGTCAAAATATTTCAAAGCAGTTCGTGGTGGTTTGTGGTGGTATGTGGATAGAGCAGAAAGTCCCTTTAAACCCCTGCTTTCTGTTCCCTGTGAAAGCCACCAAAACAGCTGAGCAGTAGGGAGCACCATGCTCCCCACTGCCCAGTGGTTTCGGGCTTTTTTGTGCAGACCCTTTAAACTTAAACTGCACAAGAAAGCCTGAAACATGCTGCTCCCTGCTGCTCAGCTGTTTTTCAGGCTTTCTGCAAACCTCATTGAAAGGGACAGTGATCCCTTTCAACAAGGTTTGTGGGGCCATGAACCATGAACTGTTTCGGTTAGGGAACAAACCTCTCAGTTCATGGTTCAGTTCGTGGTTTGGCTTGTGTCTCACACAGTGGAAAACCAGTTCCTCTGGAGGGCTAATGATAGAGGTTGAGGCCTTCCCCTGATGTTGCTCCCTGGCACTGGGGTTCAGAGGGTGCCTGCTTCTGGTTGTGGAAGTTCCATTTAGTCACCATGATAGACTGATCCTCCCTGAATCTATCTATGCCTGTGGCCATTACTGTTTTGCCTTGAGCTCCCCAGAGGAAAAAAGTAGAATGCAATAGAATGCAATAAATGAATACCCCCCTCCCTTAGAGAAAATGTGGGATATAAAAATACAAGGTGACAGAAATTGTTCCACACTATGTTTACTCCCCCATAAGACCCATCCATGCACATGTGATAGCCATCATTTTTTTTTCGTACTGTTTGAGATAGTTTACAAATCGATTCTGGTTTTTAAGTTCTGCGATTTTGCTCATTTGTGGAGGGTTGTGTTGTTTTATATATCAGGTTTTCTGTTAGCTGCCTCAACAACAGGCTAGAAATACTTAAAATGAATGAATTAATAAATATTTGAGTAAGTAATTACACCAAGTATCTCTTCTGAGAATGGGCTCTTTAAACTTCAATGAAGAAAGAAAACCGAATACAAACGTTCAGCAGTTTACAATACACAGATCCCTGTCCCCCTGCCATATGCATTCTAATCTGGCCTTTTTTATTATTGTTTAGTATACATAATGTTCACCTAAAGTAAGATGGTCACTGGAAACAGACACTGTTTTCCCCTTCCCCCCTTTCATCAGGATCACTTTATGTCTGCCTCTTAGATGAGTAATTTACCCATCTGTATTCAAGACCATGGTAGTCCTTTTGAATCCTACACAAAGTGGCCTGGGGGAAATGACTGCCTTCTGCAGCTCAGACTTTAATACAGTAATATCGGCAAAGCAGCATGAGCAAATAGTAGAAGCGCGGTTCTGCATAGCACATTAGAAGAAAGGCTGTTTCAGCAGCTCACATAAGAGGGCTCCAAACAGATTCACTGACAAGCAGGGCCTTTTCTTCGGTCAAGTTGATGGCTTAGACAGCAGAAGAAAGAGGGATTTGGCTTTCAGGCGCTCAGACACAAGAGATGAAAGATTTACTTCCTGGTATCAAACAGATAACTCCGATGTACATTGGTAACAAGGGATTATTTTTAATTTATTTATTTTTATTTTAACTGTGACCACCGTAAGGATGAATGGATTTTCTCTGTTTTGTTCCTGTATAATCTCAGAATCCTGGGCTATATTTAACTCTTTAATTGTGGTTTAATTGGGACTTTTAAAAATACAGTTAATTTCAGAATCGGAGCATGTTGGAACTTTGAATTCTTTCAGTTCATTTGTTATGACATCAGGCAACTTGAAACTCCAAAAGCCAGGGAGGGATTCAGATGAGACACATTTCAAAAGCATCCCTAGACAATGGGCTGTTCTTACATGTCTTTATCATTCAAGTCCTCTATTGTAAACTTGGGGCTGGTTTGCTCATGTATGCCCATCATTTGATTTCCCTACACAATACAATGGTTTTTCTATTGCATGGATATTCCACCTTTCCTCTGGGAAGCCCAAGGCAGTGAATATTGGCTTCTACTAAATTTCCATCACATATTTCCTACAAGACTGCGTCATTTATTTACTGTATTATGTTCCAGTTTTCATCTGGGGAGATGAAGGCAGTGTATATCAGCTTCTGTCTGCCTACTACATTTTTATCCCACAGTTCCTCCTAGGAATTCAGGGCAGCATACATGGTTCTCTTTGACTTATTTTTATTCTCACAACATCCCTGTGAGCTAGATGAGGCTGAGAGGGAGTGACCAGGCCAAGGTCACCCAGGTAGTGCTGTCAGATGGCTTCTTTGCTCTAGGAGGAGCAAAAATGGGGAGTGGAGTGACATCATGTGACATCATAACACCACTACTGCTTGTACTCAGAAGTAACATCATGATGCTCTAAGAATTCCCCAATTCTATGGTAGAACCACAGAGTTTTACAGAATTCCTTATGCATTGTGATGTAGTATCTAGTACAACCAGAAGCTATGTTGAGACATCACTCTACCTACTCCCTCTTTGCTCTTACTGGAGCAAACAGCAGCACTGGGGGCTGGGGCAGGGAAATTACCCACCATGGTTTCCCACAGTGGGCAATCTGGTAATTGTATTCAGCAGATTTCATGGCAGAGTGGGTATCTGAACTTAGGTCTTTCTAGTCCTGTTACATGAATTCCACTTTTTAAATTAAGCAATCCTAGATAAAATGCTAATCAAGAATTATCGCTAGTCTCAGATCAATGAACAAAAAAGTTGTGCAAGAGGATGCAGTCAATTTTGGGCTTCTGTTCACAGTGCTAGGGATAGCTAAATGCAAACAGAAAATCACTGTGCTAAATGGCTACTAAACTGCATATAAAATATTGTACATTTACTAGGTTTAAATGCTATAAGACATGTTCTAATAAACCCCGAGCTACCATTTGTGCAAGAACTCTATCACACAACACAACACTTGTAACATGTGGCAAGTGAGCAGACAAACACTGAGCACCTAGGTTCCAACTTGTTTAATAAGGAATGTTCCTCAGAAGACAATCAAATCTGAAAACCCTTTTTCAATACTATTTCTTCCATGGAGTTATCTGGAACTAATTTTCCAAGTTATAAAGTTTAAATAGGAGGTAAGCCAGTCTTTAAGTTTTCTGAATGAGGAACAAAAACCTTCTGATTCTGATAATGCTGGCAGAATTTTCTTCATGGAAGAATTGTATTGGGAAAAAAAATGGAGCTGATCTTCTTCTGAGGAACATTCCTTATGAAACAAGTTGGAACCCAGGTGCACTATTTGATTTTCAAGCTTGGTACAAGCAGGAATGTCTTAGTTATAAGTTTACTTGTGTTATGTGGTAGAGTTCTTGCACAAGTGGTAGCTTGGTGATTATTAGAACATGTTATATAGCATTTAAACCTAGTAAATGTACAATATTTTGTACAGTTTAGCAGCCATTTATCACAGTGGTTTTCTTGTTTGCAATTATATCCACTGTGATCCCGCTGTATATTTGGTCTAGTTGAGGAGATAGATGAGCAGGAATGACTAGTCTCAGATTGTTGAATTAAGCATAAATGATGGGGGAAAGTTTAAAAAGTACTGTGTGAAGTTTAGTTCCCTGCTGGTATTGACTTGAAAGAGGGATAAGAGAGGAGGCAAATGGAAGCATTCTCAGTACCAAAATAAAAATAAAAATTCAGTGCTGCATGCAAACAAAATAAAGGAGGGGGGGTCATCAGCACATAATGAAATTGACATGAGATCTAAAGAAAGAGGGAGAGACTGGGATGGGAAGCCTAAAGCTTTGAAAACATTTTTCCCTTTAATGCTTTAGTGAACAAAGTTTTTTGGGGGTGATATTTTGGCAGTTTCTAGAAGCCTAACATTAAAATGGCAGCTGAAACATATGGACCTTGTGCAAACCACCAAACGTAAGAATCGCATGGTATTAATCCATTTAGAGGAAAAAGTTTAACCAGCACATGTTACCACCAATGGCCTGCCTAGTTGTTTGGGGAAATTAGCTAGGTAGCAGGCAAGACCAGAGGGGTACAAGGGACCTGTAAGGTAAAGGTAAAGGTTTCCCTTTCTTGAAAGCCGGTCAAATCCATCTCTAGGGTGTGGTGCTCATCTCTGTTTCCAAGCTGAAGAGCCAGTGCTGTCCAAAGACATTTCCATGGTCATGTGGCTGGCATGACTAGATGCCAAGGCACACGGAACACTGTTACCTTCCCAGTGAAGCAGTTCCTATTTATCTACTTGTAATTTCTTGCTTTCAAACTGCTAGGTTGGCAGGAGCTGGGGCCAGAGACAGGAGCTCACTCTGTCATGTGGCACTCAGGTCTCGAACTGCTGAACTACTGACCTTCCGGTCGGCAGTTCAACATCTTAACCACTGAGCCACTGCAGCCCCTTCCACAAGGGACCTGCACACCTGTCTATATCAAGGTTTGATACGGTAGGAAGACTCTAAATTCAAAGAGTAAATTAAACCGTTTTTAGTAAAGTATTTCCCTAATTACAAGCACACTAAACATTCAAAAAGAACAAGCAATACAGAATTACAAAAGCAGAGGTGATTGACAGCAAATAGAGGGTGATACAGTTACAGGGTGATACAACCTGTCCAGACGTGCAGGGGTCCATGAAGATGAGCATATGGCCCAAACCAAAGATTCAGGGATGAACTGCCAGTTGGCATCAGGGGCAGACAACACAAAATCTGAGATAATGTGCTCGGACAGATATAAACATTAGAGAACAATGCTGACCAATGGAAGGTCTTGAGGGTCTTGCCCCACGTGAAGACAAAAGATTATCAGGGCCAATCAGGTGTCCCATGAGGTGTGGTTGTCAGGAGGGGCACAGTCTAGAAATGACCAATGAAGTCCCAGGGGGCAGAACAATAGCTATGATGGGCCTAGCCAGATGCTAGATGGTTGGACTGAGAATGTCCATTGTGGAACAATAGGGTGGTCTGGTGTTTCCCTGTTGCCAGACAAAAGAGGTGATGTTTCTTAATGTGTGGCAGGATAAACCTGAATGGATGACCATTCACTGTACATGGAGAATTAATGTTTACCTTGATAGGTCTGGCATAGGTGTAAAAATGTAGATATTTTGGACAAATAGATGGAGACAGGAATGAGAGGATTATTCCAAAGGTATTTCCTGACATACAAGTGAAACAGAAGTTGGGGCTGGAAACATGCAACATTCTTCATTCATGACAATAGCATTGACCAGAGGCTCTTTGCCCCTGCCTGCCTGTACATTTGACAGATAAAAAGACTAGCCATTTGGTCAATAGAAGATGCCTGAGGCGAGAGCAGAGATTTGCCCACTCTTAGTCTGAACTGACGGGGAGAAGAGTCTGTGTGTGTGGCGGGGGTGTTGCTTGCATGGAGGATGCTTGGCAGTGCAGCCAACCTGGAGAAGCTTCACTTGGCCTGAGTTTTCCCAGCCAAGATGTGGTTCTCCTAGCCTCCCAGTAAAAGCCACTGTTTAAGCCAAGCCTGGCTATATGAGGGCACTGCTTGTGGAGGTTCAGAGGTCGTTTTGGGGTGTCTCTCTCTCGGGAAAGCCTACCCCAGGTTCAGGGCCTAGGAGGCTGGTTACACCCAGGAGAGGCTTTAAAAAACTGCAAAGATCACGACCAGTGTGAAGTATCAGATTAGAGAATCACAAATAGAAAACCACACAAATTTGCAAGGGAGGACAGGAAATTAGCATTACTGCACAGCTGTGCTAGAGCATCAACAAATATATGTACACACACAGCTATACACTTAATTTAGTGGCACAAGATAAAAAAGCTCCTCAGAGCTTCTTTCAGAGGACACCTCCCCCGTACAAATTGCAGCCCTGTGCAAAGTGTAATGGAGTTGCAGCCAGCTTTGCGAACACATATGCACACGTTGCCAACAATTAAAGCTTGCAATGCCAGTGTCATTGGGTTCTACCATGCATTCTGTACACTCTATGTGTTTATCGATGTTATGAGATTGCGTGACTCTTTCCCATTTTTCACAGTGGCTGATAACACAGAAGAGGTTCCCCTAGTGCTTGGCAATATGGAAAATTGGGGTATTTTAGCTGCTCTTGATAGTTTCAAAAATAGTCTTGTCAGTTTAAACATGACACCCCTTTGTCTGTGTTCCTTTCTGTTCCCTTTCATTCCATGAACTAATGCTAAAATGCATGTGAAAAAACTAAACCACGAGGATTTAAATGGAAGATGCTTGCTGGATGCTACTATGCAGCTGCAATAGGGCAATTGTGTAATTAAAACAAAAAAAACAAAAACAGAACTTTGGACGCCACCCTCCACATCACAAGTGACATTCCCATTCCAATTTAGAAAAGTGTTTTTGTTGTTGCTGCTGTTGAAGCTGCAGAATAAATATACCAGGGGGGAAAAAGAATGGTGCATAAGACAGGGACAGAATCCAAAGTCAAACTTAAAGGTTTACTGATTGGATAATCTGCAGTAAGCTGTACATGTGTAATAGGCCAAAACTTGGTCCCTCTTCTTGGTGACTCAGGTATTTGTGACAGGGTTGTTTTTGTTTTTCTTCTTTCCACTGTTGCCCTGCAAGGCTTTTTATGCCTCTCTATGGACTGTAATAAAATAATGAACTGTGAAAGAAGTGTACTTAAGGGACTGTGCAACATGGTGACCCAATATGATGCCAGATAAGACTGCACCTTAGGCAAGAGACACCCTCCTGACCTTTCCAAGCAGCTCCAGTGATCAGCAGAGGTTACCAGCTCGTTTTCCAGAAGAAAAACAAATCAGTCCAGTATGCACTAAGCACAAAAGCCATGCCTTGATAGAGCATGAAGACAAAGGACTCCAAAACCACCATTAGGAGTTCCTTCCAACACATGCCGGCAGCCTCTTTCCCTCCCCCTTCACCTACCAGACCACACATAAGCCAGGAAGAGACTATTCATTGTTGCTTAGCAACTAATTACTCGCCATCAGGAGCCTGGCTAATGCCATCTGGAGAACAATGGACTCGGCTTGGTGACTCATCCTGCCTGGTCCCAGGTGCCAGACATGAGTTAAGATTCTAGCCCTCAATATTGACCACTCCTCAGCTCCCTTCCCCTATACCTGCCAGCCAATAGGGTATTTTGAGGGACTGACTAGCCAGGAGGTGTAACCAGGGGTGGTGACCAGCCCCCTCCCTCTTGCATATAAGGGGATGCCTGACCATTGGCTCTCTCTCTGCTCTATGATCCCTATCAAATCTTTGACCCTCTTATGTCCAGCTTGCTATCCCAAACCCCTGCCTCTGTCTTTAAGCTCTAGGTCTGCAGCCTGAGTTTCCACGTGTTACCTGCTGGTTCAGGCCACATGGTCCCCTTTTTCCATTCTTCCCCTCCATTTTTCCTGAGGAACACTCTACACAACGGGACCGGTAAATATTACCCACCAATGACTACCTGCTCATGCAAATGTGCTTATATCTTTATTTTCCTAGACTTGTGTAATTGTGTGTGAGACTGTGTATTGTTTACTTGTGAAGAACTCCAGTAAAGAACTTTATTTTCAACCTCATAAAGTCTCCTGGTCTGTTGCCAATACCTCCTGGAGGGGCGGGACCTCTGTATACACAGGTGTTCGCTCCCACAGCCGATTGCCTAGTGATAATTAATTATCTTCCCCCTATTATTATTAATAACTACGAGCAATCAGGCTAACACCACTGCATTCCAGATTGCAGCCCATTTACTTTATTCCATAGAACAAAATGAGAGCCATGGAGAACCAACCCAGACCCAATTCATGCAGCTCTACCACATCATCTGCATTTCTCCCACACTATACTTCCTGATATGTAGAACATGGGAGAACTTGGTTGGATAATGTTGAGATAGTTGCTGTAGATTTTCCAGGTTGTGTGGCCGTGGTCTTGGCATTGTAGGACCTGACATTTTCCAGTAGCTGTGACTGGCATCCTCAGGATGCCAGTCACAGCTACTGGCAAACGTCAGGTCCTGCAATGCCAAGACTACAGTCACACAACCCAGAAAATCTACAGCAACTAATGAACTCCGGCCGTGAAAGCCTTCAACAACATAATGTTAAGATAGTTCTCTCCTTTATCAACAGAACTGAAAATGAGATCCCTCTACCTCTTGCATAAGCAAACAGTGGAGAGCCCCAAAATGTGCACATCTCTTCCATGCAAGCAGGGGTATCACTGCCCAAAAATATTTTTTGCTTCTCTTTTCACCCCTCAGAGCTTTCAGTCACAGTATATTGTCAAAGTTTAAATTTTAGATTAATTTTTTTAGAAAGTCTGCAGTCCTCATACAGTCATCCCAGTCCTCCACCACAGCAGTATGCTGAAGTATTGCTGCTCCTGAGAGGCCCTTTCCTTACCTGGCTCTGCCTGGCTACAGCACCATCTGTGACCTGGCAATCTGTTTTTCCCAAGTCCTCCCCCCACACACAGGTTTGAGCTGGCCCCAATCTTTCCTACCACTTTGTCTTAGACAGGAAAAGGAAACTGGCCTCGGAAGACCAGTGTCTTAGGTCACTCCAGTGTATCCATCCTGTTTCTGTGAATAAGGGGTAACTGGGTATGTGTGTACATGTGTATGTTAAAAATGTCAGACTACAGAAAAAAATGCAGAACTTAGAAAGAAAGTACCTGTCAGACCCCCCCCCCTGTCAGTTCTCTGAAATTCTATAAGAATTGCCCTCCACTTGGAAAAAAAAAAAAATGGCCTCTATTGGGGGAGGGGTAAGAGAATAGTGTTCTACTGTTGTCAGCCTACTCAGTAACTTAGTCAATGATGACTTGCAGAATAATATTCAGTATCAGGGAGAGGGTCTATATAAGATGTTATAAAGGAAAATTAAAGAATAGGAAAAATGTGTTGGAATATTTCTAACAATAAAATAAACAGCCAATCCCTTATCTAAAATCTGGGTAAAACAAATGGTCATGTTGGACATCAACTAAACCATTGAAGAAAACCAAACACAATCTGCCCAAGCTAGAAGAGGAACATCGTGAATTGCTTGAAGAACCTTTCAAATTAAAAGAATTAGAATCAGTCATCAAGTTGTCCAAAACTGGCAAAGCCCCTGGTCCAGATGGGTTCACTAATGAATACTATAAAGCTTTTTTACCAATACTCAGTAAACCCCTCTTAAACTCATGCAATTCCATCTTAACAAGTGGTAAACTCCCTGAGTCTTGGAAAATAGCAAACATTATTCTATTTCCAAAAAAAGGAAAGACCCCACAGATCCTGCATCATTACGCCCGATTTCCCTTCTTAACAACGACTATAAATATTTCACTGTCATGATTGCAAATCGCATGAAAACCATTATGACTCAATACATACACACAGATCAATCTGGCTTTTCGGCATCGAAGGACATTGCAGACAACGTTCGCAAAACCCTTAACCTAATTCATTTTGCTAACAAAAATAAAGTTCAGGACTCTCTAATCAGGGGCGTGGCGTCGGACGGAAGATGAAGGACGCCTAATCCGACTGCTCCCAACCCGATCCTCCCTTCTCTTGCTCGAAGTAAACAAAAACAGCATAAAAACGACCCCAGAGCATGAAAAAAAACTGGGTGAAACAAAGACCTACAGAAAGGCTCACAAAACAGTATCGTTAAGAAATTTTTCTCTTCAAACTCACTAGGTGAGTCGGAGCGAATAACGGAGCTGCGCCAAAACAAAATGGTGTCCGAAAACGCTAATAAAAATAAAGATCAAACAGACAAATTAGTCACAGTAAAAACCCTTCAATCAGCATTAAAAAGCTCTCTGCAAGAGATGGAGCAATCTATCTTAGAGAACCTTACACAAAAAATAAATGATCTACTGCATCCAGTTGCAGAACAAATAACTGAGTTAACAAAGGCTCTAAAAGCAACTGCCCAAACTGCAGAAACGGCGCTTGCCTTGGGACAGAGTATCCAGACAGAAAATCAAATGATACAGTTGGAGAATCAAGACATGAAAGAGAGAATATTGATCCTAGAATCTATGGCCAGAAAACAGAATCTCAAACTTCGTGGCTTCCAAGAAAACCCTGAGGAAACACCAGAACTAATAAAAATAATGAGTACATGGCTGGCAGGTATTTTAAACCTAGAAGAGAGAGACCATTTAATCTTGATAAAAGCTCATAGAATAGGATCTCGATACAACACCAACAGAAAATTTTCAAGGGATATCCTGATTACTTTTGCAGATGTTCGACTAAAAATGGAAGTCTTAAAAATTGCAAGAGAACACGGCCACCTGTTATACCAAGAACAACGGATCTCTGTCTTTCCAGACCTTCCCAAGGAAGCCCTACAAATCAGACAAAAACTAAAAGCAACAACTCAGAAATTAAGAGAAGAAAAAATCAACTATAGATGGAGCACTCCAGGTAAAATAACTGTGAGACATCAAGGAAAAATCTATCAGGCAACAGATGAAGAAAGTGGCTTACATCTTTTTCGAGAATTGGACTGCACCTCTCCAATGGAAATACCAAAAAGAACATTTAAGAGAAGGCTCCAAACAAATCTGTCTCCATATAAAGCCAGTAAAGTCCCAATTAGAAATTCTACAACCAAGATTGGACTGTAAATGGACATAAGAATTAAAGCTGAGTCTATAGCAGAAGTTAAGTATAAGTAACAAAAGTATTATTATATGAAGCTTTTCACTTTGAAGAATAAACAAAAACGATATTATTTATCATGATATAAAGGGGAAGGGGGGAGAAGGGAGGGAAGAGGGTAAAGGTACAGCCTCAGGTTAAAAAACTTAGTAAATTTCTTAAAATAAAGCACTATTACGGTCAAAATTGAAGTAAGTAAGACCAGGGTGGGAGAGGGAGTTTAGTTTATAATAGTTTATAATATTTTGTACTTTGGTTGTTTGTTCTGAAAGTTACAGTTTAATCCATTTTGTTATAGCATAGGAAGGAACTTACATATATACAGAGGTTTGTGATTTAGTAACAAACTGATCAAAAGGATTTGATAAATCTGAATTATTTGTAAAATGACCTATACTGTTTTGTCTTGGAATGTGAGGGGCATGAACAACAAAATCAAGAGAAAGAGAATTACAACACATATAATGAAAACAAAACCAGATATAGTTCTCCTACAGGAGACACACCTTAAAAATGAATCTGATCAAACTTTGGCAACATCATGGTATAACCAACAATTTTCATCTCCTGGGTCCTCAAAAGCTAGAGGTTCAACAATCCTAGTAGCAAAAACTCTTGATTTTGTTTCACGTGCCACTCTGAGAGATAAGGAAGGAAGATATATCTTTGTAAAATGAGAACTAGAAGGGAAGACCATAACTTTTGGATCTGTATATGCTCCAAATGCAGAACAGTTACAATTTGCAAAAGAAATGCTGGAACAATTAAGACTTTTCCAGGAAGGTGAAATATTAATAGGGGGTGACTTTAATTATATTTTAAATACACAGCTAGATAAAACTCTAATCAGAAAAAAGAAGAAAACCAACAATGTGAACACAGAAACAGAACTCCAAAAGATTTTTAGAAAACATGGTTTATTTGATATTTAGAGAATTATGCATCCTTCAGACCGTGATTACACATATTATTCAGCTAGATTTAACTCATACACCAGAATAGATTACATCTTAATTTCTCACACAATGATAACAAAAGTAAACCAATCAAATATAGATATGAAAATCTGGTCAGACCATGCTTCAGTAACATGTAAAATTAAGGATGTACAAAAAACTAAATCACAAAAAAATGGGTAATGAACAAATCTATTTCATTGAAACCTGATATACAACAACAAATTACAACTCACATTAAAAATTTCTTTGAAAATAACAAAGCTGAAGACACTTTGCATCAAAATAATTGGGACACATTAAAATCAGTAATGAGAGGACATTTAATTTCTATAACCTCTTATTTTAAAAAAGAAAAAATGCATTCTATCAAGTTATTGGAAGCAAAAATAACTAAATTAGAACAAATGCACAAAGAGTCACGTAATAAAAGAATATTTCAACAGTTGTTGGCGGAAAGAAATATTTTAGAAACACTAATCACACAAAAAATACAGAAAGACTTGTTATATACAAGACAACAGAACTGGAGGGGTTTCGGTTTCAGCGTTGCGAATGGCGGCCGCGTCTCGGGATGCTCCCGGAGGCGGCTAGCCCACGCGCAGATAGGGGGGGTCTTCGCATGTGCGAAAGACCCTAGTGAGCCTTAGGCAAAGGCTCCGAACTGGGGGCGCTTGGGGAGTAGCCTCTTTGCCGGCAGACAGGTGGGAAATTGAGGCTTTCTCCCCGCCCCAATCGGCCCCGCTGCGTCGTGCCCCGTCATGGGACTTAGCAGTGCCACCGATTTCCAGGAGTGAAGACAGCGATATGATTTAACATAAAAAGAAGAAGTGGCATCGAATTGTGAGTGGAAGGTCTATTTTGAAGTGCGAATTTGAATCCCCCCGCAAACGTTTAAGCATATGGGAGGAGGGAGGAGTCCCCACCCCTTTTGAGAAGCAAGATCTACAAAGGAAGCGCGGAGGGGGAAGAGAGAAAGAACTGTTGGTGAAAGTACCGTTGGGGTTGCATAGAAGAATACGACCTTATTAGCTTCCTGGGGAGGGCGGCACGAACCTTTTAAAAGTAAACAATAAAACAAAATGTCGACAACGGGGAGAGTCCTGCAGAAACCGGAAGAGAAGGGAGGAGGGACTTCCGGTCCGAGTAGCCCCCCCCAGAGCTTGCTGTCAATCAACAGGAAAATGAGATTCTGCGCCCTCTGCTGGAGCAAATGCAGAAAATCAATGAAACCTTGCTTAAAGTGGAAAGTGTCCTCATCAGTCGACAGGAATTGATATTGGAAACAACAAGGAAGATGACAGAAATTGAACAGAAAGCGTGGATTTTAAGTTCTCAGGGCGTAAAAGAAGAAGAGAAAGAGGATCTCGGATTTACCTTGGCGAATGTATTGGTACCCCTAACTGGCAGTGAAGCGAAAGAATTAAAGGAAGAGGTGGATATGGCTCCCAAAGCCAATCCCGCTTTTATAAAAGAAATTACTCTGCCAGTAGAAGAGGGGGTCGAGCATAGTAAGCAAGACATCGGAGATCTAATTTTTTGCGAAGTGGTTATGGCGCCCTGGAAATCTGAAGGCCAGAAAAGAAAGAAGAAAGATTACATCCTTGAAATGCAAAGACTTCTGAAGAGACACGCCGGCGTGAGGGAAGACGCAGCACTCAAAATTATGATAAGCAGTGAAGAAGACAGCAGCCCAGGGGAAGGAGGTGAAGGAAAGGAAGCCATCAAGGTTAAAAAGGACTTAGTCCATAACTGGAAGAGTCTTAAAAGAAGACACCTTGAGGACTGTTTGTGTTGCATCTGTAAGGAGCTGTTTAATTACTAACCCCAATGGACTTTACTAACTGTATTAACAGAGTGTCTTTGGACTTTGCAAAGTTAAAAAGAAGATCTCCTAACCATGATGGATGCCGAAAAACGGTATTAAATACTAACTAAAACTAACCCATTTTAACAGAGAAAACTTCACTCCACCTTTTTTCTTTCTCCATCTGTCTACCCCTTCCTTTTCTTATAAAAAGAATAAAATTCTCTCCTTTTTAGGAGAGTTTTGCCAAAAAAAAAAAGACAACAGAACTGGAAAAAATCTCCAAAAACCTTAAAAATTCTTTCTTGGAGAGTCAAAGAAAAACAGTCTTCCAGGTATATTCAAGCATTAAAAGACAACAAAGCTAAAATGCAAACAGATATAAAACAGATTTCACTAATTTTAGAATCATACTTTACAAATTTATACAAAGAAAAAACTATAGACAATAGGATAATCACTGAATATTTAACAACTGAAAATATATTTAAAAAAATCTCAACTCAGCACAAGAAACTATTAGAAAAAAACATCACCAAACAAGAAGTATTAGAGGCCATTGCCCAATCAAAAAACAATACTGCAGGTCCTGATAGCTATCCTTTTGAATTTTATAAGTTGTTTAAATCTAATTTAATTGACCCATTTATTGCATTATATAATGACATCATGGAAAAAGGGGTTATCCCCCATACTTGGCAACATTCAGAAATTATTCTGATACCTAAACCTGAGAAAGATAGGACCCTAACTTCTTCCTATCGTCCTATTACACTATTAAACACAGATTCAAAAATATTTACAAAAATTATTGCTAATAGGCTGAAACAAATTTTGCCAGATTATATTGAGAATGATCAAACAGGGTTCTTGCCAAATAGAAATATTATAGAAAATTTGATCCAACATTGTGAAAACTCTAAAAAGAAGCTTTCCTCTTGTCTCTGGACGTAGAGAAAGCTTTCGATAGTATAAATTTAAACTATCTTAAGAAACTTATAGAAATAATGGGATTTGGTGAAAAATTTCAAAAAACAATTCAAGCTCCCTATGCCAACTCTTCAGCTACTTTAAAATTTAATAATTATAATTCTAATAAAATAAATCTACAAAGAGGAACACGACAAGGATGTCCTCTGTCTCCTTTGTTATTTATCATGGCCATAGAACCCTTTGCAGAAACAATAAGGAAAAATAAAAAATAGAGGGAATAAAAATAAACAAACTGGAATTTAAATTATCTCTTTATGCAGATGATGTAATATTGTATATTACAAATCCCCAGAAATCTCTAAAAGAACTACAAAGAAATATAGAAAATTTTGGAGAAGTTTCAGGACTTAAGTTTAGCAAAGAAAAATCAATATCTCATCCAATACATATAGATCAACATGTATTAAAAGAAATCTCACAAAAATATAAATTCCAATCTTCAGATAAGCCTTGGAGATACCTAGGCATATATATTCCACCTGATTCAGAACAGTTTATTTGAATGTAATTTTAAGAAATTACATTATGAAATAAAAAAACATGTTAAAATCCTGGAGTAAAAAATTATTAAATTGGATGGACAGATTACATTTAATAAAAAAAATTATTATACCAAAGACCGGTGCTTGCACACAAGCAAGCGCAGGCAGTTGCCCACCCCCCACACATCCCTGAATGAAGCACGGGGGAAGGATGAGCCTATGGGAGGTCAGCGCGGGAGCGCTGACCTATCAGGAGGGAATGGCCAGCCAAATCTAGTGGTGGCAGCCATTCCCTGGGTCAGTTGGGACGGAGAAGAGCTTCGGGAAGGAGCTGGGGAGCGGAGCATTGGAGCATCGCAGGATCCACATCAAGGACAAGTTGGAAGGTATGCCTCCTAAGAAGGTGTCGCAGAAGAAGGGCAGGCAGGCCAAGGCACCGCCCAAGCGGGTGCCACCAGCCATCTCATCCTCAGAGGATGAGGGTGGCCCCTCCCTTCAGGATCTAGCAGCTAAAATCGCTGCTTTGGAGCAGGCACGGGCGACGAAGCGCAAAAGGGCTGAGGCAGCAACGCAGCAGGCGGCTGTCACGCCCAAGCGTACTAGAGCTGCAGCTCGGAAACAAGAGTTGCGGGCATTGTACGCATGGCTGGCACAGCTGCACGAGTCGGAGGAGGAGGGAGACGACCAGCAAGCACCTGACGACCAAGTGGAGATGGTGACACCGACCGGTGAGTTGGGGGCATCCCAAGGGGGGGTGAACCTGGCGAGGGTGGACAAGGCCAGCGAGATCTAGCTATGACTGCGGCTCCCCGCAGCCAGGTGGGGGGGGCTCGAGGCCACACAGGGATTGACCAGGCCCACAACTGTGGGGGAGGGGACTGGCTCCCAGCCAGGGGGGCCAGGGGTGGCCGGGACGAGTCAAGTGTGGCGGGGGCCATCACAGCAACAAGAGTTGGGGCAGGCATTGGAACAGCATCCCTACGGCCAGGCGCAGGGGGCGGGGGGCCATGTTCCCTCGTGGAGCGGGGCACCTTTTCACCAGCCAATGGTGGGGGAGGGAACAGTCACCAGGGGCAGAGGCCAGCCCCCCTCCTGGGGGGGGCACCCATAACCCAGCGGCAGACCTCCCGCACGTGTATATGGAGCGTTCCCTCCCATTGGGTGACCACTTGCTTCAGGCCACGAAAGCCAAGATTTGGCGAGGTGAGTATGTGGAGATATTCACGTTGCTGTTCAGGGATGTGGAGGTGAAGGCCAGTGTTAGGGATGATCCCAGGGAGCTAGAGAAGATTAAGCGGATGCAGGTGGACAAGAACTTTGACAACTGGCTATCGGCATACACCGTCTATATGGGGGTGGTCTTGCAGGCCTACCCGGATCGGGGGTCGGCGCTGGTGAAGTATCAGGACCTGATACACCGCGCCTATAAGGAATACAATGGGGCGGCCTGGCTGCGCTATGATGAATTATTCCGGGCACGGGCGGCTCTTGATCCAACCCTGCCATGGGACCGGGAACATCAGCAGCTGTGGTCCCAATGCATGGGGCCAGCTGGGGCCATTGCCGGCAGGTATGCCGATAGTGGACACATGGTAGCCCGCTCGCAGGTGGAATTAGGACGAGGAAGTGGTAACAAACAGTGGGTTCAACCCCGCCTCGTCTGTTGGGATTTCAATGCCTCGGGGTGCCAGCGGAGACAGTGTAAGTATAGACACACCTGCAGTGCTTGTGGGGGCTTTCACTCCGCAGCGGCCTGTCGGAGGGGCAATGGGGGTCGGGCGGGACCTGCAAGCGGGGGGAGTGCCAAGAGGCCACAAGACGGGGCCGTTGGTAAGGGCGCACAGTCCAATTAGGCTGGCGGTCTTGAGGGACTGGCTGTGGGGGTATCCTCACAGGAGGGAAGCGGCATACCTGGAGGATGGGTTCCGGGATGGTTTCCATATTCCTTTTAATGGCAAGCGGACACATTTCATGGCTAAGAATTTGAAATCGGTGGTGGGTTTGGAAACTGTTGTACGGCAAAAAATTCGGAAGGAGGTGCAGGAAGGCCGGGTGGCAGGCCCCTTTGCTGAGCTGCCTATGCCCACACTCCGCATTTCCCCCTTGGGTGTAGTCCCAAAAAAGACGCCGGGCGAGTACCGGCTCATTCATCATTTATCTTACCCACGGGGGAGGTCAGTCAATGCGGGGATCCCGGGGGAACTGGCCACAGTGCACTATGCGTCCTTTGACAGTGCTGTGCGCATGGTAGCCAACAGGGGGAAGGGGCGCTCCTGGGAAAATGCGACATCAAATCAGCGTTCCGCCTTCTGCCAATCCACCCGGGGGATTTTGACCTGTTGGGCTTTAGTTTCGATGGCTATTACTACTACGATATGGCCTTGCCCATGGGCTGTGCCATTTCTTGCTCGGCCTTTGAGACGTTCAGCTCATTCTTGGAATGGGCGGTGCAGCAAAGGATGGGGGCTGAAGGTGTTACGCACTATCTGGATGATTTTTTGTTTGTAGGGGGGGCAGGGACTAATGCATGTCAGAGGTACATGGATATTTTTCAGGACATGGCGGCGGAGTTAGGAGTACCGTTGGCACACGAAAAAACTGAGGGGCCAGTCACCTGTCTGTCCTATCTGGGAATTTTGATCGACACCAAGAAACAGCTCTGTGCCCTGCCTATGGATAAGGTGTCGGGGCTGGTAACCTTACTGGAACAAGCTTGCTCTCGGAAAAGCCTAACCTTACGGGAGTGGCAAATGCTGCTGGGCCACCTGAATTTTGCATGCCGGGTAATAGCCCCCGGACGGGCCTTTGTCCGGCGGATTTGTGACTCGCTGAAGGGAGTCTCTCTCCCTCACCACCGGGTACGAGTCTCAGGTGGGATTAAGGCGGACTTGTACATGTGGCTGGATTTTCTTAAGGGATTTAATGGGGTGTCCTTTTGGCGCAGTTCCATGCTCTTGGAAGCGGCATTGCAGATCTCATCAGACGCCTCAGGCAGCATGGGGTTTGGGGTATTTTTTCAGGGTAGCTGGTGTGCCCAACGCTGGCCCAGGGGCTGGGCCGAGGCGGGCATTACACGGGATCTCACCTTTTTAGAATTCTTTCCCATGGTGGTAGCGGTGTACTTGTGGCACGACCAGTTAAAGGACAAGGTAGTAAAGTTTTGGTGTGACAACTTGGCAGTGGTGCAGGTTGTCAATAACCTGACAGCGAAATCCCCCATGGTTATGAGGCTGGTACGGGCATTTGTGCTACGGTGCTTGCAATATAATATCCTGTTTGTGGCGGAGCACGTTCCGGGGATACAAAACAACATCGCTGATGCGCTGTCTCGTTTTCAGGAAGTAAGGTTTCGGGAGCTGGCCCCCAGGGCAAAACGGGAGTCGGAGCCCATGCCAGTTGCCTTGTGGAACCTTGGCAATATGAGGTCGAGAGGGCAGTTGAGGCATCATTAGCACCAGGTACGAGGACGGCGTACAAGGGGCACCTGGAGATCTTCCGCAGGTTCCGGATGGATGCGGGGCACCAGCAGCTCTGGACAGTGCCGATTGAACACCTGCTTCATTTTGCAGTTGCCCTGAAGGCAAGGGGCCTGGCAGTCAGCACCATTAAAGGGTACATGGCTGCAGTAGCTTTCCAGGCAAAGGCACGGGGGTTTGTGGATCCCACAAGGGATTTCAGGCTGCGCCGCATGATGGAGGGGTGGCTTAGGGAGGCTCCACCGGCCCCTGATACAAGGAAGCTGTTTACCTTAGTTATTATCAGGAGATTGGTCAGCCTCTTTCCAGGCATATGCTCCTCACCGTGGGAAGCAGTTTTGTTTCAGGTGGCCACCCTGGTGGCATTCTTTGGAGCATTTCGGATAAGTGAGCTGCTAGTCAGGTCACGGTGGGATGGTAGGAACAGGGCCTTGCTCATAACAGATGTGAGAATAGGAGGGGCTAAGATGTCACTTAGAGTACGAAGGTCTAAGACGGACCTGATGGGTGTGGGGCAGCTCATTACTCTCCACAGGAACCCGGAGACGGCGTTGTGCCCAGTACAAGGGATGGTAAAATGGATGGCATTGGTGGGGCAACGGACGGGGCCACTTTTTCAGCATGAAAGTGGACTACCCTTGACCCAATATCAATTTTGGTCTGTGCTGCGCCGGGCTCTGGAGCAGGCGGGCCTAGCTGGGGGTCACTTCGGTACCCACTCCTTTCGCATTGGGGCGGCCTCAACTGCTATGGAACTGGGACTGGGCCCGTCCGAGATCCAGCGCTTGGGGCGTTGGCGTTCCCAGGCTTACAAGGGATACGTACGCAGGCGCTGATGCCTAATGGTGTGTTTCATTACAGGGCACGGCACAAGGACTCGGAACATCGGCATTTTGATTTGCGGGCACTCCATCATATATTGGGCAGGCAGGAGGGCTAGCTGCTCTCGCATGGGTTCCCAAATGGGTATTGGGGACAGAGCCTCTGTGGAATGGCTGGGGATGAGGGGGATGCGGTGGGGCCAGCTGCTTCCCCTTATGCATAGTCGCAGGGCGACAATGGGGCCCCCACAAGTCGTGATTGTGCACCTGGGCGAGAACGACCTGGGCTCCAGGTCAATGGTTTCTCTGTTGGCAGAGATGTTGAGGGACTTGGAGACTCTCGAGCAATGGTTTCTTGACACCATATGGGTATGGTCTAATATGTTGCCACGGAGGGTCTGGCGGGGGGTAATTAGCCCGCGTAGGGTGGACAAGGCTCGGCGGTGGATGAACAATGTTGTTGGGAGAGCAGTGGCAGCTAAGGGTGGGTCTACGATACCGCACCCGGGTATTAGGTTCCAGGGCTCACATCTCTTCCGGCCGGACGGGGTTCACCTATCCGCCACTGGTATAGATATTTTCTTAACTGATCTGCAGAAGGGTCTGATGGACCTGGTGACTTCTGGTTGGCGGGAGGGGTGTTAAGCCAAGGCTAACCCCCTCTGTGGCGGGAAAGCACGGGTTGAGGGGGTGGATTGGAGATGGCAAGCACCCTGAGTGAGCAGTGATGGGGGGTCCTCGAACTTGGCACCTAAGGGCTTGGCAGTCCAGGAGCCTCAGAGGGGTGCCCTCCCTGGGGGGGGGTGGGGGAGTACATTGCAAACCTTAAGGCTTAGCAGTCATGGCAAGGATGTGCTCCTCTGTCCCCTCTTGGCATCTTGAGTGCAAGCTGGGAGAGGTTGAGGTCCAGAAGGATTCTGGACCTGTCTCTGAGCTAGGGTGGCTTTGCCCTGTTAGGAGACCTGCTACGCAGGCACAATCCAACCCGTGCTTAAATTGGATAATGATGCAGATCATCTTGTATGTAAATAAATTCCCAGTTATAACCCATAAGTGTGTGGTGTTTCATTCAGGGGGTGGGTGGGCAAGACCGGTGCTTGCACACAAGCAAGCGCAGGCAGTTGCCCACCCCCCACACATCCCTGAATGAAGCACGGGGGAAGGATGAGCCTATGGGAGGTCAGCGCGGGAGCGCTGACCTATCAGGAGGGAATGGCCAGCCAAATCTAGTGGTGGCAGCCATTCCCTGGGTCAGTTGGGATGGAGAAGAGCTTCCCGCCCGCCCGCCCTCAGTTGGAACCATGTGGGAGTAGCCAGTCGCCGGTTCGGGGCTGAGCAGGAATTTTTTGGGTCTCCTCAGATTGGCCGCGAGGGGGCTTTTTTTCGCCTGCTTCACATGGTCCATGGAGGGTTGTGGCATGCTTGGCCTGGTGATCTGGTTAGGCCCTGCTGGGACGGGAAAGCACGCGTTGAGGGGGTGGATTGGAGATGGCAAGCATCCTGAGTGAGCAGTGATGGGGGGGTCCTCGAACTTGGCACCTAAGGGCTTGGCAGTCCAGGAGCCTCAGAGGGGTGCCCTCCCTGGGGGGGGTGGGGGAGTACATTGCAAACCTTAAGGCTTAGCAGTCATGGCGAGGATGTGCTCCTCTGTCCCCTCTTGGCATCTTGAGTGCAAGCTGGGAGAGGTTGAGGTCCAGAAGGATTCTGGACCTGTCTCTGAGCTAGGGTGGCTTTGCCCTGTTAGGAGACCTGCTACGCAGGCACAATCCAACCCGTGCTTAAATTGGATAATGATGCAGATCATCTTGTATGTAAATAAAGTCCCAGTTATAACCCATAAGTGTGTGGTGTTTCATTCAGGGGGTGGGTGGGCAAATTCTTATTTTTATTTAGAGCTCTCCCAATTTATATTCCTAAAAAGATTATTAAAAGATGGCAAAGTGAATTAAATATTTTTTTCTGGAATAATAAAAAGCCAAGAACAAACTATAAAACTCTTTTCAGATCTTCTACTCGAGGAGGTCTTGATTTTCCTAATTTATATACATACTATGAAGCATCAAACTTAGCTGTTTTGATAAAAGCAGCTACAATACATAGCCCACCATCTTGGGTTCAAATAGAATTAAACTTACTACCTAATATTTCACTATATGATTTATTATGGAACCCAGAACTAATTTCACAGCAAAAAGACAAAATTAGTAAAACTCTAACTAATTCTTTAGATATTTGGTACAAAAGACAAAAATTACTAGCACCAGACATTTCATCTCAAGCATCCTTTATTAACCAATCATGGTTTGGTCCAGGCCAAAAACCCGCAGAATTTAATTCATGGATAAAAGCAGGTATTACAAGAATAACACATCTTTTGGATAAAGGTAAAATAATTGAGAAAGAAAAACTAGAACAGAAAATACGTCAAAAAATTCATTGGTATAAATATTTACAAATTAAAAACTTATTAGAATCCCCACGATTAAAAGTGACAAGATCTAGGCACATGACCTCATTTGAATCAATGTTGAATGAAGCTAAAGAACAAGATCCAGGTTTGATAACAAAAATATACCAATTTTTAAACCAAATTGATGAAGAAGAAAAAATGTTATACCAAAAACAACGGGAAGAGGACTTGAATATAGTCTTAACAGATGATGAATGGCTTTCTATTTGGAACTCTCCAGGTCACACTTCAAAAATATTTTCTGTTAAGTTGCAATCTTTTAAAATTTTAATACGCTGGCATATTCCTCCATCAACATTATATAGGACAAATAATAAATATTCCCCCAACTGTAAAAAATGCGGGCAAATTGCAAATTTTATACATAATTGGTGGTCTTGCCCCTATATTACAGTTTTTTGGACCCAAATTATATCAAATATTAAAAACATAGTTTCTGTCTCTCTTCCGCTAAAACAAGATGTAATCTTATTAGAAAACTGGGGAACACAACAAATAACACCAAGAAAAAAAGAAGAAATTTCAATTTTATTAGCAATAGCAAAACAACTAATTGCCTTAAAATGGATAGAAAAAAACCCACCAACTATCAAGAACTGGTTAATGAAGATATGGGAATATTTTATTTTGCATAAAATGTCTTTCACATTATGTAATAATTCACCAATACAATATCAAAACAAGGTAGTAAAAATTTGGTATCCGATAATAAGTTACTTAATGGAAAAGGATATTCTTCCACAAACTCCTCTGTATAAAAATTTGATTTATTTTTAAGCGTTTCTTTCCTATGTATATTTAACTTGCATATATGGCGTTTAAGTTTTCTGTATTTTCACAGTAACCAGTTGAATTATTTGTTTGTTAAAAATTTTAAAAATTGTTAATAAAAAAAAAAGGACTCTCTAATCTTATCTATCGATATCCAAAAGGCATTTGATGCCTTGGAAATTAATTATTTAAAAATACTTCTACACCACATGAACTTTGGTCCTACCTTTCAATTGGCAATTCAAGCAATCTACGATGATCCTAAAGTGAAAATCCTATTTAATGGCACAGCTACCAATAACATCCGGATGCAAAGAGGCACCAGGCAGAGATGCCCTTTGTCCCCCATCTTATTCATCCTGGCCATGGAACCGCTGGCTATAAATCTGAGGAATAACTCAACGTTTGAAGGTATCCAAGTACTAAACAAAAACTTCAAATTCAGTCTCTTTGCTGACGATGTTTTACTTTATGTATCCTCGCCAATTCAATCCTTAAAGGCTATACAATCTGAACTATCCAATTTTGGATCCACAGCTGGCCTCATTGTCAATCAGTCTAAATCTCTTATTCTTCCATTATGCATGTCAACATCAACTAAGGAAAGCATTCACAATCATTATACCTACCAATGGACAGATAATTATCTGCAATATCTTGGAATCAAACTACCTGTTGATCAAACTAAGCTTTTTCATATAAATTATTTAGATACACACAAAGAACTGGTGGCACAACTTGCCAAATGGCGTACGAAAGTTCTTTCTTGGATCGACAGAATCAATATATTACGTTCCTATATCTTGCCTAGATATCTCTATCTTTTTCGGACCATCCCATGCTATATCTCAGATCGTCAGCTTAACTTATGGCAAAAAGACATCAATGCTTTTATATGGGAAAACAAACACCCATGGATAAACGTCCAAACAATGAGCAGACCTATAAAACAGGGTGGTATGGCTCTTCCAATTTTGGCAACGTATTATAAAGCCATAGTCCTGGCATCTTTGGTTAGGCAATACCACGAGGACGATATGCTTGACTGGAAATGGATTGAAGATAGTACAACGCAAGTCCACTCTTTCCAAGACATACTATGGCACAACAAACCTCAAAAAACACTCTCTTTGATCACTTCCCCATACTTAAAATCTACTATCAAGATATGGTACCAAGTAAAGAGGAATAGTATCCCACCCTTTTAATCACTGACAACATTTTTAAACCAAGCTTGGTTTATCCCAGCCAAATCACATGGAGCATTCTCCGATTGGAGGAAAGCAAATTTGATCAGAATTATCGACACCACAAAGAAAGGTCGAATTATGACCAAACAAGAACTAGAAAAGAAATATAAATTTAATATTAATTGGTACGAATATTTACAGTATCGTCATTTTATTGAGTCCACCAAATTCCAAGAATCTATCCAAAGGTCCCTTAATGATTTTGAATTCATTCTGTTTAAACCTTACCAAAAAAAAAAAAACAAACCCTAATATCAAAAATCTATAAAATTGTAAACAACAGTCATCACACCACCAATCTGAACTATCAAGAGGCTTGGTCAAAAGACCTTCAGTGCCAAATCTCCGAGGATCAATGGAACACTATTTGGCGAAGTCAGAACTCTTCCTCAAAATCCTTATACATTATTGAGGCAAACATGAAGGTCCTGTTGAGATGGTATTTAACACCAACCAAACTAGTTCATTTGATACCTACCATGTCTCCACTGTGCTGGAAGCAGTGTGGTGTTAAAGCAACCTACTTCCATAACTGGTGGTCATGCAAATTTATCCAAAGCCTTTGGCACCAAGTAACAGACTGCATTCACAAAATAACAAATTATAATTTACCTTTGTTGCCAGCTATTCTTCTCCTCAGTCTATGGCCCTCTGATGGTCCTCCTGAAAAAGATAAAAAACTAATCAGTATTCTCTCCACAGCTGCTAAAATTCTAATTGCAAATTTTGGAAAGATAACAAGGTGCCTAGCATAACACAATGGTGGTATAAAGTATGGGACCTATTTATGCTAGACAATTTTTCAATTTATCACTCCAATACTCAAAACGAGAGTGACTTCTCTAACCCTCTAAGTATCTGGTACCCTATCCTAGAGAAAATAGACATTGACACCTTTGATTGGGAAACTATTTCTAAGGCCAAATACAAGTTACTGTTATTTGATATGCGAGGTTTTATAAATTTTTTTATGCTTTTACATATTATGTAATTGATGTTCGAAAGTCACCATTCTGTATTGTAGTTATCTGCTGTGTGACTATGGTTTTATATTAAAATTAAAAAGAAAATAAATAAATAAAAAGAACATAAGACCATAAGATAAGCCAATGTTAGATCAGGCCAATGGTCCATTTTTCAAAAAAAAAAATAAAAAGAAAAGAAAACCAAACATAATAAACCATCAAGATGTAAAACATTTAAATCCACCCTAATAATTTCTAGTGAGGTAGCCATGTTGGTTTGAAGCAGCAGAACAAAATTTGAGTCCAGTGGCATCTTTAAGACCAATTAAGATTTATTGCCCCCTCAGACGGAAGAAAGAGTCAGACAACCAAGGTTGGATGAAACTAAGGCCACTTTATTTAACATATTGAAAGTAACAGCAAGGGCAAACATAAACAGCAGCACGGTCAAGGCCTGGTGTCAGACCCTACAGCCACTGGTTGGGGGGCAGGAACCGCTGCAACCCTAGCTTGCTCCAAGGCGACCAACCTTTCTAGTATAGCTTGGTACTCTGCTCTCTCCTCCTCCTCATCAGATGAAGAAGGGACATTCCCTGCTGGCGTAGGCCTCTTAGGCACAGGCCCCTTACCCTTTGAATGTCCTTGACCTTTTCGAGATGCCATTCTGTTTAATTTTATTCTAAATATTTGCACAATTCCTTTATGTATATGCAAAATATGGAAGACTCTGCATCCACAAAACAGCTGCCCCAATGGCTTGGCTAAAATGGCCACCTCAGCACCCTCAAGTTGCCACCTAAAATGGCTGCCATTCAAGACCCTATCAAAATGGCCAGCTCCAAATGCCTCCCAAGGGTGGTGTTAATTTTTTTCAGGCAGTACCCTCAAGATGGCCACCTCACCAATTGGTAACTGGACCCACCTAGGATGGATGCCAGTAACCACACTTGCAAAATGGCTGCCCCACTAATCCATCCACCCATCTGGGGAATAGTGTGAGGGGAAGAAGGAATGCCCCTAAAGGGTGCAAGGGAAGGGAACTGGGGCCCCAGCAGCCTCACCAACTGCCCTATACCCCTTGGACCTCCAATTCTCCAAGCCAACAAGGAATGGCTATGGGGGAGTGAATTGAAGTAAAAAGGGGGTAAAGCAGGAAGGAGCAGTAAAGAGAGGTGGGGGCCAGACTGAGGAAGTGTCTTGCTTTAAACTCATTGGGGCAGGCCACCAAGAGCCACTCTGCAGCCACGCAGTATGACGCGGCCCCGATGAGCAGGCCACAGACTGGCCCGATGCCTGGATGTAGATGTGGCCACCGCCGACGAGCCCAGCTACTCCCACCGTCCCCAATGATGCCACGGCCACCCTGATGCCTTCTCCCTGCTGCAAAGAAAAATCGCCACCACTGAAGCCAAGCTCCCCAGTGCAGCCACAGCCGCACCTCCACATGCCTTTTTTTAAAAAATGGGACCATGCGCTGGTGCGGCCACCTAAAGCAGCTGAGCACGAGGCGAGTACTGAAGGGGGTAGAGCAGAGCCAGCCGTTAAAAGCCATGCCGGATCCGCTCCCCTTTTTGGAGTTGAGGCTGCACCACAGCCCTTCCTCCTTCCTCCTCACGAGGAGGCAAAGGCGGCCCTCAGGAGGATTCATGGTATAAGCTTTTCATGTGTGAGGAAGTGTGCTTATACATGAAAGCTTACACCATGAATAAAACTTCGTTGGTCTTAAAAGTGCCACTGGACTCAAACTTTGTTCTAATTTATTCTACTATTTAATAAATAGTTATAAAGAACTATTAGAGTTGAAAACCATATTAGTAAAATACTCTCTTGAAAAATGATGCAGAGGGAGGGAGGCAGAGTCATTAAAGGAATAAAAATAGACCAGAAACAATGGATAAACTTAAAACTATAAATGTAATCTGTTCTAATATGATGGTACTCTTACCTCCATAAACTCACCTTAGGAAAATCTATGAACATCCTGAGCTTTTCCCATTGTGGAATAGCATACGTGACATCTCTAAATACACTTTTGAACCAAACAGTCTCAAGAATGCTGAAAGCCCTCTTATTTTGCTCTTGGTTGGAACACAAGGCACTCAAAGCAGTATGTCAAGCTGTTCGGTTGTCTTTTGTTGGTTGTGAAACAATCAATAGCTGAACTGTGAAATCTAAAAGTATTGCTTCTGCAGAGACCTGGCTTTGGACAGTGATTGTGGAGAAGCTTCTTCACCTCATGAGGCCAAAGAAAATCTCTTAAATGCTTGTTGATACTTTTTCTCATGTATTCTGAAGAGAACATAGAGGTAAAAAAATCAGACAACTTTGGTCAAATTAGGGATGTGCACTGGCTGGTTTCATTCCACAAAGGTTTGTTGTTGTTTTTTTCTTCCTGGACAGCAGAATGAAAACCCCTATCTTGTAATTGTGCAAAAGTCCAATACAAATTCCATTAATCAGGGGTGACCGGAGGGGCGCTTGGGAATGACCAGTTGCTAACCAAGCAATTGAAAGTATCTCTCTGTCCATCTTCCAATGTGGTTGTAATCACTTTCTTATCTTTCTCATTCAGGCTGCCACAACAGCTTCTCTTTTGCTTCATGTGACACAGACTTTTGCTCTGGCCAGTACAATGGCAGAACCAGCACACTTTCCCATCCACCTCTCGTCCAGTTCCATGTGTTCCCATTTGCACCCTTGCTCTGTACAAGAAAGGGACATGCTATTGACTCCCCACCCCCACCCCCTGTGCAGGAAAGCTGCTATTTGCCTTTTCCAGGGAAAGCCTTATTCTTCTGCAGGGAAAGTTACAGTTTTAGTTGGGGAGTGGAGGTGGTTTGCTTTGGGAATACAGAAGAAGAAAAGTTTCTCCACCCGAGTGCTGTGGTGACCTGCTCTGAACTGTTGTGATTTTTGTACAAGCTGCCATTTTTAGACTGGCTGTGTCCACTGAGCTGCCATTTTACTTGTCGCTCCCAAGGTTCTTGGAAAATATTAAGTAGCTCCCAGAAACATAAAATCTGTCCTCTCCTGAAGTAAGTAATACTAAGTACTTGATGGAAATAATCTGTATCTCCCATCCTGCTACCTCTCACAGATGCTACTTGAGTTGAATATAATAATTCCTAAAAATACTCTTACACTATTGAACAGATCTACAGAGTTGCATAGAATCATACATTATCCTTTAAGTGTACAGCACTATACCAGTGAACCAAATGATTTTTATACACATAGATTTCTCTGTAAAGTATGTGCTTGAGAAGCTAATGGACTTATTCAGTGACTATAGAAATTGACCCATGGCATGCTCCATTATTTAGTAAACTTTCTCTTCAGTTCTATTGACCCAATGGGCAGCACAGCCACTAAATAAAAGTCCAATTATTTTAATCATCACAAATAGTGGTTTATTGTATATAATGCTAGCCTTCATCTTATTGTGGTAATAAATGTCATTACTCTGCTGACACCTTTTGAGCCATAACAGTTAAGGTCATTAGACACTCTGTTATGGACCAGTTTCACTATAGAACTGACCTCGATCTACACAAGCAGTTCCATATGACTATAATTAAATGACTGATGGACACATGCTTAAGCAAAGTAGACAGCTAGCCTGGAGTCTATGCCAGAGTTATACAGAGTTAACTGTATAGATGTGCCCATCAAAGCCTTGTAATGGATATTTTAGATCAGGGGTGGCCAAAGTCGGTGTCATATGTCTCCCTGGTTCCCAGCCTGGCTGGACAGGTGCTCAGCCTGATAACAATATCTCCTCCTGAGAGGGGGAGGAACAGCCAGCTGCAATAGATCCATCAATCTTCAGGGACAGGAGATGCAAGCTCTTGACCAAACACCGGCTGTAACCAATTTGCCCTCTCCTCCAGCTGCAAGCAAGTTACCAGCATCAGACACAGGGGAGAGGGAGGAGGTCGGACCTAGCATTTCTCCAACACCCCTTGAGTGCCAGTGCCATGCTCAGAGCCCGTCACAGTGAATGTTTGATGAATCACAGACACCTGTTGCCAGATGAGTACTTGCAGGGATGCATGCCACAATTAGCAGCAGCTAACCAGCCCATGGGGAGTCAGCTAAAAATCCAGGAAGGGGGGAGCTGCTCCTTGTGGATGCAGTGTATACCATGGCTGAATTGCCATCCACCATGTTTCCTGACTTGCTGACTGGAACCTCTGTTGCTCTGAACCTGGACTGAATACTGGCCTACCTAACTTCTGGACCCCCAACTCTTGACTGACTGACAATTCACCTTTCTGGATAACTGAACCTTGGACTGCTTCTTGATCACTCTCCTGCTTGCACCTGTACTGTGAGTGATTATGTGGTCCCTTCTGCCTGGTTGTCCTGTGGGATTTCCACCTGCTCCCACACCAGACCCATCAGGGCTATTACACTTGCTTAATGTAAGAGCCACACAGAATAAACATCAGATGTTTGAGAGCTGCTAGACATGAACAAATATTACATGTACATTTTTATTGAGAAATATGAAAATTTGCTTTTTATTAACATTAAATGAGGCTGCCAAAAAGAAAACAACAAAAGGGGTAAAAACAGATATTTATAATGATATTTATTTGTTTGCTATGACAATTATCTGAGAGAGAGGCAGAGAGAAAGAGAGATAAACAATGAAAGCAAATAGCTGGGGAAGGGAGGGGGGAAGGAAGGAAGAGAGACAGAAAGAGAGAGAAAGCAAGCAAGCAAATAGATGGGGAGCCACACAATATGTGTGAAAGAGCCGCATGTGGCTCCTGAGCCACAGTTTGGCCACCGCTGTTTTAGATTAATTTCTGTCTCTGTTGAAAAGAGAAGTAACAAAAAACTGCTACAATATTCTTTGTTACCTTAGTCCCAGGCCAAATACCATCCCAGATTTTTTTTTAATGTCTTACAGAACTTTCTGATGAAGTATCTGACTTTGGCCCATTATGCACTGACAGCTTACTCTGGAGAATCTGAGCAGTCACAACTTTAATCTTGACTTCAGATTTGTTTGCCTGCCATATGCACCAATCTTTTTTTCCTCAGGTATATTTCTGTGTATGTATTCTGCAGCTGAAACCAAGAACTGTGTGTTTTTTCTTAATTGGGGTGACAACATCACTTGTGACATGTAAGGGGTGGTGCCCAAAGGTTTTTTAAAATGTAAACAATTGCCCTTCTGCAGCTGCACGGGAGCTTCCAGCAAGAACCTTCTATTTACATTGTTGTGCATGCATTTTAGCATAATTTTGCTGAATGAAAGGGAACAGAAAGGAAAGTAGGCAAAGGGGGAAACCCACTGTTGAAACTGAACAGATTTTTTTCTGCTGTGTGTCACATTGCAAGCTGTGATCATTGGCAACATGTGAGTGCGTATGAGACTGTGTGTTCTTGCACGCATCTCTGTTCTCAATCAACAGAGCCAAGCATTCAAAAGTCAGTATTGTGCTCCCACTGGCCCCTTTTGCAACTGTTTCTCTCCTCTCTTCACTTTTTCAGCCCCCCACCACCACTCTGAGCCTTGTTTTTCCTTCCAGCTTCTTTTCCCCTGCGCAAGATCTCCACATTCCATTTCAACATTCTATTATTTAAAAGGTTGGTGGTTTCAGCTTTGGCATTCATGAAACTGTGGATCTCCTTGTGGCGGTGGGGCCTGAACAAAAAAATCTAGCCCAAGAAGGGTGTCCCATTCCAGTGAGGCTTGATTTTCTCTTCTACCAGCCTGTCAGTGGGAGAAAAAGCCACCTTCAAAGCCTGCAGTGGCAAAAAGCAGCTCTGCCTGATGAAGGGCTGTATTTTTCCAACTCCTCTGTTATTAATTTGTCAGTTCAGAGCCTGAAGCTTCCCAGGAGCTTCATTCTCCACACACAGAGTCCTGCACATTGCTGCCTTCCACCCCTTCCCTGCAACACACACACATATTCTGGCCTCTCCCCCCCTCCCCATTTTCTTCTCGTCTCCCTTTGGAGGTTTTTTGCAAAAAACAAAAACAAAGCACCCTTCCCAACAGGATCTGGCTCTTTATTGGTTTCCTCCCTGTTCCCCTCCACCCACCACCACCCATGTTTTGTGGTGAGTTCCCAGGTCAGAATTTGGAAAGGAAGGAAAAGGGAATGCAGCTCAGAGTGAGCCTCTTTCAATTATGCTGGCTGGCAGAGATGCTGCAGAGCCTTGCACCCAACTCTTTCTTTCCCAGGGAGGCAAAACATGGCCCATGCTGTATGCAGGCACCTCTGCCCTCCTGCCCTGCTCAGAGGCCGGGGCATGAGTACCATCGATGGCATGCAAGCACCCGACCCACCACTGCTATTGTTGCCAAGAAGCCCCTTCTGGCTGCCTCCAAATGCAAAGCTGATCACTCCGCTTCTCCAGGTTCTTCTCAGCTCTGTGCCACCTCAGCTGGGGCTGGCTCCTCTGGCTGAGGGGGCACAGCTCTCAGCTTCTGATGCCCTGGCTGATCCTGAGCTGGTGAAGAAGCTGGAGAAGCAGAATGAGCAGCTTTGTATTTGCCACGCCGCCGGAGCTCCCAGAGGCAGCACGAGGCGGCTTCTTGGCAGCAATCTCAGGAGAGGGTCAGGTGCTTGCTTGTACACTGATGAACAGGGAAGGATGGTGGAAGGCGCAGAGTGGGAGGCCCGACCTTGACCTTGGTGGGGGAGTGGACTCTGTGGGGCAGGAAAAGGGAGGGGGAAAATCCATGGGAATGTGTATGCTTTTGAATCACTGCATCTTGGAAGCAAGGCAAGGGGGAATCGCCACAAACCTACTTTCAGAAAAGCTGGGAAACAGTGAACGGAAAGCAAACTGAGAGCTGAAGGGACAAAAATCAATGCAGAACTTAAAAACAAACAAACACCCTGATGGATATGCAAGGTGATATATATATATATATATATATATATATATATATATATATATATATATATATATATATATATATATAAAATTAATTGTGATGGAGAGGCGCTATGAAAGTGAGGGAAACCACTGTGCATAAAGAGCCAAAGGGAGTACCCTGAAAATCTTGTTGGTCTCTAAGTTGCTATTGGATTCAAATCTAACTATTCTACCGCAGACCAAACCAGCTAAACTCTGAAACAAGCTTCCTAAAGTTTGTGCATGTTCTACTGAAGGGAGATTCCACAGTTTCAGGACAACTTTGGATCCAGGTGATGCTTTCAGTTAAATAGGTTCTGCTCCAAAGCATTTGATGGGACTAGAGATGGATGCATTTGATGCTGCCCATTGATTACAAATGGCTGCAATGGACTTTGGACCATCAAAGTGGAATCTCCGCCAAAGTGATTCTGCTCATCACTAATAAGCTGGGGGCTTCCTCCTAAAACTATCTCTCATACCTAAAGGCAAGGCTATAGCTATGTTACAATTAGAAATGTAAATGTTCTGGAAATTTGGAGCCCATGGTGGGAAATTGAAACACATACAAACCTGAATTTACTTAAATGCTTAAAAAGTCATGCAGCATTTATTACTTAATTCACATAAAAATGTACTATTTGGCATATTTATGAAATTTCAAAAAAAAAAATTGTGGATTTATAGAAGCAAAACTGAATCTACCCACTACTAGAGAGAGAGTTGCAAACTGCTACACACCGTGCTACCACAAGTATCTGTATCCTTATTTCAAGGATCACCAGAGGAAGTCAAGCAGCCTGACTGTTACATATGTCAACATCATACATAGGGCTGGATCCATTCAGCTGTTCTGCTGATGACAAGAAATGGGGAGGTGTCCTCTGACCACAAAAAAGTCTACAGTAAATAAATAAATACTGGGGATTGTGGGGCCTGCATATACAGAAGTCATGTGGGAAAGGGGCTGTAGATATAAGAGGAATTGGGCAAGACTGAGTGAAAAGGCCAACTGGATCCAACCCATAGGAATTATCATTCAGTAAGGCTATGAATTGTCTTATATAGAACTCTTCCTATTACACATATTACATTTTCTTAAAAAGCATTTCACTTTTTCCAAATAAGCCAATGTTTCATCGGAAGGTGTTTTTGTTTTTGTTTTTAGTGTGTTTAAAAATTTTCGATTAGAGAAATTGAAAAAGGTTCTCGGGCAAACACACACACACAGAAAATTTTCTTCTGGGATGTTTCAGTTTCCTCATAGCCATTTACAGCTCTGCTGTGGAGCCTCTTATGGATGTTCCAGGCAATGGAAAGAATTTTGTGGCATATTCAGATTTAAGGTGTAGCAACATGAAGTTATCAGTCTATTGTTAAGCTGTGAAAGAATGTGAGATGTCTGTACTACTGCCTAGAGAGGTCCCAAAACACTACCTTCAAATCAGAGAACAGGGTTTTGATTTAGGTTCTCACAGAGATGAAACTCAGTGTACTCCAAAAAGATCAGCCAAATCTTGGGCCATAGTTCAAAATAATTTGAATTGGTGTCTAGATTATTTGACCCTTCTAGTCCAGTATCCTGTTTCACACAGTAGCCAACTATTTGCCCTGAGGGGCCAGCAAATAGGACATAGAGGCCAAGGCCCTCTCCTGATGTTGCCTCCTAGAACTGAGTTTCAGAGATTTACTGCTGCAGCATATGGAGGTTAAGAACATAAGAGAAGCCGATGTTGGATCATGCCAATGGCCTCTCCAGTCCAACACTCTGTCACACAGTGGCCAAAAATACCAGGTGCCATCAGGAGGTCCAGCAGTGGGGCCAGGACACTAGAAGACCTCCCACTGTTGCCCCCCCAATCACCAAGAATACAGAGGATCTCTTGCCCCAGCCTGAGAGTTCCTATCTATACCTTGTGACTAATAGTCAATGATGGATCTCTGCTTCATATGTTTATCTAATTCCCTCTTGAAGCTATCTATGCTTGAAGCTGCCACCACCACCCGTGGCAGTGAATTCCATGTGTTAATCACTCTTTGGGTGAAGAAATACTTCCTTTTATCTGTTCTAACACAACTGCTCAGCAATTTCGAGTGCCCATGAGTGCCCACTCTGCACCTTCTTCCTCTACCTGCTCTATCCCATGCATAATCTTATAAACCTCAATAATGTCACTCCTCAGCCGTCGTGTCTCCAAGCTAAAGAGCCCTAAGCGTTTTAACCTTTCTTCATAGGGAAAGTGTTCCAACCCTTTTATCATTCTAGTTGCCCTCTTCTGTACTTTTTCCAAAGCTATAAGATCCTTTTTGATGTGTGGTGACCAGAACTGTACAGATTACTCCAAATGAGGTCACACCATCCATTTATACAGGGGTATTATGATACTGGCTGATTTGTTTTCAATTCCCTTCCTAATAATCCCCAGCATAGTGTTGGCCTTTTTTATTGCAGTCGCACACTGTCTCGACGTTTTCATTGACTTATCTACTACAACTTCAAGATCTCTCTCTTGGTCAGTCTCTGCCAGTTCAGACCCCATCAACGTGTATTTATAGTTAGGATTTTTGGTTCCAATGTGTATCACTTTGTACTTAGCCACACTGAACCCCTTTTGCCATGTTGACACCCACTCACCCATCCTCAACAGATCCCTTTGGAGTGCCTCACAATCCTCCCTGATTCTCACCACCCTGGACAATTTCATGTCATCTGCAAATTTAGCCACTTCACTGCTTACTCCCAACTCCAAATCATTAATCAACGTTAAAAAGCATTGGACTGAGTACTGATCCCTGTGGTACTCCACTGCTTACCACCCTCCACTGAGAAAATTTCCCATTTATACTCACTCTCTGTTTTCTATTAATTAGCCAGTTTTTGATCCACAAAAGGACTTGTCCTTTTATCTCATGACTATTAAGCTTATTTAGGAGGCTTTGATGAGGAACTTTATCAAAAGCTTTCTAGAAGTCAAGGTAAACAACATCTGTTGGGTCACCCTTGTTGACATTTGTTCATTTCCTCAAAGAACACTAACAGGTTAGTGAGACAAGATCTTCCCTTACAGAACCCATGCTGAGTCTGCCTCAATAATTTTTGTTCATCTTGTGAGTCTCCACCTGCAATTGAAAGTGGTACAGCCTCAAGCACAGGTTTGCCACCTTGGTAAGAATCAGGTCATTGTTGCTGTCCTCCCCCCTCCCACAAGTTCCCTTAACTCTCCATGGCTAGTAACCATTGATGGCTCGCTCCTCCATGGATCTGTTCCATGAATCTAATCCATTCTCTTTTATGTTTATTGACTGAGTACAATGCTTGCTGAATTTTTGTCTTCATTTGGAAATGTGAGCCAAAATCTGCCCATGTCACATTCTGATCTCATCCTGTTCAATATGTCATTCCTAACTGTTCTCATTTATTGCATTCTGCTATAGGTAATAGTGCTCATCCTAGCTGTTAACTGCCTTTTGATTTCCCTCACTGACATCGAATAGTTCAGCTGGATGAGCAATACAACATTCCCCTGATTTCATCCCATTTACTATGTGATTCTCAGTTGGCTTAGATAGATTGCAGGGGGCACAGAATCACAGCAGAAGGCTGTGCTGTAATGTGGAATTATACCAAAGCATCAGCAGAGGAGGGACAATGGCAGCAAGTAGGGTTAGGGAAACATGAGCGTTCTTACTGTTTTAAACAAAAGACCTCCCTCCCCATACTGCTGCTTACCAAAAACCAAAGCAGCAAGACAGTATGTAGTAGAACCCCAAAGTGCATGAAGTGAACCAAAAAAAAGAAGAAATAAAGGGAAGATGAGTATAAAATGATAATTTAAAATGTCACTTAAGTCTTAATATAATTGGAGGCAGCAAAAGGCATTCAATAGCAGCTATGATAAGAATGCTGTGCTTGCCTTTCCCTTCTCCAGCTCTGTAATTATAAGTAGTCAATTTCAATAACAATGGGACATGGGGGGGGGCGTTTTGCCTATGAACATTAATCATAGAAGGCACATTCCCAAAGTCAGGCTAAAATACTAAGCAAACAAACAATCATAACAATGGCGGCCCCAGCCCCTATCTCCACAATGGTATTTTCAAACTAGTATGAAGTAAGCAACTATTTAAAATGCCTAATGAATTTCAAGTAAAATAAGGTAACAAACCAATGGCATAAGCAGTTGGAAATGCTGCAGATTGAGTTGTCCTTTGAATGTTTTTTTTTTCAGTGCCTCGGGGCATGCTGGTTGATGCATATTCATGATCATTCACTCACAAGTGCTTCAGTATTCAGCACTCTTCTCTCTGTTTCATAATAGTTTTGCTTCCCCAGAAGAGTTCCTGTTATTTTGCTGCTTTTCCATCTTAGCTGATGCATCTGTACCTGGGAGGGGGAAAAAAACCCACTGGCCTGATTCTTACCAAGGTGGCAAACCTGTGTTTGAGGCTGTGCCACTTTCAGCTGCAGGTGGGCTCACAAGACAGAGCACTCATTCTACATGTTGTGTCCTGGGATCAGAAGGCAGAGCTGGCGAAATACAGCCAAGCTTCGCTCTCTGAGAACAATAGGGACTAGGTTCCTGAGCTCGCCAGTAGAGAACCAATGGCAGCATTGGTGGGCGATTCAAACCCGCCAATAGGAATATGGGGCCGTCCCCCCTAACTGTATATAGTTGGCCTCCGGCTGTTACTGTTTGTTCTTTGTCTTATGTGAAGTACGAATAAACGCGTCTTCTCTTATGTCGTCGTCCGAGTCATGAGGCCCGAAACCCAGTACTTTACAGTGGCGACGAGGATAGGATTTCAACGCCTTCCGTGACTCCATGAGCGACGAAAAGGACACCGCCGAGCGCCGCATCGCTGACCCCGAGAGCAGAACCGCACCGCTCGCCGAGCATCGCATCGCTGACCCCGAGAGCAGCACCGCACCGCTCGCCCCGGCGCACGCCTTCCCAGACAGAACCATGGCCGCTTCTCATGTAACACTGGAGCACTTCGATCCGTCGCAGCCAGAAACCTGGGACGCATGGGTCGACCAGCTCATCAGCTATTTGGAGCTCAACGAAATCCGCCACCCCGACCAGAAACGAGCGATCCTGCTGAACGCCTGCAGCACCCAAACCGTCCGCCTCGCTAAGAGCCTCTTGGTGCCCCGCACGGCCTTGGAGAGCTCGTTTGGGGAGATCCTGGACGCCCTCAACGCATACTTCAGCCCCCGGCCGACCTTCCTGGCCAAGAGGATGGATTTCCGGAGGCGAGTCCAGGCCCAAGGGGAATCCGTTGCTGCCTTCCTGGCTGCGCTGAGGGCACTTGCGGTGGACTGTGGGTTCCCGAAGGTGGAGGACAACTTGCTGACGCAGTTCGTGTGGGGCCTGGCAGACTCCAAGCTGCGGCGCAAGTTGGCTGGCTACCGGAGGCTCTCCTTGGACGAGGCCATCGACGCCGCAACAGCCCACGAGGCCGTGGAAGGGGAACGCCCGGCGGCGGCCGCCCATGTGGTCGGAAGGAGTCCCAGCCCCGGGAACTTGGATACCGAAGAGGTCTTCGCCCTCAGACCCCAACACCGCCGGCCAGCGCCGTTCCAGCAGGCCAACAGGGAGCCAGCCAAGCCGTCCGGCAACCGGACCGTCTGTGCCAGCTGCGGGAAGGCCACGCAAGGAAATCCTGCAAGTTCCGGGATGCTGTCTGTCACGGGTGCGGAAAGCAGGGACACCTCGCACGGGTCTGCCGATCCAAGGGCCCCCGGAATTCGAGATCGTCGGCCCCACCGCACCGCGCATCGTCCACCGCCTACGAGACGACGGAAGAGGTCGCCGAGTTGAACCATCTCACCGACCAACCGCTGCAGGTACTTCGCCTCCCCAACCCCAACCTCTCCTCTACCCCGAAGATCCAAGTAACCGAGCGGATCGAAGGGTCCCCCTGTTGCATGGAAGTGGACTCGGGATCGGCGGCGTCCATCATTTCCATGGACACTTTAAAAAGACTTTGCCCGTCAGGGGACCCCTCTACGTCCATCGCCACTAAGCTTGGTGGACTTTCAAAAGAACCCTGTCCCCATCCGGGGAGTCGGCACTTTCCGAGTGCAATACCGAGACTTTGAGGGGAACTTGGACTTGGTGGTGGTGGAGGGAAATCTCGTGAGTCTCCTGGGGCGGGCATGGTTTGAGGCCCTAGGCATCACGATTGGGGGAGTGAATAAGTGCGGGATGCGTGACTGGGGGGCGGTGTGCAAGGAATTCCCCGAGGTCTTTGACGGGAAACTGGGGTGTTATAAAGGGCCCCCGGTGTCGCTCCACTTAGACCCCACAGTGATGCCCATCCGACGGCGCTTCCGCACCGTGCCCCTGGCCCTCCGCCCTAAAATAGAGGCCGAACTGGACCGGCTAGTGGCCCAGGGAGTCCTAGAGCCTGTCCCGAACGCTCGATTGGAGACCCCGATTTTGACACCCGTTAAGCCAAACGGGGAAATCTGCATCTGTGCGGATTATAAGTGCACCATTAACCAGGCACTTCAGGCGCACGCATACCCCGTACCCGTGGTCAGCCACGTCTTAGCAACACTGGCGGGGGCACGCATATTTGGAAAGCTGGATCTCGCGCAGGCGTACCAGCAACTCCCGGTGGATGCAGCCACGGCCGAGGCGCAAACCATTGTAACCCACCGGGGGGCCTTCAGAGTGAAGCGGCTGCAGTTCGGGGTCAGTGTGGCCCCAGGGATCTTCCAAAATCTCATGGACGACTTGTTAAAAGGGATCCCTGGAGTGACGCCGTTCTTCGACGACGTCCTCATCGCCGCGACCACCCCGGAAAGCTTCGCCGCCCGCCTCCGAATGGTACTGGGACGCTTCCAAGCCGCGGGGCTGAAAGTGAAGCGGGAAAAGTGCCTCCTCGGGGTGCCGGAGGTGGAGTTCTTGGGGTACCGGGTAGACGCAACAGGCCTGCATCCGGCGAGGGACAAGGTGAAGGCCATCGTGGAGGCCCCCGCCCCGAAGTCAAAGGCGGAGCTCCAGGCGTTCTTAGGCTTCCTGAACTTTTACCACGCCTTTCTCCCTCACAAAGCCGCCGTGGCCGAACCCCTGCATAGGCTGCTGGATAAGGCAACACCTTGGGCATGGGGAGCGAGGGAGGCGGCGGCGTTTCGGGGGGTTAAAGTACTCTTGATTTCTAACGCAGTACTCGCCCACTTTGATGAAAAGCTCCCGGTGATCCTTGCATGTGACGCATCACCGTATGGGGTCGGGGCGGTCTTGGCCCACAAGCTACCAGATGGGAGGGAAGTCCCGGTGGCTTACTACTCCCGCACGCTGTCCTCCGCGGAGCGGAACTATGCGCAAATCGACCGGGAGGGCTTGGCACTGGTGGCGGGGGTTAAAAAGTTTCACAACTTTGTGTACGGGCGACCCTTCACGCTCGTAACCGATCATAAGCCGCTCCTGGGTCTGTTCGCGGCGGACAAACAAACGCCGCAGGTATTGTCGCCCCGGGTGTTGCGCTGGTCCTTGTTTTTAGCGGGCTACCAGTACCAGTTGGAGCATCGGCCGGGCAAGGCGCTGGGTCATGCTGACGCCTTGAGCCGCCTGCCGCTGCCGCATACAGGGGAAGATCCGGCCCCGGCTCCCGCAGTATTGTTAATGGAGGAGCTGCCTAAGCCCCCCCTTCAGGCTGCAGACGTGGCCGCCCGCACGTCCCGAGATCCCATTCTCTCCCGGGTCCTAAACTGGGTGGTGAGGGGATGGCCAGCGGAACAGACAGGGCCAGAGTTCACGGCATACAAAGCCAGGAGGGAAGAGTTATCCGCCTTGAAAGGGTGCTTACTATGGGGGGACAGGGTGGTCATCCCGGGGCCCATGAGACAAGGGGTTCTAGAAACGCTGCACGAGGCCCACCCCGGCATTGTACGAATGAAAGCTCTGGCAAGGAGCTACGTGTCGTGGCCCGGGATGGACGCAGAAATTGAAACCTGGGTCCGAGGGAGCACACGGTGTCAGGAAGTCCGTCCCAATCCCCCGAGAGCGCCAACCCAAAGCTGGGAGTCTACCCACAAGCCGTGGTCACGCCTACACATAGATTTTGCCAGGCCGTTCCAGGGGCTCCAGTTCATGGTGACGGTAGACTCCTACTCGAAATGGGTGGAAATAAGCCCAGTGTCTACCACCTCTGCCAAAGCGGCAATAAGGGCCCTGCGGAAAATATTCGCAACACACGGGTTGCCAGACACCATCGTGTCGGACAATGGGGCAGCGTTCACATCTGCCAAGTTTCAAGCGTTCCTCGCAAGCAACCTAATCAGGCACATACGATCAGCGCCCTTCCACCCGGCAACAAATGGACAGGCGGAGAGAACGGTACGCACCGCCAAAGAAGCCCTCAGCCGCATAACGGAGGGGGATTGGGAGTTCCGGCTGGCCCGCTTCCTCCTAAAACACCGCACCACCCCAAACCCCATCTCCGGGCATTGCCCCGCAGAACTATTGATGGGCCGCCGCCCCACGACCTTGTTAGACAGGCTCCACCCGGACCGAGCCCCAGAGGGAAAGCTGGTCGAAACCCGGGAGACGCCCCGAAGCTTCCTCCCGGGGGAACCTGTTTACTTCCGGAACTACGGGGCGGGGCCTCAGTGGTTGGCCGGGCGCATCCTAAAACCCACCGGGCCAGTGTCCTACGAGGTCCTAGCAGATGGGGACCGGGTCCTCCGGAAACACGTGGACCAGCTCCGGAGGCGGCAAGACCCCGACACAGGGATCCAGGCCCCGTTACCGAGAAACGCCGCAGCCACTCCAGCATCCGATCGGCTGCAGGCACCGCCAGCGGAGCCAGAGCCTGAAAGACCACGGAGTCCGGATGGGGTCCCAGAGACAGCTGAACCGCCGCCGCCGCTGCTGCCACTGTTGCCGCCGCCACCGTCACCACCACAGCGACTACCGGAGATCCAAGCTCCTTGTGCGGGAGGACCACCCGATGGGGGCCCCGCCAGTCCGGTACCGGCCCCCCGACGTTCACTAAGGGAACGGAGGCCACCAGCATACTTAAAGGACTACGTCACCTGAGAGGAGACGAACTATGGGGGGAGGGGTGTTGTGTCCTGGGATCAGAAGGCAGAGCTGGCGAAATACAGCCAAGCTTCGCTCTCTGAGAACAATAGGGACTAGGTTCCTGAGCTCGCCAGTAGAGAACCAATGGCAGCATTGGCGGGCGATTCAAACCCGCCAATAGGAATATGGGGCCGTCCCCCCTAACTGTATATAGTTGGCCTCCGGCCGTTACTGTTTGTTCTTTGTCTTATGTGAAGTACGAATAAACGCGTCTTCTCTTATGTCGTCGTCCGAGTCATGAGGCCCGAAACCCAGTACTTTACACTACACTGCAGCATTCCTCCTCTGAAGGAGCACTTCACAGAAGTGAGTCATAGGATCCAGTTTAGTGGAAAGGAGTCATTGGATCCAACCTTAGGACTGTGATCTTCATGACTGAGTGAGAGTTTGATATCCAATCATTTCATGTTCAATTCTGTCCTGTATTCTTCTTTACATATCACCCCCATACTACACTTGGTCTAAATCAGGACTTTATAACAATAAACATCAAATGGTAACCTTGAATGCTGGCCCCACAGGGGGTTTGATAAATAACCTGTTTGTTTGTTTGTTTTCTCTGGGAATCCACTAATGGAATCGTTGAGCAATTGACAGGGCACAGTACAAGGCAGTGGTAAATTAACAGGGCTAATCTCTTGTCCAACAATGTAATTTCCCTATGTATTTCCCCATGTTTGTTAATGGCCCTCTGTGACAGTTGTGTTACCTTCAGATTGTTCTTGGTGTTTGGATTGCACATGAATATTGGCTGAGTGGGAGTTCTTTTCTCAACCCATCTGGCTTTTATGTTGCCGATAGTCTTCATTAATGAGAGTCTTCCTGAAACAGAGCTGTTGAGTCTTATTTAACTTACGAAAAGTTATGGATGAGTATTTTTTAGTGTTTTCCTTCTCTTTGTATAATAAACCTGATGATAGTTTAACAGATGGTATAGTAAAAGTGCATTCCTATGCAATGTTTCCTCAGTCTGTGTCCACTGATTTCAATACGTATAGGGAGGAGTAACTCTATATAGGATTGCACTGTAAATTCATTATCTGCTGACCAGGTGGTTTGCACTGATCACACCTGTGTCCCCTCTGTTCATACTATATGCTCTTTCAAGTTGGCTGGAGATGCTTTGTTTGTGCACGGATGCAGAATTAGTCTTTGGTCTTTTAGGTCGAATCTGCTACTCCTGTACAAATGAAATGTGGGATCTGGTGGGGAAAGAAATGCACTTTCTGTAGTGTTTTCCCTTGCAGTGAAGACCAGTTTACTCACCTGTTTTAAAGCTTGATTCAAAAGTCAGGTCATTAAGAGGAATTCTCTTAATTCCTCTTTACCCAAATCCTCCTTGAAATCCAGCAATCCATCTCTTACCCTCTTTTTAGGATTTTTACTCAGTTTCTAATCAATTCCATTTTGATCAAAGAGAAATTCAAAAGAAGGAGAGACAGTTCTGCAAAATTTCAGAATTTTACTTTGTAGATGCTCAGAGGTAGTCATTGTCTTTCCATACCTTCCTATCCTGATATTAGAGCATCACCCACATAAAACGACTGCAAGGGCTGAAGGTACAAATGAAAGAGAAATCCCTCTTTCAAAAAAGAAAAAAAGAGAGAATAAGAGGAATCAGCGTCTGTATCTTAAAAAGTATTTGGAAAAATAAATGCCTAAGAACACCATCCAAAGGTTACTGCAACCTTATGCTTGCCATCTCAAATTGCTTCTGCATGATCAGAGCCAAGAGTGTGTATGTCTTTAACAGTGGTTTACAAGGGATGGGGAGGGGACACACGATTTTTGGAGGGCTGTTTCAATAACTGATGAACTTTGATACTGGGGTTTTTTTTTAATGTTGTGTTAGGACATGATCAGCTCCAAACTTAAGGTCTTAATGAATTTAAATCAGTTCATTAAAAAAAAAAATAACTCAAATCTCTCTTCTAAAGTGGTGAGTTGTCAGCTGCCACAAAAAAACTGAGACAAGTATGGATGTTTCTGATCATGCACCTTTTGAGGGAAAGGCATTACAATCACCAGTGCTTAATAACCTGCCCATTCATCTTGTGTCCTGCTTGCTGATTGTGTCAATAGTTTCCTGAGTGGCTGAGGTCATCCAAATTTGGATGTGTCCATTTGCATGATTACAGACCACTTCCTTGTAGCTGACATCTATTTGCTGCCACTGCTGTCCATGAATCTAATCTTGTAACCAGTCACTGCGATGTCATCATAAATAGACACTGCTGATGGTGCAGGTGCAAGAAGAGGCCAATGTGACTTATTCAGTGTCAGTCGTTTAAAGGATATATCTGACCACACAGGCACACAGTGTGGGTGAACTGCAAGTGATTCCACACTTGACAAGTGGATCAATTTAATGGCATGACCAGGGGATACGTGCCTCTTTCCCAGTACTTGAGAATGTTTAGTCAAGCGTGTTATTCCTTATTTATTACTCAGGCACAACCTGGCCCTGTAGCACACAGGTAATACACAGGTAGCTGCAAAGCTGCTTGGCATGGTGGTTAAGGGAAAGATTCTATACCTACACAAAATACAGAGAAACAATTCAATCAGGAGCTTGCTTGAAATGTCACTGAAAATATTCAATGGAGGTAAGTGTGCTCATGTCAAAGTGCTCAGCATGCCTACTCACATAAGTCCTGGTGAGAAATGTACAATCATCAAGATGTTTAGATTTTGCTAAGGCTTGGACTTCCAGTTTTTGGTGGCTTGCAGGCAGGTGCGCTCCATCATAGCTCTGATGTGAATGCCCTGAAAATCATGCTGATGGGGAGGAGTCTGAGTTGATCTTGGACTCTCTCAACTCTTTGTAGGGGGGGTTGTAGCCTGGGATGCATGAGGTCCCTCTCCCAAGGCATAAGCCAAGGGATTGAGACTCCTTTTGCTCCGAGGCTCCTTGTGACATGGAGCCAGCTATGGCACTAAGAGGCTCACACTGGACAGAGCATGCAAGTGATCCAAAGATAACACTCTTCCCTACCTTCTGAAGAAGCGCAAGTAAAAATATCCACGTTGATTAATTGATCCATGTTGTAACAAACAATTGCCTAAATGACAGTAGCAAAGCTGTGCCAAAGCCCCAAATAAGTGGAAGGGGGAGGGGAATACCCAATCCCGATAAGACTGACTTTAAAGTGGGGACTGAGAGCGCAGCTTGAAGGGAGTGAAAATCCGCTGGAGTGTGGCAAGACTAGCAAGAAAGCAATAAATTATCAGGCTTTCAGAGACTTTTAAAAACTTTTATCTTATTGTAAACAATGACACAGCAAGCAGAAAAAACTGCAGCTAAGGGGAAACTTACAGCAGGAACTGCCAGCTCATCATCTCCGGCTACTAAACCAGAAGTAACCACAGACTTTCCTAAAATGATTGCTGCCACTTTGCACCCTCTGCTGGACCAGATGACCAATCTCAATGATAAGTCTGACATGTTGCAAAAAGAACTCAAAGAAACCTCAGCAAGAACAGAGAAGATAGTTAAGAAGTTGAAAAAAGTTGACATTAAGTCAAAATAATTTGGACAAAGGCTGGAGGCAGTGGAAAAAGAAAAAATCTCTGAGAAACAGCAATTGTTACTTCTTCAAATGGGAAAAATCAGCATACGTACTGGGATTTCAAGGTATCCTGGAGCAGAAAGGAGAGAACCTAAAAGAGATTTTAAGTTTAAGAACTGGCTCCCATGGTGGGCTTAACAGCGGAAGCGCTACGAAGTTATATTGATCTGGTTTATCATACATATCCAGAATTTATCCAAAAAAACCCCACAAACAAACAAGCTACCCAGGGAAGTATATGTGAAATTCTCTAAAAGGTCAACAAGAGACATTACCTTGAAAGCAACAAATGGAATAACCCTGAAAATTAAAGGAGAACAAATCAAAGTTTTAAAAGATGTTCCATTTGAGATCAGGAAAAGGAGGAGACAATACAGAGACTGGCACTGTTCTTACAGGAAAACACTACTCCATACAGATGAATAGTACCTGAAGGTCTTATCTTCAGTGGCAAAAAAGAAAAGATTGACTCTGTGCTTAAAGCAAAAAAGTTCTTAGAGCAACAACACAAAGCAACAGATTGATCTGAGAAAGTGGAGGATAACAAAGATGCAGAAGACGAAGAAGATAAAGATGGGGAAAGTTCTGACACCACCTCAAATAGCTCGGCAGAATTGTTTGATTTTGAAGCAGAATTAGGGACTGCTGCCCCTAAATCTCTAAGAATTAAACTGGATTTTGATAAAAAGAAGCTTAAAGGAAAGAAAAAAGCAGAATAGATTAATCTTGATAGCCTGATGTTTATCTTTAATTCATAACTTTAAAGCTAGAATGTACATACTACAGATGAGAGTGATTGTGACAGCTTTATATTTTATATAACTAATTCTCACTTTTTACTATGTGGTAATAGGGAAGTATAAACACTTTTAAACTTTGGTATTAATGATCCTTGCTTCTCTTATTTTTTAGGTTGTATTCATTCCACAGACCCTGTAGGTTTGTAGTTTAGAAAAGCAAAATTATATATTTATATCCTGTCCTTATATATATTTGAATTTTGGTTCCAGAACATTCTATGCTTACCATAATTGATTTGGCTCAAGAACTGGCAGTCAGAAGACACTGGCCAGGGCTGACTGGCTGTTTCGCAAAGTCCCGCCCACGTCAGCCCCGGTCAGTGTTTTCAGGTCAGTCTGCTCCAGTCCTCTGACAGGAGAGGACGGTCTGGAGTGTGAGCACTGGGACAGGCCCTCAAGGCTGAGGCAAGTGAGAGAAGCCCTTTTCCGCCCCCACACGCCATCCCCTGGGCCTTCTATGGGGCAGTAGGCCCAGAGAAGGCCTTTTCCGCCCCCACACACCATCCCCTGGGCCTTCTATGGGGCAGTAGGCCCAGAGAAGGCCTTTTCCGCCCCCACACACCATCCCCTGGGCCTTCTATGGGGCAGTAGGCCCAGAGAAGGCCTTTTCTGCCCCCACATGCCATCCCCTGGGCCTTCTATGGGGCAGTAGGCCCAGAGAAGGCCTTTTCCGCCCCCACACGCCATTCCCTGGGCCTTCTATGGGGCAGTAGACCCAGAGAAGGCCTTTTCCGCCCCCACACGCCATCCCCTGGGCCTTCTATGGGGGCAGTAGGCCCAGAGAAACCCTTTTCCATCCCCCACACATCATCCTCTGGGCCTTCTATGGGGCCAGTAGGCCCAGAGAAGCCCTTTTTCCCCACACACTGCCTACTGCCCCCATAGAAGGCCCAGGGGATGGTGTGTGGGGACAGAAAAGGCCTTCTCTGGGCCCAGAGAAGCCCTTTTCTGCCCCTCTTCCCTTCCTTTCCCCCTTTTCCTTTCTTCCTCTCTCCTTTCTTTCACTCTTCCCCCTATTCCTTCCTTCCTTCCTTCCTTCCTTCCTTCCTTCCTTCCTTCCTTCCTTCCTTCCTTCCTTCCTTCCTTCCTTCCTTCCTCCAACCCTCTCTCCCTTCCACCTCCCTCCCTTCCTTTCTAGGGCCCGTTGTCTTCCACCACAATGGGCTTTGCTCCCTAGTGTGTGTATGTATGTGTATATATGTATGTATGTGTGTGTGTGTATATATATATATATATATATATACACACACACATACATACATATAAGATTTTGCTAGGGCTTAACATGGTTCTGCCCCAGAACTTGGTTTTACCATGGAGAATGCAAGTAATACTAGTGTGCCCCATCTGATCATATGAAGAATGAACTTCCCTCTAGAGTGTGTACAACCAACTGACATTCATCAGGGAGAACAGCTTTCAGTAGGTGAGATGGTGGAGCTGATTGAAAATTAGCAAAGAAAAGGAGATTAACCATGATGGGCATTATGGAACTGTGAACTGGGTAAAGGAGAATTCAGAACTATGGCTTGGATCCTATGGCATCATTCCCCTCATGTTTCTCTCCAGCCATTGTGGTGCTCATTTCCTTTGTTGCTAGATCAGGGGTCCGTAACATATTGTGCTTGCAGGCAAGTTTGGAATTTTGAGAGGGGGTAGTGAGCACCACCCCAGTGTGGTTGCTGCAGGAGGCAAATCCAAAGCCAAAATGGCTGCCACAAGAGGAGGGTCCAAGCCGAAAATGATTCCCACAGGAGAAGGAGCCAAAGCAGAGTAAAGCAGAGCGCCTCCCTCCTTACTGTGCAAAAGAATCACAGAGTAAGAATAAAAAGAAATGAAGGAAAGGGAGAAAGAGAGGAGGGAGAGAGAAAGAGAAGAGGGATAAAAAGAAGGAAGGAAAGCCTGAATGGGGGATACAACCGCAAGCCTGTGTGGTAACCATTCAGGATGTGCACTTCAAAAATAATTTCAGACCTGGATTTGGGGTAAGGTGCTGTTTTTGTTACCCTGATTTTTTGGAAGTGTTACCCATTCAAAAGTTTTTTTCCAGGTATTTTTTCAGGTGACAAAAATTGAGGACCATCATTTTTGTATCTCCCCACCACACCACCACCACCACCACCCAAGAAGCAGGAGCAGGGGGAGAGGGGGGGAGCCTGCCCCGGACATACCATGCTGGTATTATCAACAAAGGAGGCTTCTCCCTGACACTGGCATAGGAGGCAGCAGTGCCCACCTCACAGGTGAAAAATGGCATGGAGACTATGGCTCCTAGGGTCCCACGAGTCTGGACCGTTGCAGCAGCTTTTTCCCTTGCTTTTCAGATTGAAGCCGCTTGTGCCCTCAAGGACCGTGTTGGGGAACCTTGAAGTAGATCAATGGTTTTTCAAGGAGCCATAACTCACACAGAAGTCCCAGCAGCAGAGGAACTGAGTGTCAGTGTAAGGAAACTTTTGCAATGGCTGGAGAGAAGTGCAAGGGAAATGATACTGGATCCAATGCGTAACCTTTTATTTTGTGGATGGACTTCCGAATAGGAGCTAACTTTCAGGAAGCGTTATTACCATTTGTTATCCAGAAGGAACGTTAGCCAACATTTTCCAGTTTAGAAATTAAGCAGTTCCCATCATGATTACCTTCCATCATCCTTTAGCGGCCTGAATTCTTCCTATTACCCAGCACCTAACGTTTGCACAGAAAACAAGGTAGCGACACATAGATTGACTCAACAAAGAGTTTTGCAGCACCATGAAGACCAAGACATTTATTGAGGCAATGGCACAACCTTTATGGATTAGAGACCACTTCATCAAACGCATGAACTGTCATAAAATATGCATGGCTATAGATTATAAACTGGAAAAAAAAATCGATGCCAAAAAGCCAAGAAATGCTAGTGGTCTGTAACATTTCTAAGCAAAGCTCAAATATTATACAAGAAAAATTCCCATTCAGAACAGTGAAATTGGGTGATAGAACACAATCTTCCTAGCTTTCCTTTGCTAATGTGACATCTGTAGAGGGAAGGAAAGCTGTAATCTTAATTGAGACCAGCAAACTGTAAGTGCATCCACTTAACCATTCCATTAAAATCAATATAGCATTAACAGTGCAATCCTAAACAGACTTATAATTTTCTAAACCCATTGACTTCAATGGATTTAGAAGAGTATAACTCTGATTAGGATTGCACTGTAAAGTGCTTAACTTTGACTCCATCGTGCTCAGTATTTGCTGTGGTATTACACCAAGACCAGACAGTGTGGCAGGTTTAAATCTGGTCTATGCACTGTTTCTACATTGCAAGGACTGTAGATAACAAATCTTTTTTTCTGTCAGCCTTAGAACTTCTGTCTCAGAAGGTGACTACCTTTTCTGTAAACAAGTGTTTATATAGTCTAATCCCTGCTGAAACTTCAATTTATGGCTTCTTGTTTATGAGTTACTCCTCTATTGATTTTTGCATTGATTGAGAGGGATGTGGGTGATTGATTGAGAGGGATGTGGGTTTCCTTTAAAATGAATAATAATATTAGTAATAAAGAAATTTATTTCCTTAACATGCTTGAACATCTCTGTGTACTTCCCATTTCTAAAGTAATCATATTTAACACATTTTTAAAAAGCTGTTGAAAAATTTGAACAAAAGGACAGGGGGAAAATCCAGGTGCGAGGCTTAAAAGAGGCTTAAAAGTACTGTACATACAACTACAGGCCTGTGAAGGGTGACTTCCTCACAAAGCCAGAGAGCCTTGAGTGACAGGCTGCTCCACGCAATCTGATTGGTTGGCATCAGCTGAGGAAAAGAAAAGGTCTTGTGAGAGCTGGATGCTGAGGGGATAAAATCAGATTTCAGCCCTGACTGATCACCATCTGAATTCAGCATTAGCTGAGAACATTTAAACACAGGTAGAGAACTAGGGGGAAGTTTGGCAAGAAAGTTTGGGTAGTAGACGAGACTCTCATTCAGACCAAAGGAAAGGGGATAGATCTTTGAGAGAGAAGAAGACTCTCTACTCAGTCAAACAGGAAGAGTTCTCTCTGAGGAGTACAGAAAACCCTGGTCTGGTGTGATTAGACACTGCTTTTAGAGACCTAAAAGTCTGTTAACTCAAGAGTACTGGTGTTCCAAGAAAAGGGGTTTGGGTATTGGGAAAAGGGTACCAGCCTTCTGGGCACCAAAAGAATCAGTGATTTATACAAATACAGTGTATTAGAGTGTTTGGGAAACCATTGGAACAAAAGCCTCTCTCTATAAAGATCTAAATAACTGGGAAATAATTTAGGAATCTCTCTTTAGCCTGATATGTAAGGGGGGAAAGTCTGTGCATGTACTGTTTTTACCTCAGAAATTTCAATCCCTGATTTCACCTGACCTTTCCCCTTGATGCTAGATAAAATCTTTTTGTTTTTGAATTTTAAAAGCATCTCAAGTGCCATTTTCAAGGGTTTATGTTAAAGGGTGATCCTATCCCTTCCATCAGGTTCCTGGGCTGAACAAATAGCCAATATATATTACTGACACAGGGTGGGACAGCCGAAGTTTATTCAGGGGAGAAGAAAACATGCTACCAGGGCTGCTTAGTCAGTGAAGGGCCACAGGAAAACAGAGGGAAAATCTAGCCTCTGGGGGAGGGAAGTGAATGAGGTTTGTCATAGCAGGTATTATAAGATGGTCTGTCCCAGGGGCTCACAGTGGCTTTCATAACAAATAGGTTATGATGTCCCTTTATTAACTCATCTTTTCAGAACTGTAAGAAAATAAAGAGTAGGCAGAAATGTGTAGGTGTTCCAAAGTAAGAGTACAGTGTAGCCAATATTAAGCAATTTTAGTTCAATAGCTCAAGGTATGTTCTGGAATGTGAAGAAAACACAGAAGCACACACATAATTTGAGCATCAAAGAACAAGGATGCTGAGAACTTCAACAGCATGATTGCCGAGCACACTTACTTTGATTGAACTCACTCACATGCAAGGCCATTTCCCAATTGGATTACCTTGATGTCTTCTGTCAAAATTACTTGCCATGCATATTTATGCCTGTGCAGTTGTGCACTTGTGCAACTAGGCTAGATTATTCCTTCTTAACAAGTAACAAATGACTTGCAGCCTATGGCCACGTCTGTGCATGCATAGTCCATGAACTAAATCTTCTGGATTACTGGAGAAGCAACCCATATCTCCTGGGGTCGTGGCTGGGTCATTAATAGTGCAATCCTTGGGGGGAGCGGTGCTCAAGGAGGTGACCAGCCACTATGCTGGCATATCCTGGAGATTTACCAGTATAGTGCCCCACTGAGGTCAGGTGCTGGCATGGCAGTGCCATGGACCCTCATCATAGCACCATCAGTACAGTGGGAAGGGCCAGGGATATAGCAGGAGTTGGTTGGCTCTCTAAGCTGCCCTAGCTGGGAAGGCCCCCCAGAACTTGTGTAAAGTTAATCCAGCAAAAAATGCAGCATAATGCAATTTCTCACTCCTGTTTATTATAATGGATCCTTTACTGCAGAACTATGTAAGGTAAACCTGATGCAAGTAAAACCTGATGTTAATTGTTCCTATTGATCAGCATTCCTTTGCCTTTACCAAAGAGAAAAAAAAACCAGTCTTGTTAAAAAATATTAATTAGTCCTCCATTAAAAAAAACAGTCTTGTTAAAAAGAAATATTAATTTATACCATTAGTCCTCCATTAAGACCAGGACAATGCAACTGAACTGCATAGAATTCTAAGTCTCATTCACAGTAGAATTGTTTTCTGTACACAGAATTTTGTAAATTCCATTTTTCATCTAAAAAGTAGTAAAGATGTTTCAGGTGGATAGCCATGTTGGTCTGAAGCAGCAGAACAAAATCTGAGCCCAGTGGCACCTTTAAGACCAATAAAGTTTTATTCAAGGTAGAACCTTTTGTGTGCACACACTCTTCTTCAGATACCAAGGTATAAGCACACAAAAGCTTATGTGTGTTGGTCTTAAAGGTGCCACTGGACTCAACTTTGTAAAGATGTTTGTTATCAAAGTGTGGGGTATCCACTCTGGGCATGAAATGAGCATCGAGGATCATGTACTATAGATTGTCTGTTAATGAAAGCAGCTAAATTATATAATGGTTTATTGTCAGTAAGCCACTGGTAAGCATTTATTTTTAAAGGTGGTGGTACTGACTTTGTTTAGAAGCTTGAGAACAGCAGCTGCTCTTTGAGTGAAGGACATGGCCCAGTGGCAGAGCCACTGCATGCAGAAGGCCCAGGTTCAGTCCCTGACATCCCAAGTTAAATGGATCAAGCAGTAAGAGTTGTGAAAGATCTCCCTCTGAGAACCTGGAAAGTCATGCGCCAGTTCAAGAAGACAAGACTGTGTTCATTGACACTGTTACAGTTTCTCATAAGTGCAATCAATGAACCATCTAATTTAGCATCCTGTTCCACACAGTAGCCAGCCATTTGCCCTATAGTACCAATGAACAGGGTAGGGGCAAAGATTTTGCCTTCTACCCACTGGTATTTAGAGATTTACCCCCTCTGGATGTGGAAATTCCCTGTAGTCATCATAGCTAAACCATGAAAGGCATGTTAGTAACCGTTACAACATCCACTAACAGTGATTCCACAATTTATTTCCTCATTCAATTAAGAAGTACTTCCTTTTCTTTGTCCTGAATCTGCTGCCCATGCACACATTCTCATTTGCCCCATAGCAAACATAGAAAGGAAAATTCAGCATTGGATGAGGAAAGAAATCCAAGAGACATAGGTCCTTTCCGCACTTGGATCTCATCCCTGGATTTATCAGAGTTCAGCTCATGACACAATACCTTGCATTTATCCCTGGTTATAACAGCATCTGATTATCCTGGAACAAGTGTGGGGTGGAACCAGGGTGACTACAGTGTAATGTGGAAACAAAAAATACCCTGCAGTATTTACAGGGTAAACTCGAATGTAGTGTAGAATGTAAAAATATCCTGAGATAATTACAGGGGTGAACTCGAGTGTAGTGTAGAATTTAAGTTCGGGGACAGGGTTGAACCAGGACTTAAGGTCTACTGTGGAAAGGACCATAGATATCCCTTCAATACTTGAGACAGTAATGCCTATAGCATTACTCATATAAACCTGGACCTTCACAGAACACTTTTCTGACAGTCCAGTCCAGCTGCAGCCCCAACTTGATCCTTCTTGGCTGTGACTCCAGCCCTCTAGAAAGAAGAAGAAAGAGGCCTTTCATGCTGGCCTAATTCTTCAGGTTGTGTAAAATTGCCCTGGTTTTGCTGATCGTGTCAATGTTTGCAGTTGAGGCAGGAGCGGTGTAGAATTGTCTTATTTAGTGGCTCTTTTTTTGCTTGTGGGGTTTTTCTTTAATTGTTCTAGTGCCGGTGCACACTGGTCTTTGTAGGCACTTGTGGAGGGCAAGGATAGCAGATAATTATTTAATAAGGGAAAAGTAGCCTTGAAATTGCATCAGATGTAGATTCTCAAATCTCTCCCTTTCCTATCAGCATGGGATAACTTTACAATAGCTTTGCGGAGTTTTAATTGTACTTCTGCTCCATAGAACATGTTGTTACTCTTCTGATTTCCTCTTGTCAGGAAGAAGCCCTGCTGACTGCTGAAGCTAGTGTCACAGGTGAGCAGATAAACACACCAAACTGCCTTATACTGGGTCAGACCTTTGGTCTATTAAGTCAGCATTATCTGCTCTACCTGGAAGTGGCTTCTTGGCATATTTTTACTTGGTTAATGTCATGTGATTGCTCTTATGTTGCATCTATTATGCATGTTTCAGTAGGCTGCTAAATTGTTGTATTGGTTCAATTTTAACGAAGTATCAATAAGGGGGGAAAATGGAACCTGCCACGAATAATGTTTGAGAAGGCAGAAGGCAGAGGCCTCACAGCTTCCAAGGGTTGCTCGCTTACAGTGCTGATGCTAAAGCAACACATACATCCCAGCATGGTGGTCATTTTGATACAGGCACCTTGAATTATGGAGTAGGGATGACAACATGGTGGGAAAATGCATCAGGTAAGATGCAACTGAGAAGGCAACAAAATTAGCTTTTAGGGTCAGACTTGGGTTCCAAATGGACACATCCAAATCCAGTGTTCAACAATCCCCAGCGAAGAGTTTCTACAGTCCTGATTGCAGGATGAATGTAGCACTCAATTGTCCAGGGAAAAGCAAAAGGGCAGATTCTTAGTGGATTAGATTTGAACAGCTTTTCTGTGGGTGAAAAGAGGTCCCCTTTGGACACCAAAAAGACAGTGGTGGTAGTGAAAAGTACCATCAAGTCATGGCTGATTTATGGTGACCACATAGAGTTTTCAAGGCAAGAGACAAACTGAGGTGGTTTGCCATTGCCTGCTTCTCCACAGCAAACCATGAACATCCTTGGTGGTCTCTCATCCAAGTACTAACCTGGGCTGACTCTGGTTAGCATCTGAGATCCGACGAGATTGGGCTAGTATGAGCCATCCAGTTCAGGGAAGGGAGATTGAGTGAGAAAGCTGACTGGATCCATCCCAGTATTTGTATCAGAAATAAGCCATCCAGAAGATTCGTACCCAATACCAGCTGATGTTCTTTCCCCCAATGGCTTTGTGCATAGAAGAACATTCTGGGGCTTGAGCCCCCAAACCCATGGTAGCTCTTGTAGGCAAGGTCATAGCCTTCAAAGCTGAGGACCCTGCCTCAAGTCCTGGAAGGTCAAGGACCATGCAGGCGTTCATTTCATAAAGACCAAACATGCATATGGAACATTACGGTTGCTCAAAAAGTTGGGTGTCAGATTGTAAACACAGCACATGTATACGCTCCATGCTTCAGATATACTAAATGCTCATCAGGGCCTGATATGACCTTGCCCCACCTTGTCACAGGCACATTTAAGGTAAACAAGAAAATATCATTAACCATGCAGCTTGACCTATATGTAGAGACAGGGAATAATTCCCCATGCTAGATGTATAAGACCTATAACTCCCCCTCCACAGCTGTTTTTGAAGAAACGCAAAGCTACTGGAGTAGTGCTATTTAGGGGGAAAAAATCACTGAACTCTGCTCTGCTCTGCTGCATTGTTTCAAATGAGGCAGTAATAATGGGAGAAGGATCCATAATTAAACTGCACTGGCTGAGGAGCCTTTTTCCAGCAAGCTTAGAAGAGAGAGATTCATTGTAGTTTTAAACCTGCCTTTTGGCAAGAAAAGGATGTCTATTTATGCCGACAAATGCAATTGAATTGGATCCAGGAGGGTGGCAATCACAATTAAAGTAAAATAGAGGCTGATACAAGAAGCTATGGCCAGGCGCACTGGGGTGGGGGTGGGGGTGGAGATTGCCTACAGCAGCAGTTCTCTTTCCTCAGACTTCCTCTCGACTTTGCTGTTGAGTCTCAGACATAATTCCATGCAGATTATCTAAAACAAATTCTCTGTGGCTGAAGTAGGAGCTTTTTCATGCTCTAGCCTTTTGTAGTCAGTGAAGTCTTCAACATAAGAAAGCTTTGGGATAGGTGAATATTTGGTTAGACGAGAAACAATAAGGCATCTAAAACCCTGCGATCTCTCTCTCTCTCTCTCTCTCTCTCTCTCTCTCTCTCTCTCTCTCTCTCTCTCCCCACACACACACACACACACACACACACACACACACCGCGTCTTCTCTCTTCTTGCTCGGATGTTTTGCATCCTTTTCAGCAATTCTGCTCTTTGAATCCAAACTTGAATCTACTGAATAGGAGTACTGAAAACCTGCTCGTTCAGCTTGTGTTCTGTTCACCAGGCCCATTTTTTCTGCTGTTCATCTGTCTGTCAGCCCATTTATGCCTATTCAGCAGCTTGTTTTACTGTAGTCCTTCCTAACAATGCAGAACAGGTGTTCCCCCCCCCCACGTGTTCTTGCACCACCAGATTAAGTTCTATTCCCCCTCCCCTTTGCTTCCCCAGTCAGCAGGAAATTATTTAACTAGCCAGTTAAAATCAGTAAGATATAATTTTTAAAAATCATTAAAAGCTCCCATTTGGTGTTCGTTGAACTAGTCATTTATGGCGTTAATAGTTATTGATCTGTATGGATTGGCAGCATTTTCACACATGCTCAGTTTTGAAAAAAAAACTTGGTGCAATCTAGTTTGGCATATATTCCAGTTGCTTTGTCGATTACCTCTGCCAAGAACTAGACAGGGGGAATGTCATCCCACTAGATCTGCTGGATCTCTCAGTGGCCTTTGATACTATTGACCGTAGTATCCTATTGAGCCCTGGGATGGGTGGAGCACCATGTTACAGTGGTTGAAGTCCATGATACCCCATGGTATTTAATATCTATGTGATGCTATTGGCAGAGATCATCAAGAGATATGGACTGCAATGTCACCAATATGTGGATGATACCCAGTTCTACCTCCCCCCGCCACCTAATTCCAAGGGATGACTTTGATGCTCTCTGAACTGGTGCTTGGAGTCTAATAGGCTAGATGAGGGTGATTAAGCTGAAACTTGATCCTAATAAGATGAGGTTCTTTGACTTAATAGAAATGCAGATATGGGATTTGAGATCTATCTTGTCTTGGATGGAGTTATACTCACCTTCAGCTTGGGAGTGCTACTTGACACAGTGTCACCTTTGAAAACCAGATGGCTGAAATGACTTGTGCATCCACCATGTCTGTTACTGGGTCAGTCAGATTGAGCCACAGTGGTCCATACCTTAGTTACATCTAGACTGGACTACTGCAATGCCCTCTACTTGGGGTCACCCTTAAAGAGTGTTCCAAGGCTGCACCTAGTACAGAATGCTGCAGCTAGGCTACTGGTTGGGGGTAGCTATCGGGAGCATGTGACCATGATATATCAGCAACATATCAAGTGTTCCACAATATCTTATGCATTACATTTGCAAAAGTGATGTGAGTGATTCCCAGTTCCTGACACAGAACAAAACAACAAGCAATGATTTGTATTTTGGGCAGGCCAATCTGAGTGAGTGCATGTGTCTGTGAGCTTTCCCATCACATCCAAAGATCTGGCAAGAATAGCTACTAGCTCCACAACATAGGCACATCTGAGAGAATGAAGAAGTATTTCTTCTTGCTCATGAGAGGCTAGGGATGCCAGCCTCCATGTGGAGCCTGGGGATCCCCTGGAATTACTGCTCCTCTCCAGACCATAGAGATCAGTTTGATCCCTTGGAGAAAATGGATGCTTTGGAGGGTGGATTCTGTGGCATTGTGCCCCACTGAGTCCCTATCCTCCCGAGACCCCATTCCCAAATCTCCAAGAATTCCCCTTTCCGAATCTGGCAACCGTACCCCCCCAGCCCCCACCAGTGGTCAGCAGGGACCTGGCAACCATATGAGAGGATTTTTCTTTCTTTCTGACAACAGCTACATTTCATTTTCCTCTTAGACTGCAAGGGAAAAAATATATTGCTATGGCAGACACGAAGAGTGAATCTAAGCTGTTGTACTGTGCAGCTGTGCTGGTATTCTGTGCAGTTAGATACATTTGAATGCGCCTAACTATGCATAAGATTGGGTTACACAGGCATGAACCAACATGAAATGACTTGGGAGTAAGTCTCATGTAAGTCATTGGGATTTACATCCAAGTAAAAATTCATATGACTGGGCTATGTTCTCACAATAAGAACTTTTGCTTTGAAGTGCCAAATTAACCCCTCCTCCCAAGAACTATTACTCATTGCTAAAGTATCTGTGCACCCAGTCTGTCAGTCAGAGGAGACTTTTTGCTCCATTACTCTGTATTACTTTACTTGGTGATATCACCTATACTATTCTGCTTTATCTAGGTATTACAATATCAAAGGTCAAACAATACTTTCCCAACAATGACACAGTGGTCATGTACTTATGCTTTTGCCATTGTGCCATGTAAAGTTTGTTGCCTCTTGCATCATTTTTTAGCAGCAAATATTACAAGTTATACTTATTTCCCTCACTTAAAGATTTAATTTCTCTCAGGTGGGAGATCTGTGGTGAGGGCTTTGAAATCTGGAAAATGGCAACCATAAAATCCACACTCACATTTTAATCAAAATCATCAAAATCCCCCCCAAACCCAAAGCGGACAATAATTTGCAAGGAACTAATGCCAGAAATGCAAGACTAGCCCTGGTAAATACATAATATTAGAAGCTATGGGAAGTGTTGGCCTAATTATTATTAGGATATAATTTTTTTAAAAATATATATATGTTATTGCTGGCCTTTATCTATATTACTGGCCAGAGGGACTGGAGTTTTGGCAATCAATTATGGGAATAAGTTATGCCTGGACAGAAATTTAAGTAGCTGAGGACCCAGCAACATTGGGAATTGTAAATTACTACAGGTAGCATATACTTAGGTGTACTGTCAACCAGCTCCGCCAGTGGTCTGAGGCTTGATAAAACTACTAGGAACAGTGATGACAGGGTAAGGGATCCCAGTACTCCTGGGGAGGGGAAAGTACAGTGGTGGGACCAGGCATGGAGACAAAGGAAGAGGACGGAGAAGTAGAGTAGCTCAGCCCCCTTCCAGCCTGCATCCCATCCCATCCCAAAGGTTGCCAGCAGTGGGGCTAGGATGAATGACCCCCCCTCTGTCATTGGTGTTGTGTAACACCAGGTCTATAAATAACAAGACCATGGTCCTTCGGGACTTTCTGCTCGAGCATGCATGCATGACCAAAACCTAGGTGCAAGAAGGGGAGACAGTAACTCTCTCCCAGTTAGTTCCTCCCAGGTTTTTGGTCCTTCACCAATCACAGACTGGGGGGCAGGAGGGAGGAGTGGCTCTATTCATTTCGAGTAGGAGCCGCTGCCCCGCTGCACCACCACTGTGACATCAACTTAGGTGGTGCAGTGAGATGGCCCTGGGAAGAAGAAGAGCAAAAGAGTTGGCAATATTAGGGGAGTATCGCTGGAACAACATCTGGAACTGTACTGGTTGCGGAAATTGGCAGATCTTTGGACCCTGTCTTGGTTTTAACAACAACTGTATTTGAGCACTGATATTTTAATGTTAATGGATGGAGTATTTTATTTGGATTCAATTGTTTTAGCATGGCACATGCCTCTTGTTAGCCGCCCTGAGCCTACGGGGAGGGCTGGATATAAATATGAAAAATAACTATATAAATAAATATTCATTTGGGAGGCTTATTCCTTCAGGGTGCTTCCACTGCCAAAGATCACAGGCATAGAGTGTGCTGGCCTAGTGTGGGAGACTAGCGAGAGTCTGGCATTTTGGTTGGTGTACTGACTGCCCAATGCACCGGCCAATAGCCTTCTGTCCCTGATGGAGGCTGTGTCAGGCTGGGCACTGGAACATCCTAGACTGATAGTCCTGGGTGATTTCAATCTCCATGCTGATGATGCAGCCTCCACTCAGGCAACGGACCTAGTGTCATCCATGGTGATGTTGGGACTCTCCCAATATGTAAGGACTCCCACTCACTGGGTTGGGCACACGCTCCAGATGGCTCTGCAGGATCCAATGTCCCCTGGCAACTCGTTATATGAACTTGTAGAGAACTGGCACAGCCGACTCTCTGCAGCCATTGATGAGATTGCTCCCTGATGCCCTCTGTGCCCTCGCTCTAAGCTTGCACCTTGGTATACCCAGGAGTTGCAGCTGATGAAGCAAAGGCTAAGATGGCTAGAGAGACAGTGGCAACACACCCACAATGAAGCTACAAGAACATCCTATAGGACATGTATGAGATCCTGTGAGATGGCAGTCAAAGCTGTGAAGAAAGAGTACTATGCAGCTTTGATTGCATCTGCGAGCTCACACCCAGCCCAATTGTTTAGAATGATTCAGTCCATGACGACTCTGCCACAAGGCAGGTCAAATGTCAGGGAATTGGACATTGGCTCTGAGGCTTTTGTGAGCTATTTTGCCCATAGTGGCCAGTTAAAGTTGGTTGCGATGGGTTCCGAGGGGCCCAGGGGAGATTATCAACAAGTCCCTCTTGGAGGGTCTGTTCCCTAGGTCACTTAAGAAGGCTGTGGTTCGTACCCTCTCGAAAAAAAGCATCTGTGGATCCAGCCGAATTGGCTAACTACTGGCCAGTTTCCAACTCGTCCTATTTGGGCAAGCTAATTGAGAGGGCCATGGCAGTCCAGTTACAGAACTTTTTGGATGACACTTCCAATTTAGACCCCTACCAGTTTGTTTTTCACCAGGGACATGGGATCGAGACAGCACTGGTCAACCTCACGGACAACCTCCGAAGACATTTGGATCAAGGCAGATTGGCAGTGCTGTTGTTGTTGGACATGTTGGCAGCATTCAACACAGTCGACCATCAGCTACTGATCCACTGCCTCACTGACTCTGGAGCTCAAGAGCGCACATCCTTCCTTCAAGGTTGTGGACAAAGGGTGGCACTAGGAGAACAGCTGTCCCAAAGGCACCCACTGATTTGCGGAGTGCCTCAAGGGGCATTGCTTTCCCCGATGCTGTTCAACATCTATATGTGCCCCCTCACCCAGATTGCCTAGAGTCATGGGCTGGGGATGACACCCAGCTCTATCTGTTGTTGGGTGGCCAGTCTGACTCTATGCCAGAAGATCTGGATTGGGCATTACAAGTTGTTTCTGGTTGGCTTAGACTGAGTCAACTGAAACTGAATCTGATGAAGATGGAGGTCCTGTGCCTGAATTGGGGTGGTCCGAGGGCAGGGATCCCATTCCCGACCTTCGATAGTGCACAGTTGGTACCAGTGCTGGAGGTTAGGAGTCTGGGAGTGCTCTTGGATACCTCTTTAACAATGGAGGCCCAGGTAGCAGCCACTGCCAGGTCAGCCGCTTATCATCTTTGGCTGATTAGGCAGTTGGTTCCCTTCCTCGAATGCAATGACTTGGCAACAGTGATCCATGTGATGGTCACCTCGAGATTAGACTACTGTAATGCTCTCTACATGGGGCTGCCCTTGTCCCAAATCTGGAAGCCGCAGCTAGTGCAAAATGCTGTGGCCAGGCTGTTGATGGGTCTCTCTATGCAGGAGCACATCCAGCCTGTGCTAAAAGCATTGCACTGGCTGCCAATAGTATACTGGATTTGCTTCAAGGTGCTGATTTTGACCTTTAAAGCCCTTTATGGTCAGGGTCCGGCATACCTAAGGGACCACCTTTCCCCATACATTCCCCAGAGAGCACTGCATTCAGGGATCCAAAACCGGTTGGCCCTCCCAGGCACCAAAGACACCAGGCTGGCAATAACCAGGGCCAGGGCCTTCTCAGTGGTGGCTCCATACTGGTGGAATGAGTTCCCAGAAGAGATCAGGGCCCTGCGGGGCCTCTTAGAGTTCTTCAGGGCCTATAAGACAAAGCTCTTCCACCGGGCCTTTGATTAGGAGCTGCATCAAACACCTGAGGGGTGACCATGTGCCTTGGCCTACAATCTACAACTTACAGTCTGTGCCCACTACCTATATAAATGGATCAACTGAGCTGGTATAAGAATACCATCATGGCTGTCACCTAAATAATACTGTTTAATGCTGTTTAATTTTGAAACTTCTGCTCTCACACTTTACTTGAATGTTGTTCCAGCACTTTAGGGCAACTAATAATTTAACTGTTGTGGTGTTTTATGAATGATTTTAATTGTATTTATAGATGTACCTTTATGTAAGCTGCCCTGAGCCTGCCTTGACAAGGAGGGCGGGGTATAATTTGAATTAAATTAATAACTTCCCACCGCCTTTCGACATGAGTCTCTGTGAGGGATGAGGCTGGTTGCTGCTTAGGTTACTACTCTGCCAAGTGCTAGTTGGGGTGATCTCATTTTGGGTTGGGGTGATTTCACAAAACCACCATTTGCTTCCTTAGCCTTGCGAATAATCTGGCTCTAATTTTATTGAGGGTTCGCTGTATCTACACATTCATTAGCCAGCTAACATGGCAAATGAGAGTGGTCTTCACTGATCATAACCACATTTATTATTCTGTCATGTTGTCATTTTTAAGCTGTTAAACACAGATGTGGGGCTGCGGAATTTTTTGCACTTTTTTTTTGTGGAAGCAATACAGATCCTATAAGAGATGACTACCTTTTTACTCAGCCATATCAAATAAAAGTACAAAAGGAGTCCTTAAGAGCAGCTGTAATAGAGAGATTGTGCAGGGAGAGGGGAAGAAATCTGGTGCACATAAATTCCTGATAGTATGAAATAGATCTTGTAGGGAAAAGTCCTTTTGTCACCTACAGTAAGTGAGAACTGTTCTCTTCAACCTAGTCTGAACTCTTAGCTAAAGACAAGTAACTGTTGAGCTGTCAGGAACCATTCAAGTGATTTCCCTTTGGCTAGATTTATCACTGCAATAATGTGTCTTCTTGTAGGAACTGAAGACATCCAAAGATGATGACATATAGAGCTAAATCCATTGGTTTCCATAGGATAAAGCACCAAGTATATTTGACCCAAGGACTTTTGACAGGTGTCTAGTGGCATTAAATTTGGGCTGAGCTGCAGCTGTTTACAGTTGGTTGTTTTTTGGGGGTGAACATTTCAGCAGTGTTCAAACAAATGCCTCCCTTAACTTTTACATTTACTTTCATTGCCCTCATTTGCCCAAGTAATGTCATCAGGCAGCCAAATCTGATTGGCTATGTAATATTGTATTGTCATCTAACTGTAACTAATCCATAAAGTGAAAAGAAGAAACTATTTGGGGGGAGATGGTACCCATTTTCAGGAGGGTTTGTAAACTTGCTTAGGGAGAAGAAAGATCCACTGAACTGGGGTTACCAATAGATAGATTACATTTAGGATTCAGCTATCAGAAGCCATTTCGTATAGCAGCCACTTTGGAGGACTGAAGCTGAAACTTTAATGATCAAGACTTAACTAGAGTTGTGCATACAGTGCTCTGACTCCAAATAGAATTATTTTCAGCAATCATGAAAACTTAGAAACCTTCAGATCTGACAGTTGTTCTTGTGTCTGCTATCTGATTAAAATTTTCCTGAGCGGGTGGGGAGGGGGTTGAGGACAGCAAGGAGAAAGCAGACTAGAGTTGACATCCCACCAGAAGATCTGACCAGTGTTCCTGCCAAACAGGATCATTCTTACTGGTAGTATACAATATTTCCACTTTCTGACACTCATTGTACCATCTGAGGCTTTGGAAAGGCTTTTTGATTCTGCATAGTCGTGGGCCCTGTCTACATGACCTAAAAAGCCATGAGCAGGGAATTGCTTGCACCTACTGGCACTAGAAAGTCAGTGCTGTGGAGAAGAAGAAGAGGAGGAGGAGATTGGATTTATACCCTGCCCTTCACTCGGAGTCTCAGAGCGGTTTACAAACTCCTTTACGTTCCCCTCCCCACAACAGACACCCAGTGAGGTAGGTGGGGCTGAGGGAGCTCTGACAGAAACTGCTCTTTTTCAAAAACACTTCTGACTGAACTATGGCTTGCCCAAGGTCATCCAGCAGGTGTGAGTGGAGGAGTGTGGAATCAAACCTGGTTCTCCCAGATTAGAGTCCACACATTTAACCATTATGCAAAACTGGCTCTCCAGAGGAGACAGAGGCAAATGTGCAGGCCTCCTCCCCTCAATTGTTAGTGTGCTTGATTTTGTGTGTGTGGGAGGGTAAAGGGCCACACTATCACTCAACCCTCAATAAACAACCACGGCAGGACCTCTGCAGGGCAAATAGTCAAATAAATTGCTTGCTTACATTGGAAGTCAGGCTCTTTGTGTGTTGTGTGCCATCAAGTTGCTTCCAACTTATGGCAACCCTGTAAATTACTGTCCTCCCAAATGTCATATTGTTAACAGCTTTGCTCAGGTCTTGAAAATGGAGGGCCACTGGCTCCCTTTATTGAGTCAATCCATCTCATGTTGGGTCTCCCTCTTTTCCTGCTGCCTTCAAATCTTCCTGTCATTGTTGTCTTTTCCAGTGCCTCTTGTCTTCTCATAATGGTACCAAATGACAATAGCCTCGGTTTAGTCATTTTAGCTTCTATGGGGTGTTCAGGCTTGACGATCCAGAACTCACTCGTTTGTCTTTTGGGTGGTCCCTGGCATCTGTAATACTCTCCTCCAACACTACACTTCAAATTAATCAACTTGCTTTCTTCATTGTCCAACTTTCACACACATACGTAATAATGGGGAATACTATGACATGAATAAATTCGATCTCGGTCACCAGCAACACATCCTCACACTTAAGGATCTTTTCCAGCTCCTTCATGGCACTAAGAGTAAATGAAGACAGCTGCAAGGCATACTTCACTCAAGATAGGATACCAGTGTGCCTACAGAGGCTTAGCTGCTGCCTTTGGATGTCACACCTGCTAAATGGAGGGTTTGAGAAAAGCCCTCCCCCCCAAAAAAAAAAAGCAGTGAAAAACAGAATGAGAAGTGAGAAATGTGTGACAAAGGATTGAGTTCTTTCTCTATGGGAGAGGGCGGTAATGAAGATGACATTTCTGAGATCTCTTTAAATTAATCTAAAAGCCCCAGGGCTCACAAGTGCACCATTCCCCTATACATTTTGCTTCTCCATACAATACTATTTGTCTCAGTAGGGAAGAAACATAGTCAGTTTCCCATACAGGGGCAAAAGTAAAGGGGGGTTGTCTATTTTTAAGCTATTGTTAAGCCATTTTAAACTATTGTTAAGCCTTGCGCCTTGCTCTCATGCTTTAAACATTTTTTGGGGGAAGAGCTTGACTGATTTCTGATATGGAAGCCAGGCAGCAAGAGAACCAGGTCACGGTGAGGTTGAGACATGGCGGGGTTGATGACAACACCTACAGCTGCTGACAAACGGCACTGTAAAATAAAATGTGGCTCAAAGATTGACATTTTATCTCTTTATCAACATTTGCATTTCAGCCAAGGGGAAAAGTATTGCTGCAACTGAAAAAGAACATAAAAAAAACAAAAAACCAATCAGACTTACATTAGACACATGCTATATTATTAGACATTTCCATTTTAACTTGCTTGTAACTGGGGGTTTATTTATGCAGAAGTGCCAGGTAAACAGACATCTGTTCCTGTTTTTCTGTTTAGGTTTTTGGTAGTTTGATTCATTAGCTAGTTTCTGTAACTTCAGCATTTGAGACATGCAGCGTTCATGGAGGCATTTTCAGTTTGTGTGTTTTCTTTGTCGTAGATCAAATGAAAGGAATGGACCCCCTGGAGCTTCAATTGCTCAGCTCGTGAACAGCAGGATAGAAAAGGACAATAGGTGTGCATGGTGCCTTTAAAATATAAGTTTTGCATAATAAGCCTTTGGTATGATTTGTAGATGCCTCATCCCTAAATGAAAGTAGTCAGGAATACATTTCAACATGTTGTTTCAGAATTGCTCTCGTATACTAATAGTGTCATCGGAGACAATGGAAGCTACATTTTCTAGCAGTTCCCCCCCCCATACATCACAGCAAATGTCTCAGTAAGGAAGCATGAAATCTGGCCCCTTTATTCCTTTACATTCTTCTGCATTTCTGCAGGCTGGACTCACATGTCTGGGACACTTCTTTGCAACAGTAGATATGAGATTTTCACAACGGATGTCTGACTAATTGCATGCATGTTATTGATTTGCATTCCATCTCTGTTGTTCCGTTATGAGCATGCTGTTGGTTTGTATGGGCTGCTGAAATGGGATGGGTTTTTCATTATTGGTTTGGTTTCTTTTACTGAGCTGCTTAAAATTTAATGTCGTTTTATTTCTTTTCTTATGCTGCGTACCACCTCAGGCACATTTTGGAGAGGAGGCATACTCCAAATAAGTAAATAAATAGATTCCACCCTCCATCCCACAATAAAGACATGAGACTGAAAACCATACTGAGATACTGAGTCATACTCAGAAACGGAATGGGGTGGTGGTTACAGTGTTGGACTCAGACTTTGGCTAAACCAGGGTGAAATCATTGCTTTTGCCATGACACTCACTGAGCCAATCAGCCTTGGGCTAATCATGCTTAATCTATCCCGTAGGGTTGTTGTGAGGTGTAACAGACCAGGTCTATTTAATTAAACCACCCAGGGCTGTCAATCTCCAGATGGAGCTTGGAGATATTCCAGAATTATGACTGATGTCCAGATGACAGTCTCCCTGAAGAAAATGGCTGCTTTGGAAGGTCGTCTCTATGATGTTATACTATGCTGAGGCCCCTCCCCTTCCCAAACCCCACTCTCCCTAGGGTCCACTCCCAAATCTCCAGGAAATTTCCATTGTGGAATTGGCAGCTCTAAAATCTCCTCATGCTGAGGTAGTGTGAAGTAAGCCAAAAAAAGGCTCCCCTCCTTATCAGTGTAATGGAAACCCCACAGATCCCTTTAGGGCCTCTAAGCAAGCCACCCCAAACTGCCTTTTGAAGAACAGGCAGAAACAGCAAGAAACCTGTGGAAACAAAGTAGGGCAGCCTTATATAGCCACCTACTGCCTCCTGCCCATTGGTCAGGGCATATGAGGTGTTCTGTAGCCATAACTCCATGGCATCTCGTCCTCTCTCCTATGAAGATAGGGATGCCATCCTCTCAGTGGGACCTGGAGATCTTCAGAAATTACATCTCATCTGTAGACTACAGAGATCAGTTAGCCTGGAGAAGATGGCTGTTTTGAAGGGTGGACTCTAGAGCCTAAGGCATCATACTGAAGTACTTTTCTTCCTCAACCTCCACCCTCTCCAGGACCTACACATCAAATCTCCAGGAATTTTCTGATCTGGAGCTGGAAACCCTACTTCCCACTGGTGGACAGGGCAGACCTGGCAACCTTATATGAAGGCAACAGGAGAACTGACATTCCCTGCACCTATTCAGGACAGGAAATGGACTTGCATTTTGAATTGCACAACACATTCCCCATTCAAAGGCCAAACACCAAGCATTAGTATATGCAGATTATTTATTTCATACTGCCTCTGGTATTAGCATTATTGTATATAAGTTTATAAATCCAGTTGTATTGGAGGGGCATATGTGACAATATTATTTTAGCATCTGCTGTTTGTTCAGGAATCTCATTTTCAACAGTAAATATGATGGGGGGCATGGGGAATGGAATTTCACAGATTCTTGTGGGATCTCTAAGCTTGATGTTTACTAAAAAGACATAATTCAAGTGCATTTTTTAGAACTTGGAACAACTGTTAAAAAAGACATGTCCAAAGAGCTGAGAACACACAAGGGGAGAGAGACAAAGAGAATAGCAATTGTGTGTCATAATGAGATAATGTTAACAGCTAAACCTCTTTTTCATAGCAAGTGTATCCATTCATATCTCACATATATATGTTTGTTTGCTGTATTCTTGAAATGAAGGAATTCATTTCAACATTCCTTGACTCCTCCACAGATCCATTATACAAAGTTGTACCACAAAGGCATTAAAAAGTTAATGGGCTGTCACATACCAGCAAATGTGAGGCGTTTCATATTTAAGTCAGAATTGTCCCTGCCGGTTCTTTGAATGTCTGAGGATAAAGGACATATTAAGCCTCCATTCTTCAAGTGCTTACTCTGAAGTAATCCATGTGAAATCAATTGACATGCTCTGGAATATGTCACTTCAGGGCACAGTCCCATGGTTTCTTGAAAACAGGTAGAAAGGCCATATTTCTCTAGTGATTTTTAATTTTTCATCTCAACCCAAGTGCTGCACTGTAGCAATTCATTCATTTTGTGAGACGCTGGCAGCCGGGGGGGGAGCTTTTTTCTTTGCATACAGCTCAGGGCTGAAGTGGAATAAGTATAAATTAGGAGGCTGTGGAACATTAAAACAATACTGTAATACAAGTCCTGCTTGTCTACAGAATCACATGGGAAAGTCTCAGTGTTTGTTGGACAGTACATGTCCACAGCCATTTTGCTTAATGCATAGACTTGGAGTAGAAAGCTCATTGCTTGAGCTTGTGTCCTCAAACTGTTCATCAGCCCTCAGCCTAACTTGCTGAAAAGGATGGATTAAATTAAGCATTCACAATTGCAGTAGTGCACAGTCCCATAATTGGCTGCCATATCTATCTGACCGTCAAACATATTTTTATCCTACCTGTCCACCAAGGAGCTTAGGGTGGCATACAATGCTGTTCTTCATTGTGGACTCTTCCACATTCTCATTTTCCTTGGTTGTGTGTCCCTGTTGCTGGGGGGTGCTTTTCCAATGCATTTTGCTCCCTTTAGTGGTCAGGTCAGTATTACATTGTGTTATGTCTGCCATCTTTTCCTGCAGTTACTGCAATACCAAATATGTAATATTGAATCAACCACTTGAAAGAGCAAAACACAGTGAGAAAAGAAGAAACCAACCCAAAGCAATAGGGACTCACAGATGAGGAAAATGAGAATGCAGAAGAGACCTGTATCATCACAACAGCCTTGTGAGATAGGCTAAGTGGGAAAAGTGTGACTGGTCCACAGTCAACAACAGAGCTTCATGGCAGAGTTGGGATTTTGATCCAGGCCTCTCAGATCCTAGCTGAGCATTCTCTGACCACTATAGCACACTGAGTCTTAGGAACAAACTAATTGTGATCTGCTTTCCCCAAGCTGGTGCTGGATTCCTCCGACCCAATGCACTTTCCCAATACTGAGGTATGCAGCCCCTCAACAGAGCAAATAACATCCTCAGGGCTGTTTCAAGCTGGGAAAATAGTATGGGGGTGGAGACGGAAGCCCCTTCTTCCCCCACAGCTGATACAAATCAGTTCCCTATGGCACTTTAAAAATTTGTTGGGAGCAGCTGTATTTGACTGACTGGAACCTAGACCCAACTTGGGAAAAGACATTATGTCTAATTTGTATGTCTCTGTGTACACCCTAGTTTGGATGGAGGTTTCTTCCAATGAGGGGTCATCTTGTATGTAAGAGGGGTCACAGGGAAAGGGGGGAAAGGCTGCCATTTGGGAAACAGACTTAAGTCCTTTTGAAACCAGTGGGTCAAAATGCCAGGGCACATCATCCTGTTGGTGTGGAGCTGCCATCAGAATCCATTAAACTCATGCTAAACACCAGCTCCTTGAGCTCACGGCAAGGATGGAATCATGTGATTGCTGCTAGTATGTGCTGGGTTTTATGTGGTTTGCAATACAAATCCATTCCAATTAATAGGAATTTTGTCATTAGTCACAATATGACGGTTCTCATTATGTTCTTCAAGACAAGAGGGAATTTCACATTACCAAGTTTCAGCCAGTTTGAAGCCATTTTTTAATCTGTCTTGAAGTAAACCAGTACAGGGCTGCCATTTCACACATGGCTTTCCCCTACAGGAAAAGAGCCGGATCAGAAGCGGTTTGGCAATTCAGACTGCACCGCTTTGTTTTCCCGCCGTGCCGTCTTTTTTTAACATTTGCTTTAGAGCGCTAGAGCGCTATAGCACTATAACACAACCTCAAAACAGTGATGGGATTCCAATGGGATCGCTATGGCGCTGTTTTGACGTTGTGTTATAGCGCTATAGCTCTCTAAAGTGAACATTTTTTAAAAAAGCTGGAGATCGCCCGTGCAGGCGAAAAACGGTGGGAAAAAGTGTTTCAGATCCAGGAGAAGAAACTGAAGACTACTTGGAAGTGGTTTATAGGTAAAGCAATTCAGCCCTGTTTCCTGAACGGGACAGAAGCGTTTGTGTGTGAAAGTACAAATATATTCCAGTAGGGAACCAGTTCTAAAACAGTTCTGTCTGAAATGTCAGACCAGAAACCATTTGGGAACCATTCCTGAACCAGAATATATTGTCTGTCTGAAATTCCCAAAACACATCTCCCTTTCTATAGTTCTGAGTTATCCTTTATTGACTGTCACCAGCAGGGTGGGAGTAGGAGAAACAGCCATGAACAAAATGGGCTGTCTGGTGGAACAGTTTTGTTTTTGTTTTGGTCTTTTTGCTATCCAATGCTATGTCATTCCAAACTTAGAGTGGCTCCTGAAAACTTTCCCTTGGGGTTGTGCTCCAGACAGCAGGGGAAGATGTTTAAACAACTGCATTGCATGTGTTGGCTAAAAGGTGAAGGGGGGTTGTATATAAGCATGAATCTTTGCCAGGACTATGCAATACTGATACTGAAAATACCCCAGGTATTTAGACCAATGTGCATGGTGGTGGGGAGATGCTGAAGCTCAATGACAGATCATAGAATCACAGAGTTGGAAAGGGCCATACAGGCCATCTAGTCCAACCCCCTGCTCAATGCATGATCAGCCTAGAGGAATCCCTAGGGAGCTGATTCCACTGTGTTGCACATGTTGCAACATGTGTTGCAAATAGAAAGGCCCAAGTTCAGCTCTTGCCATCTTCACACAAAAGATCTCAGGGAAGAAAGCTGGGAAAGTCCCTTCTGTAGACCTTGGCATCTAAAGTCAGCAGTATGTGGCCAGGTAGAGCAGAGGTCTGACTCAGTATAATGCAGTTGCTTATGTTTGTATGCTATTCCCTTCCTCGTGTACCACCACCAGCAGACCTGGACAAGAAGCAGGGTCCACCTTAGAGCTCAGGAAGCCACAAAAGCTTTATATACACAAAGAGTTCTTTATGATGCTTGATCAGTTGGACCCTTTGGGCAGAATTTCAGAGACTGCAGAACAACAACAACAAAAATGCACTCCTGAAAAGGAACTAAGGGTTTGGGGGGTGGTAAAAGGATAGGGGATGCTGTTTGGGAAATGACGCTGATGCTAGATTTCACCACTCTTTGCACTTGATATCACTTTACATGGTACTCTGTTTATCCATGAGAGAAAAGTCACATGTGCCAGAAAAAAATGGGGGGGGGCAGTGAGGCTATTTCCTCCAGAGGAATTTGACCTGCAGTTGCACGGTCACACTTCCCTTGGAAAGTGTGGGCACAGCATCAGACGCAACCGTGGGTGTCAGGGTTTTTTTGTGCCATTTCCCCCCCATGTGCTTAATCGAGGGATCAGTGAATCACACCTCCACACTGAGGGCTCCCTATGGAGTTTGCAATGATGCGCATACTGTGAAGGGGGGGAACAATGGCACGGAGTCGGGATGGCCTGATCAGACCATCCCAATGCCATGAGAGCACGCTGGAGCTATCAGACACAGGAAAGTCTGTCCGTGGCCCGTCACAACTCATTAACTACCGGATTTTCCCCGGTGTCTTTTAATTCCGCTTCTGCGGCGGAGCAGAACAGGTTGTTGACAGCTGCAGGGCACTTCCCAGATTTTATTCTCTGATTGTGCCCTTTAAATCTGCCCGTCATTTGCACCTGCAGCAGATCTAATTGTGCATCTGATTGCAGCCAAAGTGTGTCTTTCAGCTGCATGAATGTCAGCTTGGAAGTGGAAGTTAGCTGGCAAAAGTTGAGGATGTTTTTCTGAGCAAATAAGCATAATGGTCAAGGTGATGTCTCTCGTGATGATTCTTAAGCCAAATTTTGCTTTCTACTCCTCTCTCATGTATTATACACAAAGTAAGAAATATTTCAGGGGTCAACTTTTAAATGGCTTTCTGTCTCAGTGGAAGAGAAGAGCAATGATCTGGTTGCTTTATGCTCTTCATTGTCCTCTGCATGATGGTGTGGGAATTTTGAATGATAAGTAGAAAAACTAGAAGAGAACCTAGCACTGGGGCAGAGTAACATATGTGACTATTGGTCTATTTTTTATATATATATTAATTTATAAGTTTTTCCAACGTATACACACAAAAACAAAATCCAAGTCAACAACAACAATTACATAACATTGCATAAATCCTTAGTATATTTTCGAGCATATACCTTGATTAAATCTATTTCTGTTAAGCTATCTAGATAAAGTAGGAGTGGTTTTGGGACGGTTTGTTTATTTGTTTGTTTTTCATACCTTCTTTTCAATCCAATCATAAATTTTTCTCCATCTGTTTACATAAACTAGATCATCTTTTCCGGAAAGTATAAGATTTAGCTTATCTAATTCGGCTATTTCCAGTATAGTATCTATAATTTCTTCTGCATTGGGGATACTCTCTTTTTTCCAACATTTTGCTACCCTAATTCTCGCTGCTGTAATTATATAAAGAATGATTCTTTGATCTTCTTTTTTGATTCTCACCGGTATCATGTTCAGCAAAAAAGTCTCTGGTTCTAATTCTAACTTCAATTTGGTGGATTCTTCAATTATTTTTTTAATCATTTTCCAGAACTTTCTTATTTTTTTGCAGTTCCACCAGATATGCAAATACGTTCCTACTTCTTTTTTGCACCTCCAGCATACATCTGATGCTCTTTTATAACATTTTGTGACTTTCTCCGGTGTCCAGTGCCATCTGAAAAACATCTTATAGATATTTACTTTATAGTTTGTGGCTCTGAGCAACTTAAGAGAGTTCCACAATCTGGACCACTGTTCTAGAGTGATGTTTTGCCCTATATCTTTCATCCAAAGAATCATATTTGGTTTTACAATTTCATCTAATAAATCCTCAGTTAAAAGGAAGTTATACAATTTTTGTATTAATTTATCCGCTGTTAACCTGTCAGCTCCTCTAAGTGCTCAGAGTGGAATACATGGTTCTTGCCTGCTCCTTTTATCCTCACAATAACCCTGTGAGATAGATTATTGAAAGAAAGTGACTAAACCAAGGTCCCCCAGTAGAATTACCACTTACCTGGTTCTGGAGGGGGACCTCCCAGCAATGCTCACCATCCCCAGCTCTTGCTTAATTTAGTGGTGAGGGAGAAATGAGAGTGATGGCATTGATCTATGACTGGACATCACTTTCCATTTTGTAGTAGGAACAGAGACATCATGATGCTCTAGCAATTTTCAAATCTTCATGGTAAAAACCATAGAGATTTTGAAAATCCTAGAGCATTGTGATGTCACTTCCTGTTCCAAAACAGGAAGCAATGTCCCAGAATTATCCATCCTGCAATATTCCCAGGGATCACCAGCAGAGTGCTGGTAGCCATATCACCCAGTGAGTTTCATGGCTGAGGATCTGAACATGGGTCTCCCCAGTCCCAGTCAAACACTGTAACCACTATACCACAGTGGCTCTAGATGACTGTTGCTTTTTCCCATGCAGGAAGAAACCATGACAGAAAATAGAACTTTCAGATTGAAATGGTATGTTCACAAAATTCAGAAGCTTTCCTATTTTAATCCTTTTTTATTATTCTCTTGAGGATGATTGCCCCAGGCACAGCTTTTCAAACAGACCATTCATTGAGAAATAAGCTGAACATGAGGAGAATGTTCATTCATTTTCTATTGCTGGTTTCTTTCCTCCGTTGATAATGTTCTTTTCCGCCCTTTTGATATGGGGAAAACTTGACACTCCTGGTTTCTCACAAATATGTGACAAAGCTGACAGGAATTAACTGTAGCCATCCCTACTGAGCTACCAGCCCTAGGTGTACCATCAAAGTTGACACTACAGGATTACCTCAGTGGAAAACTCAGCATCTGAACTTGGACTGAACTTCTAGCTGAGCTAAATGTGAAGTCTAATTGGAAATGAAATTATCATTTTAACAACTGGAGAGCCTGAAGGTTTTTCGCTCTGTGCATGTATTGTGGTTAATGAGGTGTATAAAATATTAGAATTCAGGTACAGATCAAGAAATGTTTCTTTGCATTTCTATTGACCTGCTAAGTATATATAAATATGCATTGGCCCAAACTACATCCTCTTGTCTTAGTACAGAATGAAGATACAAGGTTAAGACAAATTGAATGTTCCAGAAAAAGGAACCGCAACATGAAGCAATTGTGCCTTCAGTGATCAGCATGGTATCTTTGCACTGATACAGTTACTGGAAAAGAGGTTCACATGTACTCAGTCCCATAACCATTAATGATCCAGAACTGAGTTTAAAAAAAAAAAAAAAAGAGGAAGCAATATTGGGGAACATTTATGTCAGTGCTGCAAGAAGACTCCTCTTCTGGCAACATTTTAGGGTTGGCCGAGAAAAGAGCAAAAACATTTACCTGTCCTGGAAATCATGCTTATTGGAACACAGAAATGTACATTATTATCCCACCTTTCTTCTTGGAATGGACATACATGGTTATCTCTCCCTCCAGTGTATCCTCCAAGTGACCCTGTGTAGTAGAATAGGTTGAGAGAGAATGCCTGGGCCAAGGTCATCCAATAAACTTCATGTCTGAGTGGAGATTTCAGATTTGAACTTGGGTTTCCCATATTCTAATCCAGGGGTCCCGGATACAGTGCCCATGGGTGCCATGGCACATGCCAGCACCTTTCCGGGCACCTGCTAAGTATTTTTTTACAAATTGGTCAAGGCCAGGTAGGGCTTTTTCCCAGCAAGGCTTCTGATTGACTATTGTGATTTGATTGGCTGGGCAGATTTTTTTTTAAAATGTTGCTTTGGCAGCAGCTGCCATCACAGTACAAGAATCTGCACTGTGTTACTGAAGTTAAGCTGTGGCAATCCTTTTGCGGCTGGCTTCACCTCCCGTGGCAGCCATTTTGTGGCAGCCATTTTGCTGCTGCACCCTCCATCTTGTGTCAGAATTCCAAATGTGCCCGCTAGCTCAAAAAGCTTGGGGATCCCTGTCCTAGTCTAATGCTTTAACCACAGGACCACTGTGATCCATTACATTTTAGTATACGGAAATATACTCACAGTACCATTTTCATATGTATTTCTTTCTATAGAACTGAAGCATTAAGAATTACAAATGGAAGCACTGGGTTGGATCCCACCAATCATTTCCACTGAAGGAAGGTAATCATTAGTGGAACAGAACTTCCCTGCCCACTGATGTCCCAGAAATGTTGTTCCTGGCTGACAGGGGACACCTGCGTCCCCTCCCCCAAGAACAGCAACGTGGCTGAATAGAAGGTCTACAGTGGCAGGAGAAATTGGCAAACTTTGCCCCCATTCTGTTAGCAGAAATTATTTAATACCTGATACTAAAAGTATTTAATTTCTTGTCCATACCTTCCTCCCATCCAATAACACATGGATTGTAGCTGAAATACACCTATCACACTTTCACATTTTGCATAGTTAATCAGATGACCTCACACTTCGGCATTAACACCCTGTTCTTTTGACGCTGAATGAAGTTATCATTGGCTGAGTTCAGACTGGCAATTTGCCCTGCTATAGCCACTTTTCAGCCGCGTTTCCCAAGCAGATTAAAAGGGGCATTCACACAGGCACATCTGCCTGGCGTTCCCCACCCGTAGGCAACCCGTGCTGTTCTGCTTTGCTCCCGTGTTAAAAAGATACTTGACAAAAGTGGTAGCAAATCCCAGAGAGCACCTTTATCCTGTGTTATTCTGCTTTCCAGAAGTGTGAACGCGAAGCCAAAAAGCCGGGAGCAACCCACTTCTATAGTGTGCACCGGGTGTTTCCGCGCATAAGGCAGCAGCGATTGTATTGGCTGTGCTCTGCTCTACCACCCAATGCGGTGCCGGTGAAATGGGATCCACCCCAAATCGGTCAGATGCGCATATGCAGCCATACACACATAGAGGAAAAAGCTGTTTACAGCCGTGCCTCCAGGCCAGCCGTCTGAACGCTCCCACGCGCCTCCTCCTAGTATGTTCCCACATCTGTCGGCCCCATGTGACTGGGAAAACCCAGAACAGTTTATTCCAGGGCTTTTTTTGCCACGACTGACTCCTGCTGCAAACTGCCAGTCAATAAACCATCTGAACTGAAGTGGCTAACACCTTTGTTTGTTTTTATTTATAGACAACATTGGAAACACTTGATTTTTATTGGAGATACTTGATTGTTTCATAGGTGACAAGCTTTCAGTTTCAGGTACAGCCTCAGTTATTGAGCAATATCTGATACAAGCATTTTTTGTTTTGTTTGTTTAATGTGGTTTTCGACCACTGTTATATTCCTCCATATCTCGTCTGCCGCTTTTGTTTGCAAAACATCCCTCTATTGCAGATTGTCACAGAAACCCTTCAAGTAGTTATTAAATCTGACATTTAATGAGAGGGAAGTGAGAAATAATAAGCCCCGTTGAGGCCAGCGGAGATGCAGGTGCACTTATGAAATACATGGTTATAAAGATAAGGGGAAAATGTTTTAACCCATATTCTTAAAACCAAAGAGGTTTTTCTGTTGCATTCAGGGGGAAAAATCAAATAAGTCTCTGTTGTATGGAGAACTAGAGATGATGGCATAATCCTATGTGCAAATACTTTGGGAGTAAACCACATTGAACAGCATAGGATTTATTTCTCAGTAGATCAATTTAGGATCATATTGCACAGCTATACACAAGTTTTAATTCCATTGAAATTTAATGTGTACATCCATTGTCATCTAAAAATACATTACCCAGATGAATAATTTCCCTCTTTGTTTTCTACTTTATGGACACTGATGTTCCAGGCAGATATTTGTAACTTTACTGACTTGTGCTCTTTACATACGAGTTCCTAAGTTACAATTTGAGAATATGAGTTTTGTTTATGGAGATCCAGGGAATTTTCAGCTAATGACCTTTGGATAATTGGCTGTTACACAAAATAGACTATGGAGCATCTGCCACAAAGTGCAGACTGCTTTTAATACTCTACAAAATGCAATTCTCAATGAGCAGAGGTGAATGTGTCTCTTGGTGGAATACTTAACCATTTCCATTTTCCAGCCATGTATTACACCAGATCTTTAGAATCTGTTGTGCTACCTTTTGGTAGCTTTTCAGGAACAACTAAGGATGCTGGTTTTGAGCTTTAAGATTGCAAAGGACTTGGGTCTCACATACAAATGAGATAATTGCAAGTTCCATTATGTGTGTAAAAACTCCATGTGCCATAGGTATATGCCATAGATATATGACTTGTAGATATTGTGATCCATTTTCCAAGGCTGTGTAATATGCATTTTTTCTTTGTTTCCTATACTATCTAAGACACAGGTCATTTATTTTTAGGTAAGAGTTGTTTGTGAAGATCTTCCCGATTGAAAGAAGGCATTTTGGGGGCTAAAGGTATTATTACCAAAAAAAAAAACCCCAACCCAACCACCCTCTTTTTCAAACCTTTTTCTTTCTCTACTCCTCACAAAATTCGTTTTTCCTCTCTGCTGCTACTTCAGCACCATTTCTCTTCCAGTTCCTCTTTTGAGGGATCCCAGCCAATCAGCTAATTAAATTTTGCTATGTGGAAGTCACAATACAAGTTTAGGATGACAGCAGTGCTTCTGTCCCTCAACGTGAATGCTGACCACATAGTTAGATTTTCCTATGTGAGGACATCACATAGAGCTTAAAATTAGGGAACTGCTTCACTTCCTAAGTGGATCAACACTTTCATGCCATTCACATCTTCTCTGAAAAACTGCTAAAAAGGGGTGTACTTGTTTACATCAGTGGACTTCATAACCTTCTTAGTAAAATTCTGGGGCTGAATGGGAGTAGCATTCTGAACCTGCATATTGTTACACTTCCCCTCCCCTCTATTAAGCCTTTGAATGGAAGCATGATTCTCAGCCAGTTAATCGCTACATGTCCCCTCCCGTACCTTAGACCTTTGAAAAATGGGGTGAGAGACTGTTATTCGTCTGGTGGATTTGACCATGGTCCTTCTTAGGGGAGATTAAAGGTTTCATTATGGGATCTCATAAAAAGCTCAATGGAATTATACCATAATTTCTAAAATAGCCCCACTGTGACAAAAGTAATGAAGTTATTCTAGAGGAAAAGAAGTTAATAAAAATTCTGTCGTGATGAACAGATCTATTAAAAGGGTGTGCTTTTTGTGGGGGGAGGCAAAAGAGAAAATGCAAATATCATACATTTTGACTTGCGTCAGGACTTACATTAACAGTGAAAGCATAACAATTACATCTAAAAATATAGCATGGAGGCTGATGCTCAGAACATGACGAAAATATCTTAAAAGTTAGTCCAATAACAGTGATTGTCACAATCATTCTGTGTTCTTCTAATCTAACACATAAATATGTGTTACTTGCTTCTCTTCGCTTGAAAATTTGCAGCTGAATGTAGGAGCTGACTCCACTGAAAACAGTATGTACAAGACAATGGCATGACAAGAAAGGTATTTTTATGATGTATCTATGATAGCCCATTAACAGATGCAAGCTGGCACAGGATGTTACAGGTGTGGCTTTTGTTTTTTAAAAAACACAACAGGAAATCAGGCTGCAACCCTTTCCATGTTGTCTGTTCCCTTACAGCAGATGTGAATAACACAACAACAGAGATGAGGGCCAATCACACAGGTCTAGCAAAAATATTGATTTCATTGGCTACCTCAGTTTCTGCCTCATGCTAAATGAGAGCCAGTACGGTGTAGTGGTTAAGAGCACAGACTCTAATCTGGGAGAACCAGATCTGATTCCCCACTCCTCCACATGCAGCTGCTGGTGTGACTTTGGGTCAGTCATAAGTTCTTTTGGAGCTGTTCTCTTAAGGGCAGTTCTCGAGAGAACTCTCTCAGCCCCACCTACCTCACAGCATGTTTGTTGTGTAGAAGGAAAGGGAAAGGAGATTGTAAGCTGCTCTGAGACTCCTTTGGGTCGTGAAGGGCAGAGTATAAATGCAACCTCTTCTTTCCCTTCTCTCTTCAAAGGCTGCCATGACCACATTCCACCACATAGTGACGCATCTGCAGCATAGAGTTGGACTGCAGAGGAAAAGCTCCAACACTTGTGGGAACATACAAAGAGGGCTAAAGTTCATGCCATTTGAAAGTATCCATGCTTTAAACACTATTAGTAGTATAGAGTTCATAAATGAATAAATTGATAACATTGTAATATCAGTTGAAAAGTGATTCAAATATAATTTCCCCAGACCGTCAGAGAGTAAAATTCCCCCTGGACACAACAAAGCACTGGATTTCATTACAGGAGTGGGCCAATAAAAAAGAAGTTTATTTTGCCTCCTCTGTTTCTGATTCTTATGTCATGTACAAATTCTAGGAGCTCTTCACCTTCCATTGCAGATGAAAAAAACCTACAAAAGGGTATAAACATGTAGGATGAAAGGAATAAACCACCTTGAGCCCACTGGTTGAAAATAATCAATATATTCAAATATTATGTATAATAGGAGGAGGAGGAGATTGGATTTATACCCCTCCCTTCACTACCCAAGGGAGTCTCAGAGTGGCTTACACACTCCTTTCCCTTCCCCTTCCCTCCCCACAACAGACACCCTGTGAGGTAGGCAGGGCTGAGAGAGCTCTGAGAGAAACTGCTCTTTTTCCAGAACAGCTGTGCCAGAACTATGGCTTGCCCAAGGTCATCCACCAGGTGCAAGTGGAGAAGTGGGGAATCAAACCCAGTTCTCCCAGATTAGAGTCCGTGCACTTAACCACTACACCAAACCAGCTCTAGAAGATAACAGTATATAACTAGTATAAGGTGCATAAAAGAAGCATACAAAGACAAATAAATAACATTTGAAAAGTCATTCAAATACAATTCCCCAAAACTTTGAGAGGGCAAAAATCTCCCTCTGGATACAAAACAGCCCTGAATTCCACTGCAGAAGTGGGTAGAGTTGCCAGGTCTGGAATAAGATATCCCGACCCTGGGAGATTTTGGGGGTGGAGCCTGGAGAGGGCGGGATTTGGGGAAGGGACGGTCCTCAGCAGGGTATGATGCCATACAGTCCCCTCTCCAAAGCAGCCATTTTCTCCAGGGGAACTAATCTTGGTCATCTGGAGAGCAATTGTAATAGCAGGAGATCTACAGGTGCCTCCTGGAAGTTGGCAACCCTAGGACTGGGCCTATTTTAGCTATGACTCTTCTTCACAGCACACTTTGCATGATGGTGAGTCTGGCCCAGATTCTGAATCCCATTGGGACCAGGAAAGAGACACGCTTTGCCAGTGGAAAGTCAGCACCCTTTGATCACTGCATTTTCCATCTATTGTAGGCAGGGGTCTTTTCGGGGGGGAGCGCACCGGAGCACAGCTCCGGGAGCTCAGGAGCCAAGCCCCGCCCCCAGCCGGCGTCCCGGAGAGTCTTTCAGGCAGCCGAATGTCAATTTCAGCTCCATTATATCCTATGGGCCATTGAAGTCAATGGTGAAAACATAGGGTATATTCTAGGGGATGGAGGAGGGGGTTTGAGGGAGAGGCTCGAAACTCACAGGATAGCTGATGGAGCCTCTCCCCAAGATACCCACCAAGTTTCAAGAACATTGGACCAGGGGGTCCAATTCTATGGGCCCCTAAACAGGTTGCCCCTATTCCCTCCATTGTTCTCTATGGTGGGAAAGAAATAACTTTTTTCCCACAATAGAGAACAATGGAGGAAATGGGGCAACCTGTTTGGGGGCCCATGAGTGGACCCCTGGTCCAATGTTCTTGAAACTTGGTGGGTATCTTGGGGAGAGGCTCCATCAGCTATCCTGTGATCTTGAGCCTCTCCCTCAAACCCTCCCCTCCAGCCCCAGAATATACCCTATGTTTTCACCATTGACTTCAATGGCCCACAGAGTATAATGGGGCTGAATTGCCACTGAATTTCTTTCATTCCCTCCTTTCCTTCTTTCTTTTTCCTCTTTCCCTCATTCTTCTCTTCTTTCTTTCTTTCTTTCTTTCTTTCTTTCTTTCTTTCTTTCTTTCTTTCTTTCTTTCTTTCTTTCTTTCTTTCTTTCTTTCTTTCTTTCTTTCTTTCTTTCTTTCTTTCTTTCTTTCTTTCCCACCTTCTTCTCTTCTCTTTTTCCTCCTTTTCCTGTTTCCCTCCTTCTTCCCTCTCTTTCTTTCCCTCTTTCCTTCCTTCTTTCCTTCTCTCTACTCTCTCTCTTTCCTTCCCTCTTTCCTCCTTCTGTGGCCCAACTCTCATGAGAAGGAGTTTAAACTTTAAACCCCTTCTCTCTTAGCTCCCCCACCCAGACCAGCTGGGGAAGGGAAGGGAGGCTTTTGAAGATGCTTCCCCCCCTTTTGCTTCCCCTTCTGACATCACTTCCGGTGATGTCAGGGGGCGTGGCATATGCTAATAGCCTAATAGCTCATTAGCATACTATATGCTAATGAGCTCCTGCAGCTGTTCTTCTACGAAAAGACACCTGATTGTAGGTATAATGGAACTTGCCGGCAAGGTCAATAGTATTGACATGGTGGAAATCACTGTACATACAGATGATTAAAGAACTTAGACTGTCAATGACAGTATTCTTGTGATCTTTTATTATAAAATTTAAGATCAAGATTAGAAAATGAACTACCCATGGCTATAGTTTAGATCTAAAATTTATAAAGTGTTTGAATGGATGGGGCCTGGAGTAATTCTACTTTGTATACCCCCCCAGAGGCTTTGTTGGTTCATTTTAATAATGCCGTAGCAGGCAATCAATGTGTTGTCTCCATGTAAATGGATATAAAATGCATCCCACCTCCAAAATGCGTGCATAAGATTTTATGGACCTGGATTTATTGCAGTCCAAGTATTGATGTTGCTATCAGTTTGGGCCTTAGCCTATTATTAATAGCTTGTTTCCTTCCTTTCAAATGGAAGCAATCAAGTTCTAAGCTAATTAGGTATGGGAAAGCCATGCATTATATTTTCAAGCAAAGAGAAATTTGGCTTACAAGGATTTTTTTTTGTTAAGAACTACATGAATGAAATTTCTTGTGACATTATAGAGGGTGAGAGTTGTGTATGTGTGTGTGCATGCATGCGTGCACATGTGTGCACACAAATAAAATATACTGGCAATTTGTATTTAATCAACATAATGCTATTGTTGCCAGTATGTCTTCACCACTGTTTTTAAATGATTGCAGAGGTATCACACACACATACACACCATACGTAGTAGCTGCATGCCGGGAGTTTCCAGGGCTCCAACCTCAAGTCTGAGCTCAACTGCCCCCATATAGTGAGTCAGATAGGGTTGCAGAACAAAATATTCCCAGAGCTCTGATATCCTTCCTGTTAGCAGAACTGGGGAAAGAAACCTGCCCCACACATGCCAACTTGCATTCTATAAAGTTGACTGTGACAACAGGATTGCAGTAAGCAATAATTAAATAGGCCTATCGATAGCAGAGAGATTTTCAGGACAAGCAAACTGATTTACCAGCAATAAGAAATCACAAGAGGCAGGGGAAAAGAAAAGAGGGGCACCCATAGAAAGCATACATTACATAGAAAGCATACATAGAAGGCATACATTATGGTTCAGATTGACAAAGAATGCCTTCTCTCAGTGTTTAAATTAGGAATACTGCTCCCATACTATTGCCTCTCCAGTACTCCCAGACTCCACTATGGCTATAGCCAGCTAGGCAGTCTGTTCCTTTTCTCTAGGAAGCTTCTAAGAGCTTCCAGGTAAAGCTGTGCCTGCCAGCTCAAAAACATGAACGCAGTGGGTGGTGCAGTGGGTAAATCCCCTGCATAACTATAACATCTGAACTGCCAAGCTTGGTCAGTTCTAGCCCCGTGCTGTTGTGAGCAACTAAGCCTTGTCCCTAGCTCATCATCCACCCAGCAATTCAAAAGCTTTGGCAAGTAGATGAATTGGGGACCACCAGCTAGGGGTGGGCACACCAATCCCTTCAGGGGGTGTTGGCTGCTGTGGGAAGGCGTCTGCTGCGCTACAAGATCGAAAGGTGGAAAAATCTGTGTCAGCATTCCCTGCAGTGGAGCAAATCGGTCAGGCAGTAGCAGTGTGACAATGCAACATCATGAGTCCTGACGTCATCAGCCAGCCGACGAAGCTATGCCGTCAGATCACGTCTGACACAGCCTGAAAGATGACTCCTCCCAAGCAGCTACAGTGTGTGATTAAATAATTGTATGTGTTTTCTCCCCTATTCCCCCCATGAATATTGGTAGTCCAATTGTCAAAATGAGTAACTGTAAATTGCTCTGAGCCCACAGGTTTGAGGGAAAAAGTGATCAATAAATCTAAAGTATTATTATTATCATTATCATTATTATTAATTTGGCTTCAAGTTCAGCTAGGGTTGCCAACTCCGTGTTGGGAAATGTCTGGAGATTTGGGGGTGGAGCCTCAGGGGGTTTATGGAGGGAGGAACCTCCATGAAGTATGAAGCCATACAGACCACCTGCCAAAGCAGCCATTTTCTCCAAGGGAACTGACCTCCAGACCCCACCAGGAGGTTGGCAACTCTAGGTTCAACTCACTTTGTTCATTAAAAATCCTGGTCAGATTCTTGGCTTCAGCTAACCAGGACAAAGAGGTAAGGCAGTGGAGAGGCAAGGTTTTTCTTTCCTCACTTGCACGCTACACTTTTGTTAAAAAAGGGGGTGGGCTCCATCTCCCCCATTTTACACATGAAAGGGCAGACACATGCATAACTTCACAATGACCACCAGTTGGTCCAGCTTAACCTGGAAATGTGGTGAGCCCATCCTAAGGAGGAAGCATGGCTATGGACCCTGCTAATCCCTTCAACATTTTATGTTTCACTGTAACCTATGATGTGTCCATTAGGTCCAGAATTCAGGGAAGATGGTTTCCTGGCCAGCTGGGACAACAATGTAATTTTGAAATGCTTGCTTGCTTGCTTATTTATTTATTTATTTATTTATTTATTTATTTATTTATTTGCAGACATCATTTATAAACCATTTGTTGTTGTTGTTGTTGAGCCTCAATATGGATTTTTGAAAGCTGGTGGATAAATTTTGCCAATTATTTTTTGCTGCCTTTCAACTCTGGGTCTATATTTGCTGTTTTTAAAAATAGGGTGGCAACATGCCAAGGGCTCAGCCTCACTCCCACCAGCCACACAGTACCCATTAAAGCAAAAATCACACACACGCACACACGCACACACACACTTTCACCATTTGACCTAGTAAAGGGCTCTGAAGACCTCAACAGTTTGCACACTGTGCTGTTACTTTGGTGGATCTTAATTGCAGATATTACATAGCCGTCTGTTTTGTGGTTTTTGTATAAATCAGTACTGCTACCTGTCCACTTATTTTTTCAGATCAAGCACACAACTCTAATGAACCATGATGCATGTGAAGGAACTAACAGTGCAATCCTGAACAGAGATACACCCTTCTAAGTAAGGCTGCCAACTCCGGCATGGGGGATTCCTGGTGAGTTGGGGATGGAGCTGGGATAGGGCTGCCAATCCCCAGTTGGGGGTGGGAAAAATCCCTTGGTTTGGAGCCCCTTCCCCTGCTTCAGGGCTATCAGAAAGTGGGGGGGAATGGCCTCTGGGTGCTCCATTATATCCTATGGAGAGTGATCCCATCGGGTATAATGGAGAATTGATCTGTGGGTATCTGGGGCTTTGTGGGGGTCTGGGTTTTTTGTTTTTGTTTTTTTGAGGTAGAGGCACCAATGTTTCAGCATAGCTACTGGTGCCTCTGCTCAACCCCCCCCCCAAGTTTCAAAAAGATTGGACCAGGGGGTCCAGTTCTGTGAACTCCCAAAGAAGGTGCCCCCATCCTCCATTATTTCCAATGGAGAGAAGGCATTTTAAAAGAATGCTGCCCCTTTAAATGCAATGACAGTTCAGCCAGAACTCACTTTGGAGGTCAATTGTGCTTCTTCCCTCCCCTCTCCCTGGTAAGTCCCCCACTGGTTTGTCAGCCTCACCTGGCAACCCTAAGCTGGGAGGGCAGGGTTTGGGGAGGGACCTCAGCGGAGTATAATGCTATAGAGCCCACCCTCTAAAGCAGATGTTTTCTCATTGGGAATTGATCTCTGTAGTGCGGAGAACAATTGTTATTCCAGAACTCCAGGCTCTACTTGGAGGTAGCTAATTGTGCTTCTAGGTTTATTGACGTCAAAGGACTTAAAAAGCTACAGCTTGCTTAAGACTCCATTGTTAATTCTGGAGCCAGAAACTGAGAACTATGATAGCCAGTTAACTTACTGATGCTTTGGTGGTTCTGATTGGGCAGAAAGGCAGGATATAGATATTGTGCTTCAATAAATAATACATATGCAATCACCCACGGGGCTCACAGCATGTTAGGTATCCTATAGATGCCAATTGTATGGAGTGCCACATTGGCGCAAAACTTGTACATGTGGTCCCGATTATTCATGGAAGTCCCACTGGGCCATGAGGCTTTCAGCAGCAAGACCTGATCTGACAGGATGAGGACTGACAATTAGATTAATTGGGCCATGATGACTGGCAGCTGCTTGGGTGAAATGACTCAAGTGACAAGCACGATATATGGGGTAGTGTGAAAATGCTGCCCATGGTTCATTCACATAAGTAAGGGACCACTACATATTGAATTACAATGGTGATGAGTGTACATGTTTGAACCACTCTCCCTCCGCCCGGTTGGGAGAAAGAAACAGACAACTGGTTGGGGTTTAATCAGGGCCACTTTATTAAATACTTATACTTTCATGGCAAGGGAAAACACCAAGTGCAGGAATGGGTCAAGGACAGGGGTCACCCCGGACCACTTCCTTGCCATCCGTTGGGTGAGCCCCCTTTGCCTTAGGTGTGAGCCATCCCCTTGGCTCGCCACTGGCCAGCCTGATGCACAGGATGCTGCCCTGGGGCTCCCCCTCAAGCTGTGAAGCTTAGCAGGAAGGAGCCTATCCAGGTCAGCCCCAAGGCAGTCCTCATCCCCAGTCCTGAGCCACAAAACCCAAGGGTTGAGCCTAAGGCCCCTCTGACCCCACGAGGAAGGTGCCATATGTTCCCCAGATCCATTCTCCCCTTTTCCTGCACTAACCTGCCAGGTGACCGATCCTATTTAATGGACCTATCCCCTCCTTCCTTTTCTCACTCACTGCCAATAGTACAGGGTAGGCAAACACACACACATTCCCTCTGCCAATCCAAGGAAGGGTGAAAAATTCCATCCCAGCCATGAAAACAACCACCAGCCAAAGCTTTCACTGCATACAGAGTGGGAGGGTGGGCCAATCTCTTCATGAAAAGAGGAGAAGGTGGGGCAAAGCCACCTTAAGAACCCTGCTGGCTCTACCCCCTCATAAGGACACATTGTGCATCCAATGCCATTCCCTGACGACGACGACGACGACGACTCCAGGAGAGGCAAAACTGCACCCCCCCAGCCTCTTCAAGGCTCCATGTCAGGGGGAGCTGGATTTCTGGGATTCATCTGTTACTGGGCTATATACTAGCAAGAAACTGAATCTAGTTTCAGATTCTTTCCCTGACACTGGAGGCTTGAAAAACACTAGGAAACCTTCTACCATTAGTAGAATTAATGTGCAGGATCCAACCCAGGTTCATTGCAAATCCTTTCTGCAAAACTCATTTATTTCCCCTCCCCATCATTACAGTGTTCATATAAGAAAGAGCTTGAATCTTGTACTTTTTTGTTTTTATTATAGTCATACCTTAAACATTTGCAGCATGTCTGATTTGAGTTCTCTATCATTCTTCTGAGATGCAGTTTTGGTGCTTTAAAGGGATATATAAGCCAAGAGTTTCCGAAATTAGACTATTGATGTTGTTGTGGGCTGTCATAAGGGATCTGAGTAGATTTTTATGAGATAAGTTTGAATTAAACATCGCATTTTCTGAAATGATGACTTAAAAATGAAGTTATTTTTCAGGCTACTAAGTAAAACTGAATTACATAATGCTGTTGCAATAAAACAAAGAAGTTGTGATTTCACATCCCCCATCTTCACTAAATTTGTTATTTTACTGAGAAAATGTATTGCCCTTTTAAGAGCCAGAACACATTTTAAAGGCACAAGGCAGAATTTCTAATGAGCTGATAATAAAAGCTATTCTGTGACACAAGGAAGTATTTAACAAGTAAATATTATGTGCAATTGTGGATTGAAACTTTGTCTCCCAGGTCAAACTGACTAGGGGGAAAAATAACATTTGGGATTTGGGGAAAATGACATCTGTTCTGATGGTGGCTGACAGACACTGTATAAGAACAGAAACAAAATCGAGCTGGGGGGATTTGTTTTGTTGTCAAATATGGAACACAAAATTTCATGTTTCAGGTTTTATTGTCAAAAATCTGAGCACAACATTTAACCTTGAGATAAGAAATTTGACATCACCATGTGCAATTTGAGGCTGCTGTGTGATAAACAAACTACTTCAAATACCAGTATTTCCTGATTTGTTAAATGAATGATAATATAGTACTCTTCTGTCCCTATGCTGTTACCCCCACGCTGTTCCCAAAGACACAGACTTTGCCTTTTGAATGGTGTGGGGATAAGAGAGGCAGTGTGACATAGTCATTAATATGTCAGATTAAGATTTGGAGGACTAAGTTTGAATCCCCAGCCCTGGAACCACACTGAGTGACCTTCAGCCAATTATATACACTGGGCCTAACTTTCTTCCAAGATAGGAGAAAATGTGGGGAGGAATGGAGGCCAATCAGCATCACTGATGATGTCCTTATGATGCTATAAGGGCACCACCGAACTGGTAAGTGTCCTATTGGTTGCCAGCCACATGCTGGCAACCCTACTCACAGGGTTGTTGTGAGGTGCCTGGTGCTGCCCAGGGAAGGGCATGTGACTGAGAGTGCAGGCAACTGAAGTGCTTGCCACCAAATGAGCAGAGGAGGATGCATAGGCAGATGTATTGGTGGAAATGTGACTTGAATTGGGGGGGGGTTCAGTGGCAGGCAGGAAAGGGGCACTTTCTGTCCGCAACCTCACAAAATCTGGAACTCACCCTGAACACAGTATACAATTGCATGCATGCTTCTTCATCTAGCTAGGGGGACTTACAAAGCTCTAATAGATTTGGCTCTATATTTTTTATTCAGGGCTTTTTTTTCTGGGGAAATGTGCCGGAACGGAGTTCTGGAACCTCTTTGACAAAATTCTATTTTAAAATGTATAAAATGTCATGAGTTTTCAGTATACAGACTGAAAACTTCATTTCCTTCTTGAGAATTCTGCCACCTCTTAGGGTTGCCGGTCTCCATGTGGCACCAGGTGATCCCCCACTATTACAACTGAACTCCAGATTACCAAGATCAGTTCTCTTGGAGAAAATGGCTGCTCTGAAAGGGTGGACTCTATGGTATTATACAACATATGGCATTATACAACTCTATGGTATTATACAACATCCCTTCCATCCCTAAGACCCACCCTCCCCAGGCTCCACCCTCAATATCTCCAGGTATTTCGCAGCCCAGACCTGGCAACGCTACCTACATTATATCCTGCCTGTTGTGTCCTGGGATCAGAAGGCAGAGCTGGCGAAATACAGCCAAGCTTCACTCTCTGAGAACAATAGGGACTAGGTTCCTGAGCTCGCCAGTAGAGAACCAATGGCAGCATTGGCGGGCAATTCAAACCCGCCAATAGGAATATGGGGCCGTCCCCCCTAACTGTATATAGTTGGCCTCCGGCCGTTACTGTTTGTTCTTGTCTTGTGTGAAGTACGAATAAACGCGTCTTCTCTTATGTTGTCGTCCGAGTCATGAGGCCCGAAACCCAGTACTTTACAGTGGCGACGAAGGTGGGATTTCAACGCCTTCCGTGACTCCATGAGCGACGAAAAGGACACCGCCGAGCACCGCATCGCTGACCCCGAGAGCAGCACCGCACCGCTCGCCAAGCATCGCATCGCTGACCCCGAGAGCAGCACCGCACCGCTCGCCCCGGCGCACGCCTTCCCAGACAGAGCCATGGCCGCCTCTCATGTAACACTGGAGCGCTTCGATCCGTCGCAGCCAGAAACCTGGGACGCATGGGTCGACCAGCTCATCAGCTATTTGGAGCTCAACGAAATCCGCCACCCAGACCAGAAACGATCGATCCTGCTGAACGCGTGCGGCACCCAAACCGTCCGCCTCGCCAAGAGCCTATTGGTGCCCCGCACGGCCTTGGAGAGCTCGTTTGGGGAGATCCTGGATGTCCTCAACGCTTACTTCAGCCCCCGGCCGACCTTCCTGGCCAAGAGGATGGATTTCCAGAGGAGAGTTCAGGCCCAAGGGGAATCCATTGCCACCTTCCTGGCCGCGCTAAGGGCGCTCGCGGTGGACTGCGTGTTCCCGAAGGGGGAGGACAACTTGCTGACGCAGTTCGTGTGGGGCCTGGCCGACTCCAAGCTGCGGCGCAAGTTGGTTGGACACCGGAGGCTCTCCTTGGACGAGGCCCTCGACGCCGCAACAGCCCACGAGGCCGCGGAAGGGGAACGCCCGGCCATGGCCGCCCATGTGGTCAGGAGGAGTCCAAGCCCCGGGAATGTAGATACTGAAGAGGTCTTCGCCCTCAGACCCCAACAACGCCGGCCGGCGCCGTTCCAGCAGGCCAACAGAGAGCCAGCCAAGCCTTCCGGCAACTGGACCATCTGTGCCAGCTGCGGGGAAGGCCACGGAAGGAAATCCTGCAAGTTCCGGGATGCTGTTTGTCACGGGTGTGGAAAGCAGGGACACCTCGCACGGGTCTGCCGGTCCAAGGGCCCCAGGAATTCGAGATCGTCGGTCCCACCGCATCGCGCATCGTCCACCGCCTACGAGACGACGGAAGAGGTCGCCGAGTTGTACCATCTCACCGACCAACCACTGCAGGTACTTCGCCTCCCCAACCCCAACCTCTCCTCTGCCCCGAAGATCCAAGTAACCGTGCGGATCGAGGGGTCCCCTGTTGCATGGAAGTGGACTCAGGATCGGCGGCGTCCATCATTTCCCTGGACACTTTAAAAAGACTTTGCCCATTAGGGGGACCCCCTCTACGTCCATCGCCACTAAGCTTGGTGGACTTTCAAAAGAACCCTGTCCCCATCCGGGGAGTCGGCACTTTCCGAGTGCAGTACCGAGACTTTGAGGGGAACTTGGACTTGGTGGTGGTAGAGGGAAATCTCGTGAGTCTCCTGGGGCGGGCGTGGTTCGAGGCCCTAGGCATAACGATTGGGGGAGTGAATAAGTGCGGGGTGCGGGACTGGGGGGCGGTGTGCAAGGAATTCCCTGAGGTCTTTGACGGGAAACTGGGGTGTTATAAAGGGCCCCCGGTGTCGCTCCATTTAGACCCCACAGTGACGCCCGTCCGACGGCGCTTCCGCACCGTGCCCCTGGCCCTCCGCCTGAAAATAGAGGCCGAACTGGACCGCTTAGTGGCCCAGGGAGTCCTAGAGCCCGTCCCGAACGCTCGATGGGAGACCCCGATTGTGACACCCGTCAAGCCAAACGGGGAAATCCGCATCTGCGCGGATTATAAGTGCACCATTAACCAGGCACTTCAGGCGCACGCATACCCCGTACCCGTGGTCAGCCATGTCTTAGCCACACTGGCGGGGGCGCGCATATTTGGAAAGCTGGATCTCGCGCAAGCGTACCAGCAACTCCCGGTAGATGAGGCCACGGCCGAGGCGCAAACCATAGTGACCCACCGGGGGGCCTTCCAGGTGAAGCGGCTGCAGTTCGGGGTCAGTGTGGCCCCAGGGATCTTCCAAAATCTAATGGACGATTTGTTAAAAGGGATCCCTGGAGTGACGCCGTTCTTCGACGACGTCCTCATCGCCGCGACCACCCCTGAAAGCTTCGCCGCCCGCCTCCGAACTGTACTGGGACGCTTCCAAGCCGCGGGGCTGAAAGTGAAGCGGGAAAAGTGCCTCCTCGGGGTGCCGGAGGTGGAGTTCTTGGGGTACCGGTGCGCACAGGCCTGCATCCGGCGAGGGACAAGGTAAAGGCCATCGTGGAGGCCCCTGCCCCGAAGTCCAAGGCCGAGCTCCAGGCGTTCTTAGGCCTCCTGAACTTTTACCACGCCTTTCTCCCTCACAAAGCCGCCGTGGCCGAACCCCTGCACAGGCTACTGGATAAGGCGACACCTTGGGCATGGGGAGCGAGGGAGGAGGCGGCGTTTCGGGGGTTAAAGTACTCTTGATTTCTAACGTGGTACTCGCCCACTTTGATGAAAAGCTCCCGGTAATCCTTGCGTGCGACGCATCACCGTATGGGGTCGGGGCGGTCTTGGCCCACAAGCTACCGGATGGGAGGGAAGTCCCGGTGGCTTACTACTCCCGCACGCTGTCCCCCGCGGAGCGGAACTATGCTCAAATCGACCGGGAGGGCTTGGCACTGGTGGCGGGGGTTAAAAAGTTTCACAACTTTGTGTACGGGCGGCCCTTCATGCTCGTAACCGATCACAAGCCGCTCTTGGGACTGTTTGCGGCGGACAAACAAATGCCGCAGGTACTGTCGCCCCGGGTGTTGCGCTGGTCCTTGTTTTTAGCGGGTTACCAGTACCAGTTGGAGCATCGGCCGGGCAAGGCGCTGGGTCATGCCGACGCCTTGAGCCGCCTGCCGCTGCCGCATACAGGGGAAGATCCGGCCCCGGCTCCCGCAGTATTGTTAATGGAGGAGCTGCCAAACCCCCCCTTCAGGCTGCAGACGTGGCCGCCCGCACGTCCCGAGATCCCATTCTCTCCCGGGTCCTAAACTGGGTGGTGAGGGGATGGCCAGCGGATAAGACAGGGCCAGAGTTCACGGCATACAAAGCCAGGCGGGAAGAGTTATCCGCCTTAAAAGGGTGCTTGTTATGGGGGGACAGGGTGGTCATCCCGGGGCCCATGAGACAAGGGGTTCTAGAAACGCTACATGAGGCCCACCCCGGCATTGTACGAATGAAAGCTCTGGCAAGGAGCTATGTGTGGTGGCCCGGGATGGACGCAGAAATTGAAACCTGGGTCCGAGGGTGCACACGGTGTCAGGAAGTCCGCCCCAATCCCCGAGAGCGCCAACCCAAAGCTGGGAGTCTACCCACAAGCCGTGGTCACGCCTACACATAGATTTTGCGGGGCTGTTTCAGGGGCTCCAGTTCATGGTGACGGTAGACTCCTACTCGAAATGGGTGGAAATAAGCCCAGTGTCTACCACCTCTGCCAAAGCGGCAATAAGGGCCCTGCGGAAAATATTCGCGACGCACGGGTTACCAGACACAATCGTGTCGGACAACGGGGCAGCGTTCACATCTGCTGAGTTTCAAGCATTCCTCGAAAAGAACCTAATCAGGCACATACGATCAGCGCCCTTCCACCCGGCAACAAATGGACAGGCGGAGAGAACGGTACGCACCGCCAAAGAAGCCCTGAGCCGCATAACGGAGGGGGACTGGGAGTTCCGGCTGGCCCGCTTCCTCCTAACATACCGCACCACCCCAAACCCCATCTCCGGGCATTGCCCCGCAGAACTATTGATGGGCTGCCGCCCCACAACTTTGTTAGACAGGCTCCACCCGGACCGAGCCCCAGAGAGAAAGCTGGTCGAGACCCAGGAGGTGCCCCGAAGCTTCCTCCCGGGGGAACCTGTCTACTTCCGGAATTACAGGGCGGGGCCTCAGTGGGTGGCCGGGCGCATCCTAAAACCCACCGAGCCAGTGTCATACGAGGTCCTAACAGATGGGGACCGGGTCCTCCGTAAACACGTGGACCAGCTCCAGAGGCGGCAAGACCCCGACACAGGGATCCAGTTACTGGGAAACGCCGCGGCCGCCCCAGCATCCGATCGACTGCAGGCACCGACAGCGGAGCCAGCGCCGGAAGGTCCACGGAATCCGGAGGGGGTCCCGGAGACAGCTGAACCGCTGCCGCCGCTGCCGCCGCCGTTACAGCCGCCACCGTCACCGCCTCAGCTACCACCGGAGATCCAAGCTCCTGGTGCTGGAGGACCACCCGATGGGGGCCCCGCCAGTCCGGTACCGGCCCCCCGACGATCGCTAAGGGAACGGAGGGCACCAGCATACTTAAAAGACTACGTCACCTGATAGGAGACGAACTATGGGGGGAGGGGTGTTGTGTCCTGGGATCAGAAGGCAGAGCTGGCGAAATACAGCCAAGCTTCGCTCTCTGAGAACAATAGGGACTAGGTTCCTAAGCTCGCCAGTAGAGAACCAATGGCAGCATTGGCGGGCGATTCAAACCCGCCAATAGGAATATGGGGCCGTCCCCCCTAACTGTATATAGTTGGCCTCCGGCCGTTACTGTTTGTTCTTGTCTTGTGTGAAGTACGAATAAACGCGTCTTCTCTTATGTCGTCGTCCGAGTCATGAGGCCCGAAACCCAGTATTTTACACTGCCCTTCCTCTGAGGAGCTAAGGGTGGCCTACATCAGTCTTCTCTCCTCCATTTTACCCTCAGAACCCTGTGAGGTAGTTTAGGCTAAGAGTGTGTGTCTGGCAGAGTGGATATTTGAACATGGGTCTCCAAAATCCTAGTCTAATGCTTTAAATGCTACACCTATCTTGTTGTCTAATTTCTCTTTGGTAAGAAAGGGCTGATGCCACCAGTTTTACTACTGTCAAAAGGGAGAAGAAGGCTATGATTATGAGAAACCCCCCCCCCAAAAAAAAAACACACCCTGTGTTGTAGCAGATAAAATGGAGACAGATATCAGGCAAGACTGAGAATTAAAAGTGGTAAACTAATTTCCCCTACACTTTCTCCCCAGGGACACTGATTTTAGGCTATTCTAAGGGCATTAGTATGCCTGTGCTGAGATAATTTTAATTATACCCTGCCTTGGTAGAGAATCTACTAAGGTTTAACAGAAGACTTTTATATAAATCAATATTCCTTTTCCAATGTATATCCCAATGTGATATCTTTTTTTTACTAAACCTTTTAAGTGCATGGTTCTGGTAATGTGGAGGAATTTATTTATTTTTTGTTAAATGTACCACCGCCCACAAAAGCAAGGCATGAGGAGAAGGGGTGAACACATATTAATGAAGCCAAATAAACATATCTTTAATCATTTTGCATTCAGCACATACCTTCATGATTCATAAAATGCAATTCTCTGGAGAAAATGATGTTATCTAGTACTCTGCTATGGGGGTGAAGTTAATGTACACATGCATTTATAAACTGCACACATCCATTTGTATCCCATCATTCCAAAATTTGTCTGAGGCAGCGGGCATCAATTTTAAAAAATAACATAAAATTAAAACAATACAGAAGAATTCACAACAGAAAGTCATGTAAAAGCAGAGAAAAAAAATATTAAAATGCAACTGTAGGGAATAAAGACAAAAGGTATCAATAATGCAAAATCCCACTGTGGCAATCATCCTTAAAAGTCCTGCCTCTCCTCCAGGGCTCTGAACCAATCCTTCTGATTCTGGCCTCATGCAAATCCCAGTGAATCCCACGTGCTATCCCCATGGGGAGGGACATGAGCCAGCCTCAGCTTAAGGGTGAAAAAAACCTTGTTTTTCCCCTTTGGATAGGGATTTTATGGCTCTGGAAAGGAGTGTCATCTTAGCCAGGATTTTATTTGGCTTTTGGTTCAGATTTGGAGGTCAGTTTAGGGAAGAAAGCTTATTTTAGTGTGACAAATGAGGACCCTAATAAGGGCCTCTCATTCCTAACTGGTGTGTATAGATTCTGTGAAAAGGTGCTCTGTGTGGGAAAAGAGCAGCCCTGAACCTGCTAAGGTTACCTGACTGGAGAAAGAGGAAGCAGATCTCCCTTCAGGGTTTGTGGCGGTTACTTGAGCGCCAGTTTATAAAGTGATTTCATCCATACATAACAGTACAGGGTTGCCAGATCTGGGTTGGAAAATACCTGGAGACTTTGAGGGCGGATCCAGGAGAGGGTATGATTTGGGGAGGAGAGGGGCCTCAGCATGGTACAATGCTATTGATCCCACCAGGGCTTTTTTGGTAGAAAAAGCCCAGCAGGAACTCATTAGCATAATAGGCCACATCCAACAGCAGAAACTCATTAGCATATTAGGCCACACCCTGACATCACAGCTCATTAGCGTATTAGACTACACCCCCATGTTATCAGAAGTGTGATCATCCAGCCACACCCACCTTTTGCTTCTTATTCTGTTTACCTTGTCTGTTGTAAAACTCCAGAGCTTTTTTGTAGCAGGAACTCCTTTGCATGTTAGGCCACACACCTAATGAGTCAATCCTAATGAGTTTCTGCTTTTGGGTGTGGCCTATTATGCTAATGAGTTCCTGCTGGGTATGGCCAACTCAGGAGCCAGCTGGAACTCCCTTCCCATGCGTTCCTGCCCAAAAATAGCCCTGGATCTCACCCTTCAAAGCAGCCATTTTCTCCAGGGGAGCTGGTCTCTGTCAGCCGGAGATCAGTTGTAAAAGTGGGAGATCCCCAGGCCCCACCTGGAGTCTAAGCCAAAAGTGAGAGATCACGGAATGGGATGAAAATCTTTTGTTGGTCGTCTCTATCTGTGTCTTATCTGTTGAGTTATTCTCGATTTACCACACAAATACAATAAAATCTCAGTTTACCTCACAGGTAAATACAACCATAGTCTCACAGGTTTCCAAATAAGAGGCCTTTAGGGAGCATGTAGCTTACATGCTACAATTCCCAAAGCTCATGTCCCCCTTTATAATTTGATTGTGGGCAGTTGGGATTTAAAGAACCTGTAGGGGAGGCAAGAGAAAGGGGGCTGGGCATTCTTCAGTCCAGCAAGCAGTTGCTTCAGAGCCTTCCTCTCTTTCTTACCCCATTGCTTTCATACACACACTATCCAGATTTAACAGTAAGAGTACAGAATAATTCATAGTGCTTCAAACAAAAAAAATTAAAAGTCAAAAGCTAAGCAAGGCCAGAATAATCCAAGAAATAACATCGGTCGATGAACTGGTGAAATTAAATGCCAGCTGCAATGGAAAGGTTTTTTTGTCTGGCTTTGATAGGACAACAAAGATGTTGCCAGATGAGCCTCTCATGGGAGACTATTCCAGTCATGTTAGCACCATGGGAAAGATTCTCTCAAGTCACCACAGGCCTCTATTTATTCAATAGGGTACCAAAAGAAAGGCATTAATAGAGCAGCTGGTTTTGCTTGGACGAGAAGCTCTGGGGACTGGCCTAGAACAAAAGATGTAAAGAATCCCTGGGAAAATGCCATCAGTCTTCTTTAACTTCTTTGAGCTTCCATCCTTTCCATGTATATTCCTCCGGAGCAAGAATATTCAAATTCACTTTGGTGTAATTTGATGGCAATTATACTCACATTTTTTCCCCAACAGTCAGCTTTGTAGAGAGCTCCTTAAACATCCCTGGATTCTCAATAGTACACAAAGATGTGATGCCCACATCTGTGAAATATAAGCAGGGGTGATAATGACTTGATTGGTGAATGAAAATCAACATCTTTGTGATTTAATGATGTTCACATGGCCAACAGCCTGAAATTCACAAAGTTTGAGGTTCTTTGAGAACTATGACCACATGGGAATGATGAGGACACTAATGTGGTAATATATTTGTTAGGAACAAACACATTTTTCACATATCTTGGAGATGACATGGCTTGTGTAAAGCCCAAAAGTATTAAAATGTCACTGGAAACAAACTTGGACTTCAGTCTTGAGTGGAAAATTATTAAGATGTGCTTCCTGTGTCTGAGGTAAAGGTCTTGGTTTAATGAATAAGAAAGAATTGATTCTGAGAATTCTTCATCAGAGACTTCAAAGATGAAGAGATTCAATCTGAGGTATCACTAAACAGTGAGGAACAGATTGTACCTTGTTGGAATTGTCTTTGCAGACATATTGAAAGACAAAGATGACTACTGTGTAGAAGAGCAGCATCCTGATATTATCCAGATTATCGTGCATTCCTAAGTAGAAGTACACCTTTCTAACTCAATTAAAGTGTCCCAGACAACTGAAAATATTGTTGTTGGATCTTTTGGCGGGGGGGGGGGAAGAGGTGAATGGATGAAAAAAAAAAATGAGGAGCACATAAATCAGTAGTATATATGGGGTAAGACATTGGATCAGACATCCATTAAGAATGCTTAGAAAGATGTCTGCAATACTGAACAGGAACATTGTGCACAGCTAAGACAGTATCATATGTAAATAATATATGTGATACACAGTTATTTTTTTAACAGCAAATGTAATGCATTGTTGCTAAGTATCATGAAAATGTGGACACAGAGGCATGGGGTGACTGCTTAAACATTCTGCAGTACTGCAGCTAAAGACGGCACGTGCAGTTCCTTAGGAGGTGCTAGTATTTATCACTATGGACTAGTGAGAGACCACAATACTTATTTCTGGGCGGATGCCTTGCTCATTGCAGGAAATCCAAAGCAAGAGCATCCTCAGCAGATGGTTGTCCAGCCTGTGTCTGAAGACCTTCAGCAAGGGTGAACTCATTACTTCCCTCCTAGAGAATTGGGTCCATTGTCAAAACCATCAGGAATTTTCTTCTGATGTTCAACTGAAATTCAAGAAGACGTAACAGGGCAGAGAAAGTGAGAAATATGAGAAGGAGCAAGGAGCAGAAAGAGTGTCGGCCCTGGAATCCTATCCTGGTGGTATGCTTAACAAAAATTAAATTAATTTGCGCTATCTATGTTGATGGTTTTTTCCCCCATCTGCCATATGGCTCAACACACTTGTATAGAGTAGCTTGTCCATTTATGACTTGATTATACATAATTGGTCTATGCATGAGTCTCATCTGCTTAGAAAACAAATATTGTTTGTACAGTTTCATATTCATAAGTGATGTATTCATTTTGACTAAAGCAATGAGGATGCATGAAGCTTGCTACGGATTAAAAGGATAAACAGCCATCTGGGAGAGCGTACTATGTGGTGAAGTCAAAGATCACTAAATACAGATGGCCACAGTATATACTCTGAGGTAGGGTCATTCACACTATTCAGTCCCACTTTCCATATTCATGTCTTGTGTTTGATGGTGTGGAGCTGAGCACAAAACATTTCAGATGAATATGAAGGACTATTGATCATCTGGGCACATGGAACCTGCTTAAAATCAACACATACGTTGACTCCCTGACTATGGGGAACTGGTAGCTTAGTGGCAGAAGACCAGATTTGCATACAGAAGGTCTAAATTTCAATTGCTGACATGCCACAGCTCAGTAGACCCCCTGTGGTTGATCTTGGACTAGCCAATACTGGGATGGGTAGCACAATGACCTCATGCAGTAAAGGCAGATTCATAGGCAGTTGTCTTCATGCACGTTTCCATTATAGATGAGTGGATCCTCTCCCAGCCCCAAAATTTATCTGAGCCTTTTCACTTCCTTTGAATTTCCTGGATGTTTCATTTTGTCAGAGATATCCAAGTCACCATGTTCTCCATTAGACAGCATGCTGTGGTCATGAAACAACACAATATTTGCCTTTACTGCTGCATCAGTTCCATGAGGATACTTACCAGCCTTGCACGATTGCAAGCAACAGAATTGACCCTTTATAAATGAAATTTTGATTTTCAGAATGTTGAGGCTAAAGCCTGCCCATATCCTTCCATGAGCTTCTGACCAGCACTGGGTAAGAAATACTCAGTGCTACATGGGTCCTAAGGTATGGTTGGGGTTTCAAGATGATTTAGAGAGTGAGGGTACATGGTACAGCCATGAATGCATACATGAACACATGAACCTGCCTTATACTGAGGGTCCGGTCACACTGCCGTTTTGATCGGGATTCGCTGCTGTTTCCTTGCGCATGTCAGTTTCACGTTCACACGTGCCAATCTGCCTCCCACCTCGAAGCGGACTTACTCGCGCAATGCTTCCGGGTTTTCCTGACCCCTGGAAAAACTAGTGTTTTCCTGGCACTTCCGCTTTGATCGTGCAATTTTGCCTATGTGGACAGCCCCTCTCTCGCAAGGATTGTGATTAGGGCTGTCTGAACGTTCTTGGGTTTTTTTTTGTTTTTTTTAAAGCTTCCGGTTTGAGCGCTTGAACAAACATGTGCTTAATAAATCCATTTAAAGTTTAATAATGGATTTATTAAGTGCATGTTTAGTCAAGCGCTCAAACCAGAAGCTTTAAAAAAAACGCACAAAGACGGCCCTGGAGGCGAGAACGAGAGGCGGGGGCTATGGCAGCCTGAATGGGGCCGGCAAGGAGGATGGCGGAGACAGCGGAGCCTATTTTCGTGGGTCAATGGTGGCAGCAACGGCAGCAGCACCCCCCCCCCAAAGTGTCGGCAGGAGCAGCAGCCGCCCAAGCCTCCCCGTGGCTGGCAGGATCGCCTGGAAGGACGGCACAGCAGCAGGCAAGCGGGTGCTGGGAAAGGGGCTGGCTGCATGTAGACAGATCAATGCGAATAAAAATGTTCCCGATTTAAATAAACCGGGAACAAAGTGCATGTCAGTTGCAGTGTGACCAGAGCCTGAGTCACATGATTGGTCTGTCAGGGTCAGCACTGTGTACTCTGACTGGTGGCTGCTCTCCAGGGTCTTAGGGCAATTTTGCATTGGCTTTTCCCTCTGTTGTTTTACCAAACCCACCTTGGAACAGAAAGTTCCCTCTGCAATGCATGCTGCTTTCATTTTTTTTTGAGCATCGGGTTTTATGGTACCTTATGCATAGATTTATGGCTGTTCAGGGGTGACTTGACCATCAATATGGCGGTGACCTGGGGTATCTTAATGTGGTTTTGAGCTGCACATTTTCCTTAGTGTTGAGAAAATGTGGAGTGAATGCCAGATGTAGAATTGCCCTTAGGTAGTGGTCTTCTCATATAACCTACTATTTGATCCTTCCTTTACTTGAGATGCAGTGGATTAGACCCTGGGTCCTTCTGCCTGCAGGGCAGACATGCTGAACCACATCCCAACCCATCTTGGTGAAGCTGAGCAAGTCTGGTCTTTGTCTGGAAGGGAGACTTCCTCGGAACCATAGGCACACTATTCTGAGTTATCTGGGAGAAGAAAATCAGGATATGAATGCAATTGATTAAAATACCAGCTTCCTGCACATAACTAGTAGAGCACAGATGTGTACCCCTGCAATACAGGAGCCCAAAGGAACAGGGATCAACCAATAGGAGCTGTTCAGGACATATCTGATGAGGAATTCTGGTTTGTTAAATGTTGAGAGTTAAGAGTGAGAGGTTGGCAGCTGGGAATGAGAGAGAAGGATTAGTTTAATAGGAGTTTAAATTAAAGATCTGTGGAGATATCAGATCTTGTGTGTAACTTAGTTGCTGCAGAGTGCTATGTTAGTATGCTTTAAACCTGCCAGAGTGAAAGTTTTCAGTAGGCCAGTATAGTTTGAAACTAACATCTGACAACCAATGCTCCCTCTAAGCTGTGTAATCTTGTGAGCAAAAATTCAACTTTGTGAGCCACTGGCATTAAAGTTGTGAGCGAGCAATTTGGCTACTGCATAAATTGGTTTGCTCTGGGGCCATCCTTCCTGAGCTAAGACAAAAATGTGTGAGCCAGAAGCTAAAAAACTGTGAGCTAGCTCACACTAACTCAGCTTAGAGGGAACACTGCCCACAACATCCTGGTTAAGTGTAAATATTACCTCAGCTGTGTGTTTTCCCCCTGAATACTTTGTTCTTGTTCACTTTAAAAAGCAGACCATCTTGTTCCTGTTAGTTTATTTCATCATCCCTCAGTTGAATAACTTATATACTTATAAGTTTATACTTGACTTTTTCCATTGCTGGTGGAAGCGTTGACACATACAATAATTCTGGATTCAAATATCACATCATATCTTCCTGATTACAAATATACATTTGCCTTTTTTACCAGAAACACTACTCCTAAACAATTGGTCAGATCCACAGGGCAATAAGAGTAAGACTGATCTGATTCACACTTTGTTAGCATAGCTAGAAATACCATAGCCACAGCATGGCTAGACAAATTTCCCCCACGATCCATTCCTGGCAAAAATGTATTTGGGACCACTTCATTATGTCTAAAATATCACTCAGCACACTCAATCTTTCCTCCAGCAAATCTGAAGGAAAATTTATAGCATCCATGTATTCCCTCTTTAACTATATGGTTGAATCTGATGTAATTCCAGCAAATCCTTTATACAAATCAATGATATTCTTTTTAAACTTGAACCTGAAACATTATTTGGCTCAGATCTAAGATAATATCTGAAGTTATTTTCAGAACACTGAAATAAAATGTACCTGTAAAGATATGTATTTATTATACTATTGTTGCCATAAGAGATGCTTTGTAGTGTGTTATATAGTTCTTTGGCATCTTCAGCCTGGACATAGTTAAGCATTAATGTTTTTTCTAACTTAGTTCTATACTACATCTGGAGAAATCTATTATACTTACCATGTAATGTTATTAGGCTGCGGTCTCATGAGCAAGATAATGTGGTAGGGGGGAAGCAAGGCTATTTGCTGCATAGCAATTTGACCCGCATTTGTGCGATCACACAGTCCCGGTTCCCTAGCGAATTTTCCGACACCAGGAAAATCAAGTACTTTCCAGGTATTTGTGCTCTGAATCCACAATTTTGCCTATCTGGACAGACATCTCTCACAATGATTGTGATTAGGTCATCTGGACATCCTTCTTCCAGTAGGTTTGTTTTTGCGACTTTCACCATTATGGGTATCCTCTCCTATTATATAAAAGGGTAGTGGTCTGGCAAGATTCTATGCTTGGCAAAATCAGTTCTCTCCCTGGTATGTCGCTCAGAATCTGTCCCTATCCACTAGCTGCATTGCCTGAGTTCTCTCCCACCCACTGCAGCCTAGGCCACTCTTCTCTGATTGGGTCAGCATTTCAAGCTCATTTGCATATGGAAGCTGATTGGACTTCACTCCATTTCGTACCTCAAACTCCCCCCCCGCAAGACAGTTGGAATGGTCAGTTGTTTATGCAACCTGTTGTATTGTGAGGTGAAATATGTCCTCACTCACAACACTTCCCCTTCAAAAGAAGCAAACCCAATAACACAATCATGCCACACCACAAAAAAGACAGGTCACACCACAAGCAGAATACCACGAGGCAAAAAAAGCTCTGGTACTAATTCTGGCAGGGGACGCTGTGAGTGTAGAAAATGATTTATCGACACAGTGGAAAATCTTTAGGAATTGTTTGGTGGATTTACCATGGGGCACCCACCCAGAGCCTCTGGCATTTTCTCACTCTGCTGGCATCAAAACCAATTGAAGGCAAAATAGAGATATGGAGACTTTTTCATCCTCCTTTGCATCAATTTGTCTTTGTTGGCAATGGCAACCCTAGGCCCGGCTGCTTGCTCCTGTTCAGCAGGAGTATCCCTACGGAAACTACCTGGGTGATTTCGAACCAGCCAGAGACTTTCTGCCTAACCTGCCTTACAGGGTTGCTGTACAGATCACAAAGCCGAAAAGAATGAAGTAAACTGCTTTGCTCCCCGCTAATGAGAAAGACAGAATTTTGCCTAGGAAGAGGCTGCTGAGAGGGGATGAGATAAAGTTGCCAACTATAGGTATGGAAATTCCTGGATATTTGAGGGGTGGAGCCCAGAGAGGGTGAGGTTTGAGGAGGGGTGGGACCTCAGACAGGTACAGTGCAATAGACTCCACCCTCCAAAACAGCCATTTTCTGCTGGGGAACTATTGTTGCCAATCTTGGCCCAGTGGCCATCAAACCATTCTCTTTCACCCCCTGCTGTGTAGCTGTCTTTCCCCTAGGGTTGCCAGTCTCCAGGTGGGACCTGGAGATCTCCTGCTGTTACATTTGATCTCCAGATGACCAAGATCAGTTCCCCTGGAGAAAATGGCTGCTTTGGAGGGTAGACCCTATGGCATTATACCCTGCTGAGTCCTTCCCCCCCCCATGCTGCCCTCCACAGGATCCACCCCCCAAATCTCCAGGTATTTCCCTACTTAGAGCTGGCAACCCTACTTTCCCCTCATTGCCTCCTGGTAAGCAACCAAGCTTGGTCCTGTTACCTGTTTTGGCCTTTGAGAGAAAACTCATTGGGGCCAGTCCTGATAAGGTTGCCAACTCCAGATGAGAAATTCCTGGAGATTTGAGGAATGGAGCCTGAAGCGGGTGAGGTTTCAGGCGGGGTGGGACCTCAGACAGGTACAATGCCATAGACTCTACCCATCAAACTAGCCATTCCCTGATGCGGAACCATTGTTGCCAATCTCCAGGTGGGGGCTGGAGACCAATCAGAATTACAATTGCTCTCCAGGAGGGAGGGGGAGGAGATGGAAAGCTGAAATCAGGGGACAGATAACGGTAGGTTGACAATTGGCTGGGAGGGAGATAGGGTTGCGAACTCCAGGCTGGGAAATTTCTGGAGATTTGAGGGGTAGAGCCTGGAGATTGTGAGGTTTGAGAAGGGGTGGGGTCTCAGACAGCTACAATGCCATAGACTCCACCCTCCAAACCAGCCAGTCCCTCATGGGGAACCATTGTTGCCAATCTCCAGGTGAGGGCTGGAGACCACTCAGAATTACAACTGCTCTGCAGGAGAGAGGACAGAAGTCAGCTGAAGTCAGAGGGGCAGATAACAGTAGGTTGATGGTTAGTTGGGAAGGAGATGGGGTTGCCAACTCCAGGCTGGCAAATTCCTGGGGATTTGAGGGGTGGAACCTGGAGAGGGTGGGGTTTGAGGAGGGGTTGGAGCTCAGGCAGGTAGAATGTCATAGACTCCACCCTCCAAACCAGCCATTTCCTCCTGGTTAACAATTGTTGACAATCTCCAGGTGAGGGCTGGAGATCACTCAAAACTACAACTGCTCTTCAGGTAGCAGAGATCAGTTTCTCTGGAGAAAATGGTGGTCTTTGTCATTATACCCTGCTGAGGTCGCCACAGCAAATTCACACTGTGTGCCCAAAGCCAGGGCACTCTCCCAGAGCCTCTTTCTAGAGCCCGTTGTATTTATTTCCACAATGGGCCTTACTCCTAGTGTGCATATATGCACATGTACAAAGAATTTTTTTGAAAAAATTGTGCCACATTGCCACTTGGGCAGCGCGGCTGTCTGCAATCACACAGGGGAAAGTCCGTCTGTGGCCTGTAGCAACCTATTTAGTAGTGGATTTTCTCCAGTGTTTTTTAACTCCGCTCTTGCAGCAGAGCGAAATGGGTTGCCAATGGGTGCGGGGCACTGGCCAGATGTTCACATCTGATCATGCCCATTAAATCCACCTAGAATCTGCGCCTATGGCATAGCTAATTGTGCGTGTGTTTGGGACTTTAAATTCTTAAATAAAAATTATAAATAAAAAAATAAGTTTATACCTAGGCCCAGTTTCGCAAACCTGTTTTATTCCCACTGGGAACCTTGGTGTGGTGGAGCAGGCAGGGAATTGTATCAGGAAGAATACTGTGTGTGGTGCCTACAGGAAATCTGTCACACTGCCCTTAACCTTGAATTCACTGGTTCTGCCCAATGTCCTAGCTCTCTGCCTACTATTCTAGACTTTCTCTCTCCCCTTCTTTGCCAAGTATTTCTACCTGCCTAGCCCTGAATTGACCTATATATTTAAGATGCCTCTGCGGTTCTCTCCCAGCACCCAACAGCAGCACTTACATGGCCTAGAGCTGAGTAGAACCCTTAAAGAATTATCCTACTCTTATTGATTCCTTCTTGCTTTTCTCTAACTTCCACTCTTGTCTCACCTGAGCACAACCTTCCGAATTCACATAGGAATTTCAGTTCAAGTCAAATTGGGTAGCAACCATATTTTCTTGGGGGAGGGGCATTTTTTGTATTTTTATATGTGTGTGGGCATGTGAGTGAGTGAGTGTGTGTGTGTGTGTGTGTGAACTTGGTAGTCATGGCAACCTCTGGTGTCTGACCCCTACTGAGGCCCTGGAGGATATTCAGAAAGGTGGCTGAATAAAGTCTGCCCCTTCCTTCCACTTCTGGTATTGGAGGTCTCCTATCCAAGTACTTGCCAGAGTTGACCCTGCTTAACTTCCAAGATCTGACGAGATTGGGCTTGCCTGGGCTATCCAGGGTGGTAACCACCATATTTTCAAGGCAAAAATCCTGAGTTTTGCTTGCGACAATGCCACACGCACACAGGGTCCTTAGCAGCACTCAGACAGCCAATGCCTGCAAGGTTTTCACCTGGATTTCCAGCAGCCACCATGCAGCAGATGGTTATGGAACTCATCCCTGACATGGCTCCAAAAAGAGGAGATTCTCCACAAAAACAATTATATTAGTTAAAAAGTATTCTCTTTGGAATCAGTGGTGTCAGTAGCACTTGGTTGTTGCTGTTTTTATGTCCATATAATAACACTGAGATGTTGCTTGCACATTGTAGGACAACTCTTCTATAAAGCATGGAGTTGATTTTTTTTTAATGTTATAGCAACCCTATATAGCAATACAGATTAGACTTGTCCAAGTCACTTGGTCCATTTCATAACTGAGCAGGCCTTTGGAACTTGGAGTTCCGTTATGTAGATCCACCACTATTAGCATGCCAGCTCTTATTCCATAATGGTTATGAATTGCCAGGGTAGCTTAAGTATGCTTTGATAATTTCCTCTCTTCTATTGAGCTGAACAAAAAAGACTTTAAACTCAACTCACACTTGGTCCTCAAAGTACCACAGGCAACCAACGGCAAAATCTCAAGTTAGTTTTGGTAACTTGAAATATGTTTAGACAGTCACAAGTTCAGTCAGATATATTGCTTCACATATTCCATATGTCTCTCAGTATTTCCCCTGCATTTAGCCTCAGAAATTACAATTGATTTCCACTGTCTGTGTTACATTTGTTTTCCTGATTTTGTTAATGAATTCTATTATTAAGGTACCTGATGTTCGGAAACTGTACATAAATCATTATTCATTTTTATGCTTTTTCAAATGGATCGTATTCAGTAAGGCCTTGCAACTGGTAGCTTCTGGGCCAAACAGAACCTCCTGAAGGATAGCATCTGATGCCCATGTGGCTATCTTTTCCTCTGTCTCTTCTTTCCAGCTGTGTTGCCTGAAGCAGACCGAGAGAGGAGCAAAGAGAATGAGGGAGGATGTTTTTTGTTATGAATGTTTCTCTCCCTCCCTCCATCCCCCACAAGCAATAGCAGGAAGCAGAGAGGAACAAATAGAAGGGCAGGGAATTGGATAAGGGTGAATAATACAGAAGAGCCGTAATTTATCATGGGATGCATGTGACTGCCTGGTATGCTGGTTGTATGTGATGTCTTGTCATTTTGCCAGGAGAATGTCACCACAGATCTGCATTGAAATCCAGTAAAATATAGTAAACCTTTGGCAAGATGTGACAACCAAATAGCAAAATGGTTGCATACCATTATGAAATATTCTGTATTTTTCCACTGATGGAGAGGAATGCATACACACACCCAAACAGTCTCTTTCCCTTAAGTCGTGCTCTTCTACTCTACCCCCATCAGTACAGAAACACAGAGACTTTTGTTAAAAAGTGCAACTGCTTGTGAGCATTGTGCCTGTGCATGGAGGAAATATATGTATTCTCTTTCTTCCTGCACTTATTGATGCTGCTATCTGAACATTCCTAATCTTGGGCCTACATGAAAATGATCATGTGGAGACAGGTGGCCGATCCACTGTACTCATACTTGCTCTTCCAATTCAAGCATTGATTGGACATGGGAAGAGGTCATGCATCAAGATATTTCAGACGAGGAAAGGATGGGTAGAGAAAGAATTGCAAAAAGGAGATCTGTTAGCTGAATGTGCCAACCAGCACATATACATGACAAAGAAGGGATTGACCCACTGAAAAATGTTGGCTAGCTTCTGACCCCAGAATTACCTTGCTACTCTTTTTTAATTACTTGCTAGTGATTCATTTACCTGCTTTTGTCTATTTGGACCTACCATCTTTGATATGAGTTACTCAAAGTATCAGATTGCAAAGAGGAAAATCAAGCAAACAATGTTTAGCTGTATTTTACAAACATTTCCCACCCAGACACCCTTAGAAATCATCCTCTGCCTTCACAGAAGGAAACAAAAAATAGAAATGTATTAAGCCATTTTGCAGAGAATCTCAACAGGAGTGCATTCTTCATTCCAGGGAACTCCACATTTCTAAGCCACGCTAGAGGCATTTGCAGTCAGTGTCTTTGGAACTTTGGAAATAGTTTTCAACTTTGTGTTCTTTTTGCCTATAGTTATTCCCACACAACTTTTTTGTGTGTTTTAATTTTCCACCTCATATTTAATGTATGTGCTAGCTAACCCTGATTAGGAGTTTAGCTGCAGGAAATGTTGCCTAATTCAAAGTCAGCTTCAGAAAAAGCCTTACATATCCAGTGCAAGAAAGAAATTGAGTTTTGTTTTACAGATTTAACATGAAAGAGTGGCGGGCTGAGGGATTTCCATGAGACGCTATTTAGTAGCTTTTGCTTAGAGTAATAATCAATGCCAAGCCGACATAAGCTAGCCAAAATTGACTCAGAGGCTTCTCTTTGCCCTTTCCTTTCCCACCTGCATTTGAAAACTCTTAAGTAGGAGACTTGGGAATGGCTCCTCAACAACGAATTCCATACCTGTTTACACTGAACCTTGAAGCTAAAGAATACCAGAGTAGATATTTTAATAAGAAGTTGTTCAGCTCTTATTCCTAGTTGCATACAGAAGTATTGATGTTGTTTTTAGAGCCGTGGCACTTTTTTAGGTTGGGGAGCAGAAAGTTATTATTCTCTCCTTTTTTTTTTGCAAATGTATGTATTTGTTGCTTTTCAGTCAGAATGATTACTTGTCATCCTTGGAGTTCGGGCCTGAAAATTCCCAATTTTGATTTCCTTCTCCCTTGTAGGAATCAAATCCATGCTTTTCTGTTTTCATTGTGTTTTCTATTTCTTTGTACCAATTTTTTTCTTCTTCTAAAACATGTGCATTTTTCAATGCTCCTTGTCAAAAGATAAGCCCTGAACGTTACACATATATTATACATATAAATGACATACATGGCAGCATAAATACCAGACGAATTGTCCATAAAACTTAAACAATATAGTTTCAAATACAAATGAATCTACAAATTAACAGCAAAAAAGCATAAACCTAAAACTATGGACAAAAATATATTAAAAAAATATGAAAAGAAATTTAACAGGAAACATTGACTCATCCCTATTATTCAGTACAGTTATATGGATAGTGGCCTTAGGGGGAGGGGGAGAAATAAAAGAAAAAAAACACACCATTCTAAAAACATGAAAAACAAATGATGTAATAGTTACATAGGTCCATCTTCTTATTGTGTTGTATAATCCAGTACGATTGCTTAGCTGGTGAGGAAATCTACCAGACCTATACATTTTTTTTAACCAGCCAAGGGGCTGAGCTCTTACAAAGCACTTTACTTTTGAGAAAACTCAACTCTTGCGAAGCTTAACTCTTATCTTAATTGTCCCATTTTACTATGGAACTCCTCATTTCTTTTAAAGCACTTAGCTGAGACTGACCAGGACAAAGATGACGTCATCTGAAAGGTCACTAGCAAACACATGAAAGTGAGATAGTTGGCAGGACTGCTTATTTCTTTGCCCCACCTTCACTAAAATGGATATTTAGGGGAATATATGGAAATCTGTTTATGAAATGGCAGGATTTGGGATCTACACAGAAAGAGACATTTTGTATAGTTCCTATTGTGGCTAATGATATGAAGACTAGATCATAATTCTGCTCAAATGTGCTAGTCTTATTTGGCACATCCACATGATATATATATCTCCCAATTGCTGCAGAGGGATTGCACTGACTGACTATATGAATGTAAGTATATTTGCACATACCTTACCTGGATAGCCCAGGCTAGCCCAATCTCATCAGAAAGCAGAATCTAATCAAGGTCAGCCCTGGCTAGTATTTGGATGGGAGACCACAAAGGAATACCAAGGTTGTGACATTGAGGCAGGCAACGGCAAACCACTTCTCAATGTCTCTTGCCTTGAAAGGCCAAGAGGGTCACTATAAGTCAGCTGTGACTTGATGGCATTTCCCACCACCATATATCAGCACATAGTTAAAAAATCAGACATAGTAGGGAATTTCACATTACCGAGACTCTGTCGGTTTGAAGCCGTTTCTGATTCGTCTTGAAGTAAACCGGTACAGGGCTGCCATTTCACACATGGCTTTCCCTGACCGGAAAAGAGCCGAATCAGAAGCGGTTTGGCAATTCAGATCGCACTGCTTTGTTTTCCCGCTGGTTCCCGCCACGCCTTTTTTTAAAAAAAATGTTCGCTTTAGAGCGCTATAGCGCTATAGTGCTATAAAACAACACTGCAGGCATTCCAATGGGGTTGCTATGATGCTATTGCGCTATAGCGCTATAACGCTCTAAAGCGAACGTTCAAAAAAAAAAGCCGGAGATCGCCCGCGCGGGCGAAAAAAGGCGGGAAAAAAGTGTATCAGATCCGGGAGAAGAAACTGATGACTACTTGGAAGCGGTTGACAGGTAAAACGCTTCAGCCCCGTTTCCTGAACGGGACAGAAGCGGTTCTGTGTGAAATTACAAATATATTCCGGTTCTAAAACGGTTTTGTCTGAAATGCCAGACCAGAAACCGTTTGGGAACCGTTCCTCTTCTGGATTATATCATCTGTCTGAAATTCCCCAGTGTTAACACAAATGATAGATGGCATTTGGGGAAAATGCAGAACCTGCTGGCTGTAGCCTCAGCCAGGTAAATTGGAAGCAGTAGGCACTGGTGACTCAAAGTGTAAAAGGTCTGGGCTAGAGCTGGTTGGTTTCCAACAAGCAATGCAAAAGCCCAGCAGGTCACATTGACTGATTTAGAAAAGTTTTGCACCACCTTTCTGCCCTCATCAGGGCCAGCAAGCTAGCTAACAGATTAAGATCTGTCTGACTGTGGACAACTCCAAGACAGAAACTTGTTCATCAGCCTCCAGAATAAAACTGAGCATTATGATTTTAAGATTTCATCAAGGCCAGCACCATGATTAAGGGAGGATCTGTTAAACTATCTGACTTGGATTCTAAAACTTCTTCAGCATTTTTTCCCTCTTTCTTGGCATTTCAGGAAAGACAGTTAAGTGAACATGTATGTGGTCTTGGGAATTTGATGAGGTGACTCCTAGGTGGCTTGAACTGACTGCCCAAGTCATCTGTACTCTTTGTTTACAGGTTCCTCTTGAAGAATGCCGCTTCTTGGGATCATTGCTTCTCTCCAGGTAGTTATTCAGTTCCCCAAAGTCCCATGAGATCTCTTATCCCACATCTGGGAGGCATTTGTCAAGACTGAGGGATGCAATAGCTGACCTCACAGAAAAGCGGCACCTGAGAAACTGTCTCTTTTTGTGGGGAAAGATGGATGAACTGCAGGTTCCTCCCTGAAGACAACTACAATGCCTGTCCCTACCAAAGGCAGCAGGCTTACTCATGGACTCCTCGGCCCTGTGGGTGTTCTGCCATCTTCAGCCAAAAAGGTCATTCTGGGCACCTTCTCCTACATAAGGTGTTTTTCAGTGGCTACATAGTTCCCTTCTTTTTCTTCAATAGCCTTCTAAAAACTCAGAATTTCAAGCACCATGTTCCTTAAACCAGTACTCCATATCTTCGTGTTTCTACATGGCTCTTTACCTAGCTGTTTGATTCATGAACCCCACAGCCTATAAAAAGGTTATGCACTCCCATCCACCCACTTCCTGTCCACAAGCTCAAACCTTTCTTTTCTGCATGCCATACAACATCACCTCCCTACATACTTAGACAAACCAGATCGATAGGAAGGTCTTAAGTGTAAAAACAAAGCTTTCTGCTCAGCCCATTTATTGTCAAAGAGCAAGAAGCCTGGGAGGAAAAATATGGAAGAAATGATCAGCAGCCACAGGGATTCATGTGTTCAGGAGATTTCGGCAGTCTGTCTGTAGATCATGCCAGAAGCCAAAGATTTCACTGGGGAATCTAGTAAGACAATCCACCATCTGGTATTTTCTCTGTTTGTTGCTCACGTTAAGAACAAAGTCATTGCTACTGAGAATGTTCCAAATCCTTTCCTAGTGTTGGAAATCTTGCAGAACTTCATATTGGAGTCTAGTTTGTCATTGTCAACATGAATGCAGACATCCACAACAACTGACACATGAGTTGCTGTGAAAGACCAATGTAGTCTGCTGGTGTAATGCTGGAGTACAAATGAGCATCATGGTGCTGAAGTTCTAAAAAAATACATCCAAATGCACAAACAGAAGGTGATGCCCCAACATACAAATGCAGGTGTGTAATAAGAGACTCATTTGCAAAGAATTGTATACAAAGTAGAACTTGTTACCCATTTACAACCTTTGACTTATTACATTTATACTACTCTTCCTCTAAGAAATTCAGAATGCTGATGTAGCTCCTCCCCCCCTTTCCTCTTAGTTCTCCCAACAACCCTATGAAATAAGATGAGAGATAACAAGTGGCTCTAGATCTCCTGGCAAGCTTAATGTTTGAGCAGTGCTTTGAATCCAGGCCTATTGACTGGGCGCAATGATGGACCCGTGTCAGTCTCCCTACTCAGAGGCAGGTTTTTACACAAAAATTCTCTTTAGTTCCCCCCTGTGACTGAGCAGCCCCTAGTAGCATGTAAATGAGTGTGGTTTATTAAAGACATTCTGTAACACCCTGTCTACAGAATGTAATTTGGCTTTTAGCCCAGCCCAAGGAACTTCTTGTGGAAAAGCAGGAGCCCGCTTCTTATTACCCTTTTGAAATGACACTGGAGATGGTTTAACAATAAAACAAAGGAATGAGTTTATTCAACAGGCAGGGATGGGGATTGCTGAGGTAAAAGTTGTAAACGGTACAGAATTTACTTATTTAAATGGGCAAAATGGTGTTATTAAAGCTTATTTTCAGGTGCTCTTAGTTCTTAGCAGTAAGAGGTGTTTTACTGAATATTTTAGTTACAGCAGCAATGGCTGAGTTCAGACTAGCAGTTTGAAGTGGGAGTCAGTTGTGGCAAAAAAGCCCTGGAACAAGCTGTTCCGGGTTTTCCCGGTCACACTACGCCGACTGATGCAGGAGCATACTGGGAGGAGGCGCATGGGAGCGTCCAGACTGCTGGCCCGGAGGCGCAGCTTTTCCCTGGCAAATCAGCTATGTGTGCATGTGTGTATGAGTGCATGACCACATGACCACTCATGTGCTCATACACACATGCACACATAGCTGATTTGGATCCCATTGCACTGGCACTGCATTGGGCAATAGAGCAGAGCACAGCCAATCATATCACTGCTGCCTTATGTGCGACGTGAGTTGCTCCCGGCTTTCTGGCTGAGCGTTCACACTTCCCAGAAGCAGAATGCAGCAGGATGAAGGCACTCTCTGAGATTTGCTACCACTTTCAACAGGTATCTTTTAATCCCAGGAACGAAGTGGAACAGCATGGGTTGCCTACAGGTGGGGAACGCCAGGCAGATGTGCCTGTGTGAATGTCCCCTTTAATCCGCTTGGGAAACATGGCTGAAACATGGCTACAGCAGGGCAAATTGCCAGTCTGAACTCAGCCAATGTTTCTTCACTGAGTTCCCTATGGGAGTTGGTAATTTCCTGAAGTTGGTCACTATGTTTGTGAACCTTACTCACTCCTTTGTGAACCTAACTCACTCCTTTGTGAACCTAACTCACTCCTTTGTGAACCTAACTCACTCCTTTGTTAAATTGCAGTGTATTTCTGTTTCCTGAGATGTCTAAAACCGTTTTCCCTTTACAACAGACCAGGGTCCTCCTCAGAGCTAAACCATCTTTGACACCGAGCAGGAATTAATCTTTTTCTCCTCAGAAGAATTAACTTTGCTCCTCTGCCCCCCCTTTTTTGCTTGAAAGGAAGCTTCCACACACTACCCTCAACCACTTTTGCCAAAACTCTCTCCCACTTCTGCTGTTTGTGTAAAATGAACTTCAGCTTATGCTAATACTAAGACTATGAATTCTTAATCTGAATTCCTCCTCAGGTTATCGATATAACACAATTAAGGCAAGGAGTCTTTTTCTTTCACTCAGTAGGCGAACCCATCTGACTTTTCCTATCAGAAACACTGACTCCAAACTCTGTCAGAAACCAACTGACTGCCTTCAGAGTGGTTCTACCTGACAGAACAGCTCTAAACTGAACTGACTCTCCTCTCAACACTGGCCAATCAGAGAAGAGGAGCAGCCTGTCACTCAAGCTCTCCATCCCAGGGAAAACTCTTTACCTCCTGGATCTCTGATTCAGGTGCACTATGAAACCTGCTTTTAAAGTGCAGACCATCATAGGCACATTCTTGTCCATCCTTCCTTCTGGGAACTTCAGGCAGTATATTGGTTCTCCTTTATCCCATTTTATCCCCACAGCAACCTTTTGAGGTAGCTTATGCTGCAAGAGCATAAATGAACCCACAGTCACTCAGAGAGCTTCCAGGTTGAGTAGGGTCTGTCAAGACCTAGTCCTGCACTTCAGTCAATATAGGGTTGCCATATCCAGATTGGGAAACTCCTGAAGATTTGGGAATGGAGCCTGGGGAAGGCAGGGTGCTCAGTGGCATACAATGCCATAGAGTCCACCCTCCATGACATCCATTTCTCCAGGGGAACTGATGTCTGTAGTCTGGAGTTGAACTGTAATTCCAGGGGATCCCCAGGTCCTACCTGGGGGCTGGCATATCTAAAATATGTTACACTGGCCTCTCTAGTTCAAATTCTACATATCATTCACTGTAACACAGTAACAGAAGAAGAAGAGTTAGTTTTTATACCCCACTCTTCACTACCCAAAGGAGTCTCAAAGCATCTTACAATCTTCTTCCCTTCCTCTACCCACAACAGGCACCCTGTGGGGTAGGTGGGGCTGAGAGAGTTCTGAGAGAACTGTGACCCAAGGTTACCCAGCTGGCTTCATGTGGAGGCATGGAGGCTCTTGACCACTACACCACCTAACCACTACATCAAGCTGGCTCTTTTGATCTAGTAGCTTGATCTAGGGTTAGAAAAGTAAAAAGTTCACTGTGTAAAACAGTATTCTGAATAAGGACTTTTTGAAGTAGAAGAACTTGTATCTATGGAACTTCCTCTTCCTGAACCAGTACATCTGCCAGTCTGTATCAGGTTAAGTTTCATCTCTTCTTTTGTATTCTGACCATTTTGATACAGCCTTTTCCTCCACTTTTGTTCTTTGTTCTTATACAGGACTACCATTTTTGATCAGATCCCTCAGTTAAAGCTTTTGTTGATTAATCAACTGTAATTGATAAGAATCAATGTTAATTAGTGACTCTGTGAATTAAATGATCACTTCTTCATTTTGTGGTACCTTTTTTCTAGCATGTGACAGTTAGGAAAAGAAAAAGGAAATATTAAAACAACCTTTCCTTCTAACTTTGATTGGCATCATTGCTTAATGAATATGAAAATGATTTTATACTTCCTCCAATATACTTCAATTGTAATATTCAAATGTATTAAAATTATTTTTTAAAAAATTGGTTGTAGGCAGATGATTACACATTTTTTAATAGATAAAGAGCCCTACTTTTCTCAGTTCTTTCTCACTCCAGCTGCAAATATTCAAACTCTGGAATCTACTGTGTTGGTCCTGGTCAAACTAAATGTGATGCAAATAGCAGAAAGGAACTTCCTTGTGTGGTTTTGCAGGTCTAAAGTGGGCTCTTAGCTGCTACGTACGCAGCATTAGCATCCCAGAAATCCATAGGCCAGGTGGCTATTGCAGTAGCAAGCTCACACTGTGTACATAGCCACTTTGGACATGCAGCAGCCCAGTTTAAAGGAGTCATTTGGGTACATGCACTGCAAAAACACATGTGTAGGTTTCATAGGTTGCAATCACACACACAATGAGCCGCACCATAGGCGTGAATGCTGGGTGGATTTAAACATCTGAGAAGTGCCCTGCACCCATTGGCAACCCGTTTTGCTCCACCACAGAAGTGGAATAAAAAGGCACTAGGGAAAGTCCAGTAGCAAACAGGTTGCTATGGGCTGTAGACAGACTTTTCCCTGTCTGATCACTCCAGCACACTCCCATGGCATCAAGATGGTCTGATTAGGCCATCCCGACTCTGTGCCATCCCCCCCCCATTTTGGTATGTGTATCATCACACACTGCATAGGGAGCTCTCAGTACCGAGACGTGAATCATTGATCCCTTGTTGAAGTGCACCGGAAACACATGGGGGGGGGAACCTCACCCGCGGTTGCATCTGATCACTCAGTGGCAGGCTGCGCCCACAGCTTTCAAGGACTGTGTGACCATGCATCTGCAGGTCAAATTCCTATGGAGCAAATAGCCTCACTTCCCCTCCCGCTTTATCTTCTGTGTGTGACTGCCACCATAGTTTTGCCAGCATCACACTGAAAATTAGTTTTACTGGGTTCTCAGAAAGTGGAACAGTATAATCTCACCATTTTGGAGTGTAAAAATTGCCTTCCTGTGAACAGGTCTCTGTTAATGGAGGGGCTGAGGACACCTACTTGCCCATACAGAGAGGATCACTGACAGAGTGACTGTCTGCCTTGGGCCATTGTTATGCTGAGGTTCAAGCCACAAAGTCAGTTTGTTATATCCGTGCTTTAAGAAATTCCACATATTTTTAAGCCCCACCCACCCCAAGTGTCAGCCAATGCATATGTAAAAAGCCAAACTCTATTTTGGGGCTCAAATCAAAGGCATGACTTATCCTGACTCAATGGCACATTTCACACAGCTTCAAAATGTGTAGATTCTTTGGTAGGTCAAGGTGATAGTGACCTTCATTTAAAAAAACACAATCCTTCTTATTTTGTGATTGTGCTTGTCCTCCCCCTCTGTGTCCTCAGGGCCATTAAAAACCTCCCTTCCAAACTTTCTTCTTTTGACTTGCATGCCTCCGGTGACATTCTTTGTTATACTGTCTGTTTTTCCCCCTTTGCTCCACTGCAGTATTTCCCTTTTGAGAGAAAAGCAGAAGCTCTGGGGTTGAGTACATAAAGACATCCTATTATTATATGCTGTCTTCTTCAGAGCACATTCTTGATTGCTATAAGTTCATTTAAGGTATGTGTCGATGTGGCAAGTGTGTGGGTGCTGATGAGGTACAACCAGCTCAGGCATCCTTGGAAAACAGAAGGTGAAAGCTGCAGGGACTCTTTACAGAAGGCTTTGTTCACCCAATTCATCCCTCTTGTTTTCAAGCACCATTCTTAATCAGGAGCAAGCTTATAAATGCATGTTTATAATACTACTGTTATAAAAAAATCTACACATTAACAGAAAATTATCCATTAAAGAAATCACAAAATATAAACCAAGATATTTGTGTGTGTGTGTGTGTGTGTGTGTGTGTGTGTGTGTGTGTGTGTGTGTGTGTTAAGGGGCAGAATAAATTGGGAGGAGAAAGTTGGCAAGTAATGGTTAACCTTGCTTATACGTAATGCTGTGTCCATTTTCACTCAGGACAGAGACTGAATATACAGTATTTGACACTGTACAGCATCTCTTTTCTCATAATCAATCCTAGTGTGGTGTTCCTTTCATATAAATATACGAGTTGGATCCACAAGCAAGAAGACTTTCTCCTGGGTTGTCACCTGCCTAATAGGAGGAGACGAAGAAGAAGAAGAAGAAAAGTTGGATTCCTTCACTCAGAGTCTCAGAGTGGCTTACAATCTCCTTCCCTTCCTCTCCCCACAACAGACACCCTGTGAGGTAGATGGGGCTGAGAGAGATCTGAGAGAACTGCTCTTGAGATAACAGCTCTGAGAGAACTGTAACTGACCCAAGGTCACCCAGATGGCTGCATGTGGAGGCATGGGGAATCAAACTCAGTTCTCCAGATTAGAGTCCACTGCTCTTAATCACTGCACCAAATGGGCTATTGAAGGCAGCCAAGTGCAAAGTGCAATGTGGCCAAGTGCAAAGTGATGCACATTGGAGCCAAAAATCCTAAATATAAATACACGTTGATGGGGTCTGAACTGGCAGAGATGGACCAAGAGAGAGATCTTGGAGTCGTAGTGGATAACTCGCTGAAAATGTCTAGACAGTGTGTAGCTGCAATAAAGAAGGCCAACGCTATGCTGGGGATTATTAGGAAGGGAATTGATAACAAATCAGCCAGTATCATCATGCCCCTGTATAAATCATTGGTGCGACCTCATTTGGAATACTGTGTACAGTTCTGGTCACCACATCTCAAAAAGGATATTATAGCATTGGAAAAAGTGCAGAGAAGGGCAACTAGAATGATAAAAGGGTTGGAACACCTTCCCTATGAAGAAAGGTTAAAATGCTTGGGGCTCTTTAGCTTGGAGAAACGACGGCTGAGAGGTGACATGATCGAGGTTTATAAGATTATGAATGGGATTGAGCAGGTTGAGAAAGAAGTACTTTTCTCCCTTTCTCACAATACAAGAACTCGTGGGCACGCCATGAAATTGCTGAGCAGTTGGGTTAGAACAGATAAAAGGAAATACTTCTTCACCCAAAGAGTGATTAACATATGGAATTCACTGCCACAGGAGGTGGTGGCAGCTACAAGCATGGACAGTTTCAAGAGGGAATTAGATAAACATATGGAGCAGAAGTCCATCAGTGGCTATTAGCCACAGGGTATAGATGGGAACTCTCAGTCTGGGGCAGGTGATGCACTCTATTCTTGGTGCTGGAGGGGGCAGCAGTGGGAGGGCTGCTGGACCTCCTGATGGCACCTGGTATATTTTGGCCGCTGTGTGACAGAGTGTTGGACTAGATGGGCCATTGGCCTGATTCAACATTGGCTTCTCTTATGTTCTTATGTTCTTATGCAGGAGCACCCAAAGGAGGGCCTTGGAAGATTACCATAGTGGTTGAGTAAGTTCATAACGGAATAGGTGGTCCTTCAGATATCCTGGGCCCAAGCCGTATAGTGTTTTAAAAGTCAGCACCAGTGCTTTGAATCATGCCCAGGGTAGATTGAGAGTCAGTGTAGATGAGCCTAATGACTAGAGATGTGCCAGTTTTTGCAGCAAAATATACTTCTGCCCTCCTAAACCACTGTTTTGTGAGCCCAGCAAACTGAAAGATTGGCCCTCCCTGTTCTTGAACAAATTAAACCAGAGTTGATCAATGTAGGCACGCCCTTAAATGTTCACATTTACTCCTTGACCATGCTCAATTACATTGTAAAGTTCTATTTGAACACTGTTGATTTTAGCTACACTTTAATATAATCCATCCCAGGGATCAACATCAGTGGGTTATATGACATGTGATGCAATGAAAACCTGAGAACTACTCCATCAAGCAGACATCTGTTCATAACTAAATAGAGTGGTACATAAACATATGGAGGCAGAAATCACCTCCCTTTGGGGATATTCTCTTATATAGCATTTTACTTCAAGTAGATAATTGCTGAAGTAAATTATTAAAGCTGGATTTAGTGCTCTCAGGATAGTATACTGTGATACGATGAGTATACGGAACAACTTCACTTGTCAACTTGTTGCTTACTTCTTTAGCTGTGGGGTTTGGAGGGAGGACAGCACTCAGGTTTCCATCCTCTGATATTTTGAACCATGTAATTATATATCCAAAATCTGTAGTTGGAATAAATGATGTACAATCACACACATTTATATAACATAATTTGTTCTGCTTCCGTAATTAACATTTTTTTAAAAACATCTTGGGATCTTCTGGTAAAGCTGGAGGAAATGCTATTTTCCACAAATAAAAGGGGACTAGAACCTAAGTTCTGTTCCACTTTTGAAAACTGTAAGTATTGAGATGGCCAACTCTGTGCCAGATTCTGCAGCAGCAGTATGCAGCCTTGAACAAGATGAATCACTCCACTTTGGAAAAGTCATATGGAAGGGTCACTTTGACAATGTTATTTTAAGATTATATTTAGAACATTTTTATGTTGCCTCTCCAGAAAATCAGCTCAATGTGGCTTACAAGTAAAACTTGATAAAAAATATCAGCAGATAAAATTAGTTGAAGATTAAACGATTAGCACAACACAATAGTGATCAAGCTTCCAAACTGATCTTCAAGTTGATCTTCAAACAGCTGGTAATCTGGATACCAGGTGACTGGAATCCAAGTTAATTTAGGGTTCATTCACTTGACTAATTAATTATTTTTACCCCATTGTTCTCCCCAACAGGGACCCAAAGCAGTTTACAGCCCTTCTCCATTTTATCCTCACAGCAACCCTCTGAGGAAGGTTGGCTGAGAGTCACCCAGCAAGACTCCATGGCAGCATGGGTATTCAAAGTATGGGTCTTGCAGGTCCTAGTCTGAGTGTCTAACAACTATATCATGTTGACTAAGTCTACAGCAGCCATGAATTTTATTCAGCTCATGCTGACATGTTTTGCCTGAGGGGAAAAACAACAACAACACAGATGCCATGAGGATCTCTGAGGATCATATGAATGAGTTCTACTTGTTTCAGTGCAACTAAGTTGATACAAAGTTCTTCAGATAAATTGATACTTCCAAGTAACCAAGGATTTTTATTTATTTATTTATTTATTTTGCCAGCATTCTTCTCATTCTCTTATTTATTCTGGGGAGTTAAATTTCCTGGTAGTCTCCAGCCTATGAGCTGTCCTGACCCAGTCATGCTTATCTTTGCTAAGGTTGCAGTATGAAGGATCTTCATTTTGGTATGAGTGCTATTCCCGAGACTGTTGCCTGGTAACACGGCCTACATAGATACTGTAAGCAATATTGTGAATGAAAAGACATGATCCACCAACTGGAGTCTAGTTTGTTATGAGTGTTACTTATTTCTGCTATCTCAGGTTGCCTGGCGATTGGTCCTACCTAATAACTCTAACCAATGACTTAATCCTTCCTCCAATTGCCTGTAATCCAAGAAAGGTCCCACACACACTCCCATAATTTGTGGCCCCACCCCAGGTCTCACAAGGTATCTGCACTTAAAGGTATCTGCACTAATAAACTGAAAAGCCAAATCTGAATTTGAGTTGATGATCACTGAACAACATTTGGGGACATGTCCAATCCCATGTATGGTTTCCTCACAGTTGGGTGTAGCTGACCTGTTCTCAGATTTTTGAGTTGTTGTTTGCTTCCCACAAGGCAGAAGAACTTGTCAGGAAAAGGACCAAAAGAATTTTGGAAAAGAGCCAAGGGGCTGCTGGGAGGCCATCTGCCATTAACTTCTTAACAGGAGAACTAGACACAAAGTTGAAAACACTTGCTTTGGCTTTCTGCCACCAGCTGAAGTCCAAATTTCTGGATCTATCTCTCAGAGAACAGGTTGAAAAGAAGTTACTGTTTGTAGCCAAAGTACTGTACCTTCTGGCTCCTGATCCAGACAAAGACAATGAAATTAATGAGGAAGTATGCTGTGAAACGGAGAGTGTTGAAGCATGGACGGCTTCAAGAGGGAATTGGATAAACATATGGAGCAAAAGTCCATCAGTGGCTATTAACCACAAGGTATAGATAAGAACTCTCGGGGCAAGTGATATACTGTATTCCTGGTGCTTGTTGGGGGGGGGCAACAGTGGGAGGGCTTCTAATGTCCTGGCCCCACTGGTGGACCTCCTGATGGCACCTGGTATTTTTGGCCACTGTATGACAGAGTGTTGGACTGGATGGACCATCGGCCTGATCCAACACTAGTTTCTTATATGTGCTTATTTAGACACAAATATCTAGTATCATAACTATTTGTACACAAGGTATCCTTCTGCTGTGAAACACTATTATTGTATTATGACTTCAAAAATCTACTTGAAAATGTACCTTTCCTACAATTGAAAGTCAATTTATCTTGGTGTGTAAGTTTCTTGATACTTTGCTAAAAGAGCATTATGTTTCTGCTGCTAAATTTCAAATGAGTTTCTTTCCTCACAAGAATAGTTGCCTCAGTGATGTACTATGTTTTGATGGAAAGAAATAAATCATCTCTCTCTCACCTTTCACCTGCTACTGCTCTGGAGAAAAGGCCTAAATGTCAAATAAATATGATTATTTTATGTAAGTCAAGATTCTGATTTAACATTAAAGAAAGGCTGGCCTATGATAATTCTGGATTTCATTAGTCAAATTACACTTTTCCCCAGCCATGGCAATAATGGAAAAGTCTTTCTCTTTTTTATTTTTATGGACAAGTAGAGTTTATTTTTAGCTCTTAGGAATAAGGAAAGAACATGAAAATGGAATAGAGACTCATTTCACTTTTTTCAGCTAAACACAAAATGAATAGTCTTTCAGGACTGATTTGCAATATCTGTCATTCATTCACTCAGTGATCATCAAAAACAGTTCTGTCCTACAGATTCCTTGAACATCTGTCTATTTTATTTTATACCTTTACCTGAAAGAATTCTTTGGAGATGTAACTGTATCATGAAAAATTCTGCTATGGTGAGGTGATGAAATGAGCCTAGTTCTTCCTGAGGCGTTAATATCTGAGGTATAGTGGTTAGCAGGGGTCTTTTCATAGAAAAACAGCTGCAGGAGCTCATTAGCATATGGTATGCTAATGAGCTATTAGGCTATTAGCATATGCCATGCCCCCTGACATCACTGGAAGTGATGTCAGAAGGGGAAGCAAAAGTGGGGGAGGCATCTTCAAAAGCCTCCCCTTCCCTTCCCCAGCTGGCCTGAGTGGGGGAGCTAAGAGAGAAGGGGTTTAAAGTTTAAACTCTTTCTCACTAGAGTTGGGCCACAGAAGGAGGAAAGAGGGAAGGAAAGAGAGAGAGTAGAGAGAATGAAAGAAGGAAGGAAAGAGGGAAAGAAAGAGAAGGAAAGAAGGGGGGAAAGAAAGAGAGGGAAGAAGAAGGGAAACAGGGAAAGGAGGAAAGAAGAGAAGAAGGTGGGAAAGAAAGAAAGAAAGAAAGAGAGAAGGGAAGAAGGAGGGAAAGAGGAAAAGGAGAGAAGGGAAGGAGGGAATGAAAGAAATTCCGCGGCAGTTCGGCCTCATTATATCCTATGGGCCATTGAAGTCGATGGTGAAAACATATGGTATATTCTGGGGGCTGGAGGGGAGGGGGTTTGAGGGAGAGGCTCCAAACTCACAGGGTAGCTTATGGAACCTCTCCCCAAGATACCCATCAAGTTTCAAGAACATTGGACCAGGATGTCCAATTCTATGGGCCCCCAAACAGGTTGCCCCATTCCCTCCATTGTTCTCTATGGTGGAAAAAAAGTAACCTGGTTCAAAAGGGGACCCACAGGATAGGTATCCAGAAGAGACATACAAACTAGGATGAAAGATCTTCCTTTATGCCACTGGCCATATTGGCATGATCCTAGTTGACCAATTAAATGTGTTGCTAAGCATCTAACCTGGCCAATCATGTGTGTTTCTAGCATGAGAGCACATGCTCTGCAGCTGCATGTAGGCACAATTAAACAAGCCACCTTCCTCCACCCAGGAAGTGAAACTTCCTCCTGGTTCTCTTGGCCTTGAAGCTTCCAAGCTACCAGGCCCCAGTGATCTAACTGGCACCTGTGTCTAACTCCCATTTTTATCTCACTGTCTGAAACAATACGTTCCCAAAAAGGACCTTCTTATGATTTTACTAGGCTACAAGCCTGAACCAAACTTTTAAAAGCAAAATCTGAAAGGCTGAGAAATGGCTAGGAGGCCAGTTTCTTGAAATCTATACAGGATTATTGTGGGGATAAAAAGGAAGAAAGGAGAAATGTGCGAGCCATAGCCTGTTCCAGTCACTTTGGGGGTATCAGGAACACATACTTTTGATTTTCCGAATATGTGTAGATGCTGTTTTGTCTGAATAATGCACAAAACAAGTACATAAAATAGTGGCAGTGTGCATCAACAGGATCACAGGGAACATGCATATGCAGTTGGATATGCTCAAATGTAATGACTGAAAGGGGGTTGTATGAATGAATAAAAGCTAAAATGGCTGCTTTAATGAATGGCCAATTGTGATCACTTCTTGATTCCATTTCTTGATGTTGAATATGCAGTGTATATCATTTTGATAGTCAGACATTTGATAATTGTTCAGCAAAATTGGGTAATTATATTTAATAGTTTGGTTTTAATGTTTTATTATAATATTTAGCGTTTTAGATATTATTATTTTGTATGGCATTTAAAATGTAATGGTATCTGGCAGTCAAAAATGTCATATAATTGACTATTATTTGAGATCTGACAGTGATAGACTGATGACACTTTGAGTATTGATATTTGATGCTATTAGCATCAAAGTTCCTAAATATCAAATTCTGAGGTGAAATTTCCTATTTAATATACATATTTTTTCAAAATTGAATATCACATTCAAATCCTGAATAGTGAAGTTTTGAAAAAAAAGCAAAAACTTGAACATTTTGGAATAGTAGTTCCCACTTTACTTGCATTCAATTTACTCTTCAGAATTTCTCTTCCAGCTCATGTGTTTCTAACAGCCCCCGTTGTGAGAAACTGAAATACTAAATAAATGGAAACTCTTTTTCAAAAGTGAGCTGTAGAAAAAGAATCTATTTTGGAATATAGACAAATTCTGTACACTTCCATTTTTGTGTCAAAATTGGCATATTCTACACAGGAGATTTTTTCATTGAATGGGTATACTTACTGTGTACAAACATGGAATCTCTATATTTTTCATCCAAGTTCTTGACACAAAGCACTGCTCTTGGGGAACTGTGTTGTGTTTGGGTTAGCTCTCAGTTCATACTACATTAAAAAGTGCAATTCCTGACTTATTTTGACAGTGACAAATCTATTATGAGGATGTGCTTAGAGAATGAAATTGCAAAATATATTTCAGTACATTTGATGTGCTTGCTGTAAAGCTAATTGTAGCTTTTACCTCTTTGCACATTGTGATGGTCAGAAATGGTATATAAGATGTCTGAGATCACACACACACACAAAAATGATAGATGATATAAAAATTATTATTATTTAGTTCACCTTTCTTATTGAGACTCAAGGAGGATTACACAATATAAATCAAAAGAATCAGTAGGATGATGCATCTAATAAGCAATTTAATAGCACTAGGATTTGCAGGGAATTTGAAATGGAGCTATCTTCTGAACAATGCATAAGTATTAAACATGGCATGTGAAACAATGAAGAACATGGTAATTCATCTGAAGAAACGCAGTGCATTTCCTGCTATAATGTAGCCGTATTTCTTTTACAAAAAAACCCCCCACCCATCCTGAACCTTCCTGTTTTATATAGTTTGCAAAATGCCAGGATCATGGGAGCCTTCCTGAACTCTTCAGGCAGGCCATTCCATAGAATGGAGACCACTACAGAGAAGGCATGTAGGTAGAGAGTTGGTCTTGCAAGTATGAGGGTCCAAAGCCATGAAGGACTTTGTATGTGATGGCCAATACCTGCAACTGAGCTCAGTAACTGATAAGCACCAAACCAAGCAGTTGTAGAATGGATGTAATATACAAGCTCTTCCTAGCTCCCAACAATAACTGATCTGTGGCATTTTTTACTAACTGGAGTTTCCAAGTTGATTTTGAGGGGAAACTTATGTAGACTGCATTACAGTAGTCTAGTCTTGGTATTACCACGGCTTGGATCCAGGTGGTCCAATTGGCTGAGTCAAGGTAGGGGGCCATCTTCTGGGCTAAACTAAGTTGGAAGAAGATCAAGATGGGCAGCCACGTTAGTCTGTCTGTAGCAGTAGAAAAGAGCAAGAGTTCCATAGCACCTTAAAGACTAAGAAAATCTGAGGAAAGGTATGACCTTTTTTGAGTCACCACTCACTTCTTCAGATACAGATATCTGAGGAAGTGAGTGGTAGCTCACAAAAACTCATACCCTGCTACAAATTTTGTTAGTCTTTAAGGTTCTAACTGGACTCTTGCTCTTTTCTACTGCTAAGTTGGAGGAAAGCATTTTTGTGGCTGTATTAATTTGCTTCTTCAGCAGTAGTGCTGGGTCCAGTATAACCCCTAGGTTCTTAACCAAGTCAGCAAGGGTCGCTTGAACGCCATCAAAAGTGGAAAGTACTGTGTCAATTAAGACATCAGGCTTCCCATCCAGCTTTAGTTCCATCTGGCCTGAGTTCAGTTTCAATTTGTTCACTTTCAGCCACTTGACCACAGCAGGCAGGCACTGGCTCAAGACGTGCATCACATTACCAGGGGATTTGTATACAGAGATATAGAGCTGGGTATAATCAGCATACTGATGACATCCAGTTCCAAAGTTATGAGTTGTTTCTCCATCCCTTCTGCTCAGTAATTGTTTCTCTTGTCTTGTGGATCAAAATCTAATTTTCCCCTTGCCATTCCTAGTTGGAGCTAAAATATAATAACTTCCCTTTTCTTTAAATATTGCCAGAGGTACTATGAGGATTCCTCTCCCCCCCTCCCCCTCATTACATTTTTACATACAAAACTGTAGGCAAGAGGATAGAAATTCCTTTCCTCTAAATGGTTTTTAACGCATGGGGATTATAATGCAAATAGCTCTTTAGACTCAAATGAACTCATGGTTCTACTGAATACAATATCAAAACTGAAGCAGTTGTGTAATGTTATGGGAGAATATACTTACAAGAAAATATTCTGTAATACAATTCTGAAGAGAAGGTAGATTAGAAATTCTGTGCTCAAACACCTGAGGAAAAACAATGCTCAGGATCCCTCCTTGAGATTCATGGATGTGTGGGGATTTAAATGTGAAACCCCAAGCATGACCTTTGCAGTCAGCAAAAATAATTTAATATTACTCCCATGTTTGGAGAGAAGAAAAGCAGAGTTCAGATATAACATGTCTTTCTCTCAATAACATGATATAAGGGGGACTCATAAGAGAGAGAAAATCCCACCCCCGTGATCATCTCTAACTCTGTTTAATCACATGTTTTCCTCCTCCCTGCAACCCCCTGCTCACAAATTTTCCTCCTCTTGGCCATCCCTGGCTGAGTTCAGACTGGCAGTTTCCCCCGCTATAGCCGCATGTGAGCAACATTTCACAAGCGGATTAACGGGGCCGTTCACACAGGTACATCTGTCTGGCGTTCCCCACCCGTAGTCAACCCGTCGTGTACCACTTCACTCCCGTGTTTAAAAGATACCTGGTGAAAGTGGTAGCAAATCCCAGAGAGCATCTTTATCCCACTTCATCTGCTTCAGAGAAGTGTGAACGCTAACCCAAAAAGCCAGGAACAACCTGCGGTAATAATGTCTGCTGGGTGTTTCCGTGCATAAGGTGCACTTGATTGTCCTGGAGAGGCAGCAGCGATATGATTGGATGTGCTCTGCTCTACCGCCCAATGCGGTGCCGGCGCAATGGGATCCTCCCCAAATCACCCTGATGTGCTTATGTGCATGTGCGCACATGCACACATAGTCAAATTACCAGGAAAAAGATGTTTACCACCATGCCTCTGGGCCAGCAGTCTGAACACTCCCTTGCACCTCCTCCCGGTATGCTCCCACATCAGTCCATGCAGTGTGACCGGGAAAGCCCGGAACAATTTGTTCTGGGTCTTTTTTGCAATGACTTCCTCCTGCTTCAAACTGCCAGTCTGAACTCAGCCCATTTTTGTCTTCTGTTTTGTGATGTCCATGGATGCACAGATGTTATTTGTTACTATTTCAAAGGGTCTATCATCATCATCATCATCATCATCATCATCATCATCATCTATCTAAAGGTTTCATATTTTCCTGCAAATCTTGGGATGGCCTCCCTTGCAGATTTTTTTGTACCAACTTGGGAGGGTCATCTCTCACCAAAGTGACCCTTCCTACCAATTTCAGTGATATAGAAGAAGGCATTCCATTGAGTGCCTCCATAGACATTTAAAGTTCTCACTTGCAAAGCAGGTAGGGGAGGCATGAATTCACATGTGAATAAGCTTTTCCCTCCTTTTCTGGGATCCTCAAGCAGCATGAGAAAAGAGATGGGGAGGATAATAACATGGAATGCATGGGTAAGGAGAGCTAAATCCTGCTTTACTATATTGCACTTTCTTTCAGTATTTTTCTCTCAGCCTGGAGGATTTCCCATAGTAGAGGCTGGCTTGCAGAAAAGTAAACATGCTGAGAACTTTGCAGCAAATGTGCTTCCCAGGAGAACAGACCAGGATATACTTTGTTTGAACTTCTTTAATTACAAAGTGAGCAGATGATTGGATCTCCTTGACATTTCCTAGCAAGTTTGTGACAAGCATAGCTCTATGCCAAGCCCCTAGCATGTGAGTGTCCAATCAATGAACTAAATCATCTCATTTACCAACGAAGAAGCAGTATCTCCTGGGGCCATGGGTGTTTGGGTCATTAAACTGACCAGCCTGTCTAAAGCATAGAATCACTTTTGGTTTGTGCTCTGTTTGTGTAGTCCAATGCATGATTTAATGACCAGCATCAGTCAGTGGCATCTATTCAAGGCCTAATCACAAAAACTGATTCCAAGATTAGTTGAATCCATAGAGTCACTGAAGGCACACAGTGACCTGTAAGTAGTAAGTCTCATTTAAAAAAAAAAAAAACATTTCCACCCTTTTTATTGGCGTCTTTTAAAAAATTGGAGGCTGTGCAGAAGATGAAAGGGATCAGCAGCTGCAAGAAAGCAATCTAATTAGGTGAAAAAGCAGCACAGTCATGTGAATGGACACATGGACATGAACTAGGATACATCTAGAGTGCTCACGGAAGAATCAAGTGAGTGGTGAGCGGGACGTAAACCAGGGCAACATATATTCAAACAAAGAGAAAAATGTGTTTCAAACACTAGAATAAGAAGCACAGAGAGGGATGCTTTGACCTGTACACTCTATGTAACTTAAAAAAAAAAGGACATCCCATTGCTTTACATGTCAATGGGGGAATGTTACTTGCTTCTTTTCACTGTTAGAGCTAACAGTGGCTGACAGTCACTTTGTAGCAGAGAAAAGTTGTGGCTGCTTAGTGCCTTTTCATAAAATTACAAACAATGAGAACTCTCGTATCCTGACAGGGTTGCCAGCTCTGGGTTGAGAAATAGTTGGAGATTTGGGGGGCATTGTTCCCTCTGAGTTAGTGTGAGCTAGCTCACAGTTTTTTAGCCTCTGGCTCACAGATTTTTGTCTTAGCTCAGGAAGGATGGCTCCAGAGCAAAGTAATTTATGCAGTCACCAAATCACTCACAACTTTAATGCCAGTAGCTCACAAATTAGAATTTTTGCTCACAAGACTCCACAGCTTAGAGGGAGCGTTGGTTATATCCTTCCTCAAATACATTTGATCTCACCTGATCACAATGGAGCTGCTCCAGCCCGGCCCAGTGGCAGATGCTGGCAGATTCATCAGGCCCAGCAGCAGTAGAGGAGGACACCAGCAGCTGCACCAGGTGCAGCAGGCAAAACAGGCAGCCATGTCAGGCCCAGTTGTGGTCGTGGAGGTAGAGGACACTGACAGCCACTGTGTCTTGGCCATGGCTGCAGAAGATGTTGGCAGCTGTGCCAGGCCCAGAAGCACCAGAGAAGGATGCTGGCCACTGCTCTGGGCCTGGGTGCAGCAGTAGTAGTCACCAGCAGCTGCTACAAACCCAAGCGGAAGCAGAGGAAGATGCTGGCCACTGCTGTGGGCCCAGGCACAGTGGCAAAGGATGCTGGCAGCCACTGTGGGCTGAGTACTAGGTGGTGAGGCCTGGAACCTCACTATCCTCATGGTGAGGATAGTGAGATATGGGATTCCCACCCACATCTCCCCCCTCCCCCAAGCCATAAGGTGTGGGAAATCAGCAGCAATGAGGGGAGGGATTCCCCACACACACGCACATGACTATCACAGGTCCAATCACCAAATTAAAGTATTCTCAGATCTGGCCTACTTAACTTTTAGAATATAAAAGTGGGGACCTGTGATAGTCGTGTGTCCAGCACCATATAACTGGGCCATAGTTTTCTTAACTAGAGGCTGCTGATGGGAGAGGGAAAGCTGAAGATAGAGGGGGCAGATAAATGTAGGTTCACCGTTGGGTGGGAAGCAGAGAAAGAAGCAGGAGAAGGGGAGAGGCTGTGGTAGCTTTCAGAAAAGGGGAAGAGGAAATAGCGTTTGGGGGGGAAATGAGATGCTCCCTGCAAGTCCTTGCAGTTTCCCACTTGTTTTCTCTGTTTCTATTCCATATTTGGTAAAAGGTATCTCTCTCACCTGTTCTGCAGACTCTACAAAATGGCAGTTAGCTTTATGCTTGCTACAGGTGGCCAAGACTTATCCAGAATGGAACGGTAACTTTCTGCTCATTCACAACAAGTGTCTGGCTTTCTTTTCTATATCACTGCTTAATTGTTAGGGCCAGTAACTGCACTTTGAAAACAGACTGAAATATTATAAAATGTACTGAACCCAATACACAGAAATTATGATGCACACTAAAGGGAAGCACTGTATATGTTGAGTTTCCATGATTATAAAATCAATCAAGCAGTGGGAGGGCTTCTAGTGTCCTGGCCCCACTGCTGGACCTCCTGATGGCACCTGGTATTTTTGGCCACTGTGACAGAGTGTTGGACTAGATGGGCAATTGGCATGATTCAACACTGACTTCTCTTATGTTCTTAATTATGTAATTCCATTATTTTTAGATGTTTAAAGGACTGAATTGTCCATTTTGTCCTAACGGTGTAACATTGCTATATTACGGGGGGGGGGGGAATTGTATTGTAAGGGAATCAACATTATGCTTTTAAAAAAATAGCGGATTGCTGAGGGGACAACCTGAGGAGGGTGGGAGGACAGGAGGTGGGGTGATCATGCAACCCTGACAACACAAAAGGACACAAGCAGTGAACATGAGCCACCAATGGAAGACTAAACAATATAATGCAGGAATTTGGAGCTGATCTCAGCTATTATTACATCCTTCAGTGGCACATATATTATGCATCCGTTACATGCTTTAGGGCAGTGACACTCACTCAATGGCTGAGGAGCCACATGTGGCTCTTTGACATGTCATCTGTGACTCTTCTTAGCAATGTTCCCCAATATGATATCCTCCTGGATTCTAGGAGTCTGAGCAAGGTCATTGCCACACAGGGGTTGTGATTGGCAGATGGTTCTTACCTTGAAACAGCTACCATCAGAGGGATTGAAGGACAAGTAAATGATGAGCTTCCCTGAACTGCAGACGTCATGCCAATGATGGAAGAAAAGGGCCTGGTCACCCTGGAAAATGCTATCGGTCTTTAAGGTGCTACTAGACTCCGATTTTGTTTTGCTACTACAGACTAACATGGCTACTCAACTAAACCTACACCATGGAAGTGCACTACTGAAATTAGGAAAGACACTGAGTGAGAGGAAACTTTTTTTCACAGAAGCTTATTAAACACTGTAGAACTGCAAAGCATTTTTTTTAAAAAAAATATTGTGATATTTATCATGCACACCTAGAGTAATTTGTCAGAGGTGAAATCCCAAAGTAGAAAAAAATGCAACAGCACTAAAGAAATGCAAATCCATTATTGTATCCCATCTTCACCTTCATATCTTTTTTTCCCTTTTAGCTGCAAAGTTTGAGGACACCGTTCGCTGAAATGGCCAAAAACAATGTACCAAAACAATTCCTTCATTATCATAGTGTTTGTCATCTGCCATAATGGAATCTATTGATATTTATAAGAGACTCACATTGTACAGAAAAACAGTTTAAAAGATTAATTTAGTTCCTCTTCAAGAAGTTGTGTCCTCGGGCATTCAGAGTCTTCATGCAATGATAATGTACATGATTACAGTTTCTTACACCAGGTTCTAAAATTAATTTTCATGTTAATTAAGGCCCATGGCAATGATTATGCTAGCAAACTGTTTTGCTAATTATATTTTGCTATGTTAATTTAATTCATTTTTGCATATTAAATAGCAAGATTGTGAACTGCCAATACTGTATCGTAGGTAGTTGATGGAAGAAAGGGGACTGGAATTAATATTTACATTCTGAAGTAGCTGCTCTTGCTGCTAATAAATATCCAATATGGCTCCTTCATCCTCATCTGTTCTGATTCTTGTAACACAATAACTAATGATGAGGAAGAGCCACTTCTGTGGGATTCAGTTTTGAAAGAGTCTTGAGGTTTTGATCCCCCCTCCCAACAAATGAAGATAAGTTTGCAAGGATGATAGTTGGTTCACACATGCATGAATATAACTTGATGGCTTTATACTTGGCTCTGTCTAACATGCATACTCATATTCTTACACATGCTTTACATATTTGCTGCAAAAAGCCACAGGTGCAGAGAGAGGGAAAGCCTGAGGAGCAATTCCATAACTGGGAGAGAACATATTTTGAGGGGAGGTGAAAAGCTATAGGAAAATATGATTCTTCAACATTTAAGTTATTACAGCGCTCAGAACAAAAAACTACCCAAGACTTAACAGGGATATCAGTTTCTTATATCATTACATATGCCAAACTCATTCAGACCTTACATATGTATTCTCACCAAGAAGGGCTATACATCCTCCGTATTTTAGTGATTTTTTTTTATTTGAATAGTATATTGAAATAGTGAATGTAATGCAATGAATACTGGAATGTATTTCTCTGACATAACACTGCCCCCCACCTCTAAGAAAAGGATGTTGTTAGTTAACTCCATGCTTGAAAGGAGATGAATAGAGCATAACAACACAGCCACAGTTTATTACTCTTAGAAGGATACTTTTACCCATCTATCTCCTATTTTGACATATTTATTATTTCACTGTTCCCTCCAATTAAATCCAGACAAATGGTATGAACATAGCTTTGCATATGTCAAAACATCATTAAGTTATATGCTGATTTGCTGTTCATCTACATAGAGGCATCTGACTATATATATGAACCATTAACTCCCAGTTCAATGTATCTGAGAAAGTGGCCGAGGACAGACTGGCAATTTGCCCTGGGAAGGGACCCGGGCCGACAACGGTTCAATACCGGAGTAAATGGAACGTTCACACAGGCACATCTGCCTGGCGTCCCCCACCTGTAGCCTACCGGTGCTCTTGCGCTTCACTGCCGGATTAAAAAAACACCTGATAAAAGCTGTTGCAAATCCGAAAGCCCGCGTTCGTCGCGCGTTTTTCCGCTTCCGGGGAGTCTGAACGCGCAGGCGAAAAGCCGGGAGCAACCCGCGTTGGGCACGAGGCAGCAGCAGTGTGATTGAATGAATGAATGAATGAATGAATGAATGAATGAATGAATGAATTTTATTGTCACAGCATACAGCCAGCGGTATACAACCCTACTTACAAGTAATTACCATGTCAATAAATTACAAAAACAAATAGTACCCAGATGGTAAAACTATTAAGATAGGACAAGGTTAATAAGAATAAAATTGTACAAACGTTTTGATCAGTAAAACCAAGGTTCGGTGAAGTATAGGACAAAATTAGATCTTAAAAAGGATAAAATAGCGATGATAAAAAAATAAAACCAATAAAATTAGGACCGGGTAGTCGAACCCAAATGGCTGCCTGGACGCTGATGAGCTTTTACTGTTAAGATAAGACAAGGTTAATAAGAATAAAATTGCACAAGCATTTTGATCAGTAAAACCAAAGGTTCGATAAAATGTGGGACAAAATTAGATCTTAAAAAGGATAAAATAACGATGATAAAAAAAATAAAACCAGTAAAATTAGGATCGGGTAATCCTAACCCAAATGGCTGCCTGGACGCTGATGGGCTTTTACAACCAGGAGACAAAATTTCGCTATCTGATGCAGCGCTGTATGGTCAAAGTTAGATAACAGTTTCTCTATATTATCCTGATCTGAGAGGCCAACCAAGAGAGGGTCAATGAGCTTTGTGCGAGCCTCAGTATATAATGGACACCTCAGGAACACGTGTTCCTGAGATTCGATCTCCCCAGACGCACACATGCATAGCCTCTCATTTCGGGGGATTTTCTTGAATTTACCCTCAAGAACTGCAGACGGTAGAGTGGAGCATCTAGCCAAAGTATATGCCCTCCTAAGTTTATTAGACTCCAGAACAGATAGATATGAGGCTTGAGCAACAATATATTTACTACTATGTGGCACTATAAAGGCGGGGGACGCCTGTAGAGCAGTGTGATTGGCTGCGCTCCGCTCCACTGCCCAATGCAGTGCCGGCATTGCAGGGCAAAAAAAAAAAATCGGCAAATTGCGCTTATGCGCATGAGTGCATGAGCGCTCATGCGCACATACACCCATATCCCCACAGCCGAATTAATGGGGAAACGGCAAATATAGCATGCCTCCGGCATGGCAGTCTAAATGCTCCCGCGCGCCTCCGTCCTGTATCTTCCAGCAGCGGCCCCCGCTGTGTGGATGGGAAAACCAGGTATAGTTTAATCCGGGGGTTTTTTGCTACGACTGGCTACCGGGGCAAACTGCCAGTCTGTCCTCGGCCAGCATGTGTGTATACAAAAACTTATATCTTGAGTAAACTTTTCTTCGTCACTGGACTAAAAAATTGTTCTTTACATCTCTGTATTTTGTTGCTGGGGAGAACCCTGGCTGCTGCCATATAGGGTCTCTGAAGCATGCTGGGAAATGTAATCTTGCTTGTTTTGGAGAAAAAAGGGCTGAGTATGCAGGTATTGGGGTGGGGGATCATGCATATATTTTAAATATTAAATAAAACTATTTTAAAATAAATGAAAATCACATTGGTCATTTTGTCATTAATATTTTCCTTCCAATGAAGAACTAGGTCATCATTATTCAAAATACAGGTTATTGGTTTGGGCAGTAAGTAAATTAGGGGGGATGTTCTCCACAAATTGGGGAGATTTGCATGAATGTAGGAGATATTGTGTGGCACTAGTGTAACTGCAGCAAAAACATTTCTGGATATGGGGCAGAGTTTCTCCAAGCATAATTATAGTAGTTATAGTCTAGCTCATTAAACTTCTGACTATCCTTGACATAAGACAAGCTCACTTGAAGGGCTGTCATAAAGAGGATGGTGTGGAGCTGTTTTCTGTTGCCCCAGAAGATCAGACCAGAACCAATGGGTTGAAATTAAATCAGAAGAGTTTTTGGCTAAACATTAGGAAGAACTTCCTGACAGAGCAATTCCTCAGTGGAACACACTTCCTCGGTGGTAGTGGGCTCCCTTCTTTGGGTTTTTTTTAAACAGAGGCTCGATGACCATCTGACAGCAATGTTGATTCTGTGAACTTAGGCAGATCATGAGAGGGAAGGCAGGAAGGGTTGTATCAGTGCTTAGTTCTTATGGCCCTTTCTTACATGCCTAGGGAAATGCCAATTGCCACTTTAGGGTCAGGATCGGGAAGCAATTTTCTCCAGGCCAATTTGGTTGGGGATCCTAGAGGGGTTTTTGCCATCTTCTGGGCATGGAGCAGGGGTCACTGGGGGTGTGGGGGGAGGTATTTGTGTATTTCCTGCATTGTGTAGGAAATGACCCTGGAGGTACATTCCAACTCTATGATTCTTTGATTCTATGACTTACTGAAAAGTAAATGGAATATATCTTTTTTTAGTAAAACCTAAAACATATTGAGAAAAAAAAATGTAGTCACAGTATAAACAATGCAATGAAACTTGATTGTGACAGACTTTTATGCACAGTATGTGCTCAAACATTGAAAAACTGGCCCCTTCAGCTTATTTAGTGGCAGAGGTGATTGCAGTATTTTCATGCAGCCATTCATTTGACCAATTCCTTATGTCTGACTATGTACTGAGTTTGCCCAACATCTCAGAGAAACTCAAAATAAGAGGTAGAAAGGTCCTTGATGCTGCTTTGACAAAACACTGGAATAAGCAAGGCACCCCTCTTGCCTTCACTCTGGCTCCCTACTTGATTTCTCATCTAGCCCTGGCAGAATTCCATTTGCACAGCAGGGACTGCAATTTGCGTCAAAGATAGGAATGGTGCACAGTGGCTTCCCCACAGAGCAACAAGGGGAGGAGAAACGTCTCTTGCCTGTGAGGCATGACACAGTTTACTGGTTATAATCGTGTGGCAACATGAGCATATGCTTTGCTGTAATTGGGACTTCTTCTTGGCAAAGCTGAAACTTTAGCCTTCAGTAACTTGGTAACAAATAAAATTGTAACACTTAAAGAAAAGCAGACTTTCCCCCCCTTTCAAATAGACACTGAATTTATATCTATATAGGTATTCACTGTGGCTAGGAAGTTACATTTCCTGGAGTATGGGTTGTTTGCAAGAAATCAACTACCACAAGATCACACCATAGGTCATGTCACAGGTAACACCTTATACTTAAGATGAACCAGTGGGATGCTGAGTTTTTCCTGTTCCCTTTGGTGGTGGAATGTGCCATCGAGTCACACAATTTATGGTGACCCTGTAGGGTTTTAGTCCATGTCATTCCTGGGTTCATGGGATCCATGTGGATGACCAGTTATGCAGGTCATTGCAGCTATGCAGTTAAGGGGGCAGTCTTCCTGTAAACTCAGCTGTGCTGACAAGAGCATGAAGAAGGAGCAATTGCCTCAGAAGTCATTCCACAAAATTAGTGTAACCACAAAGAAGGAGAGAGACCTCACAGCAGATTATGCATCTGTCAGAGAAGAGACATGACTGGTCTCCTGAACTAACATGAAGTGGCAGGGCTCAATATCAAAAGAAGTGGTTCTTCAAGTATGTATATCCCAGATTATGAATGGCTTTAAAGATAAGAATCAGCAGCAGATTGGCCATGAATAAGAAATATTTTAGAACTGAAGTGTGATGTGCCTGATGGTCCATGCCTACTAAGAAACAGACAGAGACAGATGCTGGGAAGTCTTTATGGGCAGCACCATATACATATAGTGCAGTAGTTCAACCTAGAAGTTAAAGAAACAAGAAAGCTCAGTCTAGAAAGGTGAATAGCCACAAATTAAACAAAGGTAGTAGAAGGCAGTCTTAATAAATGATACCAGCCTTTCTCTCTGGCAATAAGGCTAGTTCCGGAAACACCCCTTGATCATCATTTGGCTGGACAATGACAACCTGAGCCCATCCATAACAAGAAGATCAGTCTCTTTAAGCTGCTTTCTAAACTAGTGTCACCTTTACTACCAGGGTAACTAGCTACCCATCTTGATCTTTGTCTTTTCTGTATTCAGTTTGATCTTATCTTTCCTCATGCACATGACCATGGCATCCAGCCATTGATTCAGAACACAGACCACTGCAAACCAATGCTTAGTTGAAGAAATTCATAGCTGCATTCCATTAGCTTAGTGATGACAATCCCAGGACTTTGGATGATCCATCGCTTGCCTAATGTACATATTAAAGAGCATAGGGGGTGGGTGGGGGGACAGATCCTTGAGGCTTCCAGAGGTTAAATCCCTGCAAGATGACTCTGCTTCCTCAGTGATAACTTTCTAGGCCCTGTCAGACAAAAGACACCAGAATAATCAAACAGTATGTTTGGAAGCCCCTATTAGTCCCATATTAGAGTCTCCTGCTACAGTTGCCAACTGGTAAGAGGCTCAAGGGGGCAGAGGCACATAAAAGGCCATCACTCCTGGTGCTATCCTTTTCAGTGGAATTCTAGAGCATTGTCTGGATGCCATGGAAGCGGGACACCTGGCAGCCCTATCTCCTACCCAGGCCTCAAAGGACATGCTGGGTATTGCACATTGTTCTCTTTTACCCTGAACAGCAAATATATGTAAATACCTCCACTTCCTAAAAAAATTTTTTAAGATGTGTAAACAATCCTTTATAAAAGAAGATGGAAGCTGAGGGACTTGTCTATAGCAGACTGACAAGAGGAAACAGTCTGCATAGATACTGTGAGTCGAAACTACCCATGTGGCCCTTGTATTATTAGTTGGATGCAGCTGTATTTCCGCTTTCCCCAGTAAGCCTTCTGTAACCCCCAAAAGATGACACCAGAGGTTGCAGGGCCATCATAAGCAAAATGTCTTGTGGAGCTGAGGGGGGGGGAGAAAAAGAAGAAATCAGCTGAATGTCAAGGGCTCTGGTCCTTATAATAAGAGGGGTTCTGTAGTTATAATTATTCAGTTATAGATTTAATAGTTCATAAAGATATGCCCCAAGTATGATTTGTTTCTGCTGTGGCCGGTGACTTGGTTTGCTGGCCAAACACTGTGGAAACAGTCCTCTTGGTAAGGATGTACATGTGGTGGCTGGGAGACACCGTGAGCTATATCTGCTGATATTGATTCCCAATGCATACAGCCTTCATACATTCTGAGATCATATTTACACAGGAACCCATGTATGCCTCAAGGGGTATAGGTCCAATATGTGTAGTCTGCACTCTCCATTTTAGCATGGAACATCATGTGTTGCTGGATCTCCAAACACATGACAGTCAGACACAGAAAGATAATGAGACCAGCAGGCACGATTCTGCCCCTTCACATCGCTATGTGTATGCGGTTCCAAGGACAACATCTATACAGGGCTCAGTTTGTTCTTTGCAGAAAGCAGAACCTCCTGTGCTCTCACTCTCTGTTTCTCTCTCTCTGCTGGCAAGCTTTTAAATTGTATTTAATAATCTTCAGTGATTGTGGGCAACTGTTGCAAGAGTTTGCTCTTATTGAAAACTACTCAATACCAACCAATACCCCCCTCCCTGGAAATATATTGAATCTTCTCTCCAACTGACTGACTCCTACTGTGATACCATCTGGTTGGTGGGGGGAAGCATAATATACCAACATTCCAGGCTGAAAAAAGTCCTCTTTTGTGAATGTTGCTTCCAGTATAAACAGTCAGCATCTGAGACAGAGATGCTAGACTTGTGCAAAATCTCCCCTCAATGTAGTCAACATTTTCAGGACCTAAATGACAAAAGGCCAGCCTGGAGAGCCAGTTCGGTGTAGAAGTTAGGGGCATGGACACTAATCTGGGAGAACTGGGTTTGATTCCCCATTCCTCTACATGTAGCTGCTGGTGTGACCTTTTGGTGCTTCTGTATGCCTTATGACAGCATAACTCCAAAGAACCAAGTTCTAGAAACTGGCTCCGCTCAAATTGCTGACTGTTCTTGCTACAACATGTGAGTGAAGACAAGGTTCTAGCCCTTGGGCAAAAAACCCTCTACTTGAACAGAAAACAAAGGAGTTGAAAAAGGGCACTGGGAATGTCCTGGAACTATGGAGAAGATCATTAATGTGCAAAAAAACCCAATTCTTCTCCCAGATTCATCATCTTAAGGTTGAACTGTTTATAAGTGGGAATATGTGATTTTCATGGCTGCGAACAAGTTAGACCACCACCTTGTAATGAATAACCTTGTTTCACTGAAGTGGAGACCTGTCTCCTGTTGGAATACCCAATTCAGGGCTGTTTTTGTAGCAGGAACTCCTTTGCATATTAGGCAACACACCCCTAATGTAGCCAATCCTCCAAGAGCTTACAGAGCTCTTCTTATAGGGGCTACTGTAAGCTTTTGGAGGATTGGCTACACTAAGGGTGTGTCATCTAATATGCAAAGGAGTTCCTGCTACAAAAACAGCCCTGCCAATGATACCGAAAGAATGATAGTGTCTACCCCTGTAAGAGTCAGATAAAACTGAAGACTCCAGGATAAAGCATCACCACAGTCTAGTACAGGAAACTCCTGTAGATCATTCCACTGAATTAAACCCTAATCCTGTCACAAATACAATGGTGACTGTCGTGTTGTCCTGGCATGCTGACCGAAAGAATCAGTATCCTTGCCCTCTAGGTCCTCTTGGAAGGTGAGAAGCCCCAGCTAATAGCACAGAGACACCAAACTTGGAGGACATGTAGTGAGGCATCTTGGGGAGGTCTGCTGTGCGTTTTGTGTCTCTAGCTTGCACAAGTTCTATTCTGTACTCTCCTGAACCTCCTGAACCTGTGCCTGTCAAAATGACTGAGGTTCAGCAGTGTATAGAAAGGATCCTGTGTTAGAAACATCAAAGTCTCAGGGGACCTCCCCCTACATGCCCCCCCCCAAGTTGTTGCCTTGAAGTTTTGCAAACATTTTGATTTAGCTGAAACAGTCTGAGAATGTATCCACTCACAAGCTGACAGAAGCCTCCACAAACAACATCATAGTTTGTGGAAAGTTCATACCAGTCACCTTGCTGCAAACTTGACTTCACAAAGCACAAACCAGCCAAAATCCATCACAAACTTTAGTTCACAAGCTGGTATCCCTAGTAGAGAAAGATAAGTGAAAGGGTCAACAGTTGATTGAAATGCCAGTCTAGCTGGGACAGATGTGACAGACCCGTCCCTGCTCTCCAGGCCACCTGCTCTTCCTCTCTAGCATCCATTTTCTTTCAGTGCTCTCCCTTCTTTTTGCCTTGGATAGCCCATCACTAACATTTTGCTTTCATTGTAGGGATGCCAGACTCCAGGTGGGACCTGGGAATCCCTTGCAATTACAGCTTATCTCCAGAGTGTAGAGGTTGGTTCCCCTGGGGAAAATGGCTGCTGTGGAGAGTGAACTCTATGGCATTACACCTTGCTGAGGACCCTGTCTCCCCCAGGCTCCATCCCCAAATCTCTAGGAGTTTCCCAACCTGGATCTGGCAACCCTACCCCCACCCATCCCCTGGCCACCATTATGTTGATTCAGGCCCCCTCAGCCTGCTGCGGCTTTATATAATTAGGATTGCCGAGTCTTTAGCAGTGAAATATTGCAGATTAGATTTTGTAATGCTATCATTCAGAATGCAATCACTGCAGAAGGTGATTATTGGCTGCTTCTGCGTGTATCCTCAAATGGGCACAAATATAATGCATGTGTTTTAGCATGCACTCCCCCCCCCCAACCTTGTTGCTTTCAGTCTGGAAGACAGCCTCTTAACTCATATCTGAGCGTTGTTTAAAACTGTTGGTTGCTACTAGCCATTCTTCTGCTCTGGGTCTGATGGAAGCACTAAGCATTCAGTTAGAGCTCTTTAGGGAATTGCTAATATTAGTTGTTTGACTGGCTTTAGATCTATTACCCTGACATCATGCTGCTTTCTATTAACCTCTGAGCCAAAGCCCAATAAGTAATTACAAGGCATAGGAGAGCTAAAAACATACTAAGTCAATAGAACTTCCAACACCCTCTTCAAAAGACCTCTTGGAAACAACATATAAGAAGGATCAAAATAGTTTAGGGATGGTTTTTCTCCCAAATCTGTTTGGCCCTTCATTCCATTTGACAAAGAATTCTGCCTGCTGATGCTTATTGCTTTCACTTATTTCTTTCAGTGGGACTTTTCTTACCCACACTTTTTACAAACAACCCAGTTATCTAAATTTTAACCAAAATGTGTTAAACCCTATCCTTCTCCTCGGGAGTATGGCTGTCGATTGGGGGAGGCAGACTGGGAATGTAGCAAGGCCAAAAGCACCCCCTTCCACACCTAAAAATGATAATGAATAACAGATCTTTATTACAAACATTTAACACCATTTTATTACAGCTAAACCAATTAGAAGAACTATTCAACGTTTGCATTACAAGACTTCTTCCAAACTCAATGTGTTTCTTCTAATTGGTGCTGTCTTGGTGAACTCATAGGCTTAGCGTTGCCCAGCTCTAGGTAGAGCCTGGAAATCTCCCAGAATTACAATTGATTGTAAGATGACAGAGAGCAGCTCCTCGGGGGAACATGGCTGCTTTGAAGGGTGAACTCTATGACATTAAACCCTGCTAAGATCCCTCCATTCCCCAAACGCTGCCCTAACCAGGTTCCATGTCCATATCTCTGGGAATTTCCCCATCCAGAGTTGGCCATTCTATATTAAGATTTACCTCCCAAGAGATTGTTTATGTCCATGTAGAAAACAGGGGAGAAGGGTTGTTACAGAATATTGCAGATATTTCCTTGTTTCTCATTCAAGTTCGACTACATCCTGAAGAACTATAAGGTTAACATTCTGCTCCCTTGTGATATCCAACAGAATATTATGATGATGCTATACTTTGGAAGAATCCAAATCAGTTGTGTAAAGGCCTGTAATGTATGTTCTATCTGCCCCTTTTATGACAAACTCATGCTTGATCATGTGTTGGCATACAGATCAGGAAAAGTAATTGTGTAACCTGCTGATGATATTACCAATAACTTCATAAAAGTAGAATTTCTTAGCAGGTTCCATGTAGTCAGGCTCACATCCAGGATCAAAGCACAGAAGGGTTGGAGTCTCTTAATCAAAGTCAGTTTTTGTCTCGAAGTACATAAGAACATAAGAGAAGCCAATGTTGAATCAGGCCAATGTCCCATCTAGTCCAACACTCTGTCACACAGCGGCCAAAATATACCAGGTGCCATCAGGAGGTCCAGCAGTGGGGCCAGGGCACCAGAAGCCCTCCCACTGCTGCCCCCTCCAGCACCAAGGATAGAATGCATCACCTGCCCCAGACTGAGAGTTCCCATCTATACCCTGTGGCTAATAGCCACTGATGGACTTCTGCTCCATATGTTTATCTAATTCCCTCTTGAAACTGTCCATGCTTGCAGCTGCCACGACCTCCTGTGGCAGTGAATTCCATATGTTAATCACTCTTTGGGTGAAGAAGTATTTCCTTTTATCTGTTCTAACCCGACTGCTCAGCAATTTCATGGAGTGCCCACGAGTTCTTGTATTGTGAGAAAGGGAGAAAAGTAGTTCTTTCTCAACCTGCTCAATCCCATTCATAATCTTATAAACCTCGATCATGTCACCCCTCAGCCATCGTTTCTCCAAGCTAAAGAGCCCCAAGCATTTTAACCTTTCTTCATAGGGAAGGTGTTCCAACCCTTTTATCATTCTAGTTGCCCTTCTCTGCACTTTTTCCAGTGCTATAATATCCCTTTTGAGATGTGGTGACCAGAACTGTACACAGTATTCCAAATGAGGTTGCACGAATGATTTATACAGGGGCATGATGATACTGGCTGATTTGTTTTCAATTCCCTTCCTAATAATCCCCAGCATAGCGTTGGCCTTCTTTATTGCAGCAACACACTGTCTAGACATTTTCATCGAGTTATCCACTACGACTCCAAGATCTCTCTCTTGGTCCATCTCTGCCAGTAGAACTATATAAAGTTGTTCTGTGGTTGCTTTGGACTCTCCTTGGCAGCAGAAAAAAATAAATAAATTTTGGTTGATCAAGTGACAGGTTACTTTTTGAAAGAGCTTTATTTATTGTGTCTAAATGGCCAGATATAAGCAGGAGTAGCATGGGGGGGGGGAAATGCAAACTTTGTGCATTTCCATCTGCTTTTGTCTTGGAAACTCCTGTATCCTCTGATGACACATCATCAAGGAGCTCCACCAACTCCCTGTAATTAGAAGCAACTAACTGTAAGGAAGCTGTTCTGACAGACCATCTTGTGGGGCAAAATTAGCTCCAGGTTCTGTTCTCTTCTTTCTGTTGGAAGTGTTTGAACCAGAGAAGATGCTTTGGTGAAGTTCTCACAAAGGTGATTAGGTCAGCTACTTCACTTAGAGCACATCTAGACATAGGATCATAAGGGGCATGGGGGGAAACCTAGCTTTCCAAGCTTTCATCAAGAAGCCTCTTTGTGATTTTGAACTGATAAATATGGGTTTTATTGAGGCTGTTTAAAGCTCTATTTGTACATTTTTTGTATTTGTGTGTGTGTGCACGTGTGATTGTGTGTACACCTGGAAGTCATGGCAACCTCTGGTGACTGGCCCCTACTGGGGGCCTGGAGGATATTCAGAGAAGTGGCTGAATAAAGCCTGCACCCACCTCCCAACTGCTGGTATTCCAAGGTCTCCCATCCAAGTACTTGCCAGAGTCAGTTTGGTGTAGAGCCAGTGTAGAGTTTGGTGTAGGGGTTAAGTGTGTGGACTCTAATCTGGGAGAACTGGGTTTGATTCCCCACTCCTCCACTTGCACCTGCTCGATGACCTTGGGCAAGCCATAGTTCTGACAAGAACTGTCCTTGAAAAAGAGCACTTTCTGTCAGAGTTCTCTTAGGCCCACCTATCTCACAGGGTATCTGTTGTGGGGAGGGGAAGGGAAAGGAGTTTGTAAGCCACCCTGAGACTCCTTTGGGTAGTGAAGGGTGGGGTATAAATCCAATCTCTTCTTCCTCTTCTTCAGAGTCGACCTTGCTTAGTTTATGAGATCTGACAAGATCAGGCTTGTCTGGGCTATCCAGTAATCTAGTAATCTAGCCTGGAGGTGACCGTTGCATGAATTACTGTGGCTGGGTCAGGGCGCAACAAGAAAGGGGCCAGTTGCCAGGCCAGATGAAAAAAAATGCTAGCCTAGTAATACCCGTGACTTGGGCCTCTATAGTCAGGGAGGCATCCAAGATCATGCACAGATTCTTGACGGACTGCCAGTGTCTATGGTGCCCTGTCAAGAGTGGGAAGTCTATGCCCCTGCCCTGAAGCCCCCCCCCAGCCACAGAACCTTCGTCTCAGTGTGCTCTTTTTTAACCACCCCACCACGGCCCCAAACCTACTCTCAGATTTTGTGGGGCAGTGTCCAGATGGCTGTCCAATAACAGATACAGCTGGGTATCATCAGCCTACTGATGACGCCCACGCCCAAATCTCCATGCCAGCTGGTGAGGGGATGCATACAGATGTTAAACAACATCGGGGAGAGAAGTGCCCCCTGAGGGATCCCACTTATTAAGGGATGTCTTCTCCCAGCACCACCCTCTTTCCATGACCACAGAGAAATGAGGCAAGCCATTGAAGGGCCACCCCATGAACTCCCACATCAGCAAGAAGGTGGGTTAAGAGATCATAGTTGACCATGTCAAATGCTGCTGGGAGGTCTAACAACAACAGCAGTGACTCACCATGATCCTTTGCAGACTACCATGATCCTCTGCAGGCCTGTAGCCAGTGGCAGGTGCTGTACACAGCACCCCCTATAGAATCTGCAACACCTCCACCCCAGCTGGGAGGGTGGCTGGTGAGCCCGAAGGGAAGTAGAGCAGAGGGAAGAAGGAGGCAATGAGCTGGGGTTTGGTGAAAGGCAGCCGCCCGGGGTCATGCCACCCTTAGTAGTCCCTGAAGGGACAAGCCAGGCTGGCTTCCTGGTTAGGGCTGGGTAGTGCATTTCTGGTGCCAGGAGGAATGACACGCCATGGCCGGGGTGGCTCCACTGGGGCCACTGGAGCTGCTGCTGTGTGAGTGGTGCCATGGGGGGGAGATGGGGAGAAACACATCCCAGGTACTCTAATTAATTTAATTAGCACCCTTGGAGCCCTCCCACAAAAATAATCCTGTCTACTGGGCTGGTCCTTTGTAAGAATGGAGAAGTGAAATGAAACCTGTTCCTCAGTGGTGATCTCAGTAGACATATCCATAATTTTTGTGTAGTAAATATCTTCTTAGTAATATATGTAAGAAGCCCTGACCTGGATCGCCCCAGCTAGGCCAATCTTGTCATAGCTCAGAAGCTAAGCAAAGTTTGCCCTGGCTAGTGTTTGGATGAGAAACTTCCAAGAAATAGCAGGTTCGTGATGTGGAGGCAGGCAATGGTAAACTGCCTTGAAACATCTCTTGCCTTGAAAACCTTATCAGGTTGCCCTAATCAGCTGTGACTTGATGACACTGTCCACCGCCAATGTATGTAGAATGTTGTGAGCCATGGTCTCACGCACTGCATTCACAACAGCATGTGAAATTATTTCTAGTTAATACACTTCAGCCAAAAGCACAACTAAGGAATATCTTTAGCACATAGTAGCATGAGCTGAGTCAAGTTGGAGTCTCCCTGAAGAGGACCACATACTGACAGGTAAAATGCCTTAAATGGTGGTAAAATGGTCATTAATGTCTTTCTAACTTCTTGAGTTCAGGAGTTTCTTCCTGAACAACTGTTATATTCATTTATCCCAGCTTTAATGGATGCTAGAGCTGGAAGAGCTGCATGGAAGATGTCAGAATTTTGAAGCTGTGAAATCTGTCCAATGCTTTCTTGCAGTTTGAGAAGCCAGTATGAGCTAAAGCTTAATACACATCTTCAAGTTTCTTACATTTCTTTGCAGAGCAACAGGGGTTGCAATACCTTTTGTCCATTTCCAGATTATGAGAAAGACAGTCTTTCCCTTTGTATCAGAGAACTTTTGTAGATGCTCACTCCCTTTACATTCTTGTTGAGGAAGATGTATTAGCTGTAATTCCTACAGTCAGGTCTTTACATGAAAATGAAGAACTCAATGTATTCTTAACCACCAGCAGCAATTCCAACCTCTGTACATCTTTTCCTCTTGCTTTTCAGAAATCATTCAATGTAGTGGTGGCGGCCTAAATGCAGATCAAGAAAATATCAGAATTCTGCAGGAAGAAAAGGAAAATATTATTCGTCTAGGGTACTGAAAATGTTCCTGTTGCTAGGTCGTATGTGGCAGACTTGGAAAATGTTCTTTGTTTAGAGGAAGATCAGATCACTCCCAAGTCCCGACACTTAGGCCTGGAGAAGAAGCTTGTGGAGTTTATGTTTTATGCCTGTCTAGGCTGTGAACAGATCTACTACTTGAGTGATTGCCCTGCTTACTACCCCTTTAGGCCTTGATGTAGCTTCATCTACAGGTCCACAGCCAACCTTCTCCCTTCCTCCCCAAGGACACCCATCTCAAAGGCAGTTGTACATGTTCTAGCTGCAGTCCTATGCACAACTATATGGGAGTAAGCCCCAAACCTGTGTGGATTACTTCTAGATAAATGTACGTATGATAAAAGTGAACATTACTGAAACTTCCTGGCCACTGGATTTAGAATAGCTTTTTAGAAGAAATCAGCAGCAAATGTAATTCTAGTTGTTAAAAAGAACAATTCCATATTCTTATCTTCTAGATCAGGGATGTCAAACATGTGGCCCCTGGGCCCACACAGGACTCAAAACCGGTCCCTCAAGCAGCTTCCTTCTTCTGTTTCTTTTCCCAGGGGGTACTCTAACTTGCTTTTCCCCAGCTCCCAGTGACTCTTTGCTTTCTGCGTCTTGCCTCCCTCCCCGTTCGTTCCCTCTCTTTCTCACACTCATACAGATAGAGAGAACTTCTTCACTGCTTCATGCTGGAGAGATGTAAAAACAAGCCTCCCTCCACCCACCCACCCTTCCTTCTCTCTCTCTCTCTCTCTCTCTCTCTCTCTCTCTCTCTCTCTCTCTCTCTCTGACACACACACACACACACACACTCCCAGCTTTAAGACCAGCAATGTTTTATTCCAGCCGGTATAAGCTTTTGTGTACAAGCACACTTCTTTGGAGGGTGGGTGGGGGATTCTTCTGATAAGCACAATATACATTGAGGGAATTATTTTGGCTTATTCTAAAAAGTTGTTGTTGTGGTCAGGGAAGGTGGGGTATAAATCAAATAAATAAATAAAATGATTGGATTTGTCTGTCCTATCTGGATTTATTTTCTTTCATAAAGACCCTGATTAGGAAAAATGTCCTATTCCTGTCCACGAGGATCACTTCTAGAGCCACATGATCATCTTTTCTGGGTCAACAACAATAGTCTGCCAAGAAGAAAAAGCAGGGAAGATCCATTTGCAGGCTGTATCCATAACAGCTATAGTAACCAAGGTAACTTGATCAGGGAACTTTTTGAAATATAATTGGGAAACTTGATTGAAACCCCCGTGCTCTTCTAAACCAAACATATGTGTGTTATGTACATTGTCCATGTCATATATTTACCAGATATTAAGGAACCATGTACTCTGCCTGGTCTCCAGGAGGGTATTTTACAATGCTAGTGAGTATTGAGAGTTAGTTTCTTTGCTTTCCTTTTCATGCCTAGACACAGCAGAAGTAAGCCTTCATTTAGCAGTCTCAATCAAATTTCATCTCTTGGATCGAATGGCATTTCTAAGGCTGCTTCTTTCTGTCCAACTTCCTGGCTTAGTGTAAATGTCATTGCTTTCTCAAGGCAGTGCAAGATGTGGGTTTGTAGTCACCATTATACTGACAGGTCTTGTTGGATATTAAATAGCTGTGTGAGAAATTAGATTTCTTGTTCCAAAGTACAGCGCTTCTGTACTTTCCAGCTCATGTCATCATCAGGGCGCCTGCGGAGAATATATTGAACTAAAAATAAAACTTAGAACAGAACTCTGGTCTCATCACAGTTCTAAAGGAACTTTCAAGTAGCACTGATGGAACCACCACCAGGGTGCAACAAACCACTGCAAGGTTTTAGATTGGCCTCTACCAGGGACCTTCAATTTAGATCATTACGTAGATTACCAAGACAGAAGCAATAATTGATTGAGATAAAAAATGCATTTATTATTGAAATAGTTCCTAAACAAATGTAAATGGCAAAAATAAAATTTAAGAGTGGACTAAATGATTGCTCTAAAAACAATTGATTTAATTTAAAAACAGGAACATGCAAATTGAGAGCCAGCATGGTGTAGTAGTTAAGAGTGGTGGACTGTAATCTGGAGGGCTGGGTTTGACTCCCCACTCCTCCTCCATGTAAAGCCTGACCTTGGGCCAGTCACAATTCTCTCAGAGCTCTCTTAGCACCACCTACCACACGAGGTACCTCTTGTGGGGAGAGAAAGAGAAGGCAATTGTAAGCTGCTTTGAGACTCCTTATGGTAGAGACAAGCAGGGTATGAAAACCAACTCTCTCCTTCTCCTCCTCCTCCTACCAAGCAGAGCCTTTATACAGACTCAGGGAATAAATGGTTACAATGCGATCCTAAACCAGTTACATGCCTCTAAATCCACTGACTGCAATACTTAGAAGGGAATAACTGAGTTTAGAATTGCACTATCAGTGTCTCAAAGATTTTACCTAGTATTATTACTTTATTAGAAAAGGATTCATAGCATAATGCTTATTTTTAGATAACTTGTACTGCAATCCTATGTAGAGTTACTCCAGTCTAAACTCATTATGTTCAATGGGCTTGGATGGAATAACGGTTTTTTTCCCCAAAATAACTTGGATGGAATAACAGAGCTATTTACGAAACTCTGCATATAGGCTTATCAGGTTGCCTGCCATTGTGAGCAACTTCCCATGTTCCACCCCCCCCCCCATGCTGAACTGATGGAGCAGCAGGAGGAAGAAGGTGGAAATGAAGTTGCAATGCTGTGATGTCACATTTGGGTAAGCACCCAGAAATGTCTATAACGAACTAGGAATTACCCCAATCTTTATGGTATTGGTAAAGACCACAGAGATGTGGGAATTCTTACAACATCATGGACACCATGATATCTCTTCAAGGTGCTCACCTGGATGTGATGTCTCATGTAATGTTCCCCCTTCCCAGGCTCCACCACAAAATGCTCCTGAGAAATGCCGTCAAAAAAGCTGGGTATTCTATCTACATAGGATTGCATTTTTAGTGATCATGACTCTCAAAAGGGTCAAACTGCCACCAATATAGGATTTTGTAAATAGAGATTGGTTTGAATCAATGCTAGAAGTTGCTTCTTCTTTCTAAAGTTCCTTTAAAAAAATCTGCCCCTTCTACTGCTCCACAGTCCACCCCATAAAAGTTAATCTCAACTAGAAGAAAGAGATTATGGTTGTTCCTGAGCAGTTTATTGTTCTCCATGAGATGGGAGATAGATCTTCATGCTCTTTGAAAGGTATGGGGGGGGTCATAAATATTTATAATTACTCTATCAGTTGAGAGATCATGTAGTTACTTGGTCGTAAACAGGAGTAATGCAAACAGATCTGTGGTTGACACCTGTAGAGTTGTGCCAGTCCCTTGATCTCCGGTATCAAGCTATAGTGTATGTTACATGAAATATTGTGGTTGACAAAGATGCTTTTCACATATTATTTTTTACAAAGGAAAGCAGCCTCTGCCGTAAGAGCTCATGAGTTCAGTTTTAAGAGAGTGCCTGTTTGCATTCAACTCAGATTTCATTTTAATGCAGGCTGTTTTTAAAAGCTAAATGTATTATAGATGAAACTTTTAAAAACATAAACATCCAATTCAAATTTTAACATATGATTTTTTTAAACTCATTTTTCCCCATCCTGCCTGGGTTCTACTACTGTTCCAGATGGTAATCAACTCCCTCAGGATCAGGTACTATAAATTATTCAACAATGCTCAATGGAACTACAAAAATGTATATATTGAACAGTCAAGTTTACTCCATTAATATTAACATCTAAAAATAGGTATATTAGAATATATTAACATAGAAATCTAGATGTAGACCAAATCTGATGTAGTTTCTCCCACTATGCTGTGCCACATAATAAGCTTCCTCCTTTTAGGGCCATGGCATTGTTGTTGTTTTTTTCCTAAGTTCTGTGTCTCTTGTTCCCAGCAAGGCAGTGACACAGATTGGTTGCTTTTGGAAGAAGCTTCATAGCTGGCCTGGTGACTAGATCTCAAAGCCTGCAATGTTTACTCATTTATTATTTATTCACTATTTACAAAATTTGTATCCCACTTTTCTTCCCTTATATGGGTCACATAGAATAAAATCCTCTCTCATGGATCACTGCCTTGATGTGGCGAGGGGGCTTGCACAGTTTGATGAGGTTTCAGGCTATGCTGTGGAGGGCCACCCAGGATGAACAGGCCACAGTGGAGAACTCAGACAAAACATGATCCACTGGAGAAGGAAATGGCAACCCACTCCAGTGTCTTTGACAAGAAAACCCCAAGGACAGTAACAAAAAGCTAAAAGATATGATACAGGAAGATGAGCCTCTCAGGTTGGAAGATGTCCAATATGCTACTGGGGAAGAGCAGAGGGCAAGTACAAGCAGAGGTTGTTTCCTGCTGAAGCTTGGCAGAGTGGTGCTCCGTCAGAAATGAGCCCAGGCACCCCCTCGCCATTCCTGGCCCACCTGCACAGAGCCTCCTGTCACCTTTCCCCTAGCCTCTCCACTCAGCAGAGAGACTCAGGGGAAGGGGGGGATTTAAATGCCTGGGTTCCCTGCCCAATGTTCTCTAGGTGCCCCGCAGGCTCGGGGTACCTGAAGAACATTGGGCAGGGGACCCAGGCATGACTGCCTCCCTGCACTCCCTTCCCCTCCCCCCTCCTCCAGCCAGCCCACCACAGCAGGTTAGTGGGAGAAGGGGAGGGGAGGTGGGCAGACATGCCTCCGCTTCCCCTGAGTCTCCCTGCTTCTGCAGAGAGACTCAGGGGGAAGGGGGGATTTAAATGCCTGAGTTCCCTGCCCAATGTTCTCTAGATGCCCCACAGCCACGGGGCACCTGGAGAACATTGGGCAGGTGACCCAGGCATGACTGACTCCCTGTGCTCCCCTCCTCCAGCCAGCCCGCCACAGTGGGCTAGCAGGAGAAAGGGAGGGGAGGTGGGCAGACATGCCCCCTTCCCCTGAGCCTCTCCACTTCTGCAAAGAGTCTCAGGGGAAGGGGGGAATTTAAAAGCTTGGGTTCCCTGCCCAATGTTCTCTAGGTGCCCCAACTGGCTAATCTTTCTTTACCAAATACAGAGGCAGGTGATTGGGCAGCTCCAAAGAGCAAGTGCTGTTCCTGAGGAAGAAAAAAGCCTCGTCCTCAATATTAAACACAATGACCAAATTTTGGAATAAAATAAAATTGATCTCCAATGGGATTAGCTGGGGTGGGGAAGATGTATCCTGGGTACAACAGTTATAATATTTTATAGGAAGGAAATGCTTATTTAAAGAATTGGTTCACAGCTTGACTGGTTTTGAACAACTTATATTTCAGCCTATTTCACAATCAAAAGAAAGAATTTCTATTATCTATAAGAGTATCTCAGGCATGTCTAACATTTAAATCTTTATTTCAGGCCTTTGGGCAAAGTCACGGACGCTGCAATTGTCAAGCACATTTATTCAAAAACAGCATTTCATTCTTTGAAGGTTTTCTGTTATTTAAAAGACTCCACATTTCTGACCCTCTTCCGTGGGTGAAAAAGAACAGAGGAGAAATTCACCATCACTTGTTAGTTTGAGCAGAATTTGACTCCCTGTGTGAGTGATGTGTGTGCATGCATGTGGTAAGGGGATAAATGTTGGATGCAGAAACATAGTATTTCTGTTGTTTTGCTGTTAATACAAGTAAAAATTTATATGAAATGCTAGGTAAATAACAGTGAGGTAGGCAGAGTGTCCATATTTTATAGGTTCAGGTGGGTAGCCATGTTGGTCTCAAGCACCAGAACAAAGTTTGAGTTCAGTGGCACCTTTAAGACCAACACAGTTTTATTCAAGGTATAAGGTCGAACTTTGTTCTCATTGGCTCAAACTTTGTTCTCATATTTTATAGGATATGAGATCAAAGAAGATTTCTGAAGACCTTAAGTGTTGGGTTGACTTATTTAACAACAATAACAGCAGTTTTAAATTTCAGCCCAGGGAGAAAAGTATTGATGTGCTACATTTTTAATCCTGCCTCTCCTCCATGAAGCTCACAGCAATCTACATGGTTCTTCTATTTTATCTTCCCAACTTCCAGTTTATTTTCCTTCACGCCAGCCCTGTGAGTTAAATGAGGCTAAAATAGAAGGACTGACCCAAGGTCACCCAGTGAGCTTCATAGCTGAGTGAGGATTGCAAACCCAGCTCTGCCCAGTTCATTCTAACCACTACTCAATATTGGATCTTATTATAAAGAAGCAATTATTGTGTGTGTGAATGTGTGTGCATGTGCACACATGTGTATCCATGCATATACACACACAGAGTGAGGTAATTATTTTTAAAAGTAATTGAAACGTGTTCAAAATAATTACAAAAGTAGTTCCAGTTATCTTACTAAGATATAGTGTAGCAACTAAAACTACTTTTAAGGTATCTTTTTTAGTTAAACTGCATTTAAAATACTGCACATCAATATTGTTTGGGGAGGCAGTAAGGCCTGATCTACAAAATATAGCTTACCATGTTCCTGGCTGGTGACATGATGGCTGGCAAAAGTACTTGCGATGAGTGTTGGTCATTGCAAGGAATTACCTGCATTGTGCAATATAATGGGCTCAAAATATTCCATTAGTGTGTGTCCCTCTCCACAAGCTCAAGAGGTCCCATATCTCATGAGTCATTACCAACTATTTAAAGGAAGTTGAAGCAGCCATTATTTTGAAGGAGAACCATAGACGTGTAGATGGCTATACTTTCTCCATTCTTTCAGACAGTTTGGAATCAGAACTCTATGGGCAACAGATATTAAAAGCTTCATTCCCTCAAACATTATTAGAATGGGTGATCAGATGAAATCATCATTATATTCTAGAAATTGATTCCTGGGTCTGCAAGCTAATAACACAACATGCCAAATGCATATGGTAACTCTTAGAAACCAACAAATGTGTAATATGAAAACAGAAGTATTCTCATGACTGTATTGTCTAGACCAATCCTAAGAAGTTTGGAAAACCTTGAAGTAGAGTTTATGTAGAACAGTTACTTTTTCTCTTCTTTCTTTATCTTTATATGTCCAAATCTTGTTTTATTGAAAGTTGTGGAGGAAAGCAATAGCTTCTTGAGTTTTAGATGGCGGAAAAGAATGGTTTTATTGAAAATAAAACACAAGCTTTCTTGAAAGAGATCCATGATAAGATGTAGAATGACAAATGCTTGTGGATGACATCTTAAAATGACTCAAGTCAACTGTGCTATAAACCATCTGGAAGATCTAATTTCTAACTGAGATGTGTATAAATTATTGGCATTTAACGAACTATTTAATGGACCCTTTGGAACTAAGTGACAAAACAAGAAGTTCTGTGTTAAAAAAAATAATCTCCTAAAAGTCCCTAAACAAGTTTCATTTGTTTGCACCTATATCTGAATATATGAGAACATTCTTTTAAATGCCCCCACTGCCATAAAATCACACATTTTTACAATGCATAAAGAAAATGAATGCCCCCTAGTCAGGTATAACATTTAGATGTGCTATGCTGCAGCTCTCAAATTCCAAAGCCATCAATCATTTTAGTATTGTTCTTAGGTGTGTGTTTTTCTAAATAAAGGTCTTGCGGGGGGGGGGGGATACTTTTCTGAAGTGACAGGTAAAAGAAATAAGAAGGGTTCTTGGACCCAGATTTCCTCATAGTCCTAAATGGCTTGAATTACTGTATGGGAATTGAATTACCTAGCTCAAAAGCTGTGGATTCGCAAAGGGAGGAGGGGACAGTGGAACTTAATTAAAAATCTATTTTCAATTCCACATGAAGTTGGCTGTTAGTGGGTCTCCAGTTCCATTTGACTGCCATTAAATTGTTACAGAGCACCAACAACATGTTTAGGACTTAAAAGAATGAAATTAATGGCCAGACACAGATACAACAATTTTATAATAGTATGATAACATCAGTGGGTGTTTCCCCCCATCCTATCCAAAGTGGTTTCACTATTTTTCAGTGTGTTTCACAACGTTTTCTTTCCTGTAAGACAAGGAAATTTTGTTCAACAGATATGCCCAAATCTGTTGCGGGTACCTACTGATTAGTAGATGTGGCATCCTTAAAATGGCACACAGACAAACACCAATGCTTTGATGTTATTGTGAAAATGATCTTCAAAAGTAGGGTGAAGAATGAACACAAGCATTTAACTGAACATCTAACATTTAAAAAGGGGGGAACATAATACAAGGCTCTCCATCCTCCTCTCCCCCACCTCTAGCCCAAGCAAGGTCCTGCCATTTCAAGATCATTTTCTTGGAGCAATGTCAAATGCCAGGCACAGTGCCATAAAACATGCTTTGCATAAAATGAAATGGGGGGGGGCAGTGTATTTAATTGCTGCATTTATTATTTTACACAGCTCATTTAAAAGCCAAAAAGTAAATAGTTTCCAATCTTCTAATTTCATACAGGTCACCTTTAAATCCAAATACCTTTCCCAGTTTGTTTCCTGCTTTATTATTACCTGATGTTGTGTAACATCTAAATTGTTTCTAAAATTTAGTGTCATCCCATTAACACGCATCAGGAATTGCATTTAGTTTCCCAAATGCCCTTTTTAATAGGACACCCATGGATTTTTGGTGTTTCACAGAACACAACCATGTACATCTTTGTTTAGCAAAAAAGTACAAGCAAAAATGTTAGCTCATGCTGTTTTAATAAAGTAGTGATGATGGATAATGATAATAATAATTTCCAAGGTATTTGCAGAACTAGTACTATGATATAGTGGTTTAGGTTGTTGTTGTTGTTATTAATTGTCACAGTCAGATATTTAACTGGTAGATGGTGTTCTGCAATTCAAGATCTATCTAATTCTTGGGAATTGCAGATGTGTCTTCACAGGATTCTTGCTATTCTAAGCAACATTGTATTATGGAGCTGAGCTAGTGTTATTTGTGCAGTACCCAAAAGCAGAAAGGGCCCGGGTAAGCCGGGCCCACCATTTGCGGGGACGGGCGGGGACCAAGAGGCTGGCCAGCCAGAAGGGGGGGGCTAGCGCGTGGCGGGAAAAGTCGCGCCTCCCCTCCTTTTCGCCACCGGCTAAGGGAGGGTTAGTGGGGGTGGTCGCGGAGGGGGAGGTGATATAAGGCGAAGGGAAGCCGCTCCCCCTCCCCACTCGACCACGAGGCAAGCCCGGTTTGCCCACCCATCCCTCCCTGATTGTTAGGGTGCTGGGGCGGGGGATTTGGACTTCGAGCGCAGGAAAGGGGGTGTTTCTGGGGTCTTTGCAGGTCATGGTATGGTTAGTGTTTACTTTTCGTTTTGTCACACAATTTGTCACAACTTTCGGCGGTAACAGCATGGGGCCGGATCCGTAGGTGGAATTCGGCCTGCGTGCCAATTCCGGAGTTGGGGACCCCTTAAGGGTCTTGGCGTGAGGGCTGAACGGAGCTGGCTAGCTCAAGGAATAACAGTGCTTGCCCACACAGCCAGAGGGCAGGGGAACTCACAAAGGGGCAGGCGTCCGTGTGAACTCCGATAACCTGCCCTCCCGCCTTCTCTACCCATGCCGGCTGGCTGGGTAACGGTCAACTCGGCTGGCATGCGGGCCAGCCGATAGGTCGGATCTGGTGGACCCATGCTGTGTCAATGCTCTACAGCTGTAACCAATAAAAGTTGTGGCCGAATTTATCCACATTATTTCCAAAGAAACCGGTTGTGCGTGTTCATTGCATAAGGGGGGGGTGTACAAGGCGGGCCGATCTCGGGGTCCCAAGTAAGACATGGCACCGCAATGTCCAGGTGTTTCTCGAGACTTCTAGGCACTGCTCCAATGGCTCCAATGACAACTGAGAAAATAGTAACCTTTTTCTCCCATAGGCCCTTTTACTCTATTCATTGGTCTTGGTATATTATTTTTAAAAATATTTTGTTAAGGATTTTTAAATCAAAAGATAAAAACTAACAACAGATGTAAAAAAGGAAATAGAAATACAAAGTTAAAGAAAACTAAGAAAAACAAAGAAAGAAGAAAGATATAAAGACATGAGAGAAAAAGATATAAAGAATATAACGAAGTGGCTTCCGATTTTCTCCACAACAAATATACCTAAAGATACAAACTTACTCTATAATTACAAAATAGAGCTATCATCATTACATCATTTATGTCCTACCTTTCTGGATTTACAAGGGCCACCAGCAGCAACCATTTAAAACATATATGATAAAATTACATTATAAAAATACCCCCCTCCCAGACATATATCATCAAAACAATTGTAAAAGTTTTTTTAAAAAGCGGAAAAAGCATTAAAAATATTAAAACATATTTTAGTAAGGAGGGATCCTTGAGAGAATGCCAGTTGAAACAAAAAAAAATTGTACTAACCCTCACTAACAGGAAAAATTTCACTCCATCTTTTTCTTTCTCCATCTGTCTACCCTTCCCGTTTCCTATAAAAAGAATAAAATTCTCTCTTTTTTAAGAGAGTTTTACAAAAAAAAAAAAAAAAATTGTCACCCACTTCTGGAAGATAGCAAGAGAAGGGAACAGACAAATCTCACTGGGAAGAGTTCAGAGCTTTGGTGCCATGACCAAGAGAGCCCTCTCGCAGATTGCCATCCTCATATCAGAAGGTGGGGTCATCTGAAGCAGGGCCCCTGAAGATGACCATAATGGTCAGGCAGGTTTGTAAGGGGTTCGGTGGTCCTTCAGCAATGTTGGTGCCAAATCATATAGGACTTTAAAGGTCAAGACCAACACCTTAAATTGTGCCAAGAAAGAAACTGGAAGCCCATGTAGTTGGGCCCAGGCTGGAGTGATAAGGTCCCTACAACTTAGACATCCATCAAAGCCAGTGATTTTCAAATTTTCTACCTTCCAGAGATCCTTTCTGCATTATCCCAGTTGCCTTGCATACATCCATACTGAACTAAAGCTTTATGTGAGGCTACCTTTGAAGGCACATTTATTTATTTGGATTTGCTAGGCCACCCTTCCCTAGAAGTAGGGTTCAGGACAGCTTACACTGGAAGCTTTGATTGGGGTTTTTAGCATCCTGATGGGAACTGGTGGTTTTCTGGAGTTACAACTGATTTACAGGCAACACGAATCAGTTCCCCAGGAGGAAATGACATCTTAAGAGGGTGGGCTTTGTGGCACCACATCCCCACTGGCCTCTTTCCCCTCCCTAGTCTCTGCCTTCCAAAGATAGCACTCCAGGAATTTCCATACCCAACAACCCTAGTATGAAATGTAAAAACAAGATTCCTTTCTGGAGTTATCTACTCAGAACACAAACATCATTGTTATGTCAGCTACCTATTTGGTCCTGGGCCAGATTCAAAGTATTTGTTATTAAACTCTCTATGGCCCACATATTGAACTACACTTCCCAGTATATTCCCACATGGCAGCTACACTCTTCAGACAGCCTTCTCCTGGTGGTGCCTTTTCTTAGGAATGGCTCTATGGCAACAGCTACATCATGGGCTTTTTCAGTGGCAGGTCCAGTTCTCTGGAACAGCTTCCAGGACATCCAGCCATTTAGGAGGGGAGGTGATTTCACAGTTCATTTGATGGAGGGGAGATTTGACAGATTTGATTGTGTTTTTAACTTCTGTCTTTTTATCTTGTGGGATGAACTATTATTTGTGTGTGTGTGCGCTTGCAACTTGTTGGCACTTTCTTAGTGACCTTAAATCTGTCAAGATAAAGTAGGATATAAATACTTTATTTTAAAAAAAATTACAGAGGAGTCTAGGGCATGTAATGAATTAATTTGAGGAACTGGTCTGATCTGTTGGGTCTCACTGTTGTCCAACTTGGACTGAGAGTACTACAGAACATATCTAACTCAATAGGAGTGTGGGGCTCACTGTAACAGTTTGAAAAACAAAGAGCGGTGGCAAATGCTGTTATGCTAGGTTGGTTGGTTGGTTGGTTTGGGGCTGTGTCACAGTGGCACAACATTTGCTTTGCATGCAGAAGGTCCTAGGTTCAATTTCCAGCATCTCCAGTTGAAAGGACCGGAGAGTAAGTGATGTGAAAGCCCTCTACCTGGCTAGCCACAGCCAGCCTGAATGGATAGTACTGACCTTAGTCCACTTCAGAATAAGTCAGATTAATATGCCGTGTGTTTCTTTATAAATTTGCCTCTTGAACAAGAAAACGTGCAATGCTGTATTACATTATTTCCTGTTCTCACTGTTTTTTCTGTCTCTGAACTCATAATTAGTTCTTCTCTCTTTTTTAAAAGGTGCCTTATTTATTATACTTATAGCACATTCTTTAATGGGGTCACTGTACAAGGAAGTGGCTATATGTGCTTAACTTCAGCACTGCTGGCAGCATCAGAAGTTTCCTTATGAATCTGAATTATTCTCCTGAAGTCATTACCATCAATGTTTTTACCAGGTGAATTTCAAAGTGAATATGAAGGTTCATCCTTAGGTGAAATATTTTATGGATTTCTAAGAGATTTAAAAGAATTTCTGTAACATTATTGAAATTTCTCTAGGGGCTTGCACACATCCCTAGCAGAGATATTTCCTATACTGAAAAGTCACTCTGTTACCTCACCAACTTCCATAATTAGTGTTTTAAGGGTAATGAGAATTGGTGTTTGGTGAAGAGGGAGAGGTGTGTGATCTATTCTTGTTGACAATTGGTAAATTCCGGATTTTCAAATATCCTACTCTCTTTGCAAACAATTTTGCATCAAAATGACAGGTGATAGTTAAGTAGCAAGAGAACAGTAGACATCAAAAGAAATAAAATCCAAATTCAGATTTCTCTCTCTGTCTCATTCTGTTAACCACTATTAACACTGGTTTGGCCGGGTTCCCACCAAGACTCACTTGAAGATATGAAATGAGAATCTAGTGTACAGGACAGTCTTTGGGTAAAGGAACTGATGCTGTAGAGTGATCTTGCTGTATAGGTGTGGGCCCATTGACCTCCTCGGCTTTGATATCTGCTTTGAAGACCCATGCTCACAGACTTGTCAGTCTGTAGCACAGCCCAACCAGTTTATGTCCATTTCCAGCAGTCACAGGCTAATATGGTGGTGTGAATGCTGAAGATATGTACTGAAATAAATACATTTATTTATTTATATAAACCATGCCTGTGCTGCTTTTCCAGCCAAATAGCGCTCCCAACGCAATGAACATCAAAATGTTACAACATTAAAACAGCATTTTGATTAAAATATATATAAAATAAACAATTCAATAAAAATATAAATACACAAGCACACATCTATGACGAGAGGACTGCTAACACCAGTTCACGGGGGTATGCCAAACAAAACAAGTCTTCACCTGCTAGCAGAAGACAATGATAAAGACAGAGAAATCTCCAAGCTGTGACTCTTTAGGGGAAGTGCTACCCCATCCAGAACAGGAGACATCCCAATTCCTGAGTCAAACAGTTTTCCACCAGTAACACCTTTATTTTGTTATAATTAAGTTTGTTAGTCCTTATCCATCCCAAAACTGCCCCCCAAGCACCTGTTTGTGCTTTCCCCAGCCTTCCTAGGATCCACTGGAAGTGTGAAATATTGCTGAGTGTCATCCACATATTGGTGGCAATTCAGCCTAAGTATCTGGATGATCTCTCCCAGCAGCTTTACATAGATGTTGAAAAACTTGGGGGACAAGACAGAAGCTCATAAGACCCTGTAGGTCAGAAGGCAAGGGGCATAGCAGCAATCCCCCAGCATTGCTCTCTGAAATGTACCTTTGAGGCAGGACCAAAACCACTGCAGAACAGTGCCTCTCAGTCCCATCCCTGAAAGACTGTGCAGAAAGACACCATGATTCATGGAATCAAAGGCTGCCAAGAGGTCCAGAAGAATTAACAGTGTCAAACCTTCCCTGTCCATCTCCCAGTGCAGATACACCTGTGTGATCAAGGCTATTTCAGCCCCATAACCAGGCCTGAAACCAGACTGAAACAGATTTAAATGATCCTCTTCATTCAGGAATCCCTGAAGCTGTCCAGCCATCACTCATTCAATCATCTTGGCCAAGTATGGTACATTTGAGACTAGACTGTATGCTTTATTTATTTTACAAAATTGATACCTCACCTTTCTGCCTCCATAAGGGTTACCGAGGCATATATCCATACCGAGAATATATCCATCAGCTGAGGCAAGGAAATGGCTGGGCAGTAGGGTGGGAGGCACAACAACAGAATCTGCTGCCATTGTGAGCTCTGGAGCTTTCTGTCCAAGTAAGCCAATATATTGTTTGAATAGAACAAAGTCTGAGTCCAGCGGCACCTTTAATATCAACTAAGTTTAATTCTGGGTATAAGTTTTCATGTGCATGCATGAAAGCTTATACCCAGAATTAAACTTTGTTGGTCTTAAAGGCGCCACCAGACTCAAACTTTGTTCTGTTGCTTCAGACCAACATGGCTACCCACCTGAATCTATTATTTGAATAGGCATTCACGTGAGTAGTCTAAATAGAGGCAGCTGTCATTAGAGCTCAGCACAGTCTGATGGAACGCTGGCCATTGCATCCTGAGAAAATTATAAGCAAGGATTGATTAATTAAATCTCTTGACTCCATTTCTATATCTCCAATGGCCTTCCACCATTTTCTTTAAATTTTGTGGATGTTTCAACCAAAATATGTGTTTTGAATTCTTATTTTACTTCGAAGAAGAAGAGTTGGATTTATACACCGCCCTTCACTTGGAGTCTAACAGAGGCTTACAATCTCCTTTCCCTTCCTCTCCCCACAACAGGCAACCTGTAAAGTAGGTTGGGCTGAAAGAGCTGTGAGAGAACTGCTCTTGAGAGAACTGTGACTGACCCAAGGTCATCCAGCAGCTGCATGTGGAGGAGTGGGGAATCAAACCCGGTTCTCCACATTAGAGTCTGCCACTCTTAACCACTACACCAAACTGGTATTTGATATGAGACTTGATATGTATTTGGTTGAATGAACACTGCAACCAGACACTTTTCCCTGTGGCTGAATGCTTGTATGGCAGAAGGGGCTTCTTTAGTGGGGGGAAACAGGAGGCACAAACCACTGGAATTTGGGATCAGTTATTGCTGCTTCCCAGCCTTCAAAACCTACAGAAATCTGTGCATTCTGCCATCACATCAAGGGAACTGAAGGCTGTTATGTAAATAAATAACTAAAAAGGAAACTAAATAATCATGTTGTAGGGGACAAAAAGAAGGGAGTGTAAGAAAGCATAGTGAAGTCTATTATATCAAATTAGGTTGAGAAATCCATCCCTGGAAAATTTCATGAGCATTCCTAATCAAAAAAGTCCAAGATTTGAGGGGTTTGTATGAGCATAGGAGTACCAAACCCATACACTACCAGTTTTACAGTATACAGTGTACCAGTCACGGATGGACCCACCCAATAGAATGCACTCTTTTTCTCCTTTTCAGCCGGCTTCACCCAGCAGACAGACCATTAAAGGGATTGAAGCATTTCCCAAATCAGATTAGAAACAAATGGGGGAGGGATACTCTAGGATTTCTATCTCTGTGCTTGTTCTCAAACTCTGCATACATTCTTGGTTCAGACTAAAAAGCCATCTCTCATTGGGTGATTCTGCATTGTCTTTTCCCTCCATTGTTTTAGCAAACACCCATTGGAACTGAAATTCCCCTCTGCATTGCATGCTGCTTTCACTTTCTTTGATCATCAGATTTTATGGTACCTTCTTCATAGCTTTATGGCCATTCTGTGGCTGTTCAGGAGTAACTTTTCAGTCAGTACGACATTGGCCCGGGGTATTTGAATATGGTTTTGAGCTGCACCTTTTCCTCAATGTTGGGAAAATGTGGAGTGAATGCCAGATGCAGAACCAGCCAATGGCGGTAGCACCTCTTCCTAAGGAACTATGCATCACATTTAGTTTTTTAGCCATGGCACCACTGAAAGCTTTCTGGTAAGGTAAAGGTAAAGGTTCCCTTGCTCGAAAGCCAGTCGAATCCGACTCTAGGGTTGCGGTGCAAATCTCCATTTCAAAGCCAAAGAGCCAGCACTGTCCAAAGATGTTTCCGTGGTCATGTTGCCAGCATGACTAAACACCAAGGTGCATGGAATGCTGTTACCTTTCCACCGAAGTGGTACCTATTTATCTACTTGCGATTTCTTGCTTTCGAACTGCTAAGTTGGCAGGAGCTGGAACTAGAGACAGGAGCTCACTCTGTCTTGCGGCACCCGGGTCTTGAACTGCTGAACTACTGACCTTCCACAGCCTGCAGTTCAGCATCTTAACCACTTGAGCCACCGCAGCTCCTTGCTTTCTCAGTCGCCCAATGCTCTTGCGTACTTTGATCGCACACACATGTGCATCATTTGTTTCCTCACCACTAGATTGCTCTGTACTTGTTGGCCTGAAGCTGAATGCTTGAACTACCTCAGATTTGGGAAAGTATGAGAAATACGGATGTGAGAAGTTCTTTCACCTGTCCTATACACTAACTCTGTACAGTGCATATATTATTTTTCTTTCTATACACATTGAGTAATTCATACATTGCATTCAATGTGTGCATGCATCAATGTATATGTCCCACATTTATGCAGGTATTGGTGTCTAGTTTTATTGTTTAAAGTGAATGTCCCCTGGTTCTTTCTTACAAATAGAGATATGCACATTCATACAAAATGCACACACATGGTCTGTAATCTGTGTACTGGGGTACACATGCACATTCTGATACAATGTTGCAGTATTTAAATGATAAACAATCTTGTCATTAATTTATACAAGAAGTAAATCAGAAGAAAATAGCCTGGAATTGTCACAAGTGGTCTCTCCCCCTCCCCCTCCGCAAGAGGCTCTGTCTTTTTCAAAGTGCTCATCCACTTCTCCCTATTGATCATGGTCAATTAAGTTGTGAATTGGCTAGAGAACTTTGAAAAAGAGTTAGTGAATTGAAGGTTAAAGAAGATTAAGCAAATCTCAGCTAGGAAACATCAACTCCGCTGACATCTGGGCTTTTTACGCTTCTTTATGTGTGGAGAAAAATAACCGCAAAATAGAAAGTGTCAGTAGTTTACTTGGCTGAATTATTTTCCCTTCAGCACAGAGCCAATTATGAACACGAAGGTTGTTTTTCTTTTAATTAGAAAAGGCAGTTAATATTCCTGTTGTGTTGGGGAAGTTTTGTTTTCTCTCTTTGAGGGTAAGTCTGTGACAGAGGCTGTGTCACAAAATGTAGAAACTTTTGCTCCTCTCAGGTACAGCAGCTGGGGAGATTATTCAGTGGCCTCAGGCAATTACTATTGCCTCCAGTGAGGGCCCTAGATCCTCTCCATTCACAGTCGAACAAAAGTGTCTTCTTTCCTTAAACTCTCTCCTTCAAGGAGAACAGTTTCATAAATAAAGGAACAACACATAGAGATAGGATAGTAGGTTCTTAAACATTTATATTTCTAGAAACTAATCTACCAAGTTCTGCAGCTATTTCAGTTCAGAAAGCCTTGTAGGAGAACTCCACATAATCACAAACCGTAGCCTGGCATACTTTTCATCAAGACATGTTTATTTATGAGGTACTTAGATTTTCAGTATATTGCACAGGCAGAGCCTTCCCAGAGTTTCATTATGCCAGCAGTCTGTTAGTGTGGGCACAGTTCACGTGGTATCCTATGCTCCCTTAGCAGAAGACACCACCTGAACTATCATAACACCACTGGATACCATTTTGATGTCCTCCCAACTGAAAAGCAATGTCATGTAGGGTATGAGCCAATCTACACACAAGAACACTGAAATGCCTCATGACATCACTGTGTCCCACAACATACAAGACCTGAAACACATAAATATAAACAGTGTCTTCAGCTACGTGAATCACCTGATAGGAACCTTATTACTATCTTAGTCCATGCCTTCGTAGATACAGAGCTCAAATTCCCTTATGATAATAACATTGCTTTTTGTCAGGAGGGCACAATAAAAAGAGGATAAGCAGTCCAAGTTTCACCCATACCTCTTCCTCTTAACAAATATGGCCTCTCCCAAGCACCTCTAAAGTAATGTGTTGGGGGAGATAATGGAATCCCCTATAGGGTCTTAAGGGGGATTCTGTTGTACATCTTGGGAGGATTTGCATATAGTGTGTTCATTCCGTATGTGTGGTCACAGCACCAGTAATGTCATGTCTGAAAAGGGCTACTGAGTTAAGTCAGCCTAATGGTCTACCATGACCAATGTTGTGTACTCTGACTGAGAGCAGCTGCTGTCCAGGATCTCAGGTAGAGTTTCTCCCTTTTTGTACAAAATACCCTTTCATCAGAGTTCCTATCCCCATTTGTGTCCTTGCACCCTGTAGTGCAAGAATACATACAATCCCATGCCACAGAACCTGTGATCTGAGATGCAGGTGCTCTGGCAGGAGTTTATAAGATGCTGATGGCATGCAGCAATTGCCTACAGAGTTAATTGGAATCCTGTGTTTGTTCAGGGCGGCATATGTGGAGCAGTGGGAAGACAGTTGTTTTTGTCACCGATGAGTGCCATGGGACTATCCTAACTCATACCCTTTATTAACCAACGTAGTTTGCACTGTGATCAGCAGATAGGGCCAAGGTCAGAGAGAGAGCTTAGGAGACAGTCTGAGTTTTATTCCTCCTCCATCATGCTGTTGATGCTGCCCAATTATGACCATCATGCTGAAAGAGTTATACCAGAATCACCATTGTGCTAGCATACTATTCTGCCATTGCTATAGCAACGTTACATCAATGTAAGTCCTCAGCACCAACATGTCTTCAAGACACAGCAGGGCTGTCTTGCAAAGTTACGTCCATTGAAGTCAATGAACTCTGCTTTGGATTGCACAGTTTCTTGGTATCCTATGGCTGTCTGGTCAGCATAGCTGGAGCTTAGTTTTCCATTGCTAGTATGATTAGATCTCCAGGGCTTGCTTGCTTTTTTCACAGGGGAAAGTCACTACAAGGTGTCATTGTCCTCTGATTATAAATTCAAGAGAACACAGTCTTGTTCTCATTTCGTTATGTTTGAATTCAATTCTTCTGTGATAGGGTTGCCAATCCCCAGGTGGAGCCTGGAGAGCTCCCAGAATTACAGTGATCTTCAGACAACAGAGAGCCATTCCCCTGGGGAAAATGGCTGCTTTAGAGGGTGGACACTGTGGCATTATGCCCCCACCCTACAGTCCCACCCCTCCCCAAACCCTGATCTCCCCAGTCTTGCAAATCTTCAGAGATTTCTCAACCTGGAATTGGCAACCCTAGTTATGAATACACTCCTTCTAAACAAAATTGATTAAAATTATCCATTGAGAATGCACACGGCATTGGGTGTGGTTGTATCTCACATATTTTTGGCAGCATGATTATAAGAGGAACTGCAGAGGAAGCAACAAGAGACTTGTGTGGCGCCTTGCAAACCAACACATTCTTATGGCCAAACCCACTTCATCAGATGCCTAAATTATTTCACTCAGTTGTCAGAGAACTGTTATCTACCTCTCACCATCTGAAGCAAGCATCTCAAATGCCATGTGCAATGTGCAGTCATATCACCAATAAATATATCATTCATTTTGCTGCTTAAAAGTGCATCAAGAAGGGCAGAGAACTTTCAACTTGTGCCCAAGGATTTGTGCCTCCTGGTCATGCCCAAGATATATAACAGAGACAGAAAGAGCAAAGGAAAGCACTGCTAAGATGTTGCAGCTGGCAGCAGCGTTCCTCCCAATCTGCCCTCCTGGCTTCAGGCTGGTGAGATGGAAATTTTGCTCCAGAGGCACAGAGGCGGTAATCCTACCTGAGATGTCAGATTTGAGGAAGGAATCATAGTGTCACACAGCTGTTAACAGGTCCTTAGCAGTTTCATTGTGCCTAATAATCAACATAACCGATTACGTATCCCTAGATTTACAAAGGCACAGAGTTATTACGATGACGTGTTGATGGGAGAAGGGGAGACAACCTGATATACAGCACTGGGATAGTTCTGATGAGATCTGCTTAACACAAATCTGTCCGTTTTATGACTATTCCTGTTAAAACCTCTCACGAGGCCTACGTGTTTATGTACTTGCATAACTAAAGCCCAGAGTGACCCTCGCCATGTAATGCACTTTCAGATAATTCAAGCAAGTGCATTAATAGCCTTATTCACTTGAGTGCAGCTTAAAGTTAAAAACACATGCTTAAATTACTTCAGTGTGTCAGGGGATGCTTTCTGTTCATTTGGTTTCAAGTAGAGCTGAACCAGATAGGCCCAGTGAAACTCATATGTGTCAAATTTAGCAGTTTCTAATGGCTTGAAACCAGCGTTCTCATTGAATCGGAGAGTCATCTCATTAAGCAAAAGCCTTGGAGAACATCAGGTCTGCTTCTTGTGTTACTTTGCTCTTGTGGAGGTTAGGGCACAGTTTTCTTTTTTATTTGTTGGTTTCATAAGATTGATTTTGTAAATGTTAACATTTATGATCTTTATTTTTATTGGATCCTCGGTAAACAAACTGCTGCTCTCTATTCCCAACTCAGAAAGATCACAGTTGTCTGTTTCTAGAATGGAAATTCATTCCTGGTGATGCACGCCTTCCTCCCCTGGTTTGCATTATCTTTGGGTTATGTACCTGGCCTTGATTCTGTGCCTTCTGTGTAGCCTCCAAGAGGGATAAGCAACTGTTCCCTATTGTATTTCTTGGCTTATATTTTTGGCAACAATTCAGTTCTCTTTTCACTGTGATGCATGCCCCGCTCCTCCGGTTAGTGTCATCTTTGGGTTATATACCTTGTCTTGCTTCTGTGCCTTCTGAGTAGCTCCAAGAGGGATAAGGAACAGCTCCCTATTGCTTTTCTTTGTTTATACTTTTGGCAATAGTTCAGTTCTCTGTTCACGGTTGGTAGTGTAGATTGGTTTGTATTGTGTATCCCTATCTGTATTGTGTATGATTGTTGTAAGGTTTTCATATGCATTGATATGGATATGGATTTCTACAGCAGATGTGAATAATGTGTGTTGCTGATTTATAGGGGCCCAAATAACCTTTCAAAATGTGTACCGGGGTGTGGGGGGGAAGTGTGTGTAAAGAATCACTAGTTTCATTTGCCCAAGAAGTGAAATTAAAATGGGGATTTGGAAGCCCATACATCAATGATAGGGTTGCCAAGTGCAAATTTTCTTAGAGTGGGGGAGTCCCGCTTGGCACCTGGAGCTTCTGCGCGCGCACTTTGCGCGCGCGCCACCACCATGACATCACCAGAAGTGATGTCATCGCGTCAGGATGTTGGGGGCGGGGCCACCGGAATTCGAGGGAAAAACATAGTTTTCCCTCGAGTCATGGAACGTCCCGCCCCCGGCGTGCCCAGCGTGATGATGTCACCTCCAAGTGACATCATCACGCTGGGGACGTTGCCGGAAGGGGGTGGAGTTCCCCCCTGGGGCCCGATTTTCTGGGGGCGGGTAACGGGCCTCTCGGGCGGGGGTTTACCCGCCCCCCGGAGGGACTTGGCAAGCCTAAGCAATGATAAGACCTTATCATTGAAATCCTGAACATATGTTGCCTTCTACTGCATCAGTCCATCAGTGTAGCAAGATTAGCAGTATTTTTGGGCAGGAACGCACCAGAATGGAGTTTCGGCTGGCTCCTGAGTTGACCACGCCCAGCAGGCACTAATTAGCACAACAGGCCACACCCAACAGCAGAAACTTATTAGGATTGGCTACATTAGGGCTGTGTGGCCTAACATGCAAAGGAGTTCCTGCTACAAAAAAGCCCTGGGTTTTGACAACAAACATAGTAAACAGAATTAGAAGCAAAAGGTGGGTGTGGCTGGATGACCACACTTCTGGTAACATAGGGTGTGGCCTAATATGCCATTGAGTTTCTGATTATGGGTGTGGCCTGTTATGCTAATGAGTTCCTGCTGGCTTTTTCTACAAAAAAAAGCCCTAGCAGTATCTACTCTGGCAGCAGCTTTGCGAGGTCTCAGGGAGAGGTCTTTCACATCACCTACTACTTTGTTCTTTTAACCAGTTTGAGAGCCAGTTTGGTGTAGTGGTTAAATGCATGGACTCTATTCTGGGAGAACCGGGTTTGATTCCCCGCTCCTCCACTTGCACCTGCTGGATGACCTTGGGCAAGCTATAGTCCTGTCAGAGGTGTTCTTAAAAAAGAGCTGTTCCTGTCAGAGCTCTCTCAGCCCTTCTCTCAGCCCCTCTACCTCACAGGGTGTCAGTTGTGGGTAGGGGTAGGGAAAGGAGTTTGTAAGCCACCCTGAAACTCCTTTGGGTAGTGAAGTGCAGGATATAAATCCAGTCTCTTCTCTTCTTCTCTTCTTAACCAGAGGTGCCAAGGATTTGGAGAGTGGTCATGACTCAGTGGTAGAGCGCCTGCTTGGCATGCAGAAGGTTCCAGTTAAAAGGATAAGGTAGTAGGTGATGTGAAAGGTGGAGAGCTGAGAATCTGGAAAGCTGCTGCCAGGCTGAGTGGACAATATTGACCTTGATGGACCAAAGGTCTAATGCAGTAGAAGGCAGCTTCAGATGTTCAGCTTGGGATCTTCTGCATGCAAAGCAGGCACTACCACTAAGCCACAGCCCCATCCCTACTCCAAGCCAGTAGTCCCCACATCCTTTTTAGGCCTGGAATTCACCATTAAATCCAATACATAACTTTGTACTACTCACATTCACCTTCTCTCTCTTATTTCTCACCTCTCATACTCTTTCAAAAATTTTGGAAGATAATACTGGTGTTTAGAGCAATGGACTCTAATCTGGAGAACCAGATTTGATTCCCTACTCTTCCACATGCAGCCAGCTGGGTGACCTTGGGTCAGGCACAGCTCTCTCAGAGTTCTCTCAGCCCCACCTGCCTCACAAGGTGTCTGTAGCGGGGAGAGGAAGGGAAGGTGATTGTAAGCCACTCTGAGACTTCTTTGGGTAGTGAAGGGGGTGGTATAAATACAATCTCTCCTCCTCCTCCTCCTCCTCCTCTAGAGTGGGTCATAGCTCATTTATGAATCCTGACCCCATGACTGAAGATCCAAAATATTGTTTGGATTCATGTAAGAGACTGGCAATTATTCAGTGGAATTTGCTCTTTTTTGACTAAAATAGTTAGCTCCCATTGTTGTTGTTTATTAAGTGCTTAATCTCAATAGCTGTTGTACAAAAGCACATGGTTATATCACTAGGTTTAAAAACCCCTCAGTCCTTTTGAATTTTATAGGTCAGCAAATTAAATTATATGTATGTTATAGTGAAGGTCAAAAATCTGGTGAATGCTGGCAATCCTGGATGAATTATCTGAATGCCCTGAAACAGATAACATATTTCCTCACTTCTTGAAGATCCACTGACAATCACATTTATGTGACCTGTCAGCATTCACTAGTGCATCTTTGAGTTTTTGAATACTCACAAAATTTATCTGGGATTGTCAGTATTCACATGAGATTGTCAACAATTGACACATTTTGGACATTCACTGTAACAGACAGATCACTTTTCTGAGCAGTCAGTCTTTTCTCCCACATTTTTACAGTGAATCTTTTTAGCAAGCTATCATCGAGACAGTTAATTCTGGAAAATGGAAAGGGAAAATGTTTTCATTGTTATTACTCTAACAGAGGAGTGCTATTATAACCAGGCAAGCTGACAACAGGAATTGTGCTCATAAAAAGAAAAGGCTATTGGCATTTAACACCTGATTAATATTTACACAATTTCATGGAATAGATTTGATTTAAAGAAAAAAGCAACAAGGCTGAAGAAAAATGTCTCTTTAGGTAATCATGAGAGTGCCTGTTTGAGGGAAATAACATCTCACTTGTTGAATTTTAATGTTCATATTGCATGACAGTTTACAGTTGACACAGTTTCATGGGGAGGCCCAAATTGGTTTGGGTCTGTGATGCTAGAGTTTCTGTGCCCAAATTGTCTGAAAGGACTGAGATGTGGTGGAAGACTGAGGCCTGGTGGACTGAGCTCCCAGAAGAGATCAGGGCCCTGTGAGACCTTATGCCGTTCCACAGGGCCCGTAAGATCGAGCTCTTCCACCAGGCCTTCAACTAGGGGGCTGCCCCCAATAATTGTAAGCCCTGTCCCTTGGAGTCACCACCAACAGCCTGTGCCTGGCGCATAAGAAACAGAGCAAGGAGCAGATCAATAGGAAAGGTCATCAAATTGCTGCCGCTATCTCTAAACAACATCATTATTATTGCCAGATTTTATATGTACTAGCACCTTTGATATTTGGATTGTTTTTAGAAGGTTTTAGTGCTGTTTTAACCATTTTTTATGTGTTTTAATCCTTCTGTATGCTCCTCTGAGCCTGATTCAGCAGGGAGGACAGGATATAAATTTGATAAATAAATAAATAAATGTGCTCTTGTGTCCCATGGGACAAATACCAGAGTTATTTAGGCTGAAAACATCATGGAGGAAGGTTTTAAGAAACCCTTTGTTAATAGTGTGGCTCAAGTCCAATTCAGTCTCATGCATCTGTTTCTAACTTAAAAAAAAAAAAAAATTAAAGATGATTCTGTCCCAGATTTCCTACTAATATGGCCCTAAGCATCAGTTCATATTGTGTAAATTACTTGATATAGAATGTGTGCTTTGAAAAAAAAATATCGGATCCTATCATAGCAGCAGCTCCAGCTTCTCTGACTATTGCACTTTAATTGATGGTGCTAGCTGTTTTAATTCATACTGTTTTAACTGCTAACTACTGAATTATTGTGTTTATTTTATTTTATATTGTTGTTGCGGTCTCCCCTGAGCCTGTTTGCAGGGAGGGCGGAATAAAAGTCAAAACAAATAAATTAAATAAAATAAATATGTGAGTGAAGGGTTCATGATGGCAAATCTTCCCCACTGTTCCCTCAGTACCGAGGCTTGCTTTGCTACTGCAAGAGCAAGGGAGAGCAATTTCACATGATTCTAATTTCCTACAGCAGCCCATCTGATATAGCATAGTACTTTTTCCTAAAGTGAACCCTTGATATCCACCTTTCAGTCATTTTGAACAGAGCTGGTTGTAGTGATTCTGAGGTCCAGGCAGAACTTGAGGATGGAGCCCCAGAGTCACTGTGAGGGCCCCTGTCTGTGGCCCTGTCCCATCAAAGAAGGGAGGGAGGGAGGGAGGGAGAGCTGGCAGGCTGGGTACCTCCTTCCCATTTTGGTGGCTTTGGGGTTGGCCAGATGGCCAGATGCCTCCTCCCCATACTGCATGAGTGGCTTCAATGTTCTGGGGCACCTGACTGCAAGGGCAGTGTGGGCCCCCCCAGCTAGGGGCTCAGGGCAGCTGCCACAGATTCCCTATGCATAAGACCATCCCTGATCAGGAGGTTGCTGGGGAAAGGAGAAGGGGTGGGGGAGAGATCAGTTGCCACAATCTCCTTCTGCTTGTGGGTGGTAGACTTCAGCCTGTTGTATTGGTAAAAGGTTTCCCTTGCTCAAAAGCCAGTCGAATCTGACTCTAGGGGGTGGTGCTCATCTCCATTTCCAAGCCAAAGAGCCAGCACTATCCGAAGACTTCTCCATGGTCATGTGGCTGGCATGACTAAATGCCATGGTGCACAAAATGCTATTACCTTCCCACCAAAGCGGTACCTATTTATCTACTTGCAATTTCTTGCTTTTGAACTGCTAGGTTGGCAGGAGTTGTGGCCAGAGACGGGAGCTCCCTCCCTCACACGGCACTAGGGTCTCGAACTGCCAAGCTACAGACCTTCCAGTCTGCAGCTCAGCGTCTTAACCTCTGAGCCACTGTGGATCATTCACAAGGACACAGAAGAAAGTGTTCAGCGTTGCAGCTAATGAGTGATAAACATGTATTTGTGAACCAGCCTTCAGACCACAACCCTGCACACAGCGAGACTGGATAAATCTCACTGAAATCATCAGAATTTTTTTTAAAAAAACCTACTGTGCTCAGGCTTGCATTTTTATTTATTGTGTGAGTCACTGTGAATAGCTTCGTGAAGCATCAGCTCAGTGTGTTGCATCTGTCTTAAAGGGGGGGAAAGTTGGATTCAAGTATTTCTAATGAAGTAGGAAAAAATAATGCAGAAAATATCATAATGCATGGGTTTAAATCAAAGATGAATGCACACCTTGAATACTAATCTGTAGGTCTGCCCCCACTGCTTTTTAAGATGGATATCACAGAAGTGGAAAATGTGCATAGAAGAGTAACGAAAATGATTAGACACATAAGACTTCTTATCATAGAAAAGAATTCACTAGGAATTATATAAAAGTGTGGAGACTGTTGAGAATAAGAGAAAGGAATAACTACTATTCATACAATATATTGAGAGTCCCTGGGCTGGCATTCGAATTCACAAGGCTGAGGAAAGGCACACTCTTCTCTCCTCCATCATGTGCCAAAAGTAAACTGTGATGAAGGCATTCCACCTATATAGATGTGCACATAATGGACTTGCACTGAGTGAAAGGAATTGTATCCCCATCATCTTTTCTACACATGTAAGCTGTGTTAAATCATGCAAACTATCTGTTGTGCATTCCATTCCATTGCTCACTATACTCATTTATTTTGTTAAATAGTATATTTAAGTGCTATATGTTGCTGCATTTGTTGCACTGTTGTTTATGCAAACAGAAGTGGGACAAGTGCATTTTCCTTTGCCACATTGCTGGATCCAACCTAGTGGACTGCACCTTGCGATTCTTTTCCCTCAAGAAAAAGGGGGAATAGTTACAACACTCAGATAGCCACCATAGTGGCCCTTGTGAGGGTAGAAAGGCACGATATCAATGTTGTAAAATAAATAAAATATTCAAGCACAGCAGCCTATATGTGAAGTGCCCGTGTCACGTGGAATTTCTCCTTTGTGGCGAAGGGGACAGGCTCCTCCAGTACGTAAAGTGAAGTGTTAATGCATCAAGCAGATTCTATGCTGAAACACGTGGAGATGGCTGGTTCAAACACACACAGAAAACCAACATACCCAATACTGGATACTCAGGGGGAAGCAGATGAGATACACAGAACAATTATTATTCTGTGCATTTCATCCACTTAATATGGAACGTCCAACACTGGATTTTGACCAAGGCAGAATATCAGAAGAGGTTAGCTGGTACAGAATGAAACCAGCCATAGTAGTTTGTTGTAGTCTGATTTGTATGGCTAATGTAGGCAGCTGAAACCTTGTGAGGTTCCAGGGGTCTCAAACCCAGCACCTTGCCCAGTACCTTGCTCCCTGTGCCTCCGGAGGCAAGCCTGGACCTGAACTGGTCACTCTTGGAAGTACAGCTCAGGTAAGCACAGCAGAGGCAGGTGGCTGGGAGAACCAATAGAAGTTATAGAAGTTCTGACTCAGTCCTACTAACTTGTCTGATGGGAGAAGACCTAGTACTGCACAATGTTCTTTTGCCTGTCAAAACTATGCCTCATGCTTCTGGGCCTACTGCTTGCTTCTCAGATGCAACTTCCCATTTTCCCATGCCCCTGCTGACCATCTTGGGTTCTGCCATTCAAACTTCCTCCTGAGGGAAGCCAGATTTATTGGACATTGGACCACCTGACCCTGACAGACCCAAAACTATCTACTGAAAGCATTCCCTGAAGGAAATAGCTGTATAAACTATTGCATGGTACTTGGAACATCTGATAATATAGACCAGTTCTGGAAAGCACTAGAGATATTTAAACATCTGCCAGTTCAGTTCATGTCCTGTTTGCCAGTTGCAAACAGGGAGCTGTTTTGATTTGTTTTGTTTTTTTCAACAGTTCATCCGTTTGCTGACCCATTCATGGCTGTTGGGCAGGTTGCTTCACCGTATTCCATCCAAACAGTGCTGTACAGTGCAAGGGCTTTTTGTGCATGTGCATTCTCACACAGCCCACGTGAGTTCTTGCTACCAGCTGCTCTGCTCAGCAAGCAGCTGTTTTCAAAGACAATAAAATCAGTTATAAAGCATACACATCAGTCATAAGTAAGGGTGCTGGAATGATCCAGGTGAGGTAGAACGATATAGGTGCAGATCCACAAACTTCATCTTTTTCTCCACTTCTTGAAGGTAAATGTCCAGGGGGGCACTGAGTAATTTTTTTTTTCTGAAAAGGGGGTGGTGGGCTAAATAAGTTTGGGAACTTATAATTGTTAACCATATTGGGGGGAGGGGTTGTGAGTGCATGTGTGTGTGTGTGCCTAGAAGTCATGGTTGACTTCTGGTGACCCCTAGTGGGGTTCAGACATTTCAGAGAGGTGGCTTATTATTGCCCACCTCTGCATCCCAGCCCTGGTGTTCCTTAGAGGTCTCCCTTCAGAGTACTTGCCAGGTTAGGCCCTGCTTAGCTTCTGAGATCAGAAAAGATTGGGCTTGCCTGAACTCTCCAGGTCAGGGCTTTTAACCATATAGTTTTGTTGTGCTTTTATGGATTGTTTTGGTGGAATTAATTGTAAACTGCTTTGTCTGGGAAGCAAGATATAAATTCCTCCAATCAGTCAACAATTTCTAGTGTTAATTAATTAGCTCGTGGTATGTCAGGCAAAGACAGAATGAGTTTGAGCAAAGCTTCTTTCAGGCTCATTCGCATAAAACCTCTTTTGGCTCTCACATCTGATCCCAGCCCAACATTCATGACCAATATTACCATGCCCTTACACTGCATTGAATAACTTAAGACCTGTCTTTATTTATTCATCCTGCATGACAATCCCTGCCCACAACATGCACACATTCAATCTTACTCCTATAGAAAGGGTTTTTTTTCCCTTTCTTTCTGTTATTGCAAGCTAGTATGTCTTTCAGCCTTTCTTTTGGTACTCCAGTCTGCTGGGAACTGATTTCTAAGCGCTGTCAAAGCAGTGGATTGAATCAGACAGTTGCTGAGCCTGGCTTTCTACAACCGTATCCCTTGAATAGAAGAAAAAGTAGGAAGAACATTCAGATGCAAACCATCTTGATCTTAATGACGGTAGCTGTCACAGATATTCAACGTGGTCACGGAGAACATGGAATCATTCAAAGGAAGGTAGTATAGTTTTGGTGTTCCTGGCACTGATGGACGCTATCGTTTTTCCATCACAGGCAAATAGAAGTTATTAGAGATGTGAAGCAGCAGCACTGTGTCTCAGTAACAAGCAATTTTAATAAAGCATTGAGAAATGCCTGCCCAACCACCACCCTAGAAAATAAGGGATTGGGCATTGGGTATCTATTCCATCAGTGAGGGTACTTCCAGTGCCACACTATCACAGGAAGGTTCCTTGAGACAGGGGAAAGCATCACCTTTAGGCTCTATCTGCATATTACAAAGCCCTCATGTTTGTTGGGGAACAACACAAGGACTTTGTATCACATGTACAATCAGAGTTTTGTGCCTTCCAGACATGCACTGGCTCTTTTCTGTTCGTGGCCACAGCAGTCAGGGAGTAATTCTGTTCTCTCTCTCTCTCTCTCACGCACACACACACACACACACGAACACACACACTGTTTTTGCATCCTCAGACCACCCCCTGGAGCCGCTATTGGCTGTTTTGTAAAAAATAGTCATATTTGTTACACGGCTGTGTGGAAGTTCACGATGGAGCCAATTTTAAATCAGAATCCAAAGACCATGAACAACAGTATTGCACTGGACATTTGTGCTTAGCTGACGCTAACTTCATAGGGTTGCCAGCTCCAGGTTGGGAAATACCTGGACATTTTAGAGGTGGAGCCTGAGGAGGGTATGTGAACTGATCTCCAGGTGAACTGATCTCTTTTGCCTGGAGGTCAGTTGTAATAACATGAGATCTTCGGCCCACCACCTGGAGGTTGGCAACCCTAAACTTCAGGGGGTATCCATTTTATTCTTCTCTCTCTACTAGGGTAAGATTATTTATGCATAAAGTGTGTTTTGTTCCCTAAACACTGCCAAATATGTTTTAAAATATGGAACTGTGATCATTTTTTTCCTAATCCAGAGAACAACAGTCACTCCAATATTTGGCAGAAAGGTAATCATGTTGATGGTGCAGTGCTTAGAGTGTTAGGCTTGGAAATGAAGAAAAAGAAGAGATTGGATTTATACCCTGCCCTTCATTACCCAAAGGAGTCTCAGAGCGGCTTACAAACTCCTTTCCTGTCCCCTCCCCACAACAGACACCCTGTGAGGTAGGTGGGCTGAGAAAGCTCTGAGAGAACTGTCCTCGAGAGAACAGCTTTGACAGAACCCTGGCTTGCCCAAGGTCATCCAGCAGCTGCAAGTGGAGGAGTGGGGAATCAAACCCAGTTCTATCAGATTAGACTCCGCACACTTAACCACAGTTCCCACTATGCCACAAAGCTTTCTGGATATCCTTGGGCCAGTTATTTTCTGTCAGCCTAAACTAACTCACAATGTTTTCGTTGGGAGGAAAAAATGGAGGAGCATGAAACAAAGTTTATTGCCCTGAACTCCTTGGAGAAAGGTGGGATCAAAACGCACCAAACAAACATGCACAATTTTTCACATGTCCTTAGGGAGGATATATGGCTGCTGCCAGAAAAGGCGTAAAATCATCATGCCCCCAGGTCCCCTCCTCCACCTCCAGTTTCTTGGCTGCCCCTCACAAGGGTGGGAAAATTCTGACATCGGCATTACTAGATCTTAGCAGGAAGAAGGTAAGAATTAAATGTCTGGTTCCTGTTTCTGACAGCACTCTCACATCCACTGTGATGTCTAGTTCCAACTTCAGGGTTGACGAAGTTGGGTTGCTAGAGAGAGAAAGGCAAGGACAAACCACCCTGTTTACCCCTTACCTGGAATGCCCCTTGGATGGATTTGCCATGAGTCTGTTGCAACTCAAAGGCAGGGTTTCCTTCTTCTCTCTGGTTCCTGTGGACGAGCGGGCAAGATCCAACCCATTGTTCAAGAATCAGTAACGTGAACATTGAAGGAACTTTTTTCTTGTGTGAGCTCAGCCTAAGTCTACATAATCCATTTATTTTTCTTCCCTGTAATATTATTTACACTGATGCTGATCATTTTCTGCTTAAAATTCTGAACGCATGAAAGGTTGTCAAATATGGTTAGTCATATTGTTCCCCAGGCTCTCCTTTTCCTCAACCAATTTCTATATTGCAAATATTCTAATGATCAAAATCAGACAATTTTGTTTTAATTTTCTGGGCCCAGCTGAGATTACAGTAACAGACTTTCTCTAATAAATTTGATTTTCTTATTGCTGCTTAATAATTTGTAGCCACATTGTTGACAAACGAACCACCTGACTGAAGAGGTATGGTCACAGTGTACTAATTCGACATCCCATCAAAAGAGAGGCAAAGTCTTAATTTGGATATATTGTACAGACACTGTAGATGGGGGGGTTGAAGCCAAAAAAAATAGAATGAGGAACTAGTGAAAAAAGAAATGAAACAGCTTATACTTGTCAAAAAAGGTCCCCCTTTTTAGCATGTCATTTTTATTACTTGCTCCTTAGGGTGTTTAACCATCTGCATAACTAACCTATTTAAAGCAGAGGTTTTAAAATGCACATTACAGCATCGACACAGATCCTGGTAACAAGTTAATTTCGTTTGCGGTCATTGCTAGTTTAAAGCAAAAAATGTTACTTGTATATCCCCATTTGCCATAACATGTGAATTACCTCTAAATGCGTCAAAGGTGTGATCCTGTGCCAGGACTAGGAGTCTCTGTCTGCCTTTGATGCACTGCACAAGTTTTGTTTCATGCACAGGCTGTTTCCACCATAGAATATATGCATGCTGGCAACCCATTCGGGAAACAGGCTGCTTGATGCCTGTATTTAAGATGTGGAAAAGTCCTGTTATGGTAATTACTGGACAAATGGCACTGTGGTGGGCAAAACGGCAACATACTGTTGTATGAGTGCATTCCTCAGCAATATCGAACAAGTCTGTACTGGCCACCGGTGGATTGGAGCCCTTGAATTTGGGGAAAACCCCACACCAACCAGGTGTCTGGGAACCCTAAAAACCCTTTAATGAGCCATGAGAGTCTCTGGTTGTTGCACCTTGACTGTCAGGCAATAGTTTTGGGTGCTGTACAAAACTTCTTGTGCATATCGATCAAAGGGTAGTTAGTTAGGTGCTGAGGAGGGGTGTGGGTCACGGTCAGTGGTAAAATGTCTCCGGTACCTGGCATTCTATTTTATGGTACACATGGCCTGGCCTGACAAAGTGACATTTATGTCAGACCCGCCCTGGTCTTTGTACAGTTGGAGGTTTGATCTCCCCAGGCTCCGCTTCTAAATCTCCAGGAGTTTCCCAGCCTGGAGCTGGCGACCCTAAAGAGGCCTATTCACATGAATATATCTAATGCTTTTGAAAGGATCAGAAACTAGCAGCCAAGCTTTTGAATTTCATCAGTTAACATTGGATTGTGGATCACACACTTCCTTTGTTCTGTCCTGAGCCTACTGCCTGTGGAGTTCATTGGGTGACCTCTGATTTCAAGTATTATGTGAGAGAGGGGGAAATAAAAATGTGTCTATCCACAGGCACACAGGCAAGCTTAGTCACCCCCACAGAGGCCTGCAGGCAAAACTGGCTTCAGATATGCAGTATGTCTTTCTGCACAGACACCTCTCGGCTTGGTTCTTTGCTGTCCTGCATGCATTTTTCATACTTGTGCAATGCTGCCCAACCTCAGGGTACCAATAAAGTCCAGGGCCCATAAAATCTAGATGTCATAATAAATGAGCCCATTATGATACAAGCTGAGTGCCAGGAAAGGACTGAAAAGAGGGGGTTTTTTCCCCTGGCTGTCACATACCTCGATGGCCCATTCCACACCCATTGCTTCCTGGTCCTCTCCTGAAGTTATTCTTAACAAATCAAACTTGTCTCCTGGAGTTATATTAGGGATACAACACAGGTTGCCTAATGTACAAGTGAAATGTTCCCCTGTCCCCATTGTTTGCAGGTGCTGTAAATGCCAGAGCCTCTCCTTGGTTTTTATTATTTTTCCAACCTTTGTTCTGTCCCTAATCATAAACCTCTCCTGGCTTTTAGAAAATGCCACTCTGCCTTTCAAGCCAGCACAATAGGTCACATCAGGTAGAGCTGAAACTGCAAAGGGATCATTATAGCCAGAGTTATAATGTGGCTGAATGCTAGCAATAGATTTAAAAAAAAAAAAAAAAAGTAAAAAGCAACCTGCAAAGCTCTATCCTGAATAGCACTTAACCTGCTTCATATCATTTCAAAACAATATCTCTCCCCCCAAAAAAGTGCCAAGGAAGTATGGGTGGAAAGGCATCATCATTAGGAAGCTTTGAATTGCTGAAAAGCAAAATGGATTGATATTCTAATGGTTCCCTGGAAAGAAATAGTCCACAGTGACCAAAAAAAAAAAAAAGTTTCATCTTTGCAATGTGTGCCTGCATGTGTGTGTATGTGCTGCTGCTGTGACAAGAACAGGAAGACTTCCTGTTAGAAGTATCAAGGAGTAGGCACTCACCTGGATTGCAGGACCTACACTGATGTCAGCCCTCTTATCTTTCCTAAATATGTATTGCAATCAGTGTTCCCTCTAAGCTGAGTTGATGTGAGCTAGCTCACAGTTTTTTAGTCTCTGGCTCACACAGTTTTGTCTTAGCTCAGGAAGGGTGGCTTCAGAGCAAACTAATTTATGCAGTAGCCAAGTCGCTCACTGACACCTTTAACGCCAGTAGCTCACAAATTAGAATTTTTGCTCACGAGACTCCACAGCTTAGAGGGAGCATTGCAATTGGTGCAAATAAAGACAAGGGAAACAGTGCAAACCAAATGTTTGCTAGTTCGATTTGCATTATGTGAATTCCCCATTCATTCCATGAATGAAAAGTGTTCATGGGACGGATCTCTCCACCTTCCCCTTATAGCCACCTTTCTGCTCCTCCCTCAAAAAAAGCTGTTCCTGAAGGCGACAGAGCCAGGGGCTTCAGCAAGGAAGGGAACTGGCCAGAAATTGCCCCTCCTCTTGCCCAATTTCTTGCAGTCAATTATTTGCACCGCCAATCTTTAGCTTTTAGCAAAATGGTCTTTTATTTATCCAAAATTCCTCACCTCTCTGTTTCCCTTTCCTCTTGTGTTCTAAAAGGCACCTAATTTTATAGAGATAGTAGTATGATCAGAATTGCTGTTTGGCTGAAATACTATTTGTAACCATTTTTATACCTTCCTGTTACTTTCTGTGAGAGTGGTATTCTGTTTTCCCTGCTCATACCCAGTGAGATAAGAAGACTAAGCTGATCTCAGGCATAAGATGACTGCTAGCTGGGATCAGAATGGGGGGAAATCCCCATTTTCCTGTAAAAAGCTTTACAGATTAGTTCAGGTATATTAATGCAGAGGCCTGTGGGTCTTAAGCCCCCCATGTATCAGCCACAGGCTACAAGCAAAGCACAGGTGGATCAATAGTTCTGTCATGGTATCTTATAGCCTTCTGGGCAAAATTCAAGGTGATGGTTTTAACCTATAGAACTTTTTAACTCTCTGACATTCCCAACAGCCTTATCTTCTCATGGATCAGCTCCCACTGAAGCACCATCTTGTTTGCTCATGATAGTCACTGCCATATATTTAGGATACTTTAGGAACCTTATACAAGTTAAGTTATGAAGTTGTGCTCTTGTTTTGTTGCTAGAATGGAAAACAGAAATAGTGGGTGTGTTAAAAATGCTGAAGCTATAGCATCTTGTGGTTTTTGTTTGGCAATAAAAAGTTGAAGTTGCCTGGGGTACTCAAGAGCTGTTTCTTAAAAGATCAGGTCATGGCTAAAGGTTACAGTGCAAGGAAACACAAGATGTTGCCCCCAAATATGACAGCAAGAAAAAAAAGAATTGCTACAGTCCAGACAAGGTACAGGTGTTGATGTTAGACGAATTGAGAGCAGAAGGAACAATGTCTCAGCAGTTCCAGAAGAGGTTATAACCTCCCTGAAAGAACTGGTTTGCGGCCTGGACTAATACTAGAGCAAATCTGGCTGTATGATATCCACATAGTGACCATGACTAGGTTCCCCCCCCCCCGACTTTGACTGATGAGCGAACTGTGACCTTTCTCAGGAACACCTGTCACACCTGCACTAGTTAACCTCTCATGTAGCCCACTGCAAATTGCTCTGTTTGGAACTGCATTTGAAATTGGCTTCAAAATTGCAGAACTCATAGGCTTACCTGCTGGTGAGTATAAATGGAAAGAGCACTATTGCCTGGTTGCTGTTAAGTTTTCTAATGCCAGTTCAAACATGTTAGTTCTTCTATTAAAGCCTTTTGTATTTCAGGCGTGATGCCTCATGTCTCCGAACATGGTTGGATCCCGGGGTGAATCTCAGCTGGAGAAAAGGATCTCTGTCAGTATAGCAGGACTTCCTCATTGCTCCTGTAATTCTACTTTAAGGGGCAAGGGACCCTGCGACAAACTGCACTTTTTAAAAGCTTAGAAGTGCTGTACAAACAACTAAAGGACTGTGAAGGGTTAATTCTTCACAGAAACAGAGAGCCTTGAGTGACAGGCTGCTCTAAGCAATCTGATTTGTTAGCGTCAGCTAAGGAAAGACTTGAGAACTGCATGCTGAGGAGAAAGTCAGTCAGGTTTCTGCCTTAGCTGAGGGCAGTTTAACACAGATGGAGAACTGGGGGAAAGCTGGCAAGAAGTTTAGAAAATAGGCGAAGGCTCCCATTCCGGCCAAAAAAAAGGGATATATTTTCTAGTGAGAGGAGAATTTCCCTACCCAGTCAAACAGGGAGTTAGCTCTGAAGAGTGCAGAGATCCCTGGTCTGGTGTGATTAGAAACTGCCTTTAGAGACCTTAAGAGTCAAGTAAAAACTGAAAGATGCCCTTATCAGCAAACCTTTAAACGTAATAGCTTGTCATTATGTTTTTGGCACCAGAATTTAAAACTGTTTCCTGATTTATTTTAATTTATTTTCCAATTCATATTTACCTAGCTACGAAAAGAAGCACTGAACCTGACAATAGTACATTTGATGGCTGAGTTCAGACTGGCAATTTGCCCCGCTATAGCAACCTTTCAGCCATGTTTGAGAAGCGGATTAAAGGGGGGGTTCACACAGGCACATCTGCCTGGCATTCCGCATTTGTTGGCAACCCGCGCTGTTCTGCTTCACTCCTGGGATAAAAACATACCTCTTTAAAGGGGTAGCAAATCCCGGAGAGCGTGTTTATCCTGTGGCATTCCGCTTCCCGGCCGTGTGAACGCTCGGCAGATAAGCTGGGAGCAAGCGGTATTGGGGCATATGGCAGCAGTGGTTTGATTGGCCGTGCTCCACTCCACTGCCCAATGCCCAATGGGATCTGCCCCCAATCAGCCAGATGCGCTTGTGTGCATGGGTGCCCATGCACCCATGCACACATCGCTGATTTACTGGGGAAGCTGCTGACAGTGGCACCTCCATGCCAGCTGTCTGAATGCTCCTGCGCACCTCATCCCAGTATTCTCCCGCAGCAGATGGCCCCGTGTAACCGGGAAACCCTGGAACAGTTTGTTCCGGGGCTTTTTTGCTGTGATTGGTTCCCGCTGCAAATTGCCAGTCTGAACTCAGCTGTTACAGTTACGATAAGCACTTTTTTACAGTAACTCAAAAATGAAGGTGTATATGTATTGATAACACTTTTTGTTTATTGAGAGAGGGCGGCTTGAAGGGAGCAAAAATCTGATGGAGTGTGGTGCAAACTAGCAAGAAAGCAATAAATTACCAGACTTTTAGAGACTTTTAAAAACTTTCATCTTATTGTAAACAATGACTCAGCGAGCAGAAAAAATGGCGGCTAAGGGGAAACTAACAGCAGGAACTGCCAGCTCATCATTTCCAGCCACTAAACCAGAAGTAACCACAGACTTTCCTAAAATGATTGCTGCTGCTTTGTGCCCTCTGCTGGACCAGATGACCAATATTAATAAGTTTGACACGTTGCAAAAAGAACTCAAAGAAAACTCAGTAACAACAGAGAAGATAGTTAAGAAGCTGAAAAAAGTTGATGTTAAGTCAAAAGAATTTGGACAAAGACTGGAGGTAGTGGAAAAAGAAAAAAACTCTGAGAAACAGCAATTGTTACTTCTTCAAATGGACAAATCAGCATATGTTCTGAGATTTCAAGGTATCCTGGACCAGAAAGGAGAGGACCTAAAAGAGATTTTAAGCGAAGAATTGGCTCCTGTGGTGGGCTTAACAGCGGAAGCTCTACAAAATGATATTGATCTGGTTTATCGTACATATCCAGAATTTATATATATATATATATATATATATATATATATATATACAGGGGTCTTTTCGTAGAAAAAGAGCTGCAGGAGCTCATTAGCATATGGTATGCTAATGAGCTATTAGGCTATTAGCATATGCCACGCCTCCTGACATCACCGGAAGTGATGTCAGAAGGGGAAGCAAAAGGGAGGGAGGCATCTTCAAAAGCCTCCCCCTCCCTTCTCCAGCTGGTCTGGGTGGGGGAGCTAAGAGAGAAGGTGTTTAAAGTTTAAACTCCTTCTCAAGAGTTGGGCCACAGAAGGATGAAAGAGAGAGAGTAGAGAGAAGGAAAGAAGGAAGGAAAGAGGGAAAGAAAGAGAAGGAAAGGGGAGGGAAAGAAAGAGAGGGAAGAAGGAGGGAAACAGGGAAAGAAGGAAAAAAGAGAAGAGAAGAAGGTGGGAAAGAAAGAAAGAAAGAGAGAAGAGAAGAAGGAGGGAAAGAGGAAAAAGAGAAGGAAAGGACGGCAATTCGGCGCCATTATATCCTATGAGCCATTGAAGTCAATGGTGAAAACATAGGGTATATTCTGGGGGCTGGAGGGGAGGGGGTTTGAGGGAGGGGCTCCAAACTCACAGGATAGCTGGTGGAGCCTCTCCACAAGATACCCACCAAGTTTCAAGAACATTGGACCAGGGGGTCCAATTCTATGGGCCCCCAAACAGGTTGCTCCTATTCCCTCCATTGTTCTCTATGATGGGAAAACAAGTTATTTTTTCCCCACCATAGAGAACAATGGAGGGAATAGGGGCAACCTGTTTAGGGGCCCATAGAATTGGACCCCTGATCCAATGTTCTTGAAACTTGGTGGGTATCTTGGGGAGAGGCTCCATAAGCTACCCTGTGAGTTTGGAGCCTCTCCCTGAAACCCCTCCCTCCAGCCCCCAGAATATACCCTATGTTTTCACCATTGACTTCAATGGCCCATAGGATATAATGGAGCTGAAATTGACATTCGGCTGCCTGAAAGACTCCCCGGGATGGCGGCTGGGGGCGGGGCTTGGCTTCTGAGCTCCCGGAGCTGCGCTCCGGTGCGCTCCCCCAAAAAGACCCCTGTATATATATATATATATATATATATATATATATATATATATATATATATATAAACAAGCTACCAGGGGAAGTATATGGGAAATTCTCAAAAAGGTCAGCAAGAGACATTACCTTGAAAACGACAAACAGAATAACCCTGAACATTAAAGGAGAACAAATCAAAGTTTTAAAAGATATTCCATTTGAGAGCAGGAAAAATAGGAGACAATACAGAGACTTGGCACTGTTCTTACAGGAAAATACCACTCCATACAGATAGATGGTACCTGAAGGTCTTATCTTCAACTTCAACTTCAACAAGAAAAGATTGACTCTGTGCATAAACCGAAAAAGTTCTTAGAGCAACAACAGAAAGCAACAGAGGGATCTGAGAAAGTGGAGAATAACAAAGATGCAGAAGATGAAGAAGATAAAGATAGGGAAAGTTCTGACATCTCCTTGAACAGCTCGGCAGAATTGTCTGATCCTGAAGCAGAATTAGGGGCTGCTGCCCCTAAACCTCTAAAAATCAAACTGGATTTTGATAAAAAGAAGCTTAGAGAAAGAAAAAAGTAAAATAGATTAATTTTGATAGTCTGTTGTTTATTTTTAATTCATAATTTTAATGCTAGAATGTATGCACTACAGAGGCGTATGATTACGATTGTTTTATATTTTTATACAACTAATTCTCACTTTTTACTATGTGATAATAGGGAAGTATAAACAATTTTAAGTTTTGGTATTAATGATCCTTGCTACTCTTATGTTTAGGTTATATCCATTCCCCAGACCCTGTAGGTTTATAGTTTAGAAAAGCAAAATTAAAAAAAAGAAAAAAAAGAAAAGAGGCTTGAGTACTGGAAAGAGTATACCAGCCTTTTGGAAACCAAAAGAGTTAGATAATATTCAAAGAAAGTGTATTGGAGTGTTTGGAATACACTGGAACAAGAGCATCTCAACATAAAGATTTAAATAACTGTGAATAGCTTAAGAAACTCTCATTAGCCTGAAATATATAACTGAAATATGTGCATGTACTGGTTTTACCTCAGAAATTTCAACCCCTGTTTTCACCTGACCTTTCCCCTCTATGTTAAATAAAATATTTTGTTATTTTTAAGTTGTTTAAGTTAAAGGGGGCTCCCGATCCTTCCCTCAGGTTCCTGGGCTGAGCGAACAGCCAAAATATTGTACTGTGACAGGGTAGGACAGCCAGAGTTCTTCAGCAAAGAAGAAAACACATTACTAGGGCAGCTTAGTCAGACAGGGAAAGAAAAAAAGAGGGAAAATCTTGCCTCTGAGGGAGGGAAGTAGATGGGGCCATCATAGACCCTCACACAGAACAGCAAGGAAGGGGGAATCTGAGGTCTGTAGTATGAGGGAGAATCAACAAAAATCACCCCCTTCCATTAGCAGAATTTTTCTATGGGAGTTCAACCCTATGACAATAAGCATATCAGAAACACTTCCAGCTGTACAATGTACTTCATGTGGGTTCAATCTGGAGAGGCCCCTTAGGGCCAAACTAGACACAACATCCTGACGACATCCACAGCATGGTGCTTTTGTTCAACCCAGGGTTGCCAACCTCCAGGACGTAGCTGGAGATCTTCTAGGATTACAATTGATCTCCAGGAGACAGAGATCAGACCACCAGGAGAAAATGACCACTTTGGAAGGTGGACTCTATGGCATTATACCTCATTGAAATCCCTCCCTCCCCAAACTTCACCTTGCTCAGGCTACCCCCCCCCAAGATCTCCAGGTATTTCCCAACTCAGAGCTGGCAACACTAGTTCTTTCCCTGGGGGGAAGTGAGGTGGTGCAGCCATTTTGGCAACTCATAAGGCATGTGGGGGGGGGAGACAAGAGCTCCTCGGCTCACTGTGCTACAGGCGTGATCAGAACTGGGCCCTCACAGCATTTTAAAATCACTTTAAAATAACAGCCATATCCTTGGGACTGCTGTGAGGATGCCATCATGTTTAGTTTGCCCCTTAGTGGCAGAAGTTCAGACCAAGGACATCTTGATTCATACCAGTCTTTTAGCCCCATGCTACACCAGCATTTGTGCGTTGCCTTCCACAATGCATGGTGTGCTGCAGATCTGTGCTTCTGCGTGTCACTGTGCTTCCAGCTAAGGTCTGAGAGATTGAACAGCAGGCCCTTTCCTAAAATGGCATCTGGTTTCTGGCATTTCCTCCTGAGGAAGGTATTAGCCAAATTGCCTTATTTATTAATAAGTGTGGGGGGTTATAGATATTAAATAGGCTTAAAATATAGGATCATAACCTGTGTATACAGGAGTCAGAATTCCCAGAGCCCACAAATAAACACAGAGACTGTATATCTAAAACAATAATCTTTTTACTAAAGGTTCTTTAAATATACAAACAGAAAATCAAGCATTCACACAAACAATACAGGGTTAACAATACAGTATTGAAAGTACAGAGACATTTGCATGAGCAGGAAGTATCGTTGGTTGGGTGATACTTTACCTGTCCAACAAGACAAGTTGATCATACAGTGAAAAATGGGATAAAATAAGGGATGGGGGACATGAGTTGACCAGCAACACACATGTAATGGTCCCAAGCTGTGCAGGGATGGAACCACAAGATAAAAGCAAGAGGCAAGGGGCAGAAGCTAAAAGGCAGCTAGCTGTAAGAGTATGTAAGAGAGTGAACCCAGGAAGGGCTGTCCTTAAATACCTGAAATGTGACCTGAGGCTAAAGGCTGATGTGATCAATTGGTCTCCTTAAAACTCTGAATAGGGTAAAAAGGGATTAATGATTGGGCAATTGTAGCATTAATAGTCGGCAGGGAGTGACACCTCTGGGGGAAGGGGGTGAGACAAAGGAGAGAAGGAAGAGAACCAATCATGCTGCAGGGCCGGTGCTTTGGATTAATGACCAGATGTTTGACAGTGGTGTTATCTTGATGGGTGACAGGAAAGCTGGATTGCTGCTATTGTTGGTAGCTGGGCATATCTTTTTGTCTTAGGCTGGCTCAGGAGGGAGAGGAATGTGTTTTTCCAGGTGATGTTAACACAAAGGTGGGAGGGATGCTTGCGTGATGGAGGAGGTGCAAGGGCAGAAGGCTTCTGTAGTGCTGGGTCCATATCTGGCTTGGCATGCTACTTTGGCACAAGGCTCCCTTTGGCCACAGTGTACATTCCATAGTCCAGTATAAGGGCACCGTTCTTGGGAACACAGCTCTGTCCATTGCCCTGACATACTCTTTTCACAGTTCAGCAAGGCAGTCATATTTCAGAGTCTTTAATAATGCCATCTGAAGTGGCTGCATTGCAATAGAGGCTCACCCAACCAATAACCCTTTTAGGTTTTTCTGGAAGGGAAAGTCCTTCTTTGTTTGGTGATATACTTGGGAGTTTACCCTGGGAATTTTACTGCTGCTTTAAGTGAGGCCATGAGTATATTTTATGTGGTTGTTTTGGATTGGGACCCAAAGAACCCCACAAACAAGTAGGACACATCTGAAAATATGGGGCCTGCCAACCCAGCCCCTTCTCTGCTTCCTCCCACACCAGGCATGCTGCTCCAGAAGGTTTTCCAACACTAAGGAGTAGGGCATAAGAACCTGCATTTGTGTGTGTGTGAGGGGGATCAACAACGTTCTTGAATGAATCCTTTCTGATTGTTCAAGATGATCTTTGGTTCAAAGTCACCAAAATGGTTACTTTATTGCATTGCTCACATTTTCATTGCTTTTTATATTTAGAGTTTTTAGTACAGAAGTGGCAGATGAGTGCAATAAATTGGGGGCTATGTCCAGATGACCTTCCATATGGTTTGATGTTGAGGCTTCCAGCTGTCACTGTTGGCTCCTTCTATGAGGTGAAGGTGGCTGTTGCCGATTTTTTGTCTTTTGGAATTTGTCTCATTCTACAAGACAGACAGAATGGCCCATTTCAGATTTGTGTGCCAAATTTGGAACACAGCTGGCTTTGGGATAGTCTGTCCAATAGTTTGGACAGACTTTGGGATAGTTTGTCCAATAGAGTAAGATGTTCTTGATAATCCATTTAAGTTGGAACCTACTATTTTCTGCTATTGTTGGTTTAAACTTGCATCAGAATTGTGCTGTATTTTTCTCTTTGTTCATGTATACCTATCTTTTAGTTTCATTCTGTCTTCTTCTTTTTTTTCTTTTTGCTTTAAGTCACTTTTTTTTGGTGAATTATTTTGAAGTTCATTTGGACCGTCAATGTAAAGCACACGCTTGAAACCATTGCTTATTTTGCAAAGAGAAAAGTTACTGACATTCATATAGAAGGTTGCTGCGATTTCTACCGATTTCATCCTATGTATTTGGAAGTCCACCCCCACCCCCCGAGGTGCTGGTACTTCATACTAGTGAGTACTGCCACAAAAAAAAAGCCCCTGCTTGAAATACTCACAATAGGTAGTTAGCTTATAAGTTGATCTGACTGCAATGTTTCCTAAACTTCTGGCAGCTATGCCAGTTCACATTTCTTTGTGCCTCCCGCCACCATGTCCACCAAGGCATCATGCAGGCAGGGGACGCTTTCCCCCCTTATGGTGTTTTAGTGACTTAAAATAGCCCTGGGGAGCCACTGTTTGCTCCTCTGGGTATATTTATTTGTACTGAGGGCTACAAGTAAGCTTCCCCAGTGAGGCAAATAGCAGCTCCCCAGCTGTTTAAGGCTCAGGAATATGGCATGGAGGGAAGACTGGTCTCTCTGTGTGCCACAGTCCCAGTCTGAATTCATCGTATACGTGCCTGGGAATTAAATTCAAAGCACAGAATTCTCAAACAGTGTCTGTCAACTAAATACATGGGGGACATATGGATACATGGACTTTATAACACATGATTGGTTCTGACACCCATCTTTTCCCTGAATTACACTGAAACTCTTCCTGCTGCTTTTAGCATATATGAGAGTATACATGATGCGCTTTTAGAAAAGCCCACCTTGTGTATGAATTCATTCATCATGAATAATCATAAGTACATTAAACTTTTTAATCTTACCCTATCCCAGTAGTTTGGAGAGGGTTCTAATATTCCCAGTGTTCTACATATAAATAATGAAGCAATGAAATGAAAATACCCAACAGAAAATCATGCGACGCTAAACTTCTCTTCCATTTCTCATCCATTGCTATATGAATGGGCATATGGATTCCCACATGAAAATGGCTTCTCCATTGATGTGAATGGGCAAGGCCCGGCAAAAAGCTGAGCTTCATATATGCATCAGAAGACTTCCACGTTGCCAGCAAATCTGTTATGTTAGTCTGCTTGTGATAAACCTGGCTACCAAGTACATATCCCAACCTTCTTCCAAGAAGCTCAGGCAGACATACCTGTTTCTTTCTCTCTCATTTATCCTCACAATAACCCTATGAAGTCAGTTTGGCTGAAAGGGTAATCCAGGGTCCCCAGTGAGCTTTATCCTTGAACAAGAATTTGAACCTGGGTCTCCTTTGTACTAGACTAAAACTGTAATTTGCTAAACCATGTTGGCTCCCTAAAATATTTTCCTGCTCCTAGTAGAGAATTTTCATAATTGGGTGCATTTGTTAAATTTGTGATACTTGAGCCAGTTTGCTCTCATAATGGGCATGATCCAGCCAAACAGATGTGATTCCCATTGTTTTCAAAGGGAGAATCAAGTACCTGATTAGGGGTTTTTTTTGCCAATGAGATGAATGAGACTTACAATTTCTGCCTGAATCATCACCTGTATTCATGTAATTTTTCATCACTTGGCAACTGACACCTATAAACTACTTCTAATCTTATGTTTCTTTTGCAGCTGTTCAGTCGGCTGCAGCCATTGTGAAGCCATCAGGTCTTTCTCAATTTTCATATGAACATCTTACTTTTTTTTGGCATTTGTCAACCAGAATAGGAGGTTTGGAGGATCAGCAGCTTTTCCCCAGTCAACAGTTTTGTGGGCTAACAAGAGCCAGAATGGCAGGCGCAGATGGAAGCGCTCCGCACAGAAATGTTATTAAAATGACAACAGGAGTCACTTGATTTCTCGAGTCCAGAGGATATAAATATCTGCATGCTGTATCAGAGAGGCTATGAGAGACTGGTTTTTCTTTGTGTATTTTTATACTATGGCTCAATAATCAGTTGCTGAAAATAAAAATAACCAAAGGTACTGCCTTGTAAAAATAAACAAGTTGAGATGCGCTAAAGAAAAGAGAAGCATTTTTAAAGCCAGGGGGGAAGGGGAAGGAGGGATTGATGATGTTCAGACTACTACTTTTTATTCTTTGTTAGCTGATATACATTATTTGAGTAGGGGTGCATAGGGTTGCCAGCTTGGGGGGGGGGCAGGGACAGTTGTGGCAGTGTTGCACCAACGTGCAACGTCACTTCAGGTTCAAAACTGAAAATAACAGTATTGCATTGGTGTTGTGCTCTAGGATTTGTCCAAAACTTTTGAGTGTTGACATGAGCTTTGCTCCAGAAGTGATGTCACAGATTGGTGTGATATAGGTAAGCCCCAATCCCCATTTTCACTGCTGGCTTGTGCAGCAGCAGCAAGGAATGAGGACTGAAGCTGGGAAGTCTCACTCTATAGTGGGAGGTCTGGCTCCCTATAAATGTGAAAGGAGGCATGGTTTGCTTACTATATAGCTCATTGGGGTGGTGTGATACATATTAACCCCACTCCTGGAATCCCTGTTGGTGGGAGCTGGGTAGAACTCAGGTTTTGGCCACAGTGCTGTAGAATCCTATAATACAATCTTTTTGTAATAATAATAATACTTTCAATAGGTACTTTGTAATGTTTTTATAGCCCATATCTTTGCTAGGTACTCTGGTTTACTGGACAAGAGTTGGGGCTTCTGATATCAAGAGGATACCATTATTTCTGAGTTTCCAACATTCAGTAGTATTTTTCTGGATGCACTACACAGTTTAACAAAATATTTTTTAGATCCAGATAAAGTTCACTCTCCCAGATTTCTAATGGAGGTGGCATCTCTAAAGTGCAATCCTATGCATAGTTATCCCCTTCTAAACCCACGTACTTCTGTGGACTTAGAAGGGTGCAAATCTGCATAGGACTTTACTGCTAGAGTCTTAGAGCTGACACTGTTTGCAGTGTTTTCTCAGTGCACATGTGTGTATCAGTAAAGCAGAAGGTGGGGAAGACACAAAGCAAATGAGTAAACTGGAAGCTGCAGTGAATGAATTCCAGTGGCCCATTCTGTTTCACAGAGGCACCAATAAATGGCCCTAGAGGGCCAAGAAACAGTGCACCAAGGCCAATGCCTTTCTCTGATGTTGCCTTCTAGCACTGGGTTTCATAGGTTCTGGATGTGAAGATTTCTTTGACTATCCATGGACCTACATGAATCTGTCTAACTCCCTTTCGAATCCATCTGTGCCAATGGCCATCACTACTTCCACTGCCAGTGAATCCCACAATTGAATTACTCATTAAGTAAAGAAGTATTTCCTTTTGTCTTCCTTGTACCTACTGCCTATCCACTTCATTGGTTGTCCCAGAGTCTTGTATTATGGTACTCAGGGGCACTGAATAACATTAATATGCCAACAGGTACAGGATAGACAAAAGGAAATACTCCTTCACTCAACAAGTAATTAAATTAAACAAGTAATCAAATTAAATGCCAAATGCTTTGGATCTACTTTGGAATAAAAGCTAAGTAATTTAGTATCCCCAAATTGGGGAGGGGGAATTGCAATGAGGAGAAATTTGAAAGTGATGTACATAAAAAGCTTAAGGTTCTGTGCACAGAGGTCCCCATTCATCTGCACTGTCTTGCCCTGTTTCTTGGCTACACTGGTGTGTCACATATAGTGATGGGACCTGGAGATAAATAGATGAAATGGTGAAACAGTTACACAGCAGTGAGCTCTGGCCGTGAAAGCTTTCAGCAACATATTTATATAGCATTTTGGATATTCCAAGTGCTTCACATAACTTAATCAGACTCCAGATGTGGGTTTAAGGCTTATTCATTATTATATAGATAAACTGCAATGTATTAACTCCTCTTAAATCATACTCCACCCCTTTTAGTGTGGATTCCCTAAGGGGCTACCCAATAAGTTCACCAGTGTAGAAAGAACCTCCCTGGCTCAAAGGTCAGAGAGATGAGGCATCTGTTGCTCCCTCATCCTTGCTTCCTTGTCAAACCCTGATGAGAGATGCTAAACACCAGTGCCCTTCAGCTATGTTATTTATTTATTTATTTTATTAAATTAATATCCCGCCCGCCCTGCTGTTATTCGGTAAGCAGGTTCTGGTGGTGATGGTCGGCTCCAAGAGAGTTCCCACTTCAAGCCCTTGCTCTGGTCTGCCTGCAATATCTGGTTTGGTTACTTACCTCTGTCCATCAATAGATGTCTCAAGGTGCTCGCTGATTTAAATTGTAGCTCCTAACTTGCCCTAATCCAGCCAAGCATTAGCTATTTAACCACTCTCACTGAGACACACTCCAACAGAAACAGTGTGAAGCAGGCAAAAATATAAAAGGCTCATTCCTTGGTGAGCTTTGGAGGTAGAAGGCTTCCCTTGCTCGAAAGCTAGTCAAATCTGACTCTAGGGCGCAGTCCTCATCTCCATTTCCAAACTAAAGAACCAGCACTGTCCAAAGATGTTTCCATGGTCGTGTGGGTTACATGACTAAATGCTGAGGGGCACAGAACACTGTTACCTTCCCACCAAAGTGGTACCTATTCATCTACTTGCAGTTCCTTACTTTTGAACTGCTAGGTTGGCAGGAGCTGGGACCAGAGACAGCACTTGGGGCTTGAACTGCCGAGCTACAGACCTTCTGGTTTGCAGCTTCAGAGTCTTAACCTCTGAGCCACCACAGCCCCACAAATTCTTGTTCCATCCCCAAAGGAATCATCTACTCCTACTCTACTGTAGGGAGGGAAGGGTTGGTAGGGCAGCTTTCAGCATAAACAGCTAGCAAAATTTCTGCTCAATTTTCAACTAGCCTGCCCTCTCTGCCTCTCACATTGGCCAGGCTTTGCCCAGTACCTTTTTGTAGGTTTTTATTTTTTTTTTAAGAGCTTCAAGCAAATAACATTTCACATTCTAACAGGCAGGAACAGCACTTACCTCAGAAATCTTTATACTACTCCTGTTAGCATCTAGAGATGGCTGGAGGGGGCACAGTAACCTTGCTGAATCTATCCAGGCCAGGTCAATTTAGGGCCTGACTGGGAGACGTCCTGGTATTTTGTGTGAGCTGCCTTGAGTTTAATAATGTGCAAAAGATAGGATAAAAATTAATTGAACAAATAAATCGCAACTGAGTTTGGATGTAATGTGGGAATATGAAAACAGGAAGTATGACCTTCCTTGCTCTTCCTGCTTCCTTTACTTGTTGAATGTCGAAAGCCACTGAATGAACCACTGAAAACCATTGGGCAAGCTAAGGCTTGACTTCAATAATAGTGTCTACTCTCCTTTTGATTAGTTTTCAGAAGTCCCATTACGGGTAATGGGAAATAACACAGGTGATGAATGGGATTGTAACAAGACAGCAATTGGATACCAAAGAGCATTTGTTCAATAAGTGTCTTTTTTATTACCCTCTGCAAAATTGGCATTCTGCGAATTGTACAATTTATTCAGACATTCATTTTTAGTATTGATCCAATTATTGGGGATATTGTAGATTTGTGTGTGACAAGGTTAGGTTGAAAAGAATGAAAATCTACTAAATTCTGGTGACAATTAATGGCATCTTGAACAATGTTAAACATTTAAAGAATGATCATTCTCTGCCAATGGATAAATTAGATTGTCCTTAATAAGAAATCACAATGGCCTGTTAGACAAATAATGGCAAAACGAAAAAAGCTGTATATCACTGATATTGTGTTCAACTCATATCTTCTTCTAGCGGAAATGTTGGCTTGATATGAAATAGAGGGCTGTTAAGAAAATTAAAAGCTTAACATAGATGATATAGTGTCTCAAGTGATTGACTGAGTTTGAATTAAGTTTCTTAATGTTCCAGCCAGGTAAAACTGGTTGAGGCAATAATTCCACTTGCATTTTTAATATTATCTTCTGTGTTATTTTAACGAGACCTCAAAGACATTTGCACATTGCCCCACAGGAATATCTCCTTCTACTGCAATATGAGGAACAACTTCCCACTCGTAAGTGATACATGTATACAGACATCCCCTCCATTATAATGAACACATGTGGAATCTGAATCAGGGGACCTGAATGTGATCTACAAAGGCTGGTTAAGTCCATATAGCTTTCCAGTGGCACTGTGGTGGGCAGGCACTAACAAATATATATATATATATTGGTGGGAAAATGTCCACTGAATATAGTACCAATGTCCTCCTGATGGTAGTATACAACATTTTTAGGACAACTTGAGGACTCCCATCAACACCACACTTCCCAACTGGGGGTGGGGGGGGGTGCCTAAAAATTGTTATAACTTTGAATCCAGGCTTCCAGGGGGGAGGGTTACCATGAGTGCTTTTTTCTGGGTAGGATATCACCATTTCAGGATTCACATACATGTGGTTTCAGAGTTTTGAACCATTATTTTCAATGAGAATTGTCTCTGAGGTCTGGGTCAACTAAATATAAAGGTACTACCTTTGCATACTTCTCCCTGTAATCTAAAGATCCCCCAAGTTTCAAGTGAATTGGAGTAAGGGCGTCAGTTTTACAGATCCCCAAAGTAGAAGCTGGCCAAGCAGCAGCCAAGCAGGAGAGCTCAGCCAGTCACAGCATTAAAACAAACAAACCAAAAAAAGTCTACATTTTCCTACTTTTACAGACATCGGCTGGCAATACAAATTTCATATCTTTCCTCTGAAAACTCTGCATTTGCCAGCCTTCCTTGCTGTGGCCTGTTTGTTTCCTTTCACAAAGTAAAAGTGGCTTCCTGAGCAAACTTCCCCATCCATTTCTGTGGGCCTGCCATTATGGGGATCTACTGAAGCAAATGAAAAGAATGCCTATTGGGAACAATGCAAGAGTCCTGAAGGCCCATATAATGGGAGCTAAGAATGCCAATTTACTTTAATAGGCTCCACTGAAACACAATACAGCACACAACAGTTGCAATGAAAATGTGAAACAGATAACAAGAAACCTGCCCTGGGCCTGGAAGTGCAGCCCCCAGGATGGAATGATGTTAGGGTTGCCAGGTCTGGGTTGGAAAATACCTGGAGACTTTGGGGGGGGGATCCAGGAGAGGGTGGGGTTTGGGGAGGGGAGGGGCCTCAGTATGGTTCAATGCCATAGAGTCCACCCTTCAAAGCAGCCATTTTCTCCAGGGGAGCTGATCTCTGTCAGCTGGAGATCAGTTGTAAAATCCGGAGATCCCCAGGCCTCACCTGGAGGCTGGCAACTCTAAATGATGTTCCCTGGAACTGGAATCATTGTTCCAGGGACTGTCATTCCAGTTCCAGACTACTGATTCCAATCCCAAGGTCTGTCATTGCACTCTGCAGGCTGTCATTCAAGATGCAGGACACTCATGCTACCTGCAGAGACCATCATTACAGTCTGGGGGCTGCACTTCCAGGGCCAGGGCAGGTGTTTCTAAATCCATTCCACATTTTGACGCAACTTTTGTTTGCAATAATGCATTTATACAGAGCAAATGGAAGCCATTTGCCATTTTTAGCTCCCATTATATCCAATGGTCTTTTGGGTACTTTCCATTGTTCCCAATGGACATTCTTGTCATTTGTCTCCAAAGGTGATTGGCTGGAAGTGCTCCGTGCTCCTCTCTTGCAAGGATCCAGTTGGAATGAAGAAATGCCATTGCTTGAGAAATCAGTAGAGTCCAGGATGAACATGAGCGCATCCTGCCTGCTAGCAGCGCCTGAAGTAAAAAACAACAACACTGATTTCTTCACGGAGAGTTTGTTTCACTAAAAATCCCAGATTCCTAATATTGTTCTAGAATATCACAGTAATGACTCAAAACAGCAATTTTTGTGTATATCTTTGGCTCAGGTATTTTGTTACCCAGACTTCTATTCCCAACACACATGCACCAAGCACCACACAGTGAGAGGCCAGAGAAAGATTTATATATTGACCTGCAAATGCTTGACATTCTTTAAAGTATGTCACACATAAGGTAAAATGATGATGGCATTTCTGAGGTACTTTCTCCCCTGACTTGGTAAAACTTGGTTACAACTTTATGTATCACATTAACCCAGTCCATCCCCACTGGAGGGAACCACAAGATAGAGTCAAATCCCTAATCTGCCTAAATGATTTCTCAACCGTATCTGCCCATGTGATAGTGAAAGCTCTCTTTTTTTTCACTTGCTCCTCCTTCCCTCTTCCTCCCAAAGCTCTGAGGGCTCTGATGGTCTGCTGTACTACATCAATAGAGTAAAAGGGGAACAGGCAGAACAAATAGAAGGGGATGGAAGAGGTGGCTCTGTCCATCACAGGCACCAAGAAGTATTAGAAGAAGATCCATTTCTACAGCAACGGTCCCCTCCTTGCTATAAATTCAAAAGCTATACATTATCTGTTCACTAAAACAGTATTTTTATCCCTAATCCACAGGAAACCAAACTAAAAACTGTACATGATAATGGTTTAGAATGTGTATGGCTGTGGTCACACACACTAAATAATCCACTTTCAATCCACTTTCACTGCACTTTCCAACTGGATTGTTACTGTGTGAACTGGCAAAATCCAGTTGGAAAGTGGATTGAAAGTGGATTGAAAGAAGATTATTTAGTGTGTGTGACCGCAGCCTATGAATGGACCATTTGATTCTTTTCTGTTACATTAGAGAGAGTACAGATTTCACAGTAAATACATTCAGCACCTCAACATACCTCGTTCAACAATTGTAATCACCTTTGAACAAACCAAACAATTTGTTTGCTTGTACATTGACCACCTTGAATGTCTGTCAAATAGCTTTGCAGCTGTGCAGTAGATGTAGTGGTGGAGTTTCATTTGCTTGCTGCGAAGGGGGCTTATGCATCTCTGCAGTAGACAAGATCGGTTCTATCCAGGGTGATGGATGGTAGGGTCAGGTTATTAAATGTCATGAGGGGAAACGATGCCTTCCATAATAATATGTGTGTGCAAAACAGCATTGAGAACACTGACTTAAACACTAAACAGTGCAACTTTTTAAAGTTAAGGGTTCATTCACTGGTTGACTAACTTGCTCACTGTTTATTTATACAATTACTTTACAATTGGCATGTGGGAAGTCTGTGGGGGAGGGAGGAAAGTAGGCTTGCTGTTTTGTTTTGTGAGAATGCACGGGAATGAAACACCACTGACTGTACTACACTGGACTGGTGTGCATACTTGAAAAATAACCCAATGTACACCTTTGCTTTGTTCACTAACAGCGAATGAACTGAACAATCAGCTTCCAGCAAATAACTGGCGAGCCAAACCAGTGGGTGCTCAAGTATCCCTAATCTATATCCCATGCATTCAATGATCTATAATTTAAGTGAGATTTGGGGTTTTTTATAATGATAGGTGGCAAAAACAATACACAACTAATGATAGAAACTGTGAATGCTGTATGTTGAGTTGATTGTAATTTAAGGATACAGAAGAAACTCATAGAATATGTTTCAATTGGTGCTAGAGGCAGACATATCCCCACTCTTTTCTACATTTGTCACTTTAAATTTTGTGTTGTCTCCCCACCACCTGAGGCCACCGGTTCATGGAGATTGCATTCAGCACTAGTATTTTATTACACCAACCCAAAACTTTCAACAGAATTGGCAGTGGTGTGGTCAGATTTGAATGTGGCAAACTGAGATTTGGACACATGGAAAAAACCTAAAAGCCTAATATTAGGTAGAGAAACAGTATGGTTTGAAGGATGAAATCTCATACTTTTACACAGTTTTTTAAAAAAATAACCTGTTGGAAATCTGTGATATTCATCTGGTTCGTTTCTGCCTAAAGTTTATGAACTGTGTTTCTTCGTGAGAAGACTGGGAGAAAGTAACTCCTCACCGTTTTTGTCTCTCTTGGTGTAAAGTAACATGGTTCATGTAAGGCTGATAATGTGAATAGCCCTGGTATACTTCCACCCATGAAAAATATTCTGCCCTTCCTATGCCAAAAAAAGAGCTGTATCCTCTGAGGCAGTGACCACTGAGGACTTGAAAATAGGGTGTAATGGTACTACCATAATATTAAAGTAAATGTAATGTCTGCAATTGTTCCCCATTGTTTGAATATTTGGCCAAATATGTTTATTGATCTCTACTGGAACTGGTATTTTAAATCAATAAATGAGCAGATGCATACCTTGGTATATTAGGCCATGGAGGAAAACAAGTCACAAGTCTCTTTGATGAACAAACTCTGAGATTGACCTTTCTGTCGTCGTCCCCCCCCCCGCTTTGTCCTTTTTTATATTTTCCTTATTTTAAACAATAGTTGTATTAGCTACACCATGCAGCAGGAGTCAGCGTTTCTGAAAGCTTACTAGAATTAAGAGCAGATCAAAGGAAAGGTCTTCCAAAAGAGAATATCATAAAACTGTCACTGAGCAGATATAGATATTTCCTTTAATTAAAAATAATCTTTCTGTTGGTGGTTTTTCCTCCTTCATTTCAGAATGATTGTGTCAATTGCACATTCTAGGGCATTTTCTGGCCAAATCATAGGCATCTTTTAGATAGCAAATGGCCAAATATTTATGGAAAACAGTGTAATCCTGAACAGAGTTATACCTTTCTAAATTCATTAGTCAATAGTTTTAGAAGGGCTGAATTCTGTTTAGGATTGCACTGCTGAGAATGGCATATTTAGAAATAGGTTTCTGTAGTGAATTGACCCTTGCTTTGCCAATAAGTGCTATGGATGGGATGTGGGATTGGTGTTATTTGCTACCAAAGTTCAAAATTCTCAGGCTCAGGATATAAAGCAACTCATTAACCGTTAAATCATAGTGCTGTTTGCGACCGCCCTCAAACTCTAAGGGAGAAATTGACATTTATTTATCTGTTCCAGTTTCACAGTGAAACCCTTGTATTTCCAGGCCAATAAACCATTAATATATTAATTTTAAAAATTATTTTAAAATATTATGTTAGAGATACAATTTAATAAAACAGTTGATAGATACACAGAACAATGACATATTCTGTAGAAACCAATCCTATTTCTGGCATTCCTATTCTGCCAGAACCTCTTTTAAGAAGAAAGGTTCTGAGTTCTAAGCTTCTAACCCAGCACTTTGCCATAAAAGGAGAAAGCATATTTCACTGCTTCCACATTGGAAAGATCCAGTAGTTATAGGGTAAAGCTAGTTTATACAGATGGTATTACACAGGCCAACACAAGACCTTACTGGACCTTCTGACTCATGCTCTCTAAAGGCAGGATATGATGCATCTCTGAACATACTTGGATAGACAAACTGTCTTCACAATAGGATTTTTTTACCTAGGCATCAAACCAACTGTATGGCATTGTTCTTCATGATGAGAGCTAGTTTGGCTGAAGATCTATCTTTCACAACTCATTCTAATAATGAATAATACATCTCTTCATGTTGGCCTGCTTGTTCAAGGCTGAAGAAAGGAAAAGTGAAACTGTAGCTTTTATAGGAGACCTGGAAAAAAATATGTAAGCAAGATGCAATTAACTCTTGCATGTCAAGCATATCTATAAATTCCATATATGAACTACACAGCATATAGGATTAATACCACATTCCATCACAATACCTTTAGTCACTAGAGATGGTAAGAGTTGGGAGGTATGTGGGAGGGGTCTGGCTTAGTGGTAGAACATCTGCTTGGCATGCAGGAGGTCTCAGTCCTCAGGCCTAAGGATCAGGTCAAAGGTGATGTGAAAGACCTCAGACTGAGATCCTGGAGAGCTACTGCCAGTCTGAGTAGACAGCACTGACTTTGATGGACTGATGGTCTGAGACAACATAAGGCAGCTTCATGTGTAATAAAACTGGAAAACAAGCTTTTGGTTTCTCACTTGTTAAAACCCTTGCTCCCCCCAAAAAAGGAGAATGGCGGGAATTAGAAACAAGATAAACAAGATATAGAGATATTGAAGCTAAAACTGAAACAACCCAAATAAAACAAAAAGAAAACTGCATGGAGCACTGCCTACAAATGTCTAATGTCACTGAACCAGAACCAGAAATCCCTCCATGTGCTCATGTGTTTTTAAGAACTGGTGGCTTGGATCTTAAGGTGCCATTCCATCACTGCAACATCAGTTTCACCAAGAGAACAGCATTTCTGTTTATAGAGGAAGAAAGGGAGGATAATTCGTGCCAATGTCCCCCCTCTTGTGGCAGACTCCCACCTTGTTCCCCACAATGTTCCTTGGGATCCACTGGCCTTTGGGAACAAAAATTTCGAGGGGCACAAAAGGGGGGGGTTAGGGAAAGGACCTTCTGTTATGAATCTACTCACATTGCTTAGGATTGAAGCCAATTTCAATACCCACATGTGAGTCCGTGCATCAATTAAAACACTACAAAATGTCTATTTAAAAATAGTTTTGCAGAAATTAGAACGTTAAAACTCAGGAACACAATCCTGTTTAGGTCAGCATTCCATGCTTTATTGAAATTAATGAGGCTTAACATGTGCTGTGATCCTGGGCATGCTTACCTGTAAGTAAAGTCCATCAACCTGTAAGTAAACTCCGTCAGAACAAGCAAGATTGGTTTGTGCTTCATAGAGCTAAGAAGAAGAGAAGACGAGAGCTCATTTAATTGTGAGGGGAACATTGCATTGGATAGCATATTGGAAATTAATTTAATCTAAAAAAAACCTAACTACAGATATAAAAATACATCTTAGGTATTGTTTACCAAGCAATAGTCTAATGCATCGCTCATTGATTTCACTTGGAGGATTGCACTCTTAGTGTCAAACTCTCTAGTTTTCTAGTCCTCGGGGAATAGCCCACTCGCACTCTCCGGCTCCATCACAATCATCTTACCCTCCACTGGCCCAATGTGAAGCAAAAAATCAATACACATTTATTTTAGCACATAATGGGGCACATAGCATAAAAGAAAACATTTTTTTAAAAAAAATCTCCTGTGCTCTACTGTTTTCAAAGCAGGAGCATGTTTTTATATCTCATTCCTTTTGCCACCACAGTTAAGGTCCATAAACTTGTTTCATCAGTTCCAAGCAGCTCTCATGGTTTCGGCGACGTCCACAATCACATTTTCAATCAATGTAGTGGTGGATTTTTAGCAGTTAATGGAGACTTTATGTATGATTTACTACTTTTTAGGCCTTGCTTAGCTAGCTTTTATTGTGCTCATTGACTGATATACGGAACACAGCTGTTGAAACAACAGTATGAATTGAGGGGGAGAAAGACATACATACCTCAGAAAAGAAGATCCTGTACATGACATACATACATATATACAACATATACATATAACATACAGGACCTTCTTTTAGATTGTGTGATAATTAATTGATATTTTTATTTGGCTGCATTTCTCATAGGCCATTGTGGGTGAGCTAGAGTATGATGGTCAACAGGAGTCTTGCAGATTCCATGGCAAGAGTTATGCTTTGCCAAACCATGCCCACCCCCCACCCCTGGAACATGACTTTAGATATTTTAAACCCACATGGGAATAGTCATCCATTCAAGCATACATTGAGTTCTGGAACATTTTGTTCTGTGCAAAACATGCCATTTTGTTGTTGTTGTTGTTGAGAGGAGGGGGATCAGAGTCCAGAATATCCATAATCCTTCACTGGTTTAATATATATTCACATCAGGCCCTCAGATGGTGTCACTACCATGGCTGCATAACTCACCCCATGAATGATATATTGTACACTCCCCACCCAACTTTACATTATGCAATGGAGTTAAAAGGGAACAACCAAAAGTATTCGTAGTGGTGAATGCTGTAATAGAGACCCTGAACACATCCTGCTTCAAGAGAACACTGATCAAAGGAGGTCAGTGGTCTAATTGAAACATTTAATCTGGAGTCATGTTTAACAATTTCTGAGATATCTTCAATCTGTTTTCTCTGAATTATTTCTGGACTAGGAGTAAGGCCCATTGTGGGAGGAAGTACAACAAGCTCTAGAAGGAAGCTCCAGGTGAGTGTCCCGGCTGTGGCTGGTGGGGCAGCAGAGGGAAGGGAAAAATAGAGGGAGTCAAGCCATGTGTATTTCCTTCTGCTTAGCTATAAGGCAGGGCAGTCTCAAGTTATTTTGCTGCCCCAAGTGGATAGCATGGGAGGACAGCCTCATGGTAACAGGTATGGTTCCCTCCACTCTTGATTTAGGTTGATTTGGGGCTATGTAGTGGCAGCTAAAGTTGAAAAGCACCTCCTCCTATGCCATGTCTTCTGGGTTCCAAGGGTCTGAAAAGCAGTTCCATAGCCAGTTACAGGGTTACCAACTCTGGGTTGGGAAATACCCGTAGATTTGAGGGATAGAGCCTGGGGAGGACAGGAGTGGGGAGGGACCTCAGCAGGGTATAATGCCATAGAGTCCACTGGCCAAAGCAGCCATTGTCTCCAGGAGAACTGATCTTGGTCATCTGGACATCAGTTGTAATAGCTGGGAAATTTTCTGTAGAAGAAATGATGTGCTGTGGCTGGGGAACACAGTGATTTCTGGGAGATATCCAGGCCCCAAAGGACACATTCAGTGACTCCCACAGCAACAGCAAACTGTTTAGAATGTTAGAGGCAAAAGCCAATCAGGCCACATATGCAAATGACCTCTGTGTTCTGACTGGCTATGGGGGGGGGAGAGGAACAGCAAACTGTTTAGAATGTTGGAGGTGAGACTCAGGCAAGGCAGCCAGTGGATAGGGACAGCTTCTGAGTGACAGATCACAAAGCCAAAGGCTGTGGGCACCGTGTGGAATGTTCAGGAGAGTCCATGACCAAAACAGAATTATATATAAGGTGAGATTGTATTTTGAGATGGGTAAGTAGGTTCAAAACAGCCCAGCATTTAAAAAAACAACAACACACATTTTTAAAGTTTCTATGTTTTGGCATTTCTGTTTTCAGAATTCCTTGCAAAAATATGCACATACTAATTTAATGTACCTCTCAGTTATCCTGGTTTTACCCTCTGTGATCCTACCCATTTAGCCAAATCTTATTAGGTATATTTTTCTTGCTGATGGCAACATGTGATTGTTGATTGGCTGGGACAGCCCATGTGACTATCAGTATAATTCTATGCAGAGTTAATCCAGTCTCAGCATAGGATTATACTGTAATTCAGGAAAGAACAAGGACAGGATTTTTTAAGAAGTTAAATATTCTGCAATTTTGATGAGGAGACTTTGTACCTTGACAAAATCACTAGTTTCAAACAAAAAAATCAAAAGTGGTAAATATTCAGCACAGCCCTAATTAAGCTATAGCTGCAACTTGTATGAAATATTGTGAGTGCCTGGCGTGTAAAATAAAGACAACTTCTTTATTAGTCAGGTTAAACAATGGAAGAAGGAGCATGACGCTAAAGAACTCTGTCAAGTAAGCATGAATAAATATTGTCAGCCAGTCAAAAGCATTCCCCAAATGTGGATTCTTGTATTAATGAAGGTTAATGGGGAGCAGGAGAAAGAAGAAGCCCTTGTTTGTCATTCATGAGGCGTTAGCACTTATGGCTCATTTGAAATCACTGGAAAAGACAGAACATCTGAACATGTACATCCAGGGTCACATTGGTGGTGACAAAGATTGCAAACACTAAAATCTTCGAGGTGTTGAATTATTGAGTGTGTTTTCTGTTTTCTTGTGGATTTTGGTAAGTACTCAATGGAATTAATGAAGTGAGGGGTTTCAAAGAGAGGGGAGCATCAAAAGTAGTCTCTGGGATGCCTGCCATTCTGCACTTTTTTTTTAATTGACTGATTATCCTGATTGTCCTAAAATAACCTTGCCCAATGAAATTACGGTCACAGTGAAAATGTATCAACGGGGTTTTTTTCGTTGTTTTTTTTTTAATTATTATGGACATACAGAAGAGAAACAGAAGCCTAATTCAAACGTTAGCTTTGCGCTATGAGTGCAGGGCCCATTTGTGGGCCAAGACACCCAAACAACTGCTTAGGAACAATGCAAGAATGGTTCTGATGCCCTTCAGGGACTTAGCTGACTCCCAGCAATCAGTGGCCCAGTGACTGGCACCAGGTCCTGGACACATAACGGCTACTGCTGTATGGGCTTGACTTGAACCTGATCTGGATGTCCTACCATCTACAGGCCTGCCCAGTGAGGTTTCCTCTGAAGCTGTGCCCACAGAGGCTTGGGAATGTTGATAGGTACTAGTGTAACCCCCTAGCTCGTAATGGAATGAGCGAGGAGGAAATGGAACCTCTAGATGCAAAAGAGTGCAGTATGTGTGGAAGGCAGAGGAGAGAAGCAAGACAGCCCTGCTGGGGAGTGTAAAGCTTAGCACCTTGTTTAAGGTAACTATGTTTTATGTATGGAAACTGGTAAGGGAGGGAGACTTTTGTTCTAAATTGTAATTTTTAAATTATTGTTTCAGGGCTGTTTTATCTAATGGGGAATTCATTTGGGACTCTCATCTTGGATGCCAGAGCACGGAGGGCTAAGCTGGAGACTTCTTGGCTCACCACCAAGAGGAAAGAGATTGACTTTGGGGATGGCAAGCTGTGAAGGAGGGAAAAGTTAATTGGTTGGACTTTAAAAGATCACTGCTCTGTTGTGTTACGAAGATCTATGTTTTTGTTACATGATATGATGTTAAGTGAAAAGTAAAAATGTTTTATTTTCTTTGAATTATTGCAAGATTTGCTCCAAGTGAATAGAAACAACAGACTGAGGATATACAAGCAGCCAGGAGCTGGAACTGAAAGCAAGGAACTGGAGACAAGGATCTGGAACTGGAGTTGACATACAGACTTGCACCTAGTGGACTGGTCAATCCAGCAGGGCAGCCTTTCCCAAGCCTCGGACTAAATTGACTGGCAAGTACTCAAGCTCAGGTGTTAGGCTCCTGCAGCTGCACTGTGCTTGGCCAGGATCCTGCAAACAATTATTGTTCTCACTCTCTGGCTCTGGGACAGGGTTGTGTGCAGCCAGTCATAAGGTGCGGTCACACAGTCATTTTGATCGGGTTTTGCTGCTGTTCTCTCTTGCATTTAAATTTGCTGATCAGATGGGCCGATCCGCTTCCCATGCCGAAGCGGGCTCACTCGCACAATCCTTCTGGTTCTCTCCCTGCACCCAGAAAATGAAGTACTTTCTGGGTATTTGTGCGTTGAATCTGCTATTTCGGTGATCTGGACAGCCATATCTCACAATTATTGTGATTAGGGTCGTCTGACCATTCTTCCGTGTGATGAGGCTTGGTTGTTTTTTTTTAAGATTCCGCCTTTGAGCACATGAGCAATGACTGAATTCTATGTTTAAACATTCAAGCGCACATCCCCCCCCTTCCAATTCACTTGTTGTTTGCAAGGCATGCCCCCGCTCATTGGCTCCGTGCTACCAGCCTCCGATCTTTCCCATCTGTCCCCTCCCCTCCTCACAGTCTGTTCTCCCTTCTCTCCAGTCTCCAAGCGGTTAAAACCCTGGGTTGCCAGCAAAAGAAAGGAGGGGTGGATGGTGGAAATGGCTGGTCCTTTCGCAGCTGCTGTAAATTTCTGGACAGAGTGAGAGAGAAGAGAAGCGCCCACCTGCATTTGTGTGTGTGTGACGGCACCACGCCTCTGAGGCTGCAGCTGCTTGAATGGCTGTTTTCACCCGTCCTTCTGGGCTTCTCCCCTCCCCTTCGAAAGTGAAGGCTGGTGGAAAAGACAACAAATGTGATAGAGCCTCCAGTAGGCAGATGATGGGAAGGAGGCATTATTTCTCCAGTGTTTGTATTGGAGGCGGGGAGGGGGAGAAGGATGACTGGGTCGCTTGGGAGAAATGGCATAGAAGAGTTTGGTTGAATCTGCATTTGTCTTTCCCACCAGTGTCCCAGCCTTCTGACTCCATCTTCAAAAAAGCTGTCTATATTTGCTTTTGTTTTCACACGTCAACAGTGCTGGCATACGTTTGCATGTCTGCATATGTTTATTGCCCTACCGTGGCAGCTCCACTGTCATTGTGCCTCCACACCACTTTAAATGAATCTTCTCCAAACAACTCTTCAAACAAGCATAGAGAAAGACGGCGTCACAGCAGCATGAAACTAATTTAAAATGCAAATGCAGATTCAACCTTTGTTTGCCCCGGCTCCGCAATTCTGGCCAAGGCACAAGCAAAGCTTCCTTCTGTCCCACCACCTCTTTGCAACTCCTGCCCTTGATATCTGTATGTGTGTGTGTGTGGCCAAGTGGGGGCAGTGATTCGGCTGTGTTCATGTGTGCATGCACAAAGCATTTTTTTTAAAAAAAAAAACCCTCTCACAGCTATCTGGACAGTGCCTGGAGCCTCATAATGCAATGCAAGTGGTTTGGGGAGGGATGTGAGATCATCCCAACCCGAAAAAAATATTCCCGGATCATATTTATCATGGGAATAAATCACGAGAAGCTTGACATGTGACCACAGCCATAGAATCATAGAGTTGGAAGGGACCTCTAGGGTCATCTAGTCCAACCCGCTGCACAATGCAGGAAATTCACAATGACCTTCCACACACACAGACCCAGTGACCCCTGCTCCACGTCCAAAAAGTAATAAAGAAACCTCCAGGATCCTCAGCCAAACTGGCCTGGAGAAAAATTTCTTCCTGACCCCAAAGTGGCAATCAGTATTTCCCTGGGCATGTAAGAAAGGGCCACAACAAGAACTAAGCACTGATGCAACCCTTCCTGCCCTCCCTCTCATGATCTGCCTAAGTTCACAGAATCTGCATTGCTATCAGATGGCCATCTAGCCTCTCTTTGAAAACCAGCAAAGGAGGGGAGCACACCACCTCCCGAGGAAGCCTGTTCCACTGAGGAACTGCACTAACTGTCAGGAACTTCTTCCTAATGTTTAGTGGAAAAATCTTTTGATTTAATTTCAACCCATTGGTTCTGGTCCAACCTTCTGGGGCAGCAGTAAACAACTCTGCACCATCCTCTATATGACAGCCCTTCAAGAAATTGAAGATGGTTATCATACCATGCATTTTATCTCCTTTGGGCCACCTCAGCCTGGGCCTTCTGCTGTTGCTGTTCCTGCAGACTGAGAATGTTCTTTGGGGCACTGTGGGCCTGGATCTGCATCCTGCCGAATGGAGACCTGGTGACTATTTCAGCAGCTGGTGGTAAGGCCTCCCTTGCAGGATCAGGTGGGATGGTCTCTGGTGCTGCTGGACCATGCTCTCCCTGATCCCTCTGGTCCTTCTCAGGATCTTCTTCTGAGGACTTGGAGTCAGAGTTACTGATTGAGTAAAGGAGGTCATAACACATGACCTGATGGGTATAGATTGCAAAATATCTTGAATCATACCAGCATGGGGTTCACTGTGGCAAGATTCCACATGGGCAGGGACTGTGGCTCAGTGGTAGAGCCTCAGCTTTGCATGCAGAAAGTCCCAGATTCCATCCACAGCATCTCCACTTAAGGTGGTTGGTGATGTGAAAGACCCCTGCCTGAGACCCTGGAGAGCCACTGCCAGTCTGAATAGACAACACTGATCTTGATGAACCAAAGGATAAGGCAGCTTCATATGATAATATGTTCCAGTAATGTCTGTATGACTGAATAATGTAAGAGTTGCAAATCAATGCTAGGGTCAAATAACTATCAAAACTTTAGTGGTCTTTTCTGCAAAATTGCCTTGATTTTCAAGACTAGAACAATTGTTAGCAGTCAGATTCCTCCTTCTGCAGAGGGGCAGTTTATAGGTTACAAAGCCATAAACACCCCTCTATACATCACCCCAGTACCTTCAATGCAGGGCACTGCTTGGACCAAAATGGATGCTCATCAGGCAGAGGCCTGGGAAAGCAGTTTTCAAAGCATGAGTCAGAGCAGCTGGCTGGCTGGTAAGCACTCCTTGCCCTGAAGAGATGCATTACTCAAAACAATAGATCACCCATCCCTTCAGCACCCAAGACTGATTTCCCCTTCACTCATTCTCCTTGATTAAGTGGTGATTAATCAATTCACCTTTTCTAGAACCACTCCTGTTCAGTTTGTAGGACCATTAAAACTCTCTCGCCTCTTTGTCTACCTTAAGTAGAATGATCAGCTCATTGTCCTTTAGCAGTGAGTCAACCTGCCTCAGGATATATTTTGCCCTATAAATATGTCACCCTGCTGCTCCAGCAGTGTGTGTGCATTCTTGGATCCCCCTCACCCCCCCACTTGTGTGCGGGTCCTCTCTCTTGATTCCTGAAATGCTGGCTGTTTTCTTTTCAACTTGCTGCTTCTGTGGACCTCTTCAAGAGTGGAAATTATCACCCATCCCTACAACACTTTCCCCTTCTCATCCCTGATCTTCCTAGTTAGCTCTTGTATGGGTTTGCTGCGTGCACCCTTGTTTTATCCTGTTTTGGGGGTCTTTATGTTCCAATAAAAACCTTTCCCATAAATAACAGCCTGGTTATTTCCAAGAGTTTTCATAGGGACAAATCCCTGCATACATCGGTAGAGATCCTGGTTACTCTTGCTCTGTCTTTAAGCAAATTCCCCCCAAATAAGTGGAGACTGCCTATTTTGAGTAACATATGGGAGACCCATGTTAGAATCCCTGCTCTGCGGTGGAAGCTTGCTGGTCAGCCTTGGACCAATTAGTGTCTCTCAGCCTCACCTACTTCACAGGGTTGTTTTGTGGATAAAATGAAAGAGGGGAGAACAGTGTTATATGTGGTTTTGGATCCCCAATGGGAAAAAAGCAAAACATAAATGTTTAATATATAAATCTCTAACACAAGCTGTAACAACAATATGGAGGTTTTGAAGCTTCTACCATATACAGCCATTTCAGCACTGGAGATGCTCCTCAGTGGAACAATCATTGACTGCTACAGGGCTGCATTTAAATGGCATAATTTTGTGGTTAATAACAAACCATTGCCACCAGATCAGCACCTGGCTGGGAGGGGGGCAATTGCATGGATGAGACCCACATGATTCATTCTATCCTTGTGGGTGCATTCACAGGGAGTGTGCACAGGGAACGGCTCCCCCACTGCTGTGACTACATGTGAACGGAAGCTGAGTCTTCACCCATGTCAAATGTAGTGCTAACGTGGTAGAACTCCAAAAGTGTGATTGACAATACTTTCACCCAGGAAGATGACTAATTTAGCAGAAAGCTAGCAACAATGTTCACATTCCAGAAATGTGCTGAGTTTTTCCAAAACAACAGACTCATTGCACAGAAATGTGAAATTGCGGGAATTCAAAATCGTTCAGAAGCGCTAAGTGACAAATATTTGCTTTAACAGTATGCATTAAAAAAATGTTGCTGTCGTTCAGTTGTAATTTACCATATGGCCCTAGGAAGGTACAAGTCATTTCTGTGCACTCGAGACCTGTGCCAACTTCTCCCAAAATGAACAGGCCACTTTCCATCCATTTGTGCACAATCCGAGTCATGGCCTTTTGTTAAATTCCCTTTTATATTTAAATTGGAAACTCTATCAGCACTTATTGAAGTGAAGCTGATGCCAGATATCGGCCGAGCTTTCATTTTCATAATGGAAAACCATTGTCTTAGGCCTTTTTTCAACAACCTGTTAACACGCCAGTGTCGAAAACGTCTGTCTGTAGCACCTGCTGATAATTACTGTACATCAGTAAATTAAAGAACAGTCTTGATGATATTGATTAGATACTGATTTTAGTCTAATCTACAGCTCCTAGGTGCAATAAAAACTGTTCAAAGGATTATTCTCTGCTAAGACACTGACAGAAACATAAAAGGAGATTTTTTGAAAATATATCCCTCGAACATTCCCCCCTTCAACCCCGAAGAACACTGTTGCACATTACATTTTTTTGATTATTGATGTGACGTGCCATAGTGGAGGAAGATAATAAACTTTATTAACTGTACAGCAAAGTTGTGAAGTTCAAGATCAATACCATGGAACTTCTTATCAGGCAAGAATATGAAAATCTTATTTTCCATTGCACTTAAAGGAATGGCATCGATAAATTACACGTAGCACATGAGTGTTTGTGTTGAAAATAGTTCAGCAGTAAAAATGACCTGTTCTCCTTAGTGAGATTAGATTTCAGCTTTCACTTTACCATCGCTAATGTGGCTTTCTCCCATTTCAATGACTTTTAAGCTGTTGCAAAGGTGAGCTATTCCATTATCAAAAGTACTTACACTTGATCGTAAAGCAGAGGTATTCTTTCCATCTGGCATCTTGTATCTTCAATCTAAAGCACCACCAGCCTTCTCGTTGATCTCAAATATCTTTTGTACGGTGCCATCCCCCCCCCTTTTTTTTTGGTGGGATTATGAGGTCTATTAAATTGAGTGACACATACAAGCATGCACCACGTGGGCCAAAACTGGTATTGTATATCAGGTGACAGCTATTTCCAGCTTTCCAGGTGTTGTTTTTGAGGTTATCAAAACTTCCACTATTCTATCAATAGTGAGGAAAGAGTGGGGGCCCACAAGAAACTTTGGGGGATAGCTATCCCATTCCTTGATTTTGCTTCCTTCTCTCTCCTGCTATTTCTCACTCTTTCTCCCTCTCACCAGTGTTCCCTCTAAGCTCAGTTAGTGTGAACTAGCTCACAGTTTTTTAGTCTCCAGCTCACACATTTTTGTCTTTGCTCAGGAATGATGGCTCCAGAACAAACTAATTTATGCAGTAACCAAATTGCTGGCTCACAACTTTAATGCCAGTAGCTCACAAAGTAGAATTTTTGCTCACAAAACTCCACTGCTTAGTGGGAACATTGCCTCTCACTACCCCTTTTCTTAGGCTGCAGTCACACACACTAAATAATCCATTTTCAATGCACTTTCCAACTGGATTTTGCCAGTTCACACAGTAAAATCCAGTTGGAAAGTGCATTGAGAGTGCATTGAAAGTGGATTATTTAGTGTGTGTGATTGCAACCTTACTCTTACTCTTTCTCTCCCTCATGCTTGTCACTCTTTGGCTGAGTTCAGACTGGCAATTTGCCCTGGTAGGGATCCGTTTCAGCGATGCTTCAGACCTGCAGTAAACAGGGCGTTCACACAGGCACATCTGCCTAGCGTCCCCCACCTGTAGCCAACCCACACTGTTCTGCTTCACTGCCACATTAAAAAGATACCTGAAGAAACTGGTAGCAAAGCCCTAAAGTGCACATGTGTTGCATGTTTCTCAGCTTCCAGGAAGTCTGAATGCACAGCTGAAAAGCCGGGAGAAACCTGCATTGGGCAGAAGACAGCAGCGGTATGATTGGCCGTGCTTCACTCTACTGCCCAATGCAATGCCGGCATTGCAGGGTCCTCCCCCAATCGGCAAAATGCACTCATGCGCACGTACACCCATACACCCACAGCCGAATTAATGGGGAAATGCTGCACCTCCGGGGCAGCAGTCTGAATGCTCCGGCATGCCTCCTCCCGGTATGCTCCCGCAGCAGTCTGGGCTGTGTGAATGGGGCTTTTTTGCCACGACTGGCTCCCGCAGCAAATTGCCAGTCTGTCCTCAGCCTTTCTCTCTCTTTCTGCCCTCCCATCAGTCTCCCAGCCACCTGTAGCTCTCCCAACCACCCATTTGCCCCCACACTCACAGCAATGGTGGTGGTGAAGGCCACCTGGCCTCTTGAGAATCTAAGGATGCTGAGGAAAGGCAGAGCTGGCAGCAGCAGCATTTCTGCACAGATGCTGAGAGGTGAGGGTTTTTTCTAAAAAGTAACATCCTTTTCCAACCCCCCCAAATTTGTAGGAAAGACTCCTTACTCTCCTCCTGGCCCCAATCCATAGATTTAAGCAGGGCTCTTTTTGTAGCAGGAGCTCCTTTGCATATTAGGCAACATACCTCTAATGTAGCCAATCCTCCAAGAGCTTACAGTAGCCCCTGTAAGAAGAGCTCTGTAAGCTCTTGGAGGATTGGCTACATTAGGGGTGTGTCGCCTAATATGCAAAGGAGTTCCTGCTACACAAAGAGCCCTGGTGTAGGCCAGGGCAGAGTTGGCTATTAGATATATAGGTGTGCTACTCTTTTTTACTTCTTGTGTTGTAGTCTATCCTACCTTTGAATTTTTAGAAAAGTGACAATAATTGGAGTTTAGAAACTTCCCCTCTCCTTGTTGGTCTCCCTTTACCAGGTCATTGGTAGTGCATTGTATTCGGCATTTTTCCACCCCTGCTTTGTTTCATTGGCTCCTGCCTGGTACACACTAAGGAATGTGATGGTAATTACATCGCCCACCTCTTGCCAAATGTTATGCACCAGCCAAGGGTATCCTGCTACATGTAGTTACATTTACTAGAGTTGAACATAGAGCATAGGAAAGTTGCAAATGGGGGGGGGAGAATGCATACATACAATGCATATATACAATGCATTTCATGTGAGCATCACATGAAATTGAACATCAGAACCCAAAAATAGCTCAAAGTGAAGGGTAAAAGACATTATTGCAGCATTTAGAGCTGTCAAGGAGAGAGGATGCTCGTGCAGTTTGCTGACTGGATCTTCTAATAGCAGCAGTCCACGCCTCACATGTCAGGCCCTTCATGTAGTTTGCAGTGCCCTGCCTACTGAGTTATGAGCCCTCTAGAACTGCCTTCGCAGTTGCCTTTTGAAAGACAGTCTTCTAGTTCTGAACGTTTAGAAAGGAAGAGTGCCCTTAGTCCTGCTTCTCTTTACATGCACGCTGAGAGGAGCAAGAAGATGGCCAGATGAAGTCACTAAATGGTGGAAAGGATTCCTCCATGGCTCTGACTCTTGACTTCTTTCTCACTAGACTGCACTTCCTGGTGCTCAGCATACTCTTCCTTGTCCCAGGTCTCTTGATCTGTTTCCCTCTGCCTTGGCCTTGACACTAGTGTGGTCCCAAATTTGGCTTCCCCTCTTCCTGTCACTTTTTATAATGGAGGACGGCCAACTCTGGTTTGGGAAAGTCCTGGAGACTTGAAAGTAGAGCCTGGAGAGGATGGAGTTTAGAGAGGGGAGGGACCATAGTGGGGCTCTGAAGCTATACTGTCTGCCCTACGAAGCTGCCATATACTCCAGGGGAACTGGTTTATATAGTCTGGAGGCTGGCAACTCACCACCACTGTCATGTGTTTGCAGCACACTGCGTCCTAGTTGGAATGTTTGAAGATGCTCTACAGCATCTACAATCAGTCACCTAAGGCCCCTTGTTCATATATGTTTACCAGCGCAGGTGCCTCTGAGGATTCTCCACACCGGGATGGGCACATAGAAAGAGTGTTGCCCATGTAGATGCATGTATATTACAAATTGCACAGTCAACTGGCTGTTGTTCAGAAGGTATGTCACTTGAATTATCCGTTCACTGGGAAGTCAGGCATTTCCATATGATCCTTTATCAGCTTGGGGTCACCCACAAAACCAGTGGTCCCCATACCACTAAGATCCATGTAAGAAGCTGCAGTCACGCACACTAAATAATCCAATTTCAGTGTACTTTGCAACTGGATTTTACTGTGTGAACTGGCAAAATCCATTTGGAAAGTGCACTGAAAGTGGATTGAAACTGAATTGAAAGTGGATTATTTAGTATCAGCGACCACAGCCTAAGGCCCAGAGCAAATGGTAGCTACTGCTTCCAAGCAATTACCTTGGCTCACCTCCCAAAATGGGTCTATAGTTCAGCTTCGTATGAAATTTAGCCAAATTTTAGAGATGTACAAATACTCCCAACATACATGAAACTGTAGTGATCATATAAAAACATTCTTCTTACCCTGTGTCATGTGAAACCCACAGTGTGTTGTTGTTTTAGTTCTCAGCCATCCTGATCCTAAGGGAATGCTTGTTCCAGCAATCTTTGAACAGATCCAAACAGCAGGTAGAGTGAATTCTGAGCATTATTTTGTTTACGTGAACGGAATGTTCCTGCTCAAATTAAGCACAACTGTCCCATTGATTTCAATGGGACAGGATTAAGCATATGCTTAACTCAGCCATTAGAAATAAATGAGATTTAAATGTACTTCGCTGTGGCTGGGTTACGCTCAAAGTTTGTTCCTCATTAAGGAAGTTCTAACTTCCTCATGAGGTCCTTCATGTTTATGGATCCTTCCTTTGTAGATTGTAGTCTTGTTGCAAATTGTGTGTGAAAAACTAGTAGAAAAGAACTCATAAATATAACACACAAATAAGTAAATGCCCTGGGATGCTTTCCTCTTTCCCTTATCCCTCTCCTGCTCCTTGACTATAAGAGCTTTATAAGTGCTGTGAACCAGTAAGAGATTTTTAATCTTCAATTAGTCAGACTGTCTTTTAACTGATGTATTCATTAATTAATGAATTGTATTTAAATACATTTACATTGGCAGCTCTCAGTGAAGGTGCCTTTGTTCAAGACCCCAAATGAAGGGGGCAGTTTGTTCTTGAGCATGAGAAGCAATAGGTAACAAACAAAAGTTATGACGTATTTTTAGGGACTGAAGCCACATTTTAACATTTTCTTTCTCACTGAAACTCATAATATATTCCCCTATTACCAAAAATAACTTAAAGATCACCAATGCCCAGAGAAGGGAATAGACAAACATTTTTTTCAAGGTAGTGACTGAAAAATGGCAACAGGAGGGAAGAAGGGGGCACTTCACAATGCTGCCGAAAATGTTTGTTAAAACAAAAACAAGACCTACTCTTTGGTCAGCCCTAATCCTAAAAATATAAAAGGTTTGTGTGCAGTGCCAGACAGCCTCATTCATGCTCTGGAGAGGCTCACCCTGAATTAATAAATAACCAGCCAAGCGTTTTTGTTTTTTCACCTGAAGTGAAACTCCTCCAGCCAGCCCTGAGTGTTGAAAATAGATTCCATGGTTATGCTTTTTCACAGCCCTTCTTGTTAAGGGGAAAAATATGTTCTCTGAGAGTAGGCTGAAGCCAGCAGTGGCTCATGAGGTAAGGAACAGGGAATATCTCAATCTCTGTGCTCCACTGAGGGGAAGGTGGTTATGTTACAGGTATGTGACAGGAAGCACTGATGGAGCTGCCTGCCATGACTACAGCACTGTGCAAGTGCACATCTTCTGATTGGCTAGTGGATCCCAGCATGTGGATGGAGTGATGGCATCATTTGTTTTCTCCATGTTCTGCTACCCAATCAGAATTTGTGCATGGTACTGCGGCTCATAGCCTTGGAAGTCCCATCACCACTTCCTGCCGCCCACAGGTAAAGGCACAGCCTCCCCCTCCCTCTTCTTTCAGGCTGGGATACTCTCTGTGCGCCCAACCCACAAAGTACTGCTGGCCAAAACCAATAGATGGTTTCAACTTTCTCCTCCCTGCTGTTCTGAATTGACAAAACCAACAGTGAAAACCAGAAAACTGAAACCATGACAGAAATCTAAACAAATATAACAACAAACAAAATTAGGAAACATTCACTCATCTCTACTGTGGCCTTATGTTTGCCATTTTGAGGATTCTACAAAATATTTCTCTGCTTGTAAAAAACAACCAACCAACCAAATACAGGCAATTTATCAGTTGATTTTCTTGATGGTTGCTGAAAAGCCTTTTCTCATTTGGTGAACAAAACCAAGCCATCTAGCACCTTTCCCCCATTCCCCTCTACAGGTGGAAAAACCCTGGTCTGAGTTACATCCACAAAATTCAGGTTTTGCATTATGCTTCACAGTGAAGTGACTTAACCAGCATTTCAATGCTTGACCTTCCTAAGGTTGGAAAATTCCAGCTGCATTTTCTGACCTTAACATGCACCTTAATATAAAATACAATCCAAATTCTGTCACCTTTGGAAGAATTTCAATTACTCGCAGGTGGGAAAAGGTTAAAGGTTGATGTTCTTGGCTCCGTGTCCCCAGAAGAACTGAATGAAATGCTCTGTAGGCATCGGGAGAATTATATAGATATAAAAAAAGGACACATATTGACATTTTATTTCACATAGCATCAGATTGTATATTGTTGATATTTAAAAGATAAGGGCATTTTTTAAATGGATGCACACACGTACCCAATAAAATCCTCTGCATTATTTTCACCAAACTTGAGGCACCTTTATCGGTATGTTATAAAGGGAAGGGGGGTGAATCCGTAATGTCTTTTTCTAAAGGACAAAAACATATCCGCAAGGGAAATTTTAGGGAAGTTTTTAGAATATCAGGCATGCCATTTCCTGTTGATGATAGCAGAGGGATGGGTGGGTCTTACCTTACTGCTGATGGAGGCCAATGATGCTGTCAGCTCATGCCAGTGAAAACATTGCTCCGCACAGTGCTAATTGGAATGAGGGCAGTGTAGAAGGCCAATCCATTCTGCATAAGTGCAGAAGCACCCAGTTCTCCTGCCACTATTCTAGCAATGCTGGGAGTATATGATGACAAAGTCCAGATGCACAGTGACATTAGGACATGCTCCAATTTAATTATCACCATAGTACTGAAACATCCTCATTTTTACCACATGCTCCCTGACTGGCTGGGATCAATCAATGCAGGGAGGAGAAAGAAGCCCGATGAGGAAAAAAAATGGTGCCAATGAAGCAGTAGCAAGAAGACACAGTCTCACCAGGCAGAACAAAAAAGATGAATATACTTCTTATTAAAACATTATGGGTTGAGTCCAACAGGTCCCATCCACTGAGTGAGAAGTCTTGCTCCAGTGTATCAGTGCTACAAATAGGTTTAGAACATATAATCAAGTCAAACTGCACGCAGTGACTTTTTCACCTGCCGACATGTATACTCAGAAATAAATCCCATCAAGTTCCATGGGACTTCCTCCCTAATGAACATGTGCACAGGATTTCAGCCTTAATTAGAGAGGGACTTCTGTATAATGCTTGCTAAGCCAATCTGCCCATGATGGATACCATGAGTGGTTACACAAGATGGGGCTTTCTCTGTAGCCAAAGTAAGATTGTGAAAGAAGCCCCCTTGTGCCCCCCCCCGGTGATTTTCTGGTCCAAGATTTTTTGTTTTGTTTTGTTTTGTTTCAGAGAGACTTTGGCATACAATGCTGTTGATAGGTTATTGAAAGTCTTTTTATTTCACATGCTAGCTGTCGACATTCTGGGAGTTTTAGTGTTTAGATATCCTGCAAACTGCCCCTTAGAACCATCTAAGTAGAAGAGCGGCGTAGAACTGTTTTAAATAAATAAGTAGAATCTAGTTTTATCCTGGGCACATAAAATGAGTGGTTTTCCTCATTTTCAAAGGATAATATAGCCTGCTTCAAGCTGTAAGTTTCTGGAGTTTCTATAGGTATAACCACACATTATAAGATACATGGGGCTGCTGCTGAAAAGGGCATCCCTATGTCAAGTTTTCTCCTTCTGTAATATGCATTACAACTTGAGACCCAGTTTGGTATAGTGGTTAGGACTCTAATCTGGGAGAACTGGGTTTGATTCCCCACTCCTCCACATGCAGCTGCTGGTGTGACCTTGGGTCAGTCATAATTTCTTCTTCTTCTTCTTCTTCTTCTTCTTCTTCTTCTTCTTCTTCTTCTTCTTCTTCTTCTTCTTCTTCTTCTTCTTCTTCTTCTTCTTCTTCTTCTTCTTCTTCTTCTTCTTCTTCTTCTTCTCCTCCTCCTCCTCCTCCTCCTCCTCCTCCTCCTCCTCCTCCTCCTCCTCCTCCTCCTCCTCCTCCTCCAGATCCTGATGAGATTATTCTAATGTTCTCTTCTCTCTCTAGCAGTGATTAATTTTGTGGAGCAGGGGCATTGAAATGTACATTATAAACTAATTAGGTCACAAGATGATCTGTACTATATCTGTACTATATGTTATGAGGGATAGGAAGGAACACACCTCGGGCTGCTATTTTAAGTGAGCCTCCCACCTTTTCCTCTAATGAGTAGTTCTGCCTCATGTCCCCCTCAAGATAATATGCAAAATAGCATACGGTTTAATTGTGATCCCTCAGAAAGCTTGTTATCCCTTGGACAGCTTGTTGTTGCACATCACAATCATCTTGCATTGTTCTACATGAAGAATAAATCTCTATATTTTCAGACCCACCCCCCGCCTTGCCCAGTTGGTTTGCTTTATATCAGTTAGATTCCCCCCACCCATACACTGTCCTTTAGACACCTCAGCTGAAATCCTTGCCTGTTGGTTTTATCCTGTTAGGCTAGACAAATGAGATCATATACCATGCGGTACACTGTAGATGAAATTGCCACTATTTCTTGGCCTGCCTATATTGAACAGCACCGCTTTGGTTCACATACTTTCTTATTTGCATAGAGATGAGACATGTTGTGATCATAAACTACTACAGAAAGTTCCACTTTAGAAACAAAGTAATGGAAGTAATAGCTCCAGGAAGCGTGCTTATTTAATTTGCATTGGGTATTGCTTTGTGAACATAATAGATATTTATACAGGAGAAACAGTGGTTAATAACATACTATCATTCTCCCTACAACTTGCTCGTTGTGGGAAGCAATGCTGATGTAAAATATTATTCTTCTATTTGCAAGGGTTACCATGCTTTCTCCTTGTCAACCTGCCCCACAAAACCAAATGATAATGATCTGACGGCTGACCATTTTATCTCAGAGCAGCAGGATCTTGAGCTGGAATGCTGTTGCCTTCTTAAGTAACTCTTCTTTATATATAATGTCATTGCCCCTGTACCAGATGTCATTAGGGTCATATGGGCCAATGAGAACCAGTGTGGTGCAGTGGTTAGAGAACTGGACTTGGACAGGGGAAACCCTGATTAAGAACATAAGAACATAAGAGAAGCCAGTGTTGGATCAGGCCAGTGGCCCTTCCAGTCCAACACTCTGTCACACAGTGGCCAAAAATTCCAGGTGCCATCAGGAGGTTCACCAGTGGGGCCAGGACACTAGAAGCCCTCCCACTGTTGCACCCCAAGCACCAAGAATACAGAGCATCACTTGCCCCAGACCAAGAGTTCCTACCTGTGGCTAATAGCCACTGATGGACCTCTACTCCATATGTTTATTCAATTCCCTCTTGAAGCCATCCATGCTTGTAGCCACCACCACCTCCTGTGGCAGTGAATTCCATGTGTTAATCACTCTTTGGGTGAAGAAGTACTTCCTTTTATCCATCCTAACCCAACTGCTCAGCAATTTCATTGAGTGTCCACAAGTTCTTGAATTGTGAGAAAGGGAGAAAAGTACTTCAGATCCCTGCTTGCCATAAAAATTACTGGTTAACCTTGGACCAATAATTTTCACTCAGTCTAGCCTACCTCACAAGAGAAAATGGAGGAGGTAAAAACCAGGGGTGCCACCTTGAGCTCCTCTCAGAGCTCCTCTCAGAGGAAAGTTGGAATTGAAATACACTATATATATATATAAATAACAGTACAATTCTAAACAAGGTTGTAACCTTCTATGTACATTGTAGCCCTTTACTTAGGACTGTACTGCAAATCAGTCCCAGGTCCTCCTTAGCAACTGGTGGGGGATGGTGGGACTTAGCAGAAGAGGGAGGGAGGCCCCGGTGATTTTGCCAGCTGCATGGCTGTCACTTCTGATGTGTACCAAAAGTGACATCATCATGCTGCAACATTGTGGTAACACTCTGGTATTTGGGCAAAAGTTGTACAGTAAAAATGGCTTCCACCATAGAGTTTTTGCCCCCAAATACAGAGTGTTACCCCAAAGTCGCCTGGACCTTCCTCTTTCTCCTGGTAAGTCCCTCTACTGGTCAGCTGCTTGGCAGCAGGGGGGCTGGCAACCTTAGCTGTAAGTATCCAGTATTTCCATGACTACTCAGAACAGGGTTGAGTGGAATTGGAAGGGATCTTTATACACCATCTAGTTAAATAGTCTCCAACTTATGAGTTATCAGTAGTTCACTGAGACAAGTGTCTCCAACTTATGAGTTATCAGTAGTTCAGTGGCTGCTGCAGTGTAGCTTATGCATTCCCTAGAATACCTTGGAAGAGACTGCAAAAAGACCTGTTGTGATTTTTTAAAAAAAGTTATTTCATACATTTTCCCCTGTGCTGCTTAGCTGCATTTCCAGTACTCTTTCTAGTCCATGCTCTGTTTCTAGAACAGAGAAACAGTAACATATTGGATAGAGGGTGAATAGCTCAGGATACTTTTCATTCTTCAGACCCCTGATCTAGTCCAACCCTGACACAATGAAGGAAATCCAGTGGTAGAGCATTCCTGAATGACAGCTGTCCAGCCTCTGCTTGATAACTTCCAGTGAAGGAGAGGCTATCCAACAGGTAAGTGATTCCATTGTTCAAGTATTCTCACAATTAGGAAGCATGGTCTACTCTCCTGTAATTTAATTTCATTAGCTCTAGTATTGCCCTCTAGAGCAGCAAAGAATGAATCTTTGCCCTTTTCCAGACAACAGCTCTTCAGGTATTTGAAGGATGCAATTATGTCGTCACTTAGACTGTGGTCAAATGGCAGAGTTAACATGGTCTGGCTCCGCCTCAAATTTCTCCATTATTTTTTGTAACAGAGAAATTTGATCGGACATCCCATATTTATATCGCTTCACCCCACACTCACCCCATGGAGGACCAATCAGACAGCAGCTGTGGAGAGGGTGCTTTTCCTTATTATGTGTCCTTTGTGCATGCACATAAGCACTCATGGAAAGTATCACTTCAAACACTTAACAGCTGGTGGCCAATGGAATTGCAGGATGAGGCTGCTGGGTTTTGTCATGTGGCTGTGAGGGCAGTGTTTTTTAAACTGTGCTTTTTACAAATTGTTTCAAAAGTTCAAAAGCTGGGGGGAGAGACTAGAGAAGCCTCATCCTGTGTCCTAAGTGCTGATATTTTTATTTAAAAGCTTGGCATGAAGCTGGAGTAGGCAGAAAATAGCTGAAACACAGGCATCTTTCTTTGGAAGATTTAAAAAAAGAAACACATAGGACGAAGATCTGCTTAAATGCACACTGCTAAATGAATTTTTAAAATGGAGCAAACGTAAATGGTGCTCTCTAGCTTCCCAAATGGCTTGATTTTGTAGGAGAAAGTTCAGACATCAGAAATTGCATGGTGAGACCAGTTCAGTCCATAAAAGTCTGCTTTTTTCTGGTGTCAGGGAAGTCAGCTGTGAGTATAGGCTGCCAATGACTGCAGAATGGGAGACAGATGTCACTGTCTCAATGATCATTTTTAATCCGTAAGGGAGAAGCAATGAAATCAGGTCAAATAGCCTGTCTGATCACAGCCTTAGTCTTCCCTTTTCCAGACCAAACATACACAGATCCTTCAACTTTTTTTTGCAGACTTCTGTCCCCAAGTCCCAAACTATCAGTGTTGCACTCCTTTGAATCTGTTCCAATTTGTCTACATTTTTCTTAAAATGCAGTGCCCAGAACTAGTGGACACACTACTCCAGATGAGGTCTGAGTAGCACAGATTACCGCTTCACATGACTCAGATATTCTGCTTCTACTTAAAAAACACATTCACTTCTTTTTTGCGCACCTGCATCATATTGCCAACTCATGGTCAGATGCGGGGGTTGTGGCAGATAGATCAATGAACACATCTATTTGGTGAACAGCACTGATGGAAAAGACCATTTTCCATGTTAAGGGATTGTTATGAAAATGCTTGAAAATGAAACAGCATCTATCATAAAGTTGCTTTAAAATGCTGCAGTTACATTTGGAGTATTGTGTGCAGTTCTGGTTTGTTCTTTCTTAAAGAGGATATTATACAGTACAAAAGACTACTTTTCCTTTAAAGAAAAGCTAAAAAATTTGGGGGGGGGGTTAGTTTAGGAAAAAAATATGACCAGGAGAGGCATTTCTCCCTTTATCCTAATACAAGGACTTGAGAGTCACCCAATGAACTTGTTTGGCATTGGACTTGATAAAGGAAAGTACTTCTTCATATAATACGTAATTAGCTTTAAGATTTTTTTTTGTTGCCACAAGATATTAGGCTGGCCACTAGCTTATATGACTTTTTAAAGATGTTAGATAAAATTTTATCAATGGCAATTTATCATGCAATTTAATGGAACTTCCACAATCTTTTAGCTCTGAATTTCATACAAATCACAGGGGAGAAATGTCGGCTTCATGAATTGCTTGTAAGCTTTCAAGAAGATACTGGCCCGGATTGTATCTTTGGTCCCTTTCAGCAGTATCCTTATAATTTTTTTTAAAAAAATGTTTATTTATATTCACTCCTTCTCACGTGAGGTCAAGGTGGGTTACATGTAGTGAGTCAATACAATCAATAGGATTGGACTTTCAATAAACAATACAATAGGGTTAGGGTTATAGAACCAAACAGAAATCTAAAAACAGAACTGAAGGAAAGCTAAGTATTAACATGACATATTAGCTGATGCAAAATTACATAATAGGATTCAGCAAGCTATGCACAGTAATATAGATCATAGTCCCTAATCATTTATCCAAGTAACATTGGGAATCATCTTGTACAGATTAACATTATTGCTGGTGTAGAAACGCCCTCGTGAATAATTCAGTTTTGTATAGTTTTCAGAAAGCCAGGAGAGAGGGAGTGTTTCTGAGCCTTCAGGCAGGCCAGTCTATAAGGTCAGGACTACAATGGAGAAGCCATACGGATAGGCAGCTGTTGATTTTGCCCATTTGCAGATGTTGCTGTGATGAGTGAAGCTGTCATGACAGTCTGTTGGAGTGTTTACAAGTTCTCTACCTGCTGTGGTAGTGGTAATGGGGTAAATCCTTCTACCCCTGTATGGTTTTGTGAATGACCTCTTGTGGTGTGAGTAGTTCTATTTAAAAAAAAAAAAGCATGGGATGATCATCTTCAGAGGGCTCTAATAGTACAGTCTTCAGAGGGCTCTAATAGTACAAGGCTCTCAGTTTTTTATTAGCAAAACAGTACAGGGATGAAAGGGATAAACTGCTTCTCCCCCCTTTCCCAGGGCTTTAGTCACAACTGGGGTCCCATGTGGGACGGTAATTTAGTATAAATAGACGCTGGGAAGATCCAGTCATGAATCTCCCACACCTTGTCCATTCTGATCCTGAGAAGCCAATGTGATGCCTCAGATTAAGAAATTGAGGATTAAATATGCAGAGCATTTTATTTTGTGCAGTAGTTCTAATTTTTAATGGTGCAGAGGATTCCCCCCCTCCCATTTTGATGCTGTGGCATTCAGATTTGCAATTGCAGAGTGAGTAATGAAGAGTCGTAAAGGGAGACAAGGGCACACAGGGCCCTGTTGGGTGAGCTGTTCTTTGCAGGGGATGTCAGAGTCCTGACCTGCCTCCTGCTCACAGAAGCCAAAAGCGGTTGGCCTTTTTGTGCTAAGCAGCCACTAAGATGACAACGTGCCATGTACATAAGTCTGTCATGATTTATCCACTCATGCTTTCTTGCTTACTGACAGTTTTTCTTCTGCGAGCTCATACATCATCCTCAGCTGAGAGGAGGCAGGGGCTCTCCTAGGCCTGCCTGCAGGCATCACTGTGGGAAGGACTTAGCCAAGCATCCCCTATTAATTGCGGGCTCATTAACTGGTGTTTGTTGACAAGGGTGATTTAACTTTGTGAAATGGAAAATACAAGGGTGCATGTGAAGACGCTTCACACTGAGAAATGTGCCTCAATGTTTTCAGGCAGCATTAGATTCCCAAAACAGCATAAATCAATCCCCATGCTGCTTTAATCACGGTCCTGAGAGTGAGTGTGGTGGAGTGGCTGTAGGGCTGGCAGGCCTCCCACTATACAGCCAGCTTGGGGTTAAGAGAGGTGGACTCTAACCTGAAGAACCGGGCGTGATTCCCCATCCCTCCACATGAAGCCACTGTTCTCTCAGAACTCTCTCAGCCCCACCTACCTCACAGGGTGTCTGTTGCCCTGACCTGGGTAGCCCAGGCAAGCCCAATTTCATCAGATCTTGGAAGCTAAGCAGGGCTGACTCAGGCAAATATATGTAAGGGTGACCTCCAAGAAATACCAGAGATGGGATGCAGAGGCAAACTAATCAAGCCACCTCTCTGAAAAACATCCAAGCCCCCAGTAGGGGTCATCAGAAGTAAACCATGACTTCCAGGCAAGCACACAAAACACACAGAGACACACATATAGCTATCAACAGTATGTCTGTTGTGGGGAGAGGAAGGGAAGGCAATTGTAAGCCACTCCAAGACTCCTTCGAGTAGTGAAGAGTGGGATATACAACCAAGTCTCCTCCTCCTCCTTTTCTTCTTCTTCCTCCTCCTCTCCCATCCTCTGTCTTATCCTCACAACAACCCTGTGAGGAAGGTAGTGGTTAGCCCAAGGTCACTTTCTCAGCCTCCCTGTAGAATGGGATTTGAACTGGGTTGCCCAGGTCCTACTCCAGTACTCCAACTATTACACCATTCTGTACATATGTTCCAGCTGGAGCCTGGCCTCAGATGGGCAAACCCAAACACCATTCAAAGCTTCCATTCTGCTGCTCTTTATGTTCTTCTAGAACAATTTTTCCATGCACAGATCTGTTGCTGACATCTGGAGAGGACAGATTGTCCAGATCAGCTCCATTCAAGATGGTGGCTAATGGGAGTGGCAAGAAGGTCATTCTGTCTATATCCTGCCATGTAAATAATATAATTTGGCTTTAGAGATGGTAGCATGTAATGCTGTAAGCCATCACGAACCAAGTTTTGATTAGGTAAGATATGATTATTACATTGACCGTGAGGCATAGGAGACACAACGGAACCGCCTTGACCAGCTTCTCGAAGAAAAAGTGAGATAGGAGCTCAGTAAAGGAGGCAATTATTACCCAAGTGTCAGACTTTGTGAGTCAGTGTACTGAAGAAATCAATAGAATCATTGACCCCTGCAGTTTGGAGGGGTTTATAGGCCACCTATCCCAACCTTATGCTCAGTGGGGACTATGTAAAGCCAGAGTCCATTGTCCTGCTTTACCATATTTGTATTTTATACTTGTCATATTAGCTGTCAAAAAAGGAAGGGTGGTAATAAAGAAGTTTTTAGAAAGAAAATCAATAATACATAAATAAGGTTTCCAACCTCCAGCTTCAAGGATGTCCTTAGGTTTTTTTTATCACTTTATGGCAGAGAAAAGTTTCCAGGAAGAAGCTTCACCCCAAAATGCAGCCTTTGTGTTGTGTTCACACTCCTCCAGTCAAATAGTTGTTAAAGGTACAGCTATCCTTTTTGGGGTTGTAGCAACATGCGAGACAAAGAAATAGCCATATAGAAATCTGTTTTGCACTAGAGACGAAATGGATCTATAATTCACTATAAATATTTCAACCAAAACTACCCTCACCTTTTTTGAACTAGATCTGCCCTAAGCTAGCATTAAAAAATCATAGCAGCAGAAAATGGCTCGATAGGTAACATTAAGAGAAATGGTGAATAAATATTAGTTCCCACCCACGCCAACATGCCATGAGTCGTCTCGTGTGCAGAGAACTTACACACAGACTGCTCATATTCCATCTGTTGTTTACAGAGCCTCCATAAAAGCAACTTCAAATACACCTATCGGGAGCCATAAGCGTGAACTATCAAAGGCAGTCATGTTAACCAAGGTGTGACTGATGGAGTCTGTGGAATAAGATCTCCCTCCTTAGAGGCAATGCAGAAGAGAGACAGTATGTTGGTCATGACCCTATACAAGTAGCAGTCAGTTAGAAAGCAGCTGGATGTAAATTTGTGTTTCAGAGAACTCAGTAACTCTAGGCCTCAGTCATATTCTTCCCAGGCCTTTAGGCCATTGGTCTCGACTCAGCTGGGATCTTGCAGAGATGCTGGTTGTGTGAACTAGTGTCTATACATGGCAGTTAGGGTTTCCAGGCACTGTCTGGCAACCATAAGGAGGAATGTGAGTCAGGATATGGGAGGTCCACAATGCCAGCTGCAGTATCACATTGCTTCTGGGGGGGAGGAAGTGACATAGGGTAGCTCTAGAAATTGCCAGAAATTCTATGGTTTTACCACAGAGTTTCTGGTGATTCCTAGAGCTACCCTATGTCAGTTCCTTTTTTTTTTAACTGAAAGTGACATGATCGTGCAACTAGGATAACTTTTTTTTTATTCTTCCTCTGCCAGTGCAGGCAATGGGAGTGGTGGGTGAGGCATCTCCCCGTCTGACTGGAGGTTCAGCAGCCCTAATGGCAGTGGCTAATAGACTTTGGTATTGTCCCCTTTTTTTGGGAAGTCACCACTGCTGGGCAAATCAGTATGTTTAATCTCACCTGATGCTCCCGTGGAGTCAGCAGTTCATACCATTGGAGCCTCCACACAATCACCTGAGTTGTTAAAGGCTATTGATGTTTATGTTACTCAAAACCTGAGACTGGCACATGTAAGCATTCCCACAAGTGTGAACCTCAACAGGCTAGGGATCACTTAGATCTGTATATAAACTGGCTGGCTCTGGCACACCTCAACCCTAAAGGAGATGGAAAGAAAGAAACCTCTAATAAGCAACAGCAAACTTTACTGCCTAAAAATTGGACAGATCAAAGAAGGAAAGTACAGACATCAGTTAATGGATGGCAGTTCATGCATGCAATGACAATCTCTTTCCTAGTGTGATTATATTACAGTAGTGTTCTACCCTCTTCTGGTTCTCTTTTGAGGGGGGTCCAACAAAGGGGGAGGTTGTGTGTGCATGGGTTCCTGGGAGGGACCAAGAGAATGGAGCTCTCACCTGCCCAGCAACGCCGATGGTGGGCGGGGGCTATTTTGCCGCCCCGAAGGATGGAGACAGCAACATTCAGGATGCTGCATCCTGACATGGTTGGGGATAGAGCCGGCTATTTTAAAATGGGCTAGGTTCTGCTCCCGCCTTGCAGTTGCTCCGCATGCTCGAAAAACTTTGGAGCATGCAGGAGGAGTGTTTAGGTGGTGGTCCATGTTCAGCAGCGGCGGCAGCAGCCTGCTCCCAGCGGTGGGTGCCAGTTTAGGCAGCAGCCCGTTAGAGGTGATGGCGACCTGTTCAAGGCAGCGGCAGCGGTGTTCTTTTTGTTAAAACACACACACACCGCTCACACAGAGGCTTCAGGAGGGGGGTTGTGGCTGCAGTTGATGAGGCTGCTTTTGCTGCACCCCCCTTTTTTCCTTGGGATTCATCCAGTATTGCCCAGTTACATTGTCCCCCCAACCCCCTGGGTGTGCATTGTTGCTGGGGAAGGTGAGGCATCCAGCTGCATTCCCCTCCCCTTAGGCTATGGGGCTTAGTTGAGCTGTTCCTGGATAGTATAGGTTGGGCAGCCATTTTGAGTGGGTATTTTACTGGTGGCCATTTTGAGTGGCATTTTTCATGAGCTTCACTGGGGCGGCCAGTTTCATAGGGTGTGCATATTATTAACTACTGCTGCACACTTCTGGAGACTTCATTAATACGTTATGGATTTTAGTTGCTGACCACTTACTTTGGCCATGGCTTCAAGAAAAGGGCAGGGTAAGGCCAAGGGAAAGCAGCCAGCCCCTAAGAGGCCCCCTGCACAGCCTGTCCCTGTTATCCCATCTGATGAGGAGGAGGATGACCCAGTAAATGCCGCTATTCTTCAAAGGCTGGCTGCTCTTGAGCCACAGAGGGGTGCTCCCCTGAAAGGGGATTTGGGTAAAAAAACAAAAAGAGATTCTAATTCTGTTTTTCAGGCAGAGGTGCTGGCCTGATTGGCCTTTCTGGAGGATGGTCAGGGATCTTCTGCTGGGGACAGTGGTGACATGTTGGCATCTGGTCAGCAGGGGCAGAGCAATGAGGACCTCCAGGTGGAAGTATACAAGGAGCCCCCTAAGATTGATGGTAAGGAGGGGCACAATGATAAGAGCAGTTCACCTTGGCCATGGAGCCCCTGCCCTCAGGGTGTCTCTGGGTCCACCACTCACATGCCACCAGTTAGTTGGCCTCAATACGTAGGTTGGGGCAGTGGGGCTCCACTGCCCCCCCCGGGGTTTGGCCAGGGTGGGGTTATTCACAACCAGGCATTGGCTTTCCAAATCAAGGGCATGTCTCATATGACAAAGTACCAGCCGGTGCCATACCATCTGGCGATTCGGCGCTGCCCCTTGGTGATCATCTTTCTGTTGTGGCAAAGGAGAAGATTCTCAAGGGGGAATATGTGGACATATTTACATTATTTTACTGTGAATTAGAGAAAAAGGACTGGGAGGACCTTGATGAGAGGGAGAAAGAATGCCTAAAGAGGCGAGTGGTAGATAGGACTTGGGCCAACTGGCATCATCCATGGAGAGGTCATACTTTTTGGGGGGGTCATACAACAGGGTGTCCCTTTGGCGTGAAGACCTGCTAGTTGAAGTGGCGCTGCAGGTGGCATCTGATGCTGCAGGTTCCTCCGGCTTTGGAGTATATTTCCGGGGGCATTGGTGTGCTGGGGACTGGCCTGAGGAATGGCTTCAGGTGGATGGGTCAAGGACCTCACCTTTCTGGAATTTTTTCCAATTTTCGCAGCAGTGTGGATTTGGTCACGGGAGTTTGCCAACCATACCGTCCACTTCTGGTGCGACAACATGTCCACAGTACACATAATCAACTCCTTGACATCCAAGTTCCCCAGGGTTATGGCTTTGGTCAGGGTTTTCACCTTACAGTGTTTGCATAATAATATATTGTTCAGGGTTAAGCATGTGCCGGGAGTTAATAACGGGGTCGCTGACGCTCTCTCTCGAAAACAGATGGAGAGATTCTGTCAGCTGGTTCTAGAAGCTGACCAGTTCCCGGTGCGTATGCCAGCCAAGGTGTGGCAGATTGGCGGGCTGAGGCGGATAGGGCAACGAGCTTGGCTCTTGCCCCTTCCACACATAGAGCTTACATGAGGGCAGGTAAGCAATTCCTGTCCTTCAGGGAGGGAGCAGGCCTGCGGCAAGTTTGGCCCATAGCTGTCTCTCATTTAATGCAATTCTGTGTGAAACTGAGAGGTGAGGGCCTGTCAGCTCATTCCATCAGGTCCAAGTTGGCTGCACTGGCCTATGCCAGCAAGGCATCTGGGCATGTTGACAAGACGGGCGACTTCTGTATTTGGAAAATGCTTGAGGGCTGCTCCATGGAGAGCAGCATGGTAGCTGATTCCAGAGAATCTTTGACCTCAGTAATTTTGAGGGGGCTTAAGGCTCAGTGGCATACAGTGTGCGCTGATAGCTATGAAGCTGCACTGTTTCACGCAGCATCACTGGTCGCCTCTTTTTGGGCTCTGAGGATCAGTGAGCTGGTGGCTGGCGCACAGCAAGATGTGTCCGACCTGGCCCTTGAACAGCGGGATGTTTCTGTTTTAGACTCCAAAGTTAGAATTAGGCTACACCGGTCGAAGACTGACCAGCATGGCAGGGGGCAGGTCATAGAGCTCAAGTGCTGTTCAGAAGATGAGTTGTGCCCAGTTGGGGCTTTGAGCCATTACTTGGCCTTGAGAGGAGAGGGCCAGGGCTACCTATTTTGACATAGGGATGGCACTCCCCTCACTAAATTTCAATTTTGGAGCATGACACGGAAGGCGCTGGCTCATTTGGGATTGGGTAGTGTTCACTTTGGTACCCACTCATTCCAAATATGAGCCACGTCTACGGCAGCTGCAATGGGATATATTGGCAGTGAGACTCAGAGGATAGGGCACTGGAAGTCACGCTGTTATAAAAAGGTTACGTCCGGAATTGCACTGTTTAAATATCCCATAGGGTTATTTAAATTATTAATGATTTTCTTTTTTCAGATGCTACAGACTGCGGGGCGAGATGAAGGGTTACCGTCTGTGGCCACAGCATGGTCTTCTGGGTGGCTCATTCTGGAGAGGCAGTGGATATTAGCCTGGAGGACAAACTTAACCCATACTGTGGCTAAAATCCCAGTCTTTGTATACCTAAAATCTCTTTGTTTTAGGGGAATTCCGTGACCATTTCAAACTGAATTAACTTTAGCTGCTAGTTTCCTGTTTCACAGAAATTGCTTAGTGTTTGTTTGTGGCAAAGGCCACCCATGACATGATTAACACCATGGGTGAATATTTGCTTACAGGTGTGTTGGGGCTCAGGAAATGAGTTTTTGCAGTTCTGATTAACTCAGGAAGGAGACTAAATTGCTCTCTTTGATGTGTTAGACACTTGGCTTGAGAAAGTCCCTTTTTGTCTTTTGGAACAGTTCTCCTTTGTTGTCACAAACCCAGACCATTTTTTACGGCTGGAATCTGAAATGATCTTCGCTAATCAAGGTGTTTCCTTTTAAGATGAACTTTCTTGAAACAGAGTTCCTTACTGTACATTTTAATTTTAATTAACCAATGATCTATTTGTGAAACTCAGAGTCTGATTTCATGCTACTTCTTCTCCTGGCTTTTGGGCATCAGTTCTCTGGGTCTAAAAGTGAAGGGGGTGCCTTCCTGTTATAGGGATACTAGTGTAACATTACTCTGTGTTTAAGGGTACATAAAGATAAAATGTAAAGCGAGAACTTAAGATTGTTACACCCAACTTCACAATTTGAATGGCATTCATACCAGTGAATCAAATGTTGGTTCAGCCATCAGTTTTTCCTCTCTTCCCATGTTCTAGGAACACAACACATATTTTACTCTTTAAATAAGAGGGGCATGCTTATACAGGTTCACTTTGCAACTTATTCCCAAAGAAATAAAATGATTTAAAAAAAAAAATTGGGAAAGCCTTTTTTGGTAATGGCACAGTCGTTCACCAATTAGCGCTGACCCCAGCCAGTTTCTGCTGCAAAATTGCAGGAACTCCCCCCCCCCCAAGTTTGACCATGGATAGGGAGGGAGAACTCTTTTTGAACTGAATACAATGAAAAAATTTCCAAACTGACTTCACATCTTTGCAAATATGTTCACTCCATATCTGCCACTAAAATCCACAGGACAAAAAATCCATTGGATGGTACTGAATATACTTTCCCCACTGACAATTAGAAATACTTCTGTAACTAATAAGTTGCCAAATTGTCTAGCCCAGCCTCATGGATCTGATCACGAGTTATTTCAGTGTAATCATCCAAAGTTCTTGATGACAGCCATTCACAGGGCAGATCATGCCAAAGACTCAGGGGTTCTTGAATTTTCCTCAACACTTGGATAGCAGAGCTAATGGCTTCCTTACTCCAGTGCCTGGCTGTCAGATTTCAGATTTATTGGGAAGAAAATCTGATAGTAGTTCCCAGAGGATAGAGGTTGTCATGCCATATCATATTCTCAATCCACTTGTTCTCTGCCCTGTGAATTCTAATCAAGGGAGAAAAGTCAATTGCAGTAACCTACAGGTTATGAGACTTTCCAATCATATAAGCCTGGCTGGCACCAGGTAAGTGTAGGATTAGCAAAGGTATGTGAGAGAACTGTCTGAAGGAGCCACATAATAAAAAAAGAAATGTTTAGATGGAGTCAAAGATGAAATGGAGCTTCCTTGGGATCTCTTCTCTTTGATTTTTGGGAGTGCATTATTTACAGTACAACTCTATTCATGTTTACTCATAGTTAGCCCCTCTTTATTCTATGGGGCTTAATCTCAGATAAATGTGCAGCAAACTGGAAAGCTACAGGGCCACACAGGCATGCACAACTGATTACACAATCCCATGTGACTGGCAAGGAATGTGTGGCCAGGTTGTGTGTGCATGCGAGAGAGAGAGACCTGAAAATGATCACATTTATGATTATCTGAAAGACTTTTCTGTGATGCTGTGGTCATCGGGTAATAAACATGCACATGTGAAAATAACTGTTTCTGAAAAACAAAGGAGAGAAAATGTTGGGAGTTCTGTGATAACAGCTCAAAACAGGGTTTTTTTATATCAGTTATTAAGTCTGTGGGGCCTTGATTTGGATTGGGATCACAAGACGGGGTGAGGGGACCTTCCCCTTGTACTGATTTCCTAATCCGAAACACTGATGAAACATACAGTGGATACTCCTGTTTATCCCCATAGTAACTCCCTAGGGATGTTTCAGGTTCAGGGAAGGCCATCGGGGGAAGGCTTATCACCTCCTCCCCTCACATCATGATCTCAATCTAATTTGAGGCCGTAATATAACAATTGACTTTAAAAAACAACAAGAACTCTCGTCATGGAACTCCCACTGCCTTCTCTAGTTTGACATTCTTTGGTTCCTATGTTAATATACCAGTTCCCCTCTATGTTTGAACTTGGGCGATGTATGGGATGAATGTGATTAGAAGAAGAAGAGCGTGAAAATTCTCCCTGAAGAGAAAAAAGATTCACTAGTGTCTGTCTCTTCTCCTCCCTCCCTCCAGTATGGTACATAATGATCCAGAATGTATGAATGAAAGTACAGCTATTAGGTCAATGGGACTTCATGCTCTTAGCCCCTGAAAAGTTACTTGAGCTAGTGCCTCAGATTCATTGCAGTGTTTCTTCAGTTACTAATGCAGTGTTGCAGGTGCCCAGAAAGATGCTGCCACTGCATACACACACATGACCAGCAAGGGGCCCAGCCATTTCAGTATTACATACAATTACTTCCTCAACATCGGTGTTTAATAAGTAAATTAATAGTAGAAATCCAAAGAATTGTGCTACTAGGTCTGTGATCTAGGAGGGGTTGGGGATGACATTTCTTCAACAGCAGCCCCTCTTCTATATGGTAGAACACTTTTGAAACTGAGTAGACCTCTGAAATCAGATTGCAATCTGGGGATCTGCTGTTCGCATAAACCAGAAGAATACTATACCAATCCAGAGATACTAAAACACACATAGAAACTTCAGCATAACAACAAGATTAATAGAGGAGTCTGTTGATTGTCAAGAAGCTGCTTATTTTCCCTTCCTGCTTTACCTGAGCATGTGACTGTCCCTCGTGGCAATGAAAGCTGGCTATGGACTTCCACATGGTTAAGGAAAGACTGGGCTATCCATTGCTGTTTAATCATTTTTTTGCTTTCATCTTTGTGAACCATTAAAATTATTTCACCTTCCTCATGGTAAGCACTGATGATGATAACAATAATGATACTTCATTGTAAGTATGTGGTCCTTGACATAGGCTGCAATCTTAAGAAGAGTTTCCTGGAAGTAAGCCCCATTGAATGAAATGGGACTTGGTGAGAAACATGAATGGTTTTAAAGGGGGATTAAGCAAATTCATGGAGGCCAGGTCTATCAATGGCTATGAGCCAGGGTGATTAAAAGGAACCTCCATATTCACAGGCTGAGAAACTCTGAATATCAGTGCTAGGAGTTGGGGAAGGCCTCAGTCTCCATGCCCTGTTTGGCCCAATGAAACAGGATGCTGGACTAGATGAGCCACTGTTCATATCACTTCCTTTGGAGTAGACTTGCTTAGGATTCCTTCCAAAAAGTATAGTTAAGCAGCTTCTTCATCAAGGAGCTTGCCGTCTAACTTATGACAGTAGGGGAGAGAAACGAAGGGGAGAATAGAATATGCCTGTTCTTCCTACTTTTTAAATGAGGCATGAGTTGCTGGATCACCAGTTCTTTAAAAAATGTATTTTGCAAATGAACACCTAAAAAGAAATGCCACAAAAATATTTTTAAAGAATGTTCGAACTGCTCTTCGAGGGAGTGGGGTTACTATCCATTAATGGCAACAGTACTTCCAAGTATGTCCAGGAATCTCTTCTTTTCTCTAAATACCAGTTTATACCAATTTAAAGTCACTCCACTTCATTATTTTGATAGAAGTAGTTATTCTCGTGAAATAAAAAAGCTTAGCATTTCTAGAGCTGCGTTCAGACGGCCAGTCAATCGCGCCATCAGCCCTCCTAAAATTTTATCCCGATTTTTTTAATCCAGCCTAGCACGACCAGACGCCCCCCTATGAAATAGCCTCACCGCGCGTTGTTCCCGCCGTGATTTGTCTACACGGCATCCACCGAGAATTTTTTAAAAAAAAGTTTTGTACATTCGCACAGGCAAGGCTGCGCCTCCTTGGAGAACTGAGGCGATCGCGGAGGGTTTTCAGCAAAGTCCCGGTCCTCCCCCTTGCCATTGCCATCAATGGAGGGACTATTTTGCAAGTTAGAACAGTCCTTCCCCCCTCCATCTCCCATCGCGGTAACATCTTGTCCCTAAAAGAAATAAGCATGAATATTACATTCCTCGTAGCGCTTATCGCTGAATGCGTTTCCTCGTTAAAGCGCACATGGGGTTTCAATTTTTTAAAAATCGCGCCCCCGTCGGCTCGGTCTGACGTCAGACCGAGCCGACGGGAGCATCGCGCGCTAATGGAGTGACCAGACGGAAGAAAGTCTGCAGTTGTTGCGCGGGTAAGCGAAAACCCTACATTGAAACTACTACTTTTTAAATCAGGATTGGAGGCGCAGCAGAACGGGATGTCTACGGGACCAGAATTTTTCCCAGATGTTTCTGTCTGGTCGTACATTTTTGATCCGCAAGGGAGTCATTCCTATGGCAGATCAAAAGATCCGTCTGAACACACCCTAGGTATGAATGTAATTGTTACTCAGTTCCTAAGCAGTTGTAATACTAAACAAGTACAATTAAATCTCTGGGCAGTGAGATTTCCCACAAAAGTTTTGTTTTGTTTTAATGAGTATCAGTGTTAGATTTTAGTAAGCAGTAAGGAATTAAGAGAAGAGAGATGCTATTGCTGTCTTTTGACTAATAAAGGGGAACATTAGTCATGATTTCTGAAGAAATTATTTTTTTTGGCAAAAATCGTCTGTACATTGTAGAATAAAGCATAGATTGTAAAAAGTGCTTCATGCTTGTACCACAATTTCAAACAAAAACACCAGTTTTTGATTGGCCAGCCCTGTTGCTAGAGCTCTTCTCAGCCAATGTGGGCTCTATAAGACTCCAAATAGTCTTGGCTGCTCACATGCTCAGCTATTACTAGAGTGAACTGACCCATCCTGCTTCCCTACAGAAGTCATATGGGATTAGCTGCTCCCCTTGAAGCCAAGTAGGAATTTTTTTGGCCCAACTCTAATGGGTCATGAGAGTTCCTCTGCTTCACACTGCTTCTGTCAGGTGGTTTAGATAGTTAAATAGGCTTGTTTCATATTAGTCAGTCCCTAGCTAAGGGGTAGATGGGATTAGGGCTGCCTTGGTTTGTTTCAGCTAGGGATAATCAAACACCCACTGGTTCAGCCCATGCACTGTTCACCAGTTATGAATAAGGAGGTGATTTTTCAATGATCAGCCCAACTGTTCATGAACCAGTTCATGGCCATTCTACTGATTGCCTCACTGTGTTCCTAACTGTGCAATACAGTGCAATTGGCTTTTCCTGCCATAGCTATTTTTTCTGTCATGCCACTGGAAGGTTTTTGGAGGTGTGTTATGCTTCTAAAACTCTCCAGATTAACTGGTCTTTTAATTACATTTGCTGGTCATAGCTGTTAGAGTGTCAGACAAGGACCTGGCAGTTCAAAGTTCAAATCCCCACATTGCCAAGCAAACTTGCTGGGTGACTGTGGGCCAGTCATACACTCTTACTCTAACCCACCTCAGAGGATTGTGTTTGTGAGGATAAAATGGAGGAGTGGAGAATGCTGTAAGTCACTTTGGGTCCTCATCAAGAAAAAAGGCAGGATATAAATCAATAAAAATTGTCTCACACAAATTCCTAGTTTGTCATGTTGGCCAGCCTTTTCTTACCAAATGTACCAGACATAACTATGAGACCATGGAAGTTTTATGTTCTTTACTATATGCCATCTACAGTATCTGATGCCATAGAGTACTCCCCAATTTTGCTAAATCGACTGGCCTGACATTAAAAAAATATGAATTGTTGTTGTTGTTGTTTTAAAAAACTCAGCTAATAACCAAAACATATTTGCGAGCACAATGATTTAACAAAGTGGGTACATCAGCCAAATATAATTAAAATGTTCTTAATTATGAAAAACCAGAGACTGCATTTTTTATGCTATCATAGTGTTATCCAGAATACAAATCAAGGTAATTTGAGATAAAAATAAATTCCCACTAAAACCATAGTAGGTCCAAATATGCAGCACAAGATTCCAAATTGCAGATGTTCTCTGAGAATTGTGAAATCTTGATGAACCTTATTTCATGGTCATGGTAATGTCTGTAGAGATGGAAATATCTAGTAAGGAAAAGAAAAAAACCTCCAGGGGGCCCTCCACTGAGTATATTTTATTTAAAGTATTTGTTCTCTTGAGAGTCCTTAGATATATTTAACTGAATGAAACTTGCTTCCAAGTTTGCCATAAAATTTCAGTTTAGACCCTCCTCAAGAATTTGAATCTCTGATGATGTGCCTCAGTGCTTATAATCAGGTTTTTGTGATTGATTCAACCAGGGCTTTGGGGGGGGGGGCACATGCTGGAACAGAGTTCCAGAACCTCTTCAACAAAATTATTTTAAAAATGTTTAGAAGTTCATGAGTTTTAAGTATACAGACTGAAAACTTCCTTTCCCTTTGGAGAGTTCTGGCACCTCTTTAAAAAAAAAGCCCTGAGTTCAACCAAACTTTATAATTTTTCCCATGTCCAGGGTAAACTTAATCCTGGACACTATCAGCCTGATGTTTGCAAAATGGTTAAAACCTTCCAATACACCACAATACCCATTTGCAAGGGTCATTTCATAGAAAAAGAGGTGCAGGAGCTCATTAGCATGACTCATTTGCATAATTTATTTGCATATGCCACACACCCTGACATCACTGGAAGTGTGTCAGAAGGCAACACCCACTGCTCAGGCTCCACCCCAAAATTCTCCAGAGGAGGGAGAGCTTGTACCTGAATAAAACTTGGTCTTAAATGTGCCACTGGACTGTTCTGGATTGCTAGCTATTGCGGGTGGGGGGGGGGAGTGCAAATCTACCTACTTACAAAAATATTTTTAATCCAAGAACCTTTTATTCAATAGCAAGTAGTCTTGGCATCCCGTTGGAACTCAACAAGCTATTTATCTGTTACACATCTGATGAAGGATGTCTGCACTTAAGCTGGCCATCTTTCTATGATGGAATAACAGCACTTGGTATTTATATTTCCTGTTTATTTATCTGGACATTAATACCCTCTTTTTATGAAGCACCTATCAAATCTGTTAAAATATTTGTATCCCTTTCTTCTCCAGAGAGTCAAAGTAGTTAACAGTATGGCAGAAAGAATATAATAAAAAATACAACCAACATCAATACAGGTATAGCCAGCCAATAAGTTCATTTTCTTTATAATGCAGCCCTCAACATCAGACGCAAACAACAGTCAAAAAGCCCACAGAAAGAAGATGGCCTTGCATATCATCCTAAAAATAGGTAAGGAGGGTATCTGCTGACCCTCCTCCAGAAAGCCATCTAGGAAATTGGCTCCATGACCAAGAAAGATCTTTCTGCAACAGTAAAGGGATAAACAAAACCTTGAAAGGGCACCATGAGCAAATGCTAAGCACTGATAAATTTCACTTAGAGATTGCAAAGCAAATAGTAGCACTCATTGTCTGTATATCAATTCAATAACAATATTTATCATTTGCTCCAACTTGCCGAAAGCAGCTCAAATCAGATGGTTGGTCATGGTACACCTACACAAGCATCTGAAACCCCATTAGACCCAGTAATCCATCAGTGGAAGGCAATAACTGTCATAGATCTTTGAATGTGTTTGAAAATGCTTCCTCTGGCTACAACTATGATCTGTAATTCCATTTCATTGTCTGACAAAGAGTGAATGCACACAAAAGCTCACACCTTGAATAAAACTTTGTTGGTCTTAAAGGTGCCACTGGACTCTAACTTTGTTCTGGAACTGGGAGGGAGAGACATTTGATTTGCTCTGTTTCCAAACCCTGCCTCCAATGGAGGGAAAAGAGAAAATGTTCATTTTCTTTCCATGCCGTCCCTTTAGAAGCCCAGAGCAGAGGAGGGGGGAGGGGGTGGATTTTTTTCTGTCTCAAGATAGTCCATGCTTCTCAGCAGTAGCATGCTTTTTGCAAAGAGAGATCCAGGCACAGGCTTGTTTTTAAAGTCTTCCAGAGCTCAGGAGCCCTGCTGCTGGAACCAAAGGAGGGGAAAATATAATTGCTTTATTTCCAAAGAGGAGGGTTGGTTTTCTGCCATGCTTTGTTGTTGTTGTTGTTGTTGTCTCTCCCAGGGTTTCTAGAGAAAAAAAACCCCTCTCTGTCTCTGTTTTCCAGTCCATCCCACAGAGAAGGGTAAGGGGATTCTGAAATTCCTGATGGGAGCAGAAGGGGGGGCATGCAACAGAATCCTCAGGCTGGTGAAGCTTCCCCTTTTGGGGACAGCTTACTCCCCCAGCTTTGCCACACATCCCCACCTCCAACCTTCCCAGACAGGGGCTCACAGCCACCCCGACAGCTCCAGAGCATGGCTTGGGCCCGGGGGGAAACCCCACCCCACCACATAAGCCCACAGTCCCATTACCTTGACCTCCCTAGCCAGATGCCCACAGCTCCCAACAGCTCTGGAGCCCACAGCCTCACTACCCCAACCTCCCTAGCCAGATGCCCACAGCCCCAACAGCTCTGGAGCCCCCAACAGCACTCACTTGCTCAGGGGCAGCTGTGGCCAGGTGGAGCGAGACAACTCACCCAGCATCACCAGCTTGCCTTGCCTCCAGGGTCCAGTAGGTGAGGCAGTGCCAGAGCTGGACAGGGGAAGAGAGGGAGGGAGGGAGGGAGGGAGGGGGAGGGAGGGAGGCAAGCAACAGCAGCACCCATCTGGTCTGGCTTTGGCTTGCTGCTGCAGTAGTATGCCTGGCCAGTTGCTGGCAATTGGGCATCAGGGGACTGTGGGCCACCTGCACCAGGCCTGGTGGTTCTGTTTCTCCTCTGCACAGCTCATCCACCCCCTCAACCACCAGCAGCCTCCTGGCCCAGATGCCTGGCCAAGGGAAGGGAAAGGGGCTTGCACGTGTGCCTCCACCAGCCTTCTGGCTCCCTGGCTCAGTTGCTTTTGCTGCCGCTGCAGCATTGGTCCATTGGAGATCCCAGTTAGGTCAATCTGTCCATTCCTCCTTTGCATGCCGTCCCACTATCTCTTTTCCCATGCTTGCACTCTCTTTTCTCCCAGCCACCTCTGCGGTAAAGGGGAGGAGCTTTTGCTCCAACTTGCCAATAGGTATGCCTGCACACTTGTCTATTTCCCCCTCCATCTTCACTGCCCTGTAATCTACACCTATGTTCCTGAGCTTGTTACTCCCAGAACGCCATTCCAGCTCATTCCACCTTGAAATGACCCCTGCCCATTTGGGATTTTGAAATCTCTTGTGCTAGAAAGCTCATGAAGAGTAATGCATTTATTCTGATAGCCATGTGTTTTGAAAGGGATTGGAAGAACCAGGAGAGGAGCATTGTGCTAGGGCACTATGCAAGAATGGGGAGGAAGAGACACATAACTAATTTAATATTTTATCAAGCTGGTCCACTAAGTTTACAACACATTCTTCCAGCATAACAATTACCAATATCCTTCTGCTGAAATAGTATGTTCCTAAACAGCCCTGGACGTCAAACTGTGTTTTAAGGTTGAACCCAAGACCCACACTTGTCATGTGAGTAAAGATTTTGTGTCTGTGAAGTCAGCATTCATTTATTTAGGAGAACAAAGGGGAAATAATAAGCTTTTTAATGTCATAAAATTTTCCATTCCCTCCAACACTGACATATTTATGGAGCTGAAGAAACTTCTTAGGAAGGTTTTAGACACTGCTAAGCTGGCTGTAACTTATTCCTCTTGTAACTGTGCTCCTAAGAATGAGTACAAGCTGAGAAGAATTAAATCCCTGAATAATTAAACTATCTGACCAGGTTGTTACTGCAGCAACAAACAGGTAAGCTGAAAACTCCAACACAAACTCAGCTGCTTCCTAGGTAGTCTGTGCTTTCCCTCATCTTTTAGTTCCACCCAGTTCCATAGTTTAGTCTGCACAATTGGATCTTGCAAAGGGGTAGTCTTTTTAGTGTGTGGTAGCAGAACAGAAAAGTCTTTAATTTCTCTCTTTTCCACACTTTTTTCCTCCTTCATTTTGTTCTCTTCCTTTCATGATCTGCCACTCCTCTATCCCCATGTCTAATCCTTCCTCTTATTTTTCAGTCTTGGTCTCAACTTCTCCTAATCCATCCTGGTTGGCAACATAGAATGTATTTGACAGTCATGTACCAGAAAACCTTTGTTAATATTATGAACAGGATGGGGGGTTAATATTTTCCCATAATCTATCAAAGTGGTAAAAGGATGTTCCTATGCACACACTCTTTACATACATGATAGCAGAGTGTTAAACTGCTTTAATGGTAATAAATGAGGAACAGAATTTACCTTATCTTCCATTGCAAATAGCATGATGGGAGGGGGGTGTCTTGAGATAACCTGGGCCAGGTTACTCTAATTCTTTTCATTTTTGGCCCTGAAACTCCCACAGTCTTCCTGAAGTTGGTGGCCAATTTTGAAATTCCTAACTTTATTTGGTGATGAGTTATGCCTGCCACAAATGGACAGATGGAAGGACATGCAGGTTCTTTTATTAGAGATGCATGGTAGCAGCCAGCCCATATGATTTGTTTTCTCATGATATTTGATTTGGATCAGGGTTATGTAGGGGGGATGCAGGTGGAATCTTGGTCTGGGGGGGGGGCATGGTGCCTCTTGGCAGCCCTAGCTCTTTGTCTCACTCACCATCCAACTCAGTCAGTGTGCTTAACAACTTTATAGCGGTGCAGAAACTGTGGTTGCTACTTTCATTTTTTTTTTTTTTATGATTAGTGGCCTTCTTCAGCACCTGCATAGTGGGGAACATCAGTTTCCTCCAGGGTTGCTATTGGCTTGTGTTGTTAAAGTCCACAAATCAGTTTCCCATTGCTTATACATACACAAAATGCTGATGAAACAAACAGACTGGCAGCCATTAATGTTGGTGGCATAGACTTAAAGAAAGCTCAAGTAGTAAGATTTTAAAAACAACAACGTAAAACCTGTTCCTTTATCTAATGTTCAGCCTGGCCAAATCTGTTGATATGTAAATGCAGAGACTGGAGCCATGAACGGACAACATGGATCTTCCTGCAAACCTGAAAAACACCCCTGGTTTGGTGAAAAATCGGAAATCTTAAAAAAGAAATTGCGAGTTATCCTCCACCCAAATAATAGAAGCAGCATCTATAGCTTTAAGAAACAAATACCCTGAATGGCTATTGGTAGGCAACCAGCCTTTAAGCCTTGGTTTATGTCAGTAAATGGGAGGGGCAGAGGCTGTCCCTTTCCAAGGCTATTTTGGCCTTTAAGGGAGGATTCAGAGGGCCAAGCCTGGCAACAACCATCAGGTAATTTGCTACCATGAGACTTGCATGACTCACCCAGAACAGGTTATGTGTGACTGATCAAGAGCAACTACATCACAGAAGCCACTTTTCTGCATAGTTGTTAGAGTTTCAAACTTAGTCTGAGAAACTCAGATTTGAATCACCAGTCTCCCATGGAATCTCACTGAGTGACCTTGAGCCAGTTACAATTCCTCACAAGGTTGTTATAAGGATAACATTGAGAAGATGAGAAATTATTAAAGCTGCTTTGAATCCCCATTGTGGAGAGAGACAGAGTTTACATGAAGTAAATAAATGATAAATATAGTTGACAGAGGAGGGTGGAGTTTGGTGAGGGGAGGGACTCAACAGGGTAAAATGTCAGAGTCCACCTTCCAAAGTGGCCATTTTCTCCAGGTAAACTAATTGGTATCACCTGGAAATCAGTTGAAGTAGTGGGAGATTTCCATCTTCAACTATTAAGGTTGGAGGTTAGCAACCCTAATAGCTGAAGATGGAGGACAGAGAAAAGCTTGGTTATTTGGTAGGTGAGAAGAAAAGAAAGGAAAGAGGAAATAATGTGGAGAAGGGGATATAGGAGAAAATTAGATATCTCCTCAAGTTCTTGAGGCTCTCCCACTGTGCAACTGGGCCCTGCACAGCAGTCATCACTATGCAACAGGGCCCATCCTGGCAGGCAGCTCTGCACAACTGGGCCATAGTGTTCCCAGGAGATGCTGCCAGGGGGAGGGAAGGCGGGAAAACTAATGATGGGGGGCAGATAGAGGTAGGTTGGCTAGTGTGTGGCAAAGAGAGATGGAAGCAGGAAAAAGGGAGAGGCTATGGGGGCTTTCAAGGAATGGAAAGAGGAAATAATGGGAGAAGAGAATGTGAGATCCACACAGAAGTCCTTGTAGGACTTCAACTGGTAATCACTAATTGATGGTTGTGTTTATTCTTTTTTTAAAATAATTGGCTGTGGAGCAGTGTGCAGTGACAACAGGGTGGGGGCCTGCACTGAGCTGTGCAAGGATACACATGAGTGAAATTGCAACCTATTGCAGTATACAGTACTATTTCAATTTGGAGAAAATAATTCGCTGAACTGGCTAAAGCTGCTCATTACCAGCTGAACTGCCTGATGGAAGAAAAAAGGTCTTTCTTTTCAATGAGCTAGCAAAATGTGAGCCAAATTGGTACATGCTCAATCATCCTTTGCACTGAAGTAATAAGCTGCAGCTTGAGACCACATGTTCAGTTGCACTGTCAACGAACTGAATCATCTTGATTACTGGAAAAGAGGGATGTGTCTCCCAAGGTCATAGTCAAGCGCAATTCTAAGTATATACCACATCATTATCTTCTGTGGATTTAAAAAGAGTGTAACTCTGCTTAGGATGGCACTGCCAAGTGATCTACTTAACAAAAACAGAATCTTTCACACTTTGGCTCCTCTTGTACGGTCTGATGCAACCTTTAAATTTTGCCATTGGAATTTTCAGGGTTTTAACTTCTCAAATTTGCCTTAAATTGGTGGCAAATTTGATGGCAGCTGTATATGGCACTTCTGCCTTTCAATACTGATCTCTAGGTCATTCTCTTTTTCCCTTCATCAATGCAACAACTCTGCCTCTTTGACAGTGAAAGGATGAAGAGTCAGGTCAATGGTCTGTCATGACCCAAAGGAGAGAGCCTATACTATATCCCAATTCCAAAATCAACAAAAATTGAGTTCTCTTCTACTATAGAATTTTGACTAGTATGGTTTTTGACATTCTTCTGGAACTAAGAAAGATCTGAACAAACATCTCTGGAGGGAAACTGATTTTATTTCCATCCTCAAATAAATAACATGGTTATAAATATCACCTTTATAAACTTCTACAATGATGAGCTACATCTCTTTTTGATGTTATCTTGTATTCCAAAAAAATTGGGAAAGCCTTTTATGGCCCATCAACCAGAGGTATATTGAACAGGCCTCTTGATAAAACAATATCACTGTCACAGCATATCTTTCTCCATAAATAGTGAAATATGTAATAAGTAAGACCTGCATACCTTTCTTTTCCTGCCTAACTTTTAGATGGGAACAACATTAAAATTCTAGCACTGAACTGTCAAACATATAGCAGTTATGAATCAAAATGTATATTTTATAATATTTACTCATTTTATGAAGTATTTTATTTATGATTTACAGTTTAGTGCACAAATGAATATTTGAGGAATTTTGTCTTTGTTGCCAGGTTTGAAGAATATTGATTTTTTTTTTTTACTCTTACCTTTTATTTCCACATTAACAATTTTAGGAGCTTATTTTAGTTGTTGCCATAAACTTTGGTGGGTTTTTCTTTCTCATCATAGTGATTTTTTTTTTATTGTGTGGTTTTCTTTTTCATATAGAGGAAAGAGAGAGAGAGATCTTAATGATGATGAATCCAGTCCAAAAATATCCACTGTGCAACATTGTCTTGATAATGGTGATTGTTGAGAACTGGATCATAGAATCAATTCAAGACAGAAGATTGTCTCCACTTTCTTATTATTAGGCACAATCCAGCTTCCATTTTGGGCATGCAGAGGAGGTTGGGCTGTCATCCTCCAGGTGGAGTCTAGATATCTCCTACAATTACACTGATCTCCCAACTACACAAATCAGTTCCCCTGGAGAAAATTGCTGCTTTGCAGGGTGAACTCTATGCTTTGCATTACATCCTGGTGAGGTACCTCCCCTCCTCAAACTCTCCACCTCCCCAAATCTCCAGGAATTTTCCAGCCCCCAGCTGGCAATCCTAGTTCCATGAGAGCTCCAAATTTGGAGGAGTCTCTGGCTAAGTTCCCTCAAGAGGTCCCTGAAGCTGTTCTTTCATGCTCTGTGCAAAGATCAAGTGGGCGGCTTGGTTGGGATGGTGAGTCCTTTGCCAGTCCTGGAGACTTAGCAAATACCTTACCTCAATTCCTCCTAGAACTGGATATAGAAAAGTCAGAGAGCATCATGCTACCCACCTGAATTTTTCAGAGCAACAGTGTGGAAGATAAATATTCTGTACTGGCCATGATGCAACACTGGAAAGACTTTTGCATGCATGCACACCTCAGACTAGGGCATCCAGCTCAATGACCTCTAGTTGACCTAGTGTCAGGTGGCAGGACCCCAACTGACCTTACCAACTGCAGCAATACAAGTCCTTCCTGTTTACTCCATGATGATAGTAGACAAACAGGATGATCCTCTTGCACCCCTGGCCAGGCCATACTCTGTTGGGACAGTACCAAACTGTCCTTGCTTAGTTGGGAGTGCGTCTGACCTCGCACAACCCACCTGAGCCATGGTGCAACCAGGCAGGCTCTGTCTTCAGGAGATAGGGATCAGTTCGCTTGGATAAAATGGCTGCTTTGGATGGTGGACTGTATGGTATTATACCCCAGTGAAGTCGCTCCCCTCCCAAACCCTGCCCTCCAGAGGCTCCACCCCCAGAATCTCCAGGTCTTTCCCAACTCTGAGCTGGCAACCCTATAGGAACCGGATGTGCATGATGTGCCCACCCAGTCTTTGCCTCTCTCATGGCTATGGTAACACATTCCACAGAAGCTTGGGAAGAAACTACAGTAAAGAATATCTCGCATCATTTCAGCAGCATGTTATTATGTAGTTTTCTGGTGTATTCCAGCAGCTCAGCCGGGTAGATTATTTTTCAGAAATGGCAGGTTTGTAAAAAGAGGCAAAGTTTTAGTCATCCATCAGGGGTGACAAGGCCGTTCTCTTTGTAACTGTTATTACAGGCCCTGTCTTCAGAATAACTCCTTACATACATAAATGCACACGCTGGCCTTCAGACTCCTCAGAGGCTTCAGGGATGGCCTCTGCATGAATTCCTCTCTCCTTTTCGGCTGCCTGTGAAGCCACAGATGGCACACCCACCAATGTTCTGTGTGACAACACAAAGGAAAGATTTTACAATATCCAAAGCTGACCCTGGGACTTCCAGACTGCACTAACAGCAGGAACGGTTTTAATTGTTTCTTTCAAAATTCAAAACTCAATGACATTTTAAAGAAGTTAAATAGGAGGTAGAATCTGTGTCCTCACTCTGCAGCCCCAGTTGCTCTCCCAGCAGAGGCTACAGGCCATTTGGAGTTTTACATCCTTGAGTGGATTCTTCAGTCCATACTGAACCCTGCCTATCCCCTACAGTTAGCAAGGGCAAACCTCAAGAACTGTGTGGTCTACAAAGTTAACTCAGCAGAGTCATTTGAGGAAATGGTTTGAAATGCACTTTTGTGCATTCTGAAGCATTTTGGAAGGGCTAGTTAATCTTTCTACAAATCAAATTTTAGCAGCAAGGTCAAAAACTCTCTATAAAGACCTGTTTTTAAAATAGAGGCCAAAAAAGTCCTCCCAACAACAGCTGTCTCTGCATTTTAACTTTTTGACTCAGGTCCATTCTGCATCTGGCATTTGCTCCACAATTTTTCAGCACTCAACCTGGTTCCCCCTTGCCTCGGAACATCTGTTTTCATTGCATTGCCTCAGATCCTGGTTTCCACATTGGCTAGTGTCAGCTTGCTATCTATTTTGTTTTCAACATTCACTCCTGTATTGGTATACAGATTTTCCTGTGTCAGCACTTGCCTCAGCAGTCATTAGCCACCTGAGCCAAGTAATTCATAGTGAGGTGATAAATACAGAGGGGGAAATAGGGGTAGGGGAACTGACAGTGATCAATGAAGCATGTCAGGTTGTCTGCTTATTGTTCCCTTCAAATTGGAAGCAGAGGAAGGAAAGGTGCAGCTCAAAGCCATATGAGATACCCCGGGGCAATGCTGTACTGACTGCTAAGTCACCCTTGAGTGGCCATAAATCTCTGCAAAAGGTACCATAAAACCCAATGAACAAAGAAAGTAAAAGTGGTATGCAGTGCAGAGGGAGATTGACCTCCTGATATGGCTGTGGAAAAACTGCAAGGAAACGGGTGCAGAATCAGCCTCAGTGTTGTCCAAAATGTGCCCTTCCTGCTGCCCTAAGCACACCACTGGTGACCTCTTGTGGTACTGATGCAGAAGCCTCGATGTAATTGTCTGAGTTGAAAAGGCAAATCTCCAGTAAGCCATTCATCATGGATTAAGCTTTTCCAACTAGATCCTAACCACCTATCATGACAAGCTGGCCACTTTCAACCCTGTTGGTGGAGAACCACATCCAAAATAGTGAAAGGAATACACATTACACACGAACTTCCTAGACTTATTGTCTGATGTGGTGATGCCCTACAGCAACCTCTCTCAAAAGGCTTTGAAGAATAAAAATATTATAAGTGCTTCTCTCCTGCTATCATTTGCCAGGGCTGTCAGGGTTGGCGCTAGAGTAAGCAAGCCAAGTGGTGGGATGAAGAAAGGTCTCAGCTTAGCTTTTGTATTCAGGCAGAAAATGATTAAGGTAGGTACTCCTAGTCTACCCCTTTCTTTTCTATCTTGCAGAGTCTTCCACTTTATTCTAGATTTTTTTGGGTACCAAATAAATTGCCTGGTTATTTTATCTAACTCGTCAAAATATTGTACTTTCTTTAAAATCGGTATATTTTGTGCTAAAAAAAGTAACCTTGGCAATATGTTCATTTTTAAGGTTGCTATTTTGCCCATCATTGATAGTTGCAAATCTTTCCATTTAGCAAGATCTTTTTTTTATTTCTTCTAAAAAATTATTATAATTATCTTCCACTAGGGTACTGCTCTTATTTGTCAACATTATACCTAGATACTTCACTTTTTTCACAATTTCCATATTATTTATTTCTTGTAGCTCTTGTAGTGTTTATGGTAAGCAGTTCTTTACCAGCAGTTTGGTTTTTTTAATGTTAACTTTAAGGCCAGCCACTTGCCTGTAGTCTCTAATTACCCTCAACAAGTAAGTATCAGAATGTTGTGGGTTTTCCAAAATAAACATCAGCTGCAAATGCCTGCACTTTATATTCTTCTCCTTGTACTTTTAAACTCTCTATCTGCTTATTGTCCCTCACTAGATCATTCAGTGTTTCTAGTGCAAATATAAATAGCAGGGGAGATAATGGGCAACATTGTCTTGCCCCTTTCTGAATTTCTATATTATGAGTCATATCACTATTTACTGCAATCTTGGCATATTGTTTTTTATAAATTGCTCTAATCATATCCAAGAATGACTGTCCGGGATCCTATAATAAGAGCTTTTGTATCAAAAATTCCCAAGATAAATTATCAAATGCTTTCTCAGCATCTAGGCACATTAATGCCATTTGTTTCTCTGGATGTCGTTCATAATATTCCAAAACGTTGCTCACCGTACGTAAATTCACTTTCATTTGTCTTTTTGGCAAAAATCCGATTAGATCAGGATGTATCATTTGTGATAACACCTTTTTAAATCTGCATGCTAAAATATTTGTGAATATTTTATAAACTGTATTTACTAGAGAGATTGGTCTATAATTTTTGATTTCATCTCCTTCTGTATTTGGTTTATGTATTAACAATATAATTGCATAATTCCACGTCTCTGGCAGTTTCCCTGCTTTCCCCATCTGTTGAAGCAGCTCTTTAAATGGGAGACTTATCTGATCTTCAAACGATTGATAAATTTCTGCCGGTAACCCATCTGGACCTGGGACTTTCTTTTTCTTTTGTCTCTTGATTGCTTCTACCACCTCACAGATCGTAATTGGTTCATTTAAAATACACTTTTGTTTATCATTCAATCAACCTTTATTTTCATACTCCAAATATTCCATTATTTGTTGCAAGTTCTGTACTTCTTGTTGATATAAATTTTTATAAAAATTTTCCCCTATACTCTTTATTTCTTGTAGGTCATATTTTTTCCTCACCCTTTTCATTTCTTAATTTAACTATTATTTGTTTATCTCTTTTGTTCCTAAGTTTATACAAAAGCCATCTTGACGATTTATTCACATTCTCAAAGTAATATTGTTTGGTGTACTCTATTTTTCTCACTATTTCCTGTGTTAGAAGCAAATTCATTTTATGCTGTAACAATTTTAATTTAGATTTTATTTCATCCGTATCAGTGTTATTTTTCGTTTTATCTTCTTCCAATTTTATCTGGTTGCTTATTTTCCCAAGCTTCCTGATTAATAAACCACCCTCTGATAAATGCTTTGAACGCGTCCCATACTATTTCAATTGGCATATCTGGTTGCAGATTCCTTTTAAAAAATCTGCTATCTCCTCTTTGTTTTTTGTTGTTGTTTTTTTACAAAATCTTGATCTTTGAGAAGCCTAATATTTAACTTCCATCTACTTATTTTCTTTGTTTCTTTAAACGATAGCATTCTAGGACTATGATCTGTGAAAGTGTTTGGTAATATTTCAGTCTCTATTAATTCTTTTAACATTCTTGTTGTTATCCAAGCCATATCAGTCCTTGACCATGCATTATGCCTTGTTGAGTAGTATGTATAATCTTTCCTCTTTATGTTCCTTGTTCTCCAAGCATCTATCAAATTATATTCTTCTGCAATTTGCAAAAAAAAAAAAAAAAATTGTGAGTGTTGTTCCTGGTTTTTTCCTTTTTCTCGAGCTTTTACTGTCCAGTTCTGAGTCAAATACAGCATTATAATCACCTATTAAACAAATACTTTCACATTCTTTCAGCTTTAGTACTTCGTGTAATCCCTTAAAGAAGCTCTCCTGCTTTTGATTCGGTGCATAAATATTCACCACTAAATTTCCTTTCCACTCCTTGTTATTACCGTTGCTACAATCCTTCCATCGTCAGATGCATAGAACAAATCAGCCTGGATATATTCTTTAACATATAGCACTACACCTCTCTTCCTCTTTGCATCTGCCACAATAAACGCATTTCCTAATCTTCTTAAAGACAAATATTTAATATAATTTCTTTATATGTATCTCTTGGAGACATACCACGTCTGCTTGTAATTTAACTATTTGTTGAAATATTGTTCTTCTTTTTTGTGGACTGTTAAGTCCATTCACATTAATTGAGAGAATTTTAAATCCTTTAGCACTAGTCATGTTCATTTTTATTGTTCTTTGCTCTGCTTCTGTATTGGAATCTTGTTAACATTTGAAATGGGATCATCCCACGTCCTCTCCTTTCTTTTCTTCCAGATGTCTTTCTATCCTTTTCTGTTTCTTGCCCTATATTATAGCCAGTTTGGTGTAGTGGTTAAGTATGCGGACTCTAATCTGGGACAACTGGGTTTGATTCCCCACTTCTCCACTTGCACCTGGCTGGATGACCTTGGGCAAGCCATAGTTCTGATAAGAGCTGTTCTTGAAAAAAGAGCAGTTTCTGTCAAGAGCTCTCTCAGCCTCACCTACCTCACAGGGTGTCTGTTGTGGGGAGGGGAAGGGAAGGGAGTTTGTAAGCCACTCTGAGACACCTTCGGGTAGTGAAGAGCGGGATATAAATCCAATCTCCTCTTATTCTTCTTCTATATTACCCTCATCTGCTTCTGCCTCCTCTTCCTCTTCTCTTTCTTCCTCTTCTTCCTTCTGCCATCCTATATCTTCTCCATATTTCTCCATTTTCTATTTTAAATACAGAGTCTATTCGCTGTCTTTTACCATCATAGTGGAATAATATTCCCTCCGGTATTAACCATCTATACACAATTTCATTGTTTTTCAGTATATTTGTCAATATTTGATAACTCTGCCTTTTCTCCCTTACTCTCCATGGTACCTCTTTAAAAAACCTGATCTCTTCTTCTTGGACTGTAACTTTATTTTCATTTGTCACTCTGAGTATCTTTTCTTTCATTTCTTTTTTATAAAACTTAATGTGGACTTCTCGAGGCACCTTGTGCCTTTTCGCATAAGCCGAGTTATGTCTATATATAGACTCCATTTCAGCCATGATTTCTTCTTTGGATCCTACTTTTAATTGCTCCCCTAAATTCTGGGCTATTTTCTCCTTCAATTTTTTTTCTATATTCTCTGGAATATTTTGGCACCTGATTATCATTGCTGCCTTGTCCATTTCTAAATTTATTAGAGATTCTTATATTTGTTCATTTTTACTCTTGAGCTCTTATATTTCAAAATCTAAATATTTTACCTTTCCCTTTATTTTTGATATTTCTTGTTTATTTTCCATCATTTTTTATTCCCTCCATTTCTAATTTAATTGGCTCTGTTATGGATTGAATAGGTTCTATTTCCCTTTTAACCTGTGTTGGTAAGATGTCTTCTACAGTTAATTTTACCATCTGGGCTACACTCTCTTGGATCAATAGTTTTAAATCCTTGTAATCTGTGAGATACTTGTGCTTGCTTTGAGTTGACTCATGCCCCCAACTTGTCCTGGTGATGTTAGTGATGGTTTTCTAGAATCAGTGGCCATGAATTAAATTCACTTCCCAAGTCTATTTTTAATTTATTATATTACTATACTAGCACTACTTTGTTCTTCCCCTCCTTTAGCTATATATCTGTTTTATTATTGTTATTAATATTGTTTTTATTCACTTATTTTATTATTGAGTTTGCTATTTCAGCTTACTAAACTCTCCCCTCTATATTCTGGTTGTCTCAACCAAGTTCAATAAGTTCAGTAAGCAGTTCTCCTGCTCAGTTTGCTTTTTCTTCATTCTCATCTAACATTTTCTTCATGGCACAACTCCTCTGCTTCACTGTGTTAAATCCTCCGCCTCCCCCCATCTTCTCTCCTTCCCGCTTTGCTGCAACTCTCCCCTGTCTGTTGGCCTCCACCTCCTCCTTTCCACATCACAACGTCTTCTTCAACCCTTCTTCTCTGCTTGCTCAGCCTCTCCATCACCATCCTTCCTCCGCCTCCTCAACACTCCCACTGTCAGGCCACCACATCACCATGCTTCCTCCCCCAACATCCCCTGTAAATGGTGTCTGTGAGGTGTTTAATAAAACATGCAGAAAAACAAACAAACACACAAAATGGAGCCATCCTTCTTGAGCTAAGACAAAAATGTGAACTGAAGGCTAAAAAACTGTGAGCTAGCTCACACTAACTCATCTTAGAGGGAACACTGCCCTGACTTAAGTTGATTTGGAGTTATGCAGTGGCAGCTATGGTAGAAAAGCACCTCCTCCTTTGCCATGTCTTCTGGGTTCCAAGGATCTGGAAAGCAGTTCCATAGCCAGTTACAGGGTTGCCAACTCTGGGTTGGAAAATACATGGAGATTTTGGGGGGTGGAGCCTGGGGAGGGCAGGGTTTGGGTTGCAGAGGGACCTCAGCAGGGTATAATTCTATAGAGTCCATTGCCCAAAGTAGCCATTTTCTCCAGGAGAACTGATCTTGGAGATCTCCAGGTGCGGCCTGGAGGCTGGCGATACTAAGAGATATGTATTTTACCTCAGGACACATTCATTGACTCCCAAAAGCAACAACAAACTGTTTAGAATGTTAGAGGCAAAGGCCAATCAGGCCACATATGCAAATAACCTCAGTGTGTCCAACTGGCTATTGGGGGGAGAGGAACAGCAAACTGTTTAGAATATTGGAGGTGAGACTGAGGCAATGCAGCCAGTGGATAGGGACAGTTTCTGAGTGACAGACCAGGGGACCAACTGATTTGGGAGTGTGTGGAATGTTCAGGAGAGTCCATGACCAAAACAGAAATATATATATATATATATATATATATATATATATATATATATATATATATATATATATATAGTGCATGAAAATGTGGCATCCTGTAGAGGCTTGGAGCTGTAACCCATGAAACAGAAAATCCTTGATTTAAATTTTATCTCAACCACAAGCTCCTTTGGAGAGCCTTGGTAAGTCACTATGTCTTGGTATATATATATATATATATATATATATATATATATATATATATATATATATATATATATATAATCCCGTTGTATTGGTACTTTCCGGCTCTCCATTGGCTGTGCTGTGTGCTCTATCAGACATTGGCCCATCAACTCTCACTCAAGAGTATTCGTGTGTCATTGGTTGGGGGCTGGGTCTGCTGCTCTCCCCCGCCCACTGCTGGCCCAGCCACTTCCCTGACAGAATAAACTGCCAAAACAGTTGTCTCTCCTGATGAAGGCACTTCTGCTTGGCTCCTCTGGCGCTAGCTTTTCCCTCAGTGACTGTTGCTAGGCAACTGAGCTTGGAGAAAACAGTGGACTCTGTGTCAATATACCCTGCTGAGGTCACCACAGCAAATTGACGCTGAGTGCCCAAGGCCAGGGCACCCACCCAGAGCCTCCTTCTAGAGCTTGTTGTATTTATTTTCACAATGGGGCTTATTCCTAGCACAGTAATAAGAATACTGACCTGCTTTACAGGATAGTTGTTGTAATAAAGGAGCTTTATGAATACTATGTGCTCTTTATAAAATTATTAATCATTATAGACCTAAACAAATCTCTTAGCTAGAAACTTGTGTTAGAAAAGGCAATGTCTGGTATACAAAGAAGAACAATAAAAGATCCTGCAGGAGTCAGCAAGAAGACAATTAGATAGTTAAATGCCATTTCTTGTCTGTCTCCAGGTTGCTATTCTTATGGCAATTTCTTGGAAGTGACACACTCAGTCTTACCCTCTCTCTCAGCTAGAGATGTAGTTAGGAAGCTGTTTCTGTCTCTGCTCTTTCCTATCAAGTATGTTAATTCCTAAATGCACCTTCATCTATTCTTTAATCAGGTTGTACACTGTATCTGTGTTATTTACTCTGCCAACAACTTGAGACACAATATCAACTGCATGGGCCCTCAATACAGTAACTATCATCAATTAAGACAGTGTTTGGTACCTGAGATATACTTTTTCTGAATTAAAACTGGAGAAATGTTTTATTTGTATCCTAAAATGTTTGATTTTTGCAAGAATGACTCATCCATAGACAAGCCCAACGCCTTTGTTTGGTGTAGTGGTTAAATGTGAGAACTCTAATCTGGGAGAACCAGGTTTGATTCCCCACTCCTCCACTTGCAGCTGCTGGATGACCTTGGGCAAGCCATAGTTCTGTCAGAGCTGCTCTCTAGGACAGTTCTCTCAGAGCTCTCTCAACCCAACATACCTCACAGGGTGTTTGTTGTGGAGAGGGGAAGGGAAAGGAGTTTGTAAGCCACTCTGAGACTCTGAGTGAAGGTTGGGGTATAAAACCAATCTCCTCCTCCTCCTCCTCCTCCTCCTCCTCTTCATCTGCAAAAGTCATTTGCTGGCTGCACCCCTAATTGAAAGGGTACTTACCTATATCTGCACACCAGCTTCAGCTTTCTCTCCTTCCCTCCCCCTGGGAAAACTATGGCCCAGTTGCACCAGGGGGAACCCACAAGGAATTGTTCTATTTATTTTCTGAGAGTGTTTTGATTTTGTGAAGGCTTATGGCCATATACAATAAAACAATACCTACCTAGCTGCCACAAGGAATTGTGGGTGTACCTCACTTTCTCCTGTACCCCCCTCCTAGTTTGGTTGGTGGGTGGGAGGAATAGAAGGAATCAGGAAAAGGAGAGGAAATTGGGGTTTCCAGGAGGAGAGAAAGAAGAGTGGACCCTGCATTTGTAACCATTTTGAAACAGCATTGATACCTCATTTTATCTCCATTTAGAATGAAACTGTTGCATATTCCTTCCTGGAACTTTAAAAAATGCAGAAGACAGTCAGATTCTGATTAACATTTGCTGATGTACAGTATTTTGAGGGAAGGAGCTGCATGCTCTCACAAGTAGCAAATGCTTACAAATGGGCGCAAAACAAGTGTTCTAAAGCTAAGCAAGACTATTTCAATGCAAGATCACTCAGGACTGGAGAGGTAGTTACATTAATAGTGACACCTGTCCAAGAGAAGCAAATGGAACACAAAGATAATCGAGTTTCATCACAGAGGAAAGCAAAAGCAGGGATGTAAATAGCCTTATTATGAGACCGAGAGTTTATTCCACTGCTGAAGTCAGCACAACTCTCATGCATTCACCTGCTTATTTGATTCTAATATAAAGCACAAGACCAACTGCTGATTTCCTAAGACATCACTTCCTAATGGCCATTTAATTAGGAATAGTATGGAAAATGCAGATAGGAGATAAGCTAGCCACAGATTTCTAGCATTCCAGCCACAGAAACTAACAAATGTACTGAAACTGACATCCTCATGCATAAATGTTAGGCCAGAGGCGATGGAGGCACTTTTCATGATGGCTTTTGCCCCTGCAGTGATATTTTTAAACAAGCCACTGTGAAAAGCTGCAAAAACACAGCCCTCATTCTGCACAATCAGGGCTGATGCTTTCCATCTTACTGTGCAGTGCAGCAGTGGCACAGAGAGCAAATAATGCAACTGGTCCACACAACACAGGGAGTATCAACCTGGTAGGATCAGCAATAAAAAGCTTTTCCTTTCCCCTACTTAGAATGAGTGCCAGGGGATTGGTCTTGGGTTGCTGTCCATGATGATGTCAAATGGCCAAAATGATTGGCTGTGTGGTTTTGTGAGATCACATTCATTGCATGGTCCCTGTTTGGCTGTTGTTGTACAGGAAAGGAGAAAGAATATGTTGTGTAGTGGGTTTGATGCATGAAGAACCAGGACACAGCATGATTGTTAGCTCATTGTTTACTAGCACACACAACAGAACAGAGAATATTGACCCAATGGCCAACTATATACAGTCCCCATGGACCAACCCCAGGTTCCATTGGTGGGTTTAAACTTCCTGCCCAGGTTCCTATTGGTGACCGCTTGAGGTTTCAGGATTCTAGTCCCTATTGTCTCTAGAGAGCCAAGCTCAAGTAAACATCGCTGTCACCTAGTGGCGGTCAGCGGAAATAACACCCCTCCCCCCGTAGTTCAAACCCAGCCTAGATGACGTAGTCCTTTAGGCAGGTGGGGGCATGGTGCTCTCACATTGAATGCCTTGGGGTTGGATGATGGCAGGAGGCCTGTCCTACCCTGGGCCCAGTGTGCTGGGAGGGGGAGGCAGCGGAGCCTCGTCTGGTTCTGGGGCGGAAGCAGGCCCTCTGTCTTCAGGGGCAGCCATGGCGACGGGCTCCTGCAAACTCCCAGTGGGAGTTTCCTGTTCTGGTATGTCCAGCAGTTCCCTCTTGGTATCCCTTGGGGCCAGAATCTCCATCAGAGCTGGGAGCATGCACCTGCGCAGCTGGTCGACATCCGCAGGGCCTGTCTGCAGTCTGTTGAAACCTCATAAGACATGGGCCCTGTGGGGCAGATGACTCGGCCAGCAATCCATTTGGGTCCTTTACCAAAGTTCTGGATGTAGACTGGGTCCTCTGGGAAGAACCCCCATGGCACCTCCCTCTGCTCAGACAAATTGTGTGACTCTGGGGTCCTGTCCGGGTGCAGTCTGTCCTAGAGGATTGTAGGCTGCTGCCCCATGAGGAGTTCCACGGGGCAGCGCCCGCTGACTGGGTTCAAGGTGGTCCATTGTGTCAGGAGAAAGCATGCTAGCTGGAATTCCCAGTCCCCCTCAGTCAGCCAGCTGAGGGCTTCCTTGGTGGTACGCACCATCCGTTCCACCTGGCCATTGGTGGCAGGGTGAAATGGGGTGGACATTACATGCTCGATCAGATTGCTGCAGAGGAACCCCTGGGATTCCTCCAAGGTGAACACCATCCCATTGTCTGATACTATGGTGTCTGGCAACCCATGGGTGGCAAAAATCTTGCAGAGTGCCCGAATGGTGGCTTTGGAGGAGATGGCAGAGACCAGGCTGATTTCTAACCATTTCAAATAAGAGTGCACCATTACTAGAAACAGCTGCCCATGGCATGGCCCAGCAAAATCCACGTGGAGCCTTGACCACAGCATCTCGATGGATTCCCAGACTTGGGTGGGTGTGCTCAGTAGATTGGGCCTGACAGCCTGGGAAGACTGGCAGCACTTTACCCAAGCCTCCACCTTTGCATCTATCCCTGGCCACCATACGTAGCTCTGGGCCAGGGCCTTCATCTAGATGATGCTGGGATGGGCCTCATGTAGAGCCTTCAGGACTCTGTGCCACAGTAGGCTGGGGATGACAGCCCTTGTGTGCAGACAACTCATCCCTGAAGGCGCACTGTGAGGTGAACTGGCGAAGCTCAGCCAGATACTCTGCTATTGATTCCTGTGGCTGTTGTTGCCATGTGTAGAAGGCAATATGGCACACGATCTCCGATGGCCATAGGACAAAATGGTCCTGGAGCTTCTTGATTATTTCCTTGAATGAGGCATCAGCCAGCTTTGTGGGGGAGAGCAGGTTACAGACCAGCTGCACTGATTAGGATGGACTTGAGTCCCTCGACCCAGGCTTCCCAGTGATGCAGATGGGCCGGGTCGAATGGAGGGACAAGTCCCGCTCCTGGAGCAACTGCCATCATACTGCATGGAGGTGGAGGAGGAGGTGAAGCAGGAGGTGAAGAAGGCGTGAAGGTCTCTTGATCTTCTGGATTCATTGGCTGGAGCTGCGATCATCCTCAGGTACTGGTCTTCCTCTGATGCCTCCATGGCCCAGCCAGCTCAGCGGGATCCCACTTTCATCACCACTGTTCTGTAATGGGTTCGACACATGAAGAACCAGGACACAGCATGATTGTTAGCTCATAGTTTACTAGCACACAACAGAACAGAGAATACCGACACAATGGCCAACTATATACAGTCCCCGTGGACCACCCCCAGGTCCTATTGGTGGGTTTAAACTTCCCGCCCAGGTTCCTATTGGTGACCGCTTGAGGTTTCATGATCCTAGTCCCTATTGTCTCTCAATGGCCCAGCTCAGGTAAATGTCACTGTCGCCTAGTGGCAGTCAGCAGATATAACAGAAGCCTTGGGTGAGAAAGAAGTCTTACAGAAGCTGGGCGGCAAATGGTGCTGAAAAAGATCAGGGAGAAAAGGCTATGAACTGGCTTGGGGGAAAAAAATGAGAATATTCTCAGGAACAGGAGTTGGAGTGAACATCCCAGCCCTCTTGCAAAGATACCTTGTTTGTTGAAAATGTTTGTGAGCAAATATTCCACAGAGCCCTAAAGAATATAATCTTACTTAGAGAAACTGTTACCTGGTTTGGAGCAATATATATATATATATATATATATATATATATATATATATATTTCAGGTATAGTTTGATAGAACGCCTTTATTATACGTAATGCAAGACTGGTATTTTAAGATGGTCAAGAAAAACAGTTTGTTATGCTCTTGGTTCAAATACCATCTCCCTTGTGCTGGTCCTTTGGCATCAACAAAATCAAGAGCATAAATCTCACGATCAGGTCACAGTCAAATTTATACATGTCTATACACAGTTGCCCTATAATAAGCCGGACTATTTTATTAATTAATTACACCCAACCTCTCCCTGTGGTTCAAGAGGGAGTGTGACTGGAGCTCTCTGCAGCTTTCAATGTCATTAATCATGGTGTCTTTCTGGGCTGGGATTGAGAGGCACCACTTTGTGATGGTTCTGGTCCTACCTGAATGGTAGGTTTCAGAAGGAAGTGCTGGGGGATTGCTTCTCAGCTGTCTTTGGTATTTGGCCTGTAATAATATATAATATAATAATAATATATAATAAATACTTTATTATCATTGTACATAGTACAATGAAATTTAAATGCAATCCTCTTGGTGATCTACAACCCTCACAATGATCTACAACAATAATCATACGCACTCACACTTAAAAGTCACATAACAACTGAACCACTGATGTCACCCAATCCGATTTCATACAGCATTTAAGGCAATGATGGCTCTCGAGTAGAAACTGTTTTTTAATCTGTTTGTCCTTGCTTTAATTGTCCTATATCTTCTGCCCAAAGGCAGCAATTCAAACAAGGAATGTTCAGGGTGTGATGAATCCTGCAAAATGTTCTTTGCTTTGCCCACAAGGTTCCATCTTGCCCCTTATGGTCTTTAACACCTACAGGAAACTGCTGGGTGAAGTCATCTGGAGATTTGGGCTGGGTTCTGTCACCAATATATGGATGACACTCAGCTCTATCTCACGCTTCTGGCTGATCCCAGGGAGGCTGTAGAAGCTCTGAACCAATGCCTAGAGGCAGTTGGAAGTAGTAGTAGGTGTGACCTAGGATTTCTGGTGTCACTTATTCTGGATGGGGCTGTACTCCCCTTGAAGGAACATGTCCATAGTCTGGGAGTGCTCTTGGACCCAGGTCTACTGCTGGATAGGCAGGTGGCAGCTGTGGCCAAGAGAGCCTTTTACCAGTTTTGACTCTTTAGCCAGCTGCAGCCTTTCCAGGGCAGAAAAGATATGGCCACAGTGGTACATGCCCTAATCCATGATTAGATTACTGCAATGTTCTCTACATAGGGCTGCCCTTGAGAAGTGTTCAAAAACTTTAATTAATGCAGAATGCTTTAGCTAGGATGTTGACTCAAGTGGGTCGAAGGAACCATATCACATCAGTCTTGGCCCATCTATAATGGCTCCCAATCTGACTCTACGTTAGTGTTTGACATTAAACCCCTATATAGCTTGGGACCAACATATCTAATAGACCACTTGCTCCCTTATAAGCCTACCTAGCCACTATAGTTATCTTTGGAGGTCCTGCTTTGGGTGCCCCCTACATTCTGAGATTAGACAGGTGGCAATCTGGAACAGGATATTCTCAGTCACAGCACCAAAACTCTGGAACTCTTCTCCAGGGAGGGTTGTCTGTCCTCTTCTGCTGCTGTCTTCTGCCAGTAGGTGAAGACTTTTCCTGTTTTATTTGGCATTCTCTCAATGATCCCTCCTTCCTGCTCAATGTTTTAATTGCTGTTTTTATGTTTTTATATACTCTGGTTTTAAATGTTTTAATGATATTTTTATTGGTTTTAACAGTTTTTAAGATTTTTATTATGTATGTTTCTAGTTTATTAGCCATCTTGGTGGCCCTTTTGACAGCAGAAAGGCAGGGTATAAATTTTATAAAATAAAATAATAAATAGGCAATTCAAACAAAGTGAAGTATCTATGAACTTATACAATCACATGGAAACGTTAGAGCTGCAAATATTGAAATGTTAAGATTACAAACCCATTATCTTTGATAAATAGTTCTCTAGCCCAAACTGCTCCATCTTTTAATAAATCACAAAGGGCCTAACTACACAATACTTTTTTTTGGCAACTTGGGTACAAGTTACCTGGACCCAACATGTTTTCCTGGCAGTCACACTGCAATAATTTTAAAAATCAGTGGGTGCCTGATTCAGCTCCAAACTGTGGTGTGGTGAAGGAGGGGCTCCTATCCACCCCACCCCCCATGCCATTTGCCCAAACCACAACAACTCCAGCAAGAAGTTATTTACATAACTTTGGAGATGTACTTTCCAGAGAGAGAAACACAAACAGTTGAAGTATTTAGAACATTTCAGCTTGGACAATGGCATGGGGAAAAGGTAGGAATCCCTCCTCACCCCACGCCACACAGTTCCAAGCCGAATCAGGCTCCCCCAGTGATTTTAAAAATAATATTCCATGCAGCTGTAGTGTGGCTTTGGGGATGGCAAGTTGGGTCTAGGGAAATCATATCCAACTCACCAAAAAAAGTATTGTGTAGTTTGTCCCAAAGCCCTGAACCTGCTTTGGTGGGGAGGGCGGGGTATAAATTGAATGAATGAGTGAATGAATGAATGAATGAATGAATGAATGAATGAATGAAGTTATCCAATGCATCTACTCTCCTCCTCTTTGAAACACCCATGATTGCTAGGAATAAAGAAAGCAAAAGGATATGCTGGAGATATAGATGGAGCCATATTTCATAGCTAGCTGTCAGCGATTCTTCAAGCAAATCCCAGGAAGAGATTATTATTCATGAAGGTGCAACCCAAAGCCATTGACCCCATGGCCCAAATCCAAGCCAGCACCAGAGGGTCTGTATAGATCAGCTTACTCCAGGGCTCTTGTAAAATGTCAATCCACTCCTGCACATATCCCAAAAGAGAACTTGTAGTGAGTTCCGTGGCCACAGCTATCATTTTCCACTGCATATCTCTTACCTCTGGGCTGGGAACTACAGAAGGAACAGGTGGTATCTTCCAGTGTGCCAGATTTGGCCCTGGAGCTGTACTTATCCCTGGTGTAAATGAATGTTCTCTAACTTGCCAGAACACAATTGATTTTCATTGCAAAACTTTAATTAAGGACTGGGGAGAGATTGAAAGGGCTGCCTATTTGAGCAGACGGTTGGGACTTGAAGAGGCATAGAAGAGGGACTTCTGTGAAGTCTTCTGTGATTTCAGTGTGAGAGAGTTAAGAGCATGCCCCATGGAAATCAGTTGGGCAAAACTGCTTAACTTTGACAGGATTGTTCACTTGAACATGCACATGATAGCATTAAGTTCCAGGGCTCTTCCCCATGGAAACAACATGGCATTTATTATACTATGGCAAAAGCTTTCTTAAGAGAGCACAAAACATTTAAACTATAACAAATTCTTTGGTATTTAAGATCAATAGGACTTTGTAGTCCAGATCATACTTTTAGGAACATGAAGAACTAATGGCAGGAATTGTGTGACAGTTCAGTACTCCATGCAGGGCCATACACAGCATCACTGCAATTTTTGTAGTATAGGTGAACTTCTTATACACTTCAGTGATGATAGTACAAACTGTGGTGACAAGCTATCTCTTGCATATACCTGACACCATCATATAATCTACTGTAGTCATGAGCCTTTACTTACTTTATTACAGAATAATATGTTTAGACCCTTCTGGAATTTATTTCTGCATGTGGGATTTATGTTCTATTTCAGGTTTGCCCTAACAGACTCGCTTTTCCAGGGAAAGCCTTATTTTCTAGAACTTACACTTGCTATAACCCTGTCCCTATTTTTTACCTTGTGATTCTAGTCAAATGTTCTGTCAGGTGATATGAGACTATGAGAATGTATTGTCCCAAACACCCCCCCCCCAAGACTAACAACCTTTTTTGTTTTAAAATTCTGTGACCGGACCCAGTCTGCAGCTAAGTTAATTCTTTTTTGATTGTCTAAACACAGAAGTACCAGCATGAAGCTTCCCACAATGCCTTGTCAAGATATTTCATATTGCTGAATGCAGTTTTGAGTTGTGATAAATAAAGCCATGTCTACTATGAGGGGGGGAAACAAGATTGGGTGGGGAACAAAGAAACAGCTGTGATGAGTTTGCTAAACTTCAGAAAGCTGGACAGGCAAGATTATTGCAGGGTAAATGAATACAGGGTACAGCAAGCAACTGTGTGCAATACTGGTGTGATAATAAGTGAAGGCCATGGTGAGTAGATAAATAGGTACTGCTTAGGTGGGGAGGTAAAAGTGTTCCATGTGCCTCGGTGTCTAGCCAGCCACATGACCACGGAAACATCTTCAGACAGCACTGCCTCTTCGGCTTGGAAATGGAGATGAGCACTGCAACCCTAGAGTCGGATTTGTCTGGCTTTCAAGCAAGGGAAACCTTTACCTTTACGTATTGATTTTCATCCCTTTGGTGCTTAGTTTGCTTTCTGGCCGCTGTTCCTCCAGGTTTTCTGAGAGTGCTTTTGAGCCGATTTTCCCTTGTTTCTCTTCCAAGCTGGAGGGAGTTCAAAAGCATACAGATTTCCTCGGATCCCCACCGCACCCTTTTGCCACCCCTTGAAGGTCACTCCCTGCCTACATTGAGGTCATTCTGCCCACACTGCAGCTTACACCATCCTCCCCCTTCATTGGCATACGAGCTCGATTTCCCCCTCTTTTTGCAGCTGCTTGCCAGTTTTTTTTAAAAAAAAAGTCTGGTCACTTTCAACAGTGGGGTTTTGCCCTTTGCCTGTGTTCCTTTCTGCTCCCTTTCATTCAATGATCTAACCCTAAAATGCATGTGCAAAACCTGAACCACAAGGATTTAAATGGAAAGTGCTTGGTGGATGCTTCTGTGCAGCTGCAATAGTGCAATTGTGTAAACTCAAAGAAAAACTTTGGATGCCACCCCCACACATCACAAGTGACATGCCATCCCAATTTAGATTTCTTCATTTATTAATGCTTGCTGACCAGTTGGTCATCAGCAAATAAGGGAACTGTACATACATACATATAAAATAGATTTTTACAAATACAGCAATTGAGTCACCCCAATTTAGAAAAGTGTGGTTTTTAAAATTGCAGCTGTAGAATAAATACACCAGAGGAAAAAGAATGGTGCATAAGGTGGACACAGAATCCAAAGTCAAGATTAAAGGCTTACTGCTCTGAAAATCTGCAATACGATGTATGTGCGTAATGGGCCTATGTCCACAAATGTCCTTATTCTGTGAAATCTTTGAGGGGGGTGCATACAGAGAGAGAGAAAGAGAAAGCACTATACATGTATACCTAAAGCACCTTTAAGTCCACCTGCATTTATTCTGAAGTGAAGGAACAATAAGGTGGCAGATCACCTTCTCCCCCTACCTCCAACAGTACTGATTGGATTTCCAAGTTGGCTGTTCAAACTGACATCTAATGCAAGGGGTGTGCGCCCTTACAAGTGAAAAGCAAACAAATCCCTGGCTTTGTAAAAGACTTCATAAGGTCTGCGCACCGTATTAGAATACACAATGTTTTGGGAATGTCAGATTAGCTGCCGTTGGCTTCAGCCAGGCGCATTTCTGCTGCCGGTTTCTGGCACCCTGCCACAACCGACTTGCTTTTCATTCATCAAGTCCTACAGCCCTGCACTCTCACTAGGCAACTGTTCCTCATGCCTGCCGAAATCTCTTTATCTCAGAACTGGGTGCCTTTCAAAGAGTTTATCATGGTGAAAAGGGTCTGCAATGCAAAAAGAGGAAAAGAACAATGCTATTTATCAACACCGGCAAGGAGACGGCGGGAAAATGATACATTTCCTTATACGTAGCCGGAGTTTATCACCAGTTGATTTGAACTTCACCTTGCACTAATGCTGCAAGTTGGGATGACAGGCACAGTTTAATGCATCACCTTCTTTCCACTCCATTTTATTCCATAAATACGTCAAGTATTTTTAATAGAGGTTACCAAAGCAGGGTATGCAATGCTTCAATAAGCAAAATGGGTTTCTAAGTGTTCTGAGAGCTAAAATTAATGTGTATACATGTTTTAAGTTAAGATCTTTAAAAATTGCCTAATGATTATAGTTCTAGAAAAGAAATGTTGCTGAAATATTTATTTAGGGTATTTTTATATCCCATCTTTCTTCCAAAACCATTAGAAGTTAAGTTGGGTAACAATAAACACAATCCCACATAAATCTATTAAATATATAATTAAACAGATAAGCCAGAGCTTACCTGTAAACAGAGCTTACCTATTCACTTTACGTTGTATCATAAACATCCTCAAAAAAATTTTTTTACAGCATTGCCAGATATCTGCAAGGGCACCTATCTCACCCTCTCCAGGAGGCAATTCCCTCCACAGAAGTGGAGTAGCTACAAAAAGGCCCTGGATCATAACAGACCATATTTTGGAGGCCAAGGGAACTGCTAGGAGACCTTGCCGTGAGGAGCACAATTGCCTCATAGATTCACATCTAGAAGCATTTAAGCTATTTATTCACACTGCAATGTGCACCACCGTTCCCTGTTAAGGGAAATAAGTTCCCACTACCACACAAAAATTACATTATGATATTTCACCACTTCCTTAGAGTGCAGTTACATAGTTTAGCACAATTCCAACAATCTTTTCAGAGCACTTCCTGAATCCTGAACCTGAGCCTTACAGTGAACGATCGAATCCAAACAGAACATACAGGTGGTCCCTTTGAAAGATTTCTTGCAGAAGACCAGCAGGGAGGAGCTACTTAGAAATCTCAGGATTCCATGATGGTTCTCATTTTAAGGGAAGATTGTATACAGAAAAAGGGCCCTTCCTGGATATCTGAATAGGTTTTGAGATTCATGTAGAATTAGGGTAGCCAACTCTGGGATGGGACATTCCTGGAAATATGGGGGATAGAAGCTGGGGAAGGACTGAGAGGGGTGTAATGTTATTAGGGCTGCCACCTCTGAGTTGCAGCCATTTTCTCCAGGGGAACTGATCTCTATTGTCTGGAGCAATGTTCCCTCTAAGCTGTGGAGTCTTGTGAGCAAAAAATCTACTTTGTGAGCCACTGGCATTAAAATTGTGAGCAGGTGATTTGGGTACTGCATAAATTAGTGTGTTCTGGATCCATCCTTTCTGAGCTAAGACAAAAATGTGTGAGCCAGAGGCTAAAAAAACTGTGAGCTAGCTCACACTAACTCAGCTTAGAGGAAACACTGGTCTGGAGAGCTGATGTAATTCTAGGAGATCTCCAGGCAATCCAATGTGGTATGATACACTCTCTGAGGGAGACTATGTGGAAATGTTTTCCCCTTTTTGAACTGAAGCATTTTATTTTGGAGTAAGAAGTATTAGAATCACTGGAGCCAGTTTGGTGTAGTGGTTAAGTGCGCGGACTCTTATCTGGGAGAACTGGGTTTGATTCCCCACTCCTCCACTTGCACCTGCTGATGTGACCTTGGGTCAGTCACAAGCTCTGGCACAGCTGTTCTCTCAAGGACAGTTTGTGTTAGAGTTCTCTCAGCCCCACCTACCTCACAGGGTGTCTGTTGTGGGGAGGGGAAGAGAAAGGAGTTTGTAAGCTGCTCTGAGATGCCTTTGGGCAGTGAAGGGCGGGGTATAAATCCAAACTCTTCTTCTTCTTCTTCTACCTTATCACCAACACAGCTTGTAAACTGGCAAGCACTGTTGTGCAAACAGAGAAACTTTACCTTCTTATTCTGACTTCATCTCCCAAGAACAGAAAGAACAAAACTGAATCTTAAGTCAAGATGACAAAATGTCCATATTGTATGAGGCCATATTGTATGTTTTTCATGATGAAAATATGCATGAAGAAGCCCATATATGAAAACTAGAATCAAATACCACACCACAATGAGGAGAATGTTGTGCTTATACTTTATGCAATGGGAAAACCATTATATAGCTCTGTACAGAACCAGACTGTGGGAGACAGTGTAGGAATAAAACACTTCTGGCCTTGATTTAAAGAACCATCTAGATGAGAATATTTCCCTGACTGGTTGCTGTGGTAACTGGTTGAGTGCTATTAGCGACTTCCCTTATTTGAGTGTCTGGTCATACAGAAATCACGTTGTGTGACACAAAATTAATTCCTACACTAAGCTGAGTGGTTTCTGCATTGATGCAAAGGAAGAAGCAGAGTGTCCCAAGGTCTGTATTTAATGGGCTGCCTAATGACCTAGCAGAGAGTAAAGAGAGAGGTAGTGTCAAAATCTGAGGATGGCAGCAAAATGTTTCAGGATCGTTAAGCACAAAGTCATATGTGAAGAATTAGAGATTGGCTGTGAAGAATGAAATAATCGGAAAAATCAGCAGCTGACAGCATCCAACCTTAACAAGAATGCTGTGTGAGTCTGCAGAAAACCAAAACAGCAGTGACAAAAACTTATTGGAATGTGTGTAAATCTTAGGACTGATTTCAGTTTGTAGAGAAGGGGCTGTGGCTTGGAGGTAGAACAACTGCTTGGCATGCAGAAGGTCCCAGGTTCAGTCCCTCACATTTCCAGGATATACATGATGTGAAAGACCTCTGCGATAGATAGATAAATAGATGATAGATGATTGATAGATGATGATGATGATGATGATGATGATGATGATGATGGAGTGAAGGATAGATAGATAGATAGATAGATAGATAGATAGATAGATAGATAGATAGATAGATAGATAGATAGATAGATAGATACCTCTGCTTGAGACCCTGGAGAGCCACTGCTACTCTGAGTAGACAATATTGACCTTGATGGTCAGATTTAGTACAAGGCAATTTCATGTGTTCACATATTGTTGGATATTGCAATACTGTAATCATTTACCTGCTACAGGAAGATCCAGTGACGTATGAATCCCATCAATAGCAAAAGTTATTCCTTTTGACAGTAAAATAGGGAAATCATACTTGAGCTCGCCATAGGAGGCCATTTTCCAGTTTCCCTCACCTTCAGAGGTGAGGCAGCTATTTATCAGAGAAAGAGACTAGTCTGTGACTGCATCCTGTTTGTGGAACTCCCTCTCAAGGGATGTTTGCCCAGTCATCCTTTAAGTGCCTGGACAAGTTTGTCCTCTTTGGTCATCCTTTTGGTAACCACTAAGAGAAAGACAGAAAAGAAAGAGAACAGGCTGTTTTTCTGGAGAAGGAATAAAGTTTTGAGCAGAGCATACAATTTTAAAAAGCAAAATATCAATTATATATAAGCAACTCCTAACCTCATTCTGCTCATTTGCAAACCAATTATGTGGGATAGGAAGCTGTTGCAAAACTAGGCAAGGTTTCTGGTTTCCTGAGGTTGAGACCCTGAGATTATCTAAGGGTATAGAGCAGGGGTGTCCAAACTACAGCCCGCAGGCCAACTGTGGCCCGCGGGTCAGTTTTTATTGGCCCGCAGCAAATTGGCCCGACGATCCCCCCCGCCGAGTTTCCCTCCCCCCGCGGGAAATATGTCACCTCTTGTGTGTGGCCTGGGCCTTTGCTTATTTTTCTGTATTTGGCCCTCACCAAAAAAACTTTGGACACCCCTGGTATAGAGCCTGCCAGGATAGGGACAGAGCCCAATGGTACTTGATATGGTTGAGCTTGGCTCCTGACAAGTTACAGGAAGAGCTTGCCATACCTGACATTTCAGGGTGGTGATTAATGAACATGGGGGGACACATACAAACTGTTGCTGATTAGATTTTCAGTCATCATACACATTCTTCAGTATCTCAAAGAAGCACCTTTCTTGAGGGTTTTCTTGAGGGGGGAGTTGATAACATACAACAAATGCATCTCAGCATACCTGCCTATTCAGTTAAAAAATTGACAATTTCACTAAAATGTTCTTATGTGGGTGATGAGCCTAGCAAATCTTAACAGAAGGCAAACCAGCAGCGAGTCATCAGACCATATCTTAATCATCTTTACAAGGTTAAAAAAGAAGACCGAATCTTCAGCTGCATAGAAGTTCCTTGCAAAGTAAGTACTGACTTATTTTGCTTTGCTGTGTCCAAGCTAGAAGCTGAAGATAGGGGCTGCAGCCTTGAAGTTCCTGTGAAATGCTGCGCAGCAGTGCCCCCTGGGGCAAAGCCGCTGCTCAGATGTTGCTGGTATCTGGAAATCACTGATGGCATGGATGTTCTGCACCTGCCTGTTGCTTTAGAATGCTAAAGTATTTTTATAAACAGGGACCTTGAAAGTAACCGATACACAACTGACGGCCATCTGCTCATTCTTTAGCCCTCGCTCTGTGTCACTGCTGAGTGCCACAACCTTGACATTTGGGGTTTTTTTGTTGTTGTTGTTGTTCTGCTGTGAGACATATTGCAAAATGGAGATATCCCTGCAAGAAAAAAAGGGAAGCAGGGTGGGGAATAAAAGTGTGATTTATAATGTCATAGGACATGAAAAGCTCCTTGTGCAGTACATTTCTCTTTTTCTCCCCAGAAACAGGAGCTCTCGTGTGAGTGGTTTCTGGGTATAGAAAGCAGTGGATGTGTGAATGGTTACCATTTGCAGGGGCCATACCAAGCAGATGAGATAGACTTTGCCCAGGGTTCAATACATACCATGTATTTGACTCTCCAGATGCTCAGATCAGAGGGGAGAGAATCAACTTTTTGTTCTTCTCTTTCATGTACCACCTGACCACAACCTGAATACCCAAACATAGGGGATAGTCTTCCTTGGGTTAGTGACAGAATTTGCAATGTAGAGCATTGCCTTCCATTTTACATTGTTAAGGAACTGATGATTTGTGGACTTGGCCACATAACCTTAATTCATTCTAGAACAGGGTTTAGAGACTGCTGTACAAGATGGTTTAGTTGCTCTTAAACTATTCCTCATTCAGATACCCTCTGTCTCTGGACCAAAAAATAGTACACTGGATTTGTGCAAATCTTTGGAAACTCTGTTGTAAAACCAACAGCTGCCTTTCACTATGTCCCTGACTCCCTGCTGGTGGCCAGGCCTGCCTGAGCAGCCTTAGTAGGATTTCACTACAAGGATACTGGAAGAAAAAGGGCTTTATTGAATGAGCCCCGCACAGAAACCCTCCAGTCATGGTAAACTGGACCTATGCTGGGATGGATCTTGCTTTTATTTTTGTGTACTTTTGCATCCTCCATCCCACAATGGTTATAGGGGAATCCCAGCTATGTTCAGTTTTCTACAGGCACCCTAAAACCTGGAACCAATCCTGGTCACAATTTCTAAATTGCAACCTACGTTACCCTTAACAAAAGTAAATATACACTCTCACCATTACCACTGGGCTGTTTAAGCCCCATAGGGTCAATCATCCTACGCCCTGTCTCTCCAACAAACATTTTCCTACTCCGAGAGATCCTTAAGAGGAGATCTGGCCAAGCATCCCTCATAAATTCAAAGCACAGTCTCTAGCACTGAGCTAGGGCTTCTAAGCTGTAGTTTAAATTTTTATGTTTAGATCATCCTTGTCTTGCCATAAATTATTTATCCTACATTGCACATTTCCTGTGTGACTGACAGTTTTCCTTTTCAATATTTCATCATTATTTTTTTCCTCATGCTGTTTTTGCTATGGTGTCCAATTCTTCTCCGCTGACCAAGAACATGAAAAAGTATATAGTTAAAGGAAAATAGAATTTTAGGTAAGGCATAAATCTACTTATGGATACCCAACATAGTTTTAGGATTGAATTGTTAGGATAAAACATTTAGTACAATGTATGTACATTTCCCTAGAACATCTCAAAGAATAGCATGGAAGTTAGAAATTCTAAGTGCACACGGTTGTCTCAAGTCAGGGCTTGACAAATCCCAGGCACCAGGTCACCATGGTGCCCAGAAATTTCACTATGTTACTTAATATTTTTATCAATGATTTTATTGTGGTGTGTCTCAGTTAAAATTATAAAGCTTCTTTATCATTTCACATAAGACTATGTTTTGTTGTATGGCCTAAAAATACATGTGCATGAAGTTCCTGACATTGTTCATTTATGTTAACTTCACACCATTCAGTGGTGGTGGAGGAATTCATTTCTCAAGCAGCTGCTTTCTATATTGACTCCAGTATTTAATTAGATGAATCTTTTAAAGAAATAATGGAATTATCAGAAATAGGAAAGAAGTTATGCTATAGTTAGAGATTAGTTTTTTGTTGTAATGATGACGACCAGGGCTGGCTGGCTGGCTGGCTGGCTGGCTGGCTATCTATCTATCTACCTACTTACCTACCTACCTATCAATCAAAATATCAAGATGGGTATCCGTATCTAAATAAGTGAGCAGTGACTTACAAAAGCTCATACCTTACCACAATTTTTGTTAGTCTTTAAGGTGCTACTGGACTTTTCTAAATAAGTCTTGGCCCTCTGTTGTCTTCATTACTGGGACTACTTGATGGTGCTGTTTTAAGGATTACTGGTATAATGGGTGTGAAGCATTTTTAGGCATTTGAAATATCTATCACATTGTTCTTCTACACATCCTGATCAGCATACAGAATTCTGCCATTCACATTTTATCCTCACATCAATCTGTGAGGTAATGTGGTGACTGCACTTGTCAACCCTCTCTAGTTTTCGGTTTCGGTGCTGCGAATGGCGGCCGCTTCTCGGGACGCTCCCGGAGGCGGTTAGCCCACACGCGGAATGGGGGGGTCTTCGCGTTTGCGAAAGACCCTAGTGAGCCTTAGTCAAAGGCTCCGAACCGGGGGCGCATAGGGGAGTAGCCTCTTTGCCGGCAAACTGCCGGGAAATTGAGGCTTTCTCCCCGCCCCAATCGGCCCCGCCGCGTAGTGCGTCCCGAATGGGACTTAGCAGCCCTGCCGACTTCCAGGAGTGAGGAAAAGCGGATGAATTACCATGAAAAGAAGAAATGGCATCTAATGAGTTGAAGATCTATTTTGAAGCGAAAATTAAAACCCCCCCGCAAGCGGATAAGCGTATGGGAGGAGGGAGGAGCTTCCACCCTCTTCGAAGAAGCGAATTTTTAAAGGAAACGCGAAGGGGGGGTAACAAGAAAAAATGTTGGTGAAAGTACCGTTGGGGTTTTACAGAAGATTGCGGCTTTAGTTGCTTTCTGGGGGATGTGGCACGAACTTTGAAAAAGTAAATAAAAAATAAAATGTCGATGCTGGGGAAAATCCTGCTTAGAACGGAAGAGAAGAGAGGAGGGACTTCCGCTCCAGTCAACCCCCCCCCAGAACTAGCTGTCAATCAACAAGAGACTGAGATACTGCGCCACCTGCTGGAGTAAATGTAAAATATCAATGAAACGCTTTTAAAATGGAAATTGTTCTCATCAGACTACAAAAACAAGTGTTGGAATCAACAAGGTTGATGGCAGAAAATGTATAGAAAATTAATTTGATGCTAAAGTTCCAAGCTATGGATGAAGAAGGGAAAGAAGATCTCAGATTTATTTTGACGAAAGTCTTGACACCTCTATCTGGCAGTGGAGCGAATAAATAAAAGAAGAGGCGGATAAGGCTCCCAAAGCCTACTCCGCCTTTAAAAAAAAGGATATACTCTGCCAGTAGAAAGGGGTGTTGAGCTTAGCAAGTTGGAGATCTAATTTCAACTTGAGTGTTAATGGAGCCAACGAGAAATGACTGCCAGAAACAACAAGAAAAAAGAAGCGAAAGAAGATGGATTAAAAAATTTCTGAAGAGACATGCCAGCAAAGAGGAGGAAGCAGCATTCAAAATTTGGATTTTTGAAGAAGACGGCGGCCCGGGGGAAGGAAGTGACGGAACGGGAGGCACTAAAGTTCAAAGGACTTAATGATAATTGGAGAGACTTAAAAAGGAATTTGTTCGTGTAACATCTGAAAAGATTTGATTTAACCCCAGTGGACTTTACTAACTTTACTAACAGAATTGATTTGGACTTTGTAAAGCTGAAAAGAAGATCTTTCAACCGTGATGGATGCCGACAACTGGAAGAAATAAAACTAACCTTTACTAACAGAAAAAAACTCACTCCGCTCTTTTTTCTCTTCCCATCTGTCTACCTTACCCTTTTCTTATAAAAAATAAAATTCTCTCCTTTTTAGGAGAGTTATTTCAAAAAAAAACCCTCTCTAAAATTTTTCATCTATATGTAAACTTTCATGTAGATGATGCAGACATCACATGGATGTATCTCTTTTCATGTCCCATATTAGTTTGTTTATTGTTTATTTATGATATTTCTATGCTGCCTCTTTGGTATAGCTGCCTCCTGCTCAAAGTGCCTTCCAATTAAAATGACATAACAATATGTAAAAACAAGCCATTAACAATAAGCCATTGGACATAAACATTATAAAAACTATCCATAAGCAGTCCATTAAAAAGCTGGTAAGATAATCCCCCCTCCAATTAAAAACCTAGTTGAAAAGATGTTTTGTCCTGGTGCCTACAAGAAAACAAAGTAGACATCAGGTGAGACTCAAGGGGGAGAGCATTCCAGAGGTGAGATGCCATCACAGTAAAAGCCCTATCTTCAGTCATTACTCAACTCACCTCTGAAGGTGGGGACACAGAGAAGCAGATCTTAACTAGCAGGCTGAATACTATAGGAGAAGATTATGCTTCATATACCCTGTCCCCAAGCTGTTTAGGGTCCTCAAGGTAAGAACCAGCATTCGAACTGTGCTCAGAAACAGATGGGTAAGCAGCATAGATCTTTCAACACCAGGATGATAAAAACCCTGTAACCAGTCCCTGACAACAAACTGGCTGTTGAATTTTGGACCAACTTAAGTTTCCGGGCCATTTTCAAAGGCAGCCCCATGTAGAGTGCATTACAGTAATTTTTACAGTTCACAATAATTATTACAGTTTAGACATGCCACCTCTGGAATCCATCTGAAGAATCCAGAGAGGATGAGATTTCCTCTGAGGAAATTCATTTGTTGGAATATGTAAATGCTTTCTGCTTCATGACTTAACAGGTATGGAAGAAAGATTGAGGAAACATGGATTCCATGTTAATAGTTCTGAGATGGTTTCTCATGATATTTCAGCCTGTAATAATTAGAATATTTTCATTATACTCCCAGGGAAGGAACCTTTCAGGACCAGCTGACCATAAAGAACTGATTACATAGAAATAGGATTCCAAAAGAATGAGGGACTGTCTAGTCATCTATGTGTTTATGGTTCTTCTTTCAAAATATTCATTTCAATAACTTCTTTTAGGAAGCTCCCAGGAATTTATGGAAAAGTTCTCCAGAGCTCCAGTGGAAATGTTTTAAAAGAATCCTTTAGCTCCTGCAACACAGATTAACATTTGCAACAATCAACACACAGGATGTGTCCTCACCTCAGACATGACAAGACAACCCAGAATGTTGTTAGGGTTGGTAAACCTGGGTTGAGAAATTCCTGGAAATTTAGGAGCAGAGCCAGGGGGCAGGGACCTCAGTAGTGTATAATGCTATAAAGTCCACTCTCAAAAAGAGCCATTTCCTCCTGGGGAACTGATCTCTGTAGTCTGGAGATCAGTTGTAATTCTGGGAGATTTCTAGGCTCCACCTGGAGGTTGTTACCCCTAAATGTGGTAAATTCTCTCATTTATACTATCCTTAGATTAAACAGCTTGGCCAGACCCCTAAGATTCTACTTGATGGTCCCAACATGGAAGCAAGTATCACATCCAGGGGAAAGGGGCAGGGACCCCAACATTGTCTGACAGCTCTGATTACAGACAACAAACTCCCAGCATTTAACACACTCTCACTTCCAGTTTACTTAATTTAATTTTATGCACTTCCTGTGCCATTTTCAGTGTTCGTGTTCACCAACTATTTGCTAAAGTAATACTAAATACTTTACTGGGGTCTTTTCCACATGGGGTTTTTGCTCCAGCTTGGCTTCTTAACTGCATTTGTTTTTCTCTCCCTTACACACATTATCATTTGCTGGTCCCTGATTTCCAGTTTTTTCTTTAAGTTTTCCTGTGTTTTTTCTGATGTCTCAAAAAAGAAAAAAAGAAAAAAAAACAGGAAAGCTCAGTGGGAAATGGGAGGGCAACAACCAGCAAACAACACTGAGAGGGGGGAAACTGATGCAGTTAAGAAGCTGGAACAAAAACCCAGTACAGAATAGCCCTTGACATTCATTGCTGGACACATCTTGTTTTACAAGAGTCTTCTACTCTTTGTCTCTTTCTCTCTTTTTTATATTAGACGAGTGGAGACCCGCAAGAAACTTGCGGGATGGTCATCCCATTCCTCACACCTTTGCTTCCTCCCCTCTACCCTTACCTATCTCACACTCTTTCTCCCTTCTGGGTGTGGAGCCATAGACTCAACCCTCCAAAGCAGCCATTTTATCCAGGGGAACTGATCTCTGTCACCCGGACAACAGTTGTAATTCTGGGTGATCTCCAGCCCTCACCAAGAGGCTGGCAATGGTAGTTCTCATGGAGGAAATGACTGGTTTGGAGGGTGGAGTCTATGGCATTATACTGGTCTGAAGTTCCTCCCCTCCTCAAACCCCACCATCCCCAGGATCCACCCCTTAAATGTCCAGGAGTTTCCCAATCCAGAGTTGGCAACCCTATTTCCTTCCCACCCAACAGCCAACTTAACCTTTATCTGCCTTTATCTGTCTTCAGCTTTTTGTCTCCACCCCCTCCCCCACAGCTTCTACCAAGGAAAATTATAGTCTTTCTCCACAGTGGGGACCAAAGCAGCTTACATTATTCTCACCTCCTTTTTATCTGCACAACAACCCTGTGAGGTTGGTTAGGCTGAAAGTATGTGACTGGTCCAAAATCACCCAGTCAGCTTCCACCGCAATATGGGGATCTGAACCTGGGTCTTGCAGACCTATTCTGAGGCTCTAACTGCTGCATCACTGCTGGCTTTCATAGGGTGGCTGCTGAACAGCAGCAAGCAGCCAGGCCAAGTTGAGTCATGCAAATTAGGTGGTATCAAGTCACCCAGAGGGTGCTGCCTAGGGATGCCAGCCTCCAGGTGGGATCTGGGGATCCCCTGGAATTACTGCTCAGCTCCAGACTACTGAGATAACTTCCCCTGGAGAAAATTGATGCTTTGGAGGGTGGACTCTAGGGCATTGTACCCCACTGAGGTCCCTGTCCTCCCCAGACTCCATCCCCAAATCTCCAGGAGTTTCCAGACCTGGAGCTGGCAACCCCACTACCCCCATCTCCTGCCAGTGCCCGTGGGGGGACCTGGCAACCCTAGACTGCTGCCAGGCCTAGGGTTGGCAACCTCCAAGTGGGGCCTGGAGAGTGAACTCCAGAGATCTGTGAACAACAGAGATCTGTCTCCCTGGAGAAAATAGCTGCTTTGGAGGGTGGATTCTGTGGCATGATACCCAGCTGAGGCCTCTCCCTTCCCCAAATCCTGCCCGCCTTGCACTCCACCACAAAACCTCCAGGAATCTCCCAGCCTGGCCCCAAGGCTCCCTCCCTCCCTCCCCCTCCCTCCCTCCAAGGCAGAAAGAGGCCTGGAAAGAAAGGGCCCTTCTCCCCCCCACCACCCTTTGACTGACAGAGCCAGTCAGAAGCCTCTCCCCCCTCCCCCCTCCCCCCCCAACATTCTAATCTCTCACCGTTGCTGCCTGGAGTCAGGTCCCTGCAGAGGCCATTTCAAAAGGCTTTTGGGGGGAATTCAACTGTCCCTGAAGGGATTTCCTCACTGTTTGGATTTTTCTACAAACCCAGGAAGTTTACTGACTATGTAGGAAAAGCTGTTGGGGGAGAGTGAGGCCCCTGTTGGAGGGAATAGGTATCTGCACAGAAAAAAAAAAGTTTGGAATTAGAATAAGGATATATTGGTGATGATTCTAGAACATTAGCATTATTTTGTCATAGGCTGTCTCCTAACAGTAATAATTATTTCAGTGGTTTTTGAAGCACATCTTTTCAACTACCCATCCCCTTTCTATTTTGTTTGACTATTTTCTTTGCCTTTTTTCTGAGGCCAAAATATTTCCACCTTCTTCTGGACTCCTTGCTCTCAAAAATTTCAGGAAAATGTCAGGCCCCGATCTCATATTATCAAGAAATAACATGACCATGGCCTTTCCCAAGCTATTTTTAGAATGATGATTGTGTTATTTCCAGCTTTGGAAGGCAAATAACTTGAGAGAGGCTTTACTGACACTATTCTTCCAACCCCAGTTTTGAAAATGGCAAAGCTTTAAGACTCCAAATACTAAACGTGTGAGATAACGCAAAGCCTCTTTCTCATCTGGGCAGATCAGATTTACCATCATCTCAAATCGGGGTTGAAGTGCAAGAGTTTTTAAAATGTTTCAAGATCTGTGTGAAGAGAATGTAATCTTAATGTTTGCTTGTGAGGTGTGACAAGTATTCTCAGGGTTAATCCCCCCCCCAAGAAATGATACAACAGAAGCTGCAATCATACTCTGAGATAGAGAAAATGCAGTATTTGAGGGGGAAGGTATATAGTTGCCTCAGAAGCCTTTTTGGAGTGTTTAGGAGCATCTTGATGCCTTTGGGCTCAGTAAACACAACCTATCAAATAATAGCTAGCTATCCTTCTCTCCCTCATAAACTCATATTTGAGCCCAGTAGCACCTTAGAGACCAATAAGGTTTTGGGGGTATATGTTTTCAAGAATCAAAGCTTCCCTCATCAGACACTTCATAAACCCTTATCCAGACAGAATTTATCTATATAATAATTCTGTTTTGGTCGTGGACTCTCCTGAACATTCCACACGCTCCCATATCAGTTGGCTCCCTGATCTGTCACTTAGAAGCTGTCCCTATCCACTGGCTGTTTTGCCTGAGTCTCACCTCCAATATTCTAAACAGTTTGCTGTTCCTCTCCCCCCAATAGCCAGTCTGAACCCAGAGGTCATTTGCATATGTGGCCTGATTGGCCTATGCTTCTAACATTCTAAACAGTTTGTTGTTGCTGTTGGGAGTCATTGAATGTGTCCTGAGGTAAAATACATATCTCTTAGTATTGCCAGCCTCCAGGCAGCACCTGGAGATCTCCAAGATCAGTTCTCCTGGAGAAAATGATTACTTTGGGCAATGGGCTCTATGGCATTATACCCTGCTGAGGTCCCTCTGCATCCCAAACCCTGCCCTCCCCAGGCTCTATCCCTCAAATCTACAGGTATCTCCCAACCCAGAGTTGGCAACCCTGTAACTGGCTATGGAACTGTTTTCCAGACCCTTGGAACCCAGAAGACATGGCATAGGAGGAGGTGCTTTTCTACCTTAGCTGCCACTGCATAGGCCCAAATCAACATAAGTCAGGGGTCAAGGGAACCATGCCTGTTACTATGAGGCTGTCCTCCCATGCTACCCAGTTGGGGCAGCAAACTGACTTGAGACAGACCTGCCTTATAGCTAAGCAGAAAGAAATAAACATGGCTTGCCTCCCTCTTTTCCCCCCTTCCCTCTGCCACCCCATCAGCCACAGCCGGGACACTCACCTGGAGCTTCCTTCTAGAACTTCTTGTATTTCTTCCCACAACCAGCCTTATTCCTAGTATATTGATGATTGCATTTGAGGAGCCACTATTCTATCAGAAGGACAACCAGATCCTTGGTGAAAGTAATTCTTCTAGTACACATGCTTTTATTTTTTACTAAAGGAAAATCTTATGTTCAGTTTATTAGCATATTCTACTTCAGAACCCAATATAGGACAAGAATTTAAATGATTACAACAGTGTGTAATAACCCTTCTCCAGCAATACTTTTTTGAAGTGAGAATAAATGAAACCTGCAATAATTATTATGCTATTGTCAGGAGCAGGGTACTGGGTATGCAACACTCATGTGATGAAAAACATAAAACAAAACCTGCAATAGCTGCTATCTGTTTCCAGGTATAATTAATTTAAGGATAGGATTGTCAGTTCCAGCTTGGGAAATTCCTGGAGATTTGGGAGCAGAGTATGGGGACAGTGGAGTTTCAGGAATGAAGGGAGTTCAGCAAGGAAGTGATGCAATGGAGTCCATCCTCCAAAGCTGCCATTTCCTCTAGAGGAATTGATCTCTGGAAATCTCCAAGATCCAACTGGAAGTTGGTAACCCTACCTATTAAGGAACTTTTAAGGCCCTAAATAGCTTGGGGGCAGGTTTCTTCAGGGACCTCCTCCTCCTGCACTGTCCAACCTGCCAGTTAAGACTCTCCTCACAAGTCCTACAGTCTGTACCCCTAGCTGCAGAGAGAAGGTGATAGGAACCAGAGACAGACCTTTTTTCCAGAGATAACACATGCCTGTAGAATTTCCTTTCCCTTGAGACTCACCTGGTGTCTACTCTACTCTTTTTTAGGCACAAAGCCAAAACGTATATTCTTACCTACTGTTGATCCTTTTAAATTGTTTTTAGAGTGTGCTTCTAGCTTGAGAAATGGTTTATGAGACACATTTAATGCTCAATATTTTATGCTGTTTTTTGATTTGGTAGAATTCTTTAATGCTGGGTTTTCTAATGCTGGTTTAAATGGTTTATTAATTTTCAGTGATTGTTGTACTGTTATATAATTTTATCCTTCAAATCCACCCCCCCCTTTACTTAAGAAGTGCAGGAAATTAGGGACCAGAACTAAACAAAGTATTTAAAATTCAGAGCAAAGGCTTGCTGCCCACATTTTGGCTACTAAATATCTTAATGCAGTCCATTACATCAGCTGACCTTAGTCCTGTTGGATTTGGGCACTGCCAGAGTGGCACTGGTTCTGCTGCTGGCCTCGCAAACATGCCCCCTCTCCACACCTCACTTTCTACTTCAGAGACTCTCTGGGAGAATCTGCTGGTCTTGTTGTATGCCCGCCTTTGCTTTTTTCCCACCATCTTTGCTTTTTTCCCACCACTGGCAACAATGGAGGATAGAGCATCCTCTTTGGATGTCCATAGAACTGGACCCCCAGGTCCAATCTTTTTGAACTTTGGGGATTCCTTTGGGGAGAAGCTCCAGCATCTACACTATAAATTTGGTCCCTCTACCTCAGACCACCCACTGAATATGCTCTAGGAGATTCGCCATTGACTATAATGGCCCCATAGGGTATAATGGAGCTGAAAAATTCAGCATTTCTGAATTTTATCCAAATTCCAACACAATACTAATATTGGAATTTGGGTTTTCAAGGAAATACCAAATTTTAAAGGGTTCAAAAACCCCAAATCCAAAAAAAAAAAAAAATTCCCTTACACATTCCTACTTTCTGCCTCTGTGGATATTGCTCAAGATGTATAAGACTGAGGAGAAAAAGAAAAAAAAAACAGAAGAACTGGGATGACAGCAGGCTTGTTCTTAGATTTTTCCTGAGGGCAGTTTTCAGTTTTTCCAATGAAAACCATGGAAATTTATGGGACGTACTGGGGGGGGGGGCGGGAGTCCTCATGAACTTTTTTCTCTCTTGGAAGGAGTGAAATGTTTTCTTAGACAAAGTTTTAGTTACTTACGATGTGTAACATGTTTATATAACACAATGGACAGAAATGCATTATGATAATGTCTATGTATACTGTGAACAGATATAACATATTTATTGTTTAAATTAGACCAATTAGTATGTGCTATTATGTATGACTATAACAGTATTGAAAACTAAAATCTTATGAAAGTTTAACTCAGTATTCAAATGTGCAGCGAGCTCTATTAAGACTGTGTGAGACTGCAGCTATGCAAATAGCACACTGTCTTTAGTACAGACTTCTATTTTCCATTTCTCAGTGTTTATTTTTATCCTTCCTCTCCAATGGCAAAAAGTGAGATACAGGTGCTAAAGTGGCATCAAGTATAGTGATTTTCAGGTGTTGCTCTCTTTAGAAATGGGCATACATGTGCAGCTCCCAAGTGCAGCAAATATCTCCCCCCACATGAGGTTTTTTGGCTTGGGAAAATGACACAGAGAGGAAGGCAGGAGTCTCAACCTGAATAGTGCTCCACAGACTTTTAAAATAAACTGATCTGTTTAAAAAGTCTCATGCAGTTTGGCCTTTACGGTTGCAGTCCAAGAACACTTTCCTAGGACTAAGTCCCAATGAATAACACTTCTTTCTGACTAGACCTCCTTATGGTTGCTCTCTTAGGTATGTATACATTTAATTTTCATAAATATGCTAAGCTATAAATGATAAATTTTATGTTGTTAGCAGTAAAACAAGTTTAAGATTGACAAAAAGTGATTATTACATATAATAATTATATGTAAATAGGTACTCTACATTAACAACCAAATAGTTTGAAGTTTTATGCACAATCCCTTCCCTTACATACACACAACCTGAGAAAAATCACATGAGTGGGGCTCATGTATAGAGGTGGGGCTGCCAACTTCAGGAAGGCCCAGAGATCTCCCAGAACTATATCTGATCTCCAGAGATAAGTTTCCCTGGAGAAAATGGCTGCTTTGGAGGGTGGACTACGTAGCACTATACTCCACTGAAAACTCCACCCCCAAATGTCTAGGAATTTTTCAAGTAGGAGTTGGCAACCCTACATGGAGGAGATCCTAGTTCACATGTTCTTGAAGAGGACAGGAAGAGACAGAAAGCAGCTGTCTTCATCATCAACAAACAGGCCATTTGTGTCACTTCTCTTCTCTCTTTCCAGTTTCCATCTTCTGGCCTGTATCTACCACAAAGTGAAGCCCTCCTCCAGTTCAAGGAGATTTTCCCCAACATAAGTTGTAGGAAGGCTCCTTAGGTTTGGAGAAAGGCTCCAAACTTTGGTGAGGGGAGTGACAGTGTAACTTCTATTTGATTTCAAAGAGAATTATCAAATAAATATGTATTTTTAATTAAAGAACTGACAGAGTTCATGTATATGACAGTGTGATCTCACCTTGTGTGACACTTGCATTTAAGCAAATAACAAAGAACAGACTTCAAAAGACATAGTGACTGGAACAATAATTAAGTAAATACAACAAAAATAGACATGTAATAATTCAGGCCCACTATATTTGAGTAGACCAGGATCTCAGTCTTTCTGACTTCTGCCTGGCCAGTCCCTTAGGGATGTGTCGGCTTGCAGTTCTGCTGTGCACTGGGATGTTGTCTGTTCTTTACAGGAATTTCTTTTTTATATATATAAAATATTATGTAACTTTAAAACATAACAATGAGTAAAAGAATTTCTGATATCCCTCCAGCTTCGGGCCCTCCAGTCCCAAGAATATTAATATGTACTTTCATAGATAGGAGTGCTTCAGAGGTGAGAGAGCTTCTGCCTGCAGCTTCAGGCCCTCCAATCCCTCAGAGAAGATTCATATAACATTTATTTCAAATTTTCCCACAACAATAAAAATACAGACTAACAGCCAACTGATATAAACACAATCCCCTCTTCCAGTAATCAGTATAAGAAATTCTCATACCTAGAATATTAATATGCAATTTTAATAGACAGGGATGCTTCTGAGGTGAGAGTGCTTCTACCTGCGGTTCAGGCCCTCCAATTCCTCAGGGAAGATTGTGCCTTTTTTCATTATAAGGAATACCCCAAATCTTTAGTTCCCCCTAGCGGACTCATGGTTACAATAGCATAGGTAAAGGTTTCCCTTGCTCGAAAGCCAGTCAGATCCAACTCTAGGGATGTGCTGCTCATCTCCGTTTCCAAGCCATGTGGCCAGCATGACTAGACGCCAAGGCACACGGAATGCTGTTACCTTCTACTTGCAATGTCTTGCTTTTGAACTGCTAGGCAGCCAGTTTGGTGTAGTGGTTAAGTGTGCGGACTCTAATCTGGGAGAACCGGGTTTGATTCTCCACTCCTCCACTTGCAACCGCTGGATGACCTTGGGCGAGCCATAGTTCTGGCACAGCTGTTCTTGAAAAAGAGCATGGTTTTAAATTCAAGTTTTCGAGAGAAAACATACAGAGAAAAAGCTGAGTAAGAGAAGATTTTACTGAGTGTGAGCAGTATGCAGAGAGACAGTATACAGAGATGAATGCTGAGTAGGGCCCAGGACAGACTGGCAATTTGCCCCGGTATCGAGTCGCGGCAAAAAAACCCCGGAGTAAACGATACCGGGTTTTCCCGTCCACACAGCGGGGGCCTCTGCCGGAAGATACTGGACGGAGGTGCGCGGGAGTGTTCAGACTGCCGCGCCAGAGGCGCGCTATATTCGCTGTTTCCCCATTATTTCGGCTGTGGGCATATGTGCGCATGAGCGCATTTTGGCGATTTTTTTTTTTTTTGCCCTGCAACGCCAGCACCGCATTGGGCAGTGGAGCGGAGCGCAGCCAATCACACCGCTGCTGCCTCATGCCCAACGCGGGTTGCTCCCGGCTTTTCGGCTGCGTGTTCAGACTCCCCGGAAGCGGAGAAACGCGCGACAAACGCTGGCTTTCGAGATTTGCGTCGGCTTTTATCAGGTGTTTTTTTAATCCGGCAGTGAAGCGCGAGAGCACCGGTAGGCTACGGGTGGGGGACGCCAGGCAGATGTGCCTGTGTGAACATTCCATTTAATCCGATATTGAGTCGTTGTCAGCCCGGGTCCCATCCCGCGGCAAATTGCCAGTCTGTCCTCGGCCTAGGAAAGGTTTCACTGAGTCTATACATATTCTGCTCTGAAGAAGCCATATGAAACAGGTGTTGGAACAAGCCTGTCTGCAGATTTGTGACCTTTATGCTACTTGTCTACAATCCAATATTAGTACAAGAATGATACAAAGAAGATTTTCTGTTTGTAAAAACTTCAGATTATTGGACTGTGCTTATCAACATTGTGGAATTGTTTTTTTGATGTTTATTCTTATATGAATGTACAGAAATGTATTAGTGTTAGTACTGATCTTTTTTTTGAAAATCCATAAAAGAGTGATATTCTCTTCGTAAATATATCACAGTTGCCACTGACTATTTTCTATTCTCTTATCCTGTGATCTCTCTTTGGTTATCCTTGTGTATGAATCTGACAAGACTGCATACAAATATTTTAAATAATCATATGTTCTAAATCAGATAACAAGGAATACTCTATTTTCTTAAACCCAAGTTTAAAGTTTGTGTGGTTTGAGATGTAGCTCCCTTTTAACATCTCTGTGCAGTATATGATCAGAAATGTTTTTTTTAAAAAAAATATTTTAGGTCTGAGAAGAAACTGAGAGAATTTAGTCATCATTTAATTTAGAGTTCACACTTGATTTTTTCCAAAGTATGAGAATTTTTGTATTCCTGTAACTGAGCTGGCATTTCTAAGCTGTGGTCACACACATGAAATAATCCACTTTCAATCCACTTTCCAACTGGATTTTGCCAGTTCACACAGTAAAATCCAGTTGCAAAGTACACTGAAAGTGGATTGAAAGTGGATTATTTAGTGTGTGTGACTGCACCAAAGTTGGAGTGTAGAGGAGGAACCTAGCTAGTAGGAGGTATTTTAAGAAGCAAAATGGCAGCCTGTCGAAGGCATTCACGGCCGGAGTTCATTAGTTGCTGTAGATTTTCCAGGTTATGTGGCCGTGGTCTTGGCATTGTAGGACCTGACATTTCTCCAGTAGCTGTGATTGGCATTCTCAGAGGTATGGCAGCCTGTTTACAAAGATTTTTTGCCCTACAAATTAAATCGATGTGTACATTAAATGTATCAGTCAGTTTCTTATGGACAGAAGGTGAAATATCTATCTATTAATTTCTCATTTGGATCTTATTGTTGAATAATCCAGTCATATGCATACATAGTATACTGGAAGTCCAATAAATTCAATGAAAGCTTTAAGAAAATGAGCTGGATTGATTTTACTATGTACCAGCTATTCTATTTTTCATTTTGATTGTGAAGCTCTCATTTCATTGTGGACAAAAAGAAAAGAAAAGAAAATCATGATAATATTAATTAATGTATCATTGACTGAGTTCAGACTGGCAATTTGCCCCACCATAGACACGGTTCAGCCACGTTTCCCAAGCGGATTAAAGGGGGCATTCAGACAGGCACATCTGTTTGGCATTCCCCACCCATAGGCAACCTGTGCTGTTCTGCTTTGCTCAGAGGATTAAAAGATACCTGTTGAAAGTGGTAGCAAATCCTGGAGAGTGCCTTTATCCCGCTGCATTCCGCTTCCGGGAAGTGTGAATGCTCAGCCAAAAAGCTGGAAGCAACCCACATTGTGCATAAGGCAGCAGCGATATGATTGCCTGTACTCTGCTCTACCGCCCAATGAGATGCTGGTGCAACAGGATCCAAATCGGCTATGTGTGCATGTGTGCATGCACTCATGCACACATAGCCGATTTGCCAGGGAAAAGCCATTTACAGCCATGCCTCTGGGCCAGCAGTCTGAACACTCTCGCACACCTCCTCCCAGTATGCTCATGCATCAGTTGGCACAGTGTGACTGGGAAAACTCGGAACAGTTTGTTCCGGGACTTTTTTGCCATCACTGGCTCCCACTTCAAATTGCCAGTCTGAACTCAGCTGTAGAGTCTATTATGTGGAATGGTAAAATGCAAAACATTTTAAATTTTCATTTCTTTATACTCTAATTGTAAATGGTTTTATAAATAGAAATTGATCAATATAATTGTAAAAATTGATTCCAATATTCTTGCGTTTGTCTTGAATTTCAAGTACAGTGTGTGCCTAAGCATTACAGATGAAAGCAACAGCATTTATTAGGCAAATAGTCAGGGCATTTACAGTGCACTCCTCTGCAAAGTTACTAGGCCCATTGCAATCAGTTAGCTCAGACTGGAATAACTCAGCAGTTGCAAACTGGATGCAATTCATAAGAACATAAGAACATAAGAGAAGCCAATGTTGAATCAGGCCAATGGCCCATCTAGTCCAACACTCTGTCACACAGCGGCCAAAATATACCAGTTGCCATCAGGAGGTTCAGCAGTGGGGCCAGGGCACCAGAAGCCCTCCCACTGCTGCCCCTCCAGCACCAAGAATAGAGTGCATCACCTGCCCCAGACTGAGAGTTCCCATCTATACCCTGTGGCTAATAGCCACTGATGGACTTCTGCTCCATATGTTTATCTAATTCCCTCTTGAAACTGTCCATGCTTGCAGCTGCCACGACCTCCTGTGGCAGTGAATTCCATATGTTAATCACTCTTTGGGTGAAGAAGTATTTCCTTTTATCTGTTCTAACCCGACTGCTCAGCAATTTCATAGAGTGCCCACGAGTTCTTATATTGTGAGAAAGGGACAAAAGTACTTCTTTCTCAACCTGCTCAATCCCATTCATAATCTTATAAACCTCGATCATGCCACCTCTCAGCCGTCGTTTCTCCAAGCTAAAGAGCCCCAAGCATTTTAACCTTTCTTCATAGGGAAGGTGTTCCACCCCTTTTATCATTCTAGTTGCCCTTCTCTGCACTTTTTCCAATGCTATAATATCCTTTTTGAGATGTGGTGACCAGAACTGTACACAGTATTCCAAATGAGGTCGCACCAATGATTTATACAGGGGCATGATGATACTGGCTGATTTGTTATCAATTCCCTTCCTAATAATCCCCAGCATAGCGTTGGCCTTCTTTATTGCAGCTACACACTGTCTAGACATTTTCAGCGAGTTATCCACTACGACTCCAAGATCTCTCTCTTGGTCCATCTCTGCCAGTTCAGACCCCATCAACGTGTATTTATATTTAGGATTTTTGGCTCCAATGTGCATCACTTTGCACTTGGCCACATTGAACCCCATTTGCCACGTTGACGCCCACTCACCCATCCTCAACAGATCCCTTTGGAGTGCCTCACACTCCTCCCTGGTTTTCACCACCCTGAACAACTTCGTGTCATCTGCAAATTTAGCCACATCACTGCTTACTCCCAATTCCAAATAATTAATAAACAAGTTAAAAAGCATCGGACCGAGTACTGATCCCTGTGGTACCCCACTGCTTACCACCCTCCACTGAGAAAGTTTCCCAATTATACTCACTCTCTGTTTCCTATTTATAAGCCAGTTTTTGATCCACAAAAGGACTTGTCCTTTTATCCCATGACTATTGAGCTTACTTAGGAGCCTTTGATGAGGAACTGTATCAAAAGCTTTCCGGAAGTCAAGGTAAATAATATCTATTGGGTCCCCCTTGTCCACATGTTTGTTCACTCCCTCAAAAAACACTAACAGGTTAGTGAGACAAGATCTTCCCTTACAGAACCCATGCTGAGTCTGCCTCAATAGTTTTTGTTCATCAATGTGCCTACTAATTCTTTCCTTAATAACAGTTTCCACCAACTTACCCGGTATCGATGTCAGACTGACTGGCCTGTAATTTCCCGGATCTCCCCTGGAGCCCTTTTTAAAGATGGGAGTGACATTAGCTACCTTCCAGTCCTCAGGAATGGAGGCAGATTTTAAAGAAAGATTACATATTTTTGTCAGGAGATCCACAAGTTCACAATTGAGTTCTTTCAGAACTCTCGGATGAATGCCATCCGGGCCTGGTGATTTATTAGTTTTTAAATTGTCCATCAGTCGGAGGACTTCCTCTCTTGTCACCGCAATCTGATTCAGGTCTTTCAAACCCCCTCCCGAAATCGGTGCTTCTGGAGTGGGCAAACACTTCTCCTCTTCCACAGTGAAGACAGAGGCAAAAAATGCATTCAGCTTCTCAGCCATTTCCCTATCATCCTTCACTACTCCTTTTACCCCTTGGTCATCCAAGGGCCCCACTGCCTCCTTGGCTGGCTTCCTACTTCTAATGTATTTGAAGAAAGTTTTATTGTTGGTCTTTATGTTTTTTGCGATATGCTCCTCATATTCCCTTTTTGCTTGCCTGATCACAGACTTGCATTTTATTTGCCATAGTCTGTGTTCCCTTTTATCAACCTCACTAAGACTAGCTTTCCACCGCTTAAAGGAATCCTTCTTACCTTTTACAGCTTCCATTACTTTATTTGTTAACCATGCAGGCTTTTTTCTATACCTATTTGTACCTTTCCTAACCTGCGGTATATATTTTTTCTGAGCTTCTAGGATTGTCTTTTTAAATAGTCTCCAAGCTTCCCCAATGGTTTTGACCTTCTCCACTCTTCCTTTCAATTTCTTCCTCAAATGTCCCCTCATACCAGAGAAGTTACCCCTTTTAAAGTTAAAAGTGGTCGCATCAGTCTTTTTGGGCAACTCCCTATCTGTACAAATGTTAAACTCAATGACATTATGGTCACTGTTCCCAAGTGGTGCAATCACTTTTACATCTCTCACCAGGTCTTGGGTGTTACTTAGGACCAAATCCAGGATCGCCTCTCCCCTGGTAGGATCTGTGACCATCTGTTCCACCGCACAGTCATTGAGAGTGTCTAAAAACGCAATCTCTTTTTCCCGACTAGAACTCATTTTTAAAAAAAAAAAACATTTTATTATAGGGTATGTTTCACATAGTTAAAATTCCATCTTATAGATATCACATACCTTTTTTCTTTTCTCCCCACTCCCCCCAGTACAAGGCTTCCCGCAATGCTCTTACCCCTTATAAACTCTATTATCTAATTACCATTCACAAAATATGTCATTTCCATTATCAAATTAGGTAACATTTTAGCAATCTTATCGTTCTTTTTCTTATTTTCTCCTTAATAACTGTCAAAGCAAATCAATCTATTTTTAACATCCCAATTTTTCTCAAGATAGTCTTTAAAATCTTTCCATTCTTCAAAAAATGCTTCATCTTCTTTGTTATTAAGCTTTCTTGTCATTTTGTCCATTTCAGCCATAAAAAGCATCTTCTTAATCCATTCCCATGTTTCAGGAATCTTTTCTTGTTTCCAAAATTGTGCATAAGTCATTCTAGCTGTTGTGACCAAGTACCATAACAATGTTCTCTTGGTTACATTTAATTCTTCCAGTTTAAGACCTAACAACAAGATTTGTGGATCTTTCTTAAAAGTACATTTCAGAATCTTCTGTATTTCATTATGAATCTCTGACCAATAATTCATGGCTTTATCACAAGTCCACCACATATGGTAAAATGAGCCCTCTTTCTTTCTACATTTCCAACATTTGCTAGACATACTCTCATTTATATTAGCAATTTTCTTTGGAGTCATATACCATCTGTACATCATTTTATAACAATTCTCTTTAACATTAACACAAGTTGAAATTTTCATTGACTTTTTCCACAAACATTCCCATGATGCCATAGTTATTTCATTATTTACATTTACCGCCCATTTTATCATTTGTTCTTTTACAATTTCATCTTCTGTATACCACTTCAGTAAAACCTTATATATTTTTGAAATCATTTTTTTCCCTTTTCCACCCATATAGTCTCAATTTCATTATTCTTTGCCCTAAAGCCATATTTTCTCTTATCAGTTTTAAACAAATCATAGATCTGTCTATAATTCAACCAATCATAATCAAATTCCACATCGTCTCTGTCTCTCATAACAAAACTTTTCCCATCAGATTTTAAAAGATTTCTATACGGTAACCAATCTAATCCTTCATGTCTCGAATATGATTTGATCACTTCTGCTGGCACTATCCAAAGTGGTCGTTCTTCATAAAATAATTTTTTGTATCTCATCCAAGTCTCGAACAGTGATCACCTAATGAAGTGGTGTTTAAAAAATTTGTTGATTTTTGATTTTTCGTACCATAAATACGCATGCCATCCAAACTTGTTATCATGACCTTCTAATGCCAACAACTTCATATTTTCAAGGTTAATCCATTGTTCTATCCACGTTAAGCAGATAGCATCATAATAAAGTCTAAGATTTGGTAGTTGAAGTCCTCCTCTTTCCTTAGCGTCACATAAAATTTTCATTTTAATTCTTGGTTTCCTTCCTGCCCACACAAATTTTGATATTTCTTTCTGCCATCCATCCAGTATCTTACTTTGTCGTAGTATTGGGATAGTCTGAAACAAAAACATTAACCGAGGCAAAATATTCATTTTGACTGTTACAATCCTTCCCATTAGTGATAAATTCAAAGTGTCCCATTTTTTCATATCTTGTTGAATCTTATACCAATTTTTTTCATAATTATTTTTGAATAGATCTATATTTTTCATAGTCAATTCAATCCCTAAATACTTTGTCTTTGTTTTTTTTTTAAAATACAATTTATTATTGGATATATCACATGTTCATACAATTTAAACAAACCAATACATATCCATTTTTCTTTCTCCCTCTCCCCCCAAACAAGGCTTCCCGCACTGCTCCAACCCCTTGATATTTCTCTTGTACAATTACATTTACTACTAAACATATTTCTTTTACTAATGGTAACAATTCAAAGATCTGAGTCTCTTTCCACTTCTCCTCAATAACTGTCAAAACAAATCAAACCACGTTTTACGTCCCAATTCTTCAACAAGTATTCTTGAAAGTCTTTCCAGTCTCCGAAAAAGGTTTCGTCTTCTTCGTTGTTTAATTTTCTTGTTAATTTGTCCATTTCTGCCATAAACAACGTCTTTTTAATCCATTCCCATGTTTCAGGTACTTTATCTTGTTTCCAACATTGAGCAAAAATCAGTCTAGCTGCTGTAATCAAGTACCATAATAGTGTTCTCTTGGCTACATTTATTTCTTCCATTTTAAGACCTAACAATAACATCTGTGGGTCTTTCTTAAAAGTACATTTCAAAATTTTTTGTATCTCATTGTGGATCTCAGTCCAATACTTTACTGCTTTATCACATGTCCACCACATATGGTAAAAAGACCCTTCATGTTTCTTACATTTCCAACATTTGTTAGACATACTTTCATTTATAATAGCAATTTTTTTAGGCGTCATATACCATCTATACATCATTTTATAACAATTCTCTTTAACATTTACACACGTTGAAATTTTCATTGATTTTTTCCACAAGTATTCCCAAGATGACATTAATATCTCATTATTAACATTTACTGCCCATTTTATCATTTGCTCCTTTACAACCTCATCCTCAGTATACCATTTCAATAACACCTTGTACAGTTTAGAAATCATTTTTTTATCTTTCTCAAGACTAAATACTTTGTCTTTGTAACCACTTCACACTGGTTCCATTTGCTTCTGTTTCGTCATGTTTTTACACATCACCTTTGTTTTACTTTTGTTAACATAAAAACCGGCCAAATCTCCAAAATCTTTAATTTTTTGCATCAGTCGTGGTATATTCTCTATTGGATCTTGATCATAAACATTACATCATCCGCAAAAGCTCTATATTTATATGTAAAGCCTCTCATTGTCAGTCCTTTAATATTCTTGTCTTCTTTTATTTTCCCCAATAGTACTTCCAATATCCAAATAAACAATAGTGGAGATAGGGGGCAGCCTTGTCTGGTCCCTTTTCGCACTTTAAAATATTCCATTTTTTCTTTGTTTACATTCAATGCCGCATTTTGGTCCGAATAAATTGCAGTAATCATGTTTAAAAAAGATTGACCTATTTCCATTTTCTCTATCACTTGCAGCATAAAGTCCCAGTTCAAATTATCAAAAGCTTTTTCTGCATCCAAAAAGAGAAATCCAACTTCTTTTTCAGGGTGTTTATCACAATATTCAATTGCATCTATCACCACTCTTAAATTGTCTCTGATTTGCCTATTCGGTAGAAAACCAGCTTGTTCTTCTGTTATAACATCTTTCAAATAATTTTTCAACCTTTCTGAAATTACTTTAGCAAACAATTTATAGTCATTATTCAGGAGGGATATTGGTCTATAGTTCTTCGCATTAGCTAGGTCTAAACCTTCTTTGGGTATAAGCGAGATATTTGATTCTTTCCATGACTCTGGAATCCGTTTTGTCTCTCTTATTTCATTTGACAAAAGTACAAAAATTGGGGTTAGCTCATCCTTTAATTTTTTGTAAAATTTTGCAGTAAATCCATCTGGACCTGGAGCTTTCCCCAATTTTGCTTCTTCTATTGCACTGACAATTTCTTCATTTTTAATTGGACCATTAAGCACTTCTTTCATTTGTTGTCCCAATGTTGGTACTTCAATATTCTCCAAATATTTATTATGTTTCTGTGAATCAATACATTTCTTTTGAAACAGTTTGGTGTAGAAATTGAAAAAGACTCTCTTTCGGCCATTCAAGTCCACAATATCTTTTCCATCTTCTATTATTTTGTTTATAAAATTTCTTTCACGTCTATTTCTCAGTTGCCATGCTAAGAACTTTCCAGGTTTATTAGCACCCTCAAACGATTTCTGCTGTAACTTCTTTAAATTCCAATACAATTCTCGATTTGACAATACATTTAGCTGGCCTTGTAACATGTGAATTTCCCTTATAATCTTTTTCTTTAACTCTTTTTCTTTCTGTCGGATCTTTTCCTGTAAATCATTTTGTTGTTGCAGTCTTTGCTTTCTATCTTTAGTGTTTAATGAAATAAGCAGTCCCCTTATGATCGCTTAATATGCATCCCACACGATTTGTAATTCCGTACCTTTGTTCAAATTTGTTTCAAAAAAGTTCTGTGTTTCCTTACACAATGTCTCATTAACTATTTCTCTGTCTAATAAGTCCTCATTAGTTTTCCAGTATAATTGTTTAGGTTTTTCTCTCGACATCCAAAGTAAGGGGCTGTGATCAGAATTATTTTTTGTTAAGATTTCAATCTTTTGAGTCTTCGATGCCAACTCCTCCGACATCCAAATCATATCAATCCTGAAGAAAGAGTCATGTCTATTGGAGTAAAAGGTATAGTCTTTTGCTTTGGGATTCCATTTTCTCCAAACATCTTCCAGTTTTTCTTGTCTCATCAGTTTAAAGAAAATTTTTGGTAATTTCCCCACCACATCTCCAACTTTTTTTGAACGTCTGTCCAGTAAGTTGTTCACTGTACCATTAAAATCTCCTGCGAAGATAACCTGATCATAAGTTAATTGTTCCATCTCATTTGTCAAATCTTTGAAAAAAATTTCTTTAGCTCCATTGGGTGCATACAGATTTACAATCAAAGTCTTTTTCCTGTGTATCATTATTTCTACTCCAATATACCTCCCATCATTGTCCACAAAAATTTGCTTGGGTTCCAATTCTTTTTGATGCAGATCACTGTTCCTTTATTCTTTTTAGTCGCTAGTGAAAAAAATTCTTCTCCCAATTTCTTATTTATCACATATTTATAGTCCTGTTTTCTGATATGAGTTTCCTGCAAACAAATTATATTGCTCTTTTGTTTTTCCAGCCAATGATTTACTAATTTTCTTTTGTTAGGTGAATTAAGTCCATTTACATTCCAAGATAACAATTTGTAATCCATGGTGTCTTGATTCATATATCCAAAAACTCTTCAAAATTATTTTCTTTAAACCTATACAGGTCTCCTTCTGATTTGATCGTAAATCTCACTGAGTTGTATGTAAATGACAGTCCTTGAGGTATCTCCCATCTGAATCTAATTCCCATTGCCTTTAATTTGTCAACCAATTTTTTGTATTTCTTTCTGTCTTGCAACATCACCCTTGGGATTTCTCTTAATATTATTATCTTTTTGCCGTCAATTTCCAATGGTTGTGTGAATTGCTTCTTGAAAATATCCTCTTTCATTTTTCTTGTCACAAACTGCACAATGACATCTCTGGGTAATTTTTTCCTCTGAGCATACGTTGAGTTTACTCTGTAAATTAAGTCAAAATCTGAGTCTAGATCTCCTTGATCCTCACCAATATATGCCATCAATGTTGTTATTACCAACGCGCGTATATCTTGGTCTTCTGCCTCCTCAATTCCTCTTAGCCTCAGGTGGTTTTGTGTAGCTCTGTACTCCATCATAGATTCTAACCTTGTGTTCTCCTGGAGGGTATTTTTAATTGTTTGTTCTAGCTCCGTCGACTTAGCTGCTAAGCCTTGGACTTCTTTTTTGACTTCTTCTGTATCTTTTTTAAACTCTGCCACTTCTGCTAGGACCAGTTCTTTCATATCTGCCATAATCTTCTCTTGTACTCGCACTTGTACTTGTTCTATTTGCTCCAATTGCTTTTCCATTTGTTGTTTCATCTGTAATTCCATTTGTTTAGTCTGTAATTCCATTTGTTTTCCAAGATCCTGCACTGCCTCCATCATCCTCCTCTCCATAGCCTCTATTGCTGCCTGCCATTCTTTTTTGTCCTTTGCTGCCATTCTGGGACTTGATGTAGAGGCGGCCCTTTGTCTTGGCCTCAAATCCGTTTTGAAAACTTTTAAATGTCACCAAATCTCTTTTCTTCTAAGTATTCTGTCAAATCGCCGCCTTTATATGTTTCTTCTCTTTGATTTTATAGTTCAAATTCGATTTTAAAAAATTAGTCCTCCTCAAAATGATGGACGCAATTTCTCTATGGTTTTTTGGCAAGAGTAGGCTATTTTGTAACTTCCGGTTTGATGTCCGTCCCGAAAATCCACCTTCCTGTGCAGCGCACTAACTCTTCCTACTCCTTCTGGTGACTCAGTCTTTTGAAATGCCTCTCTTGCCCCAAGCTCGTCTTTTCTCAGCCGGAACTTGTTTTTGGTAGCACAGATTCACATCAGTTTCGTTTTTACAGCTTGCCGTTAATCTCTAACTGACCACAGGAATGCAAAACAAAAGTTTCTTTTTCGCTATTTTCACGTTCTAGAAAGATTCTTTCAGTTCCAAACAAAGCGGATTACATCAGAAATGCTTTTGTACGCTAAGCCGCTTGATTCAGATCCCTCTATGTCTTCAAACCGGTAAGCAAAAGTTCTTTGTTACCTTACAGTTCGATCTCGGGGTTTTGCATTGCTTCTTCTTAACTTAATGTTGACTTTGATGGTAAAGAGGTCAGTAGATGATGGGTTTATGCTGAATTGTCAGCCCGATTAGCTCCTGTAGTGTTGTCTCGCAACTGCCCGCTTCGTGGGAGGGGATCAAAGCATAAACAGACTTCCTCTGAAGTCTGCCCACACCAATCTCAACTCCCACTTGGACTTGGCTGCTTGCTTGCCACCCTCCCACCTGGGGAGTGCTGCGTTGGACCAGAAAAGGGTCCAAACTGTCAAAAGGAGCTATCGTCCACCCTGCACAGTTCGCAGAGTGCGTCAACTCGCCATTTTAACTCCAACCAGAAGCCATTTTAACTCCGACTAGAACTCATATTGACCCAATCAATGTGTGGGTAGTTAAAGTCACCTATTACAACACAGTTATTTCGTCTAGCCGCTATCTTTAATTCATTCATCATTTTATAATCCTCCTCTATCTTTTGATCTGATGGGCGATAACAAACTCCCACTGTTAAGCCTCCTTTTGGACCCACTATTTCAACCCATAGCATTTCCAGAAGCGAATCCAATTCTCTTACCCTCTCAATCTTACTGGACGGTATACCCTCTCTGACATACAGAGCCACCCCACCTCCAACCCTTCCCCCCTATCCTTCCGATATAATTTATAACCAGGAATCACCATATCCCACTGATTTTCCTCATCCCACCAAGTTTCTGAAATACCCACAATGTCTATCCCCCCCCAACACCAAGCATTCCAACTCCCCGATTTTACCTCGGAGACTTCAGAGACTTCTAGCATTTGTGTATAAACACTTATAGTTTCCCACGTTTGTTAAGCCCACAGCCTTCCTCTTGCTGCCTCGAGACCTTGCCAGGCAGTTCCTATCATTAGCCACAGTCTCAGTGGACAATTGTAATCCATTTCCTTGTACAAAAGTAATAGCTACCCCTTCATCTCTTTGAGATGAGCCATCCCAAACCAGAGACTTTTCATCTCCTGTCGGCTTTCCCCCATTTCCTCCATTCAACAAAGATAAATGCACAGTATTACATCTGGGCCACAAAAATGTCAAGCACAAATACTGGATGGGGGATATGTTTCTGGAGAGACATATGCGAAAGAGATCTTGGGGTAAGGGTGGAGTGTAAACTAAATATGAACAGTCAGTGTGATGCAGTGGTAAAAAAGGCAAATTCAGTCTTGGGTTGTATTAAATGGGCCATAGCATCAAAATCGCAGAAGGTCATAGCCCCTCTGTATTCTGCCTTGGTCAGGCCACACCTTGAATACTGTGTGCAGTTCTGGAGGCCTCACTTCAAAAAGGATGTGGACAAAATCAAGAGGGTGCAGAAGAGAGTGATGAGGATGATCAGGGGTCTGGAGACTGAGCCCTATGAGGAAAGGCTAAGGGCCTTTGGAAATATGTTATCGAAGGCTTTCACGGCCAGAGTTCATTAGTTGCTGTAGATTTTTCAGGTTGTGTGGCCATGGTCTTGGCATTGTAGGACCTGACATTTTGCCAGTAGCTGTGACTGGCATCCTCAGAGGATGCCAGTCACAGCTACTGGTGAAATGTCAGGTCCTACAATGCCACACAACCCAGAAAATCTACAGCAACTAAAGGCCTTCGGAAGGTTTTGTCTGCAGAAGAGGAGATTGAGGGGGGATGTTGTGTACTAATGGCGATTGCACACGCGGTTGCCTTTCCACATGGCCAGGCAGACTAGTCTAGCTTCGCATCCCTAGAAAATAGGAGGAGAGCATCCTAGAACCAGCCTATCAGCTCACCTGGATCCTATGGCTGCAATAACTTTGTATATAATCCTATCACGGGCGTGGGTGGGTGTGTTGGGTGTGGTTTGTACTTGTATTTAAGGCAGCCTCTGGCCAGCTGCTATATCTCAAGGTTCCTAATTCCGAAGTAAAGTATGAGCTGAAATCACTATGCTGTGCTTCAGTCTCAGTACTTTATAGGGGACATGATTGTTCTCTTTAAATATTTGAAAGGCTGTCATTTGGAGGAGGGCAAGGAGCTGTTCCAGTGGGCAGCAGAGGATAGCACCTGAAGCAATGGGTTTAAATTACATGCAGAGATGGATATTAGGAAAAACTTTTTCATGGTACTCCATAGTTCAAAGGTGGAATCAGCTGCCTAGAGAGGTATTTAGCTCCCCTTCACTGGCAGCTTTCAAGAAGAGGCTAGAGGAATATTTGTCAGAGATGCTTTAGGCTGGTCCTACATTGGGCAGGGGGTTGGACTAAATGGTCTGTATGGCCCCTTCCAACTCTATGATTCTATCATAGACTTGCTCTGTAAATGCTGGAAGTGCAGAAGAACATTGTTTGTAATAGTTTCAAGTATATTATAGCTCATATTGGTAGAATGTACTTGGCATTTAAAGAAAAGTGTGTCAGAGACTTGGGGGAAGTGACTCCACAGGAAAAGGTGGAGTTTGGGTGCAGTGTGTTGGAAGTGACATCATTGAAAGGGGTGGAGCTTGAGAAGTGACATCACTTAACCATTGACCTGGAAGTGCCATCACAGGACATGACACCACAAAAGTGATATCATATCTTGGCTAGGCACCACTCCCAACGTCCCCAGGTAGCCCCCAAGTTGGACCTGGAAACCCTAGGCCATTGCATAATTTTTACAGTGGCCTACAGTTCCCAAGCACTCTCCAAACCTTATGATTGGGCTTGGGAAATATGGATGGAAAAGCAAAAGACAATCACTGGTGAGGAGGAGGATCTTAGATAGAGAAAATATAAGGCCAGGCAGAAGGCAAGAAAGTATTCACTCACCGAAGCTGAGCAATGGTAACACTGCTTTTGGAGGGAGTTGATATCTCACATTGAGGAGAGTCTGCCATACTGGGATAAGGGACAGAGACAGAAGTTGGAACTAAGTAGGGTTGCCAGGTCCTATCTGGCTTCCAGCAGGGGGCTCCTGGGTCTGTTTTAGGATCTTCTGGCATGCACACAATGACATCATCTGGAAGTGACATCATCACATTGCTGATGTTGAGGGCTGACACTCTATTTTGGGGGGCAAAACTCTATGGTTTGAGCCCAATTTTTGAGCTTTGCCCAAAAGCTATAGCATTGTCCCTGACAGTGACATGATGATGTCATTTCCAGGTGACATCATCACATCACATTGGGGGCCATTTGAGGGTGGGATCCCCCCTCCAGCCAACTGGCCAGACCGGGGGCCTGGTAACCCTGGTTCTAAGTAATGCAGTCCTGTTAGGGAGCTTTGTTGTTTTCCAGATGGTAACTTTTTTGTGTG